>OY987311.1:29883756-31083756 GCA_963920655.1 Geranium rotundifolium | reverse complement strand
TTTGATACTAGGTATAGGAAATTCACGTCTGGGTTGGGCATAATTTAAAACCAGTCTAGCCTAGTGAATTTATTTTGCGACAACACGAGGGCCATTGCGCAAGCTAAAGAGCCCAGATCGCATAACAAATCCAAGCATATGCTCCGGTGATACCACCTCTTCAGAGATATTCTGAATAAAGGCGACGTGAGGATAACCTACATTGCGACATATGACAACATAGCCTATCCATTAACTAAGGCTCTCTCACAGCTAAAACATGAGAGACATTTAAAGTCAATGGGCATACACTGGGATTTAGATTGGAACTAGGGGCAAGTAGGAAATTGCTAGTCCTAGTGCCCTAGTACAATTGTAATAAATCTGTAAAGTATATATTGTACTTTATCATTGTTTGCAATGAATGTAAAGCATCTTTATATTACTTATGTGTTGAAGTGTGTTTTGATCTATGTCCACCATGCGAAATAGAACCATAAATCAGGATAAATCACACTTGATGGGTCCCTAGTCAATTACGCTTTTCAGAAGCGACCAATATGAAATGCGACTCTTTATGACTCACGTTCTATTAGTCATTGGAATGGGATTTCGGAGTCTGATCATAGATATCATGTGGGACATGATATTGGACGACCTGACCTGTGACATTGATGAAGTCATGAGCATATTCAGTGTCGTAGCTTGTCATGTATCCTTAGACCAAGGAGTCTTTATGATCACTATGCGGTAAACAACTAGGTTTGACCTGAGCCTAACGTTGTCCGTGACTGGGCTTCCAGAACGACCATGATTGGCTTGGGAACGGACCGCGCGAGTGATGCAAAATATGGCTAAAGGATTTATCCCTCATATTACGGTATGGGAGTGATATCCGTTCAGGCCACTTGATCGAGAGTGACTGAAAATAATGCATGGCCATGCATTTGATACTAGGTATAGGAAATTCACGACTGGGTTGGGCATAATTAAAAACCAGTCTAGCCTAGTGAATTTATTTTGCGACAACACGAGGGCCATTGCGCAAGCTAAAGAGCCCAGATCGCATAACAAATCCAAGCATATACTCCGATGATACAACCTCTTCAGAGATATTATGAATAGAGGCGACGTGAGGATAACCTACATTGCGACATATGCCAACATAGCCTATCCATTAACTAAGACTCTCTCACAGCTAAAACACGATAGACATTTAAAGGTAATGGGTATACACTGGGATTTAGATTGGAAGTAAGGGCAAGTGGGATTTAGATTAGAACTAGGGGCAAGAGGGAGATTGTTAGTCCTAGTGCCCTAGTACAATTGTAATAAATCTGTAAATGTCTATACTGTACTTTATCATCGTTTGCAATGAATTTAAAGCAGCTTTATATTACTTATGTGTTGAAGTAATATGTCGAAATGTTTTTTGATCTATGTCCACCATGCGAAGTAGAACCATAGATCAGGATAAATCACACTTTGACGGGTACCTGGGAAATTACGCTTTTCAGAAGCGACCAGTATCAAATGCGACTCTTTATGACTCACGTTCTATTAGTCATTTGAATGGGATTCCAAAGTCTGATCATAGATATCATGTGGGACATGATATTGGATGAATCGACTTGAATATGTGCCATAGATGAAGTCATGAGCATATTCAGGTTCGTAGCTTGTCATGTATCCTTAGACCAAGGAGTCTTTGTGATCACTATGCGATAAACAACTGGGTTTGACCTGAGCCTAACGTTGTCCGTGACTGGGCTTTTACAACGGCCAGGATTTGCTTGGGGACGGACCGCATGAGTGACGCAAAAGATGGCTAAGGGATTTATCCTTCATACTACGGTATGGGAATGATATCCGTTCAGGCCACTTGATCGAGAGTGACTGAAAGTAATGCATGGTTATGCATTTGATATTAGGTATCAATTTACAGTCATCTTATATATCAAGGAACAGTGATTGAGAATAATTAGGATGACGGCTCTGTGCCTTACCTCAATCAGGATATCTACCAATAAAATGATAATAACATAAACGACAGAAAGGTTAAATCGACCAAGGTCGATTTATCATGCACGGTCAGGCGATTCAAGAGTCTCACTAGTCGCCACTTATGTAGGATTGGGTAAAATGAGATTTTACGCCGATCTACTGACGCGCATGAGCCTAAGAGGGTCACACCAGAGGAAAATCTCATAGAACAATATGGAGGAGATATGCCCGTGAGTGATGAGAAGTAAACAGATCGGGACAAGACCGATGGTTTTGGGAACAATCACGTCGGGTGATGTCGGACATACCCAGGATGAGAGGGCTTGGGCGTTGAAGGGCGCGACACGGGACCTCGTAGGCATGGCTCAGGGCAACGACTCCCAAGTTCCATGGCCGGCCCAAGCCCCCACCGGCCCAAGAAGATCATCTGGTCATGGCATGACTAGATGGTTCGTTAGATTAGTTGGTTAGTTAGTGATAAGATTGGGCCGACATCAATCAAATCCCACCAACTCATCCAATTAATCTAATATTAACTCATCATTCTTTAGACAAGGATAAGATTAATATATGGGAAAATGTCACTTAGCTCCCTCGTGGTTTACGCGCTTTTCACTTAACTCCCTCGCTTGACAAATGCATTATGAGAGGTCCATGAACTTTTCAAAATTCTCACGTAAGCACTAACACCGTTAGTTTGGGTCAAAAGTCAACTATTTTTTATAAAAATGACATAAATACCCTCCCTCACTCTCTTCCTCCTTCTCAGATCTGGACTTCTCCAGTCGAGTCACGCGTCGCATGAGGCTCCTCCTCCGTCGATGGAGGCTTCTCCTCCGTCGATCAAGCCTTCGGCTCCGGCGATTTCGTATGCCTCCGGTATCGCAGATCGGAGCTCGTCATAGCAAAGAAGAGCCATCGGCTCTGGAGAAGAAGCGTGTATTGTCTCGAAGAGGTCAAACGAATTTTATTGCTCGGAACGGAGCTCCTTCCGGCTATTCTAAACCAGCTCCTCGGACGAACTCGCTTTCTCAACGAGGTTGGAGATTGCAATTGGGGTGAAGAGGCACCGGCTCTATTATCGCAGGTAGAGCAGAACCCAAAATGCAAAAAAAAAACATAGGGATCATAGGGCGCACTGCTCGATTTGAGGTGGTAAAAAGATGGCAAGAACATGCCGGAGGCTTCGCCGGAGAGCAGAACTAGATTCCTGAAAAACATAGCACACCATATTCCGAAAGAAACTAGTTGAAACGAAGCTAGGAAAGCACCAGAGGAAACACTGCTCGACCTGAGGTCGCCCTGGAACAGTGAAAAGAGGCATGGGACACGCTGAAGAGTTCGCCAGAAAACAGGTTCAAAATCTCTAAAATACAGAGCACCCGAAACAAATTCAACATTTCAAATTTCTCATTTTGTACTTCAATCACTGATTCACCAAATCAAAGCTCCCAATTTGGAGCTGAAACATATATCACCAAATTTGGAGTCGGGCTGCTCCTTTTCCCTCTTTTTCTCCTACTCTGTTTCGGGAAGTATGCTCTGTTTTCTGGAATTTTCCGATGAGCACTCCGGCGACTACAACCGCCACCGCTTCAGCTTCATACCGCCGTCAAGTCCACAGAGCACGTTTCCATCGTCGGCGTGGCGCTGCTACAAGCAGATGCGGAGCCAGTCCAAGCTCCAATTCTGCCGATTCGTGGCCGCTTGGGCCAGATGTGAATCCCCGTGCAAAACCAGTTCTCTGAACTGGTTGATGAAATTGTGAAAGAAATTGGCAGATTTTGAGTGAAAAGAGCGAGAATCGGGAATTTTGTATTTGCTGAAATAGCAGGTCAGTGTCAGTACATCACCTCTACAACTTGGAATTTTGTATTTGCTGACATTGAATTTTCTATGAATATGTATTTTCCAAAAACATTCCTTGTCTATAGTCATCAAATTACAAGCGTGGAAAGGGATCAAATTGTCACAAGCCTAGTGGTGGATTTTGGTAGGTACAAGTTGAGAAGAAAAGGGAATGAAAACCATTTAAATAAATCTGCAATTTGATTTGAAATCAAAGATTTGTAATTTTGATGAAACTAAAGAAAATGGATTCAACTCTACAATGAAACTGAGCCGGCTCCGGCTCCGACATCTTCTGTGTGGTGGCGGAGGAGCTGGCCGCGGAGAGGCGGTCACTCGGGACGTCCGGTGGTGGCGCGAAGGAGGAGGAGCAATTGGTTTGGAGTGCTCTGCTCAAAGAGAAAGGAGCAGTAAAGAGAGGGTGAGAGAGTGGCAATTTTTTGAAAATTTAATAGTTAGTTGAGGGTATTTTGGACTTTTAACAAGAATATTAACACTGTTAGGCCTCATTGAGAATTTTGAAAAGTTCAGGGACCTCTCAGAATGCATTTGTCAAGCGAGAGAGGTAAGTTCAAATCGCGTATACCACGAGGGAGGTAAGTGACATTTTCCCTTAATATATTAATAAGAGGGATTAATAATAGCATTTTTGTGCCCTAGTCCAATTGCTAGTAGTCTGTAAATGTCTATATATAATTATCATCATTTGTAATAAATAAAATGGCTTTGTATTACTTATGTGTTGAAGTAATATGTTAAGCATGATCTGATTTATGACCACTAAAGTAGTAGAACCTTGAATCTGTACGGATCACACTTAACTAGTCCTTGGTCAATATACGCTTCAATAGAAGGGACCAGTATGAGGATGGTTCTCAATGACGTAGTTCTACTTGTCATAGGGATGAGGGATCCCGGAATCATATCATAGATATCATGAGGTGATTAATATCGGACGACCCGCTTTGAATAGTGTTTCGTAGATTAAGCCATGAACATATTCAAATGAGATAGCTTGTCACGATATCCTTAGACCAAGGAGTCTTTGTGATCGTTATGCAATGTACGTGCGGATTTAACTTGCGCCTAACGCTTTTCGTAACATGATTGCAATAACGGGCATGATTGGGTGGCGGAACGGATTGCATGAGTGACACGAAAGACGGCTAAGGGATTTATCCCTCGTACTACGGTATGGGAAAGATATCTGTTAAAGGCCTCTTGATCGAGAGTGACTGAGAGAAAGAGCATGGCCATGCCAGTGATACGGGTTATCAGTTCTCAGCCATCTCACATATCAAGTAACAATGATTGATTGAACAAGGATGACGACTCTATGCCTTCTGATAAATCGAGATATCTAAAGATAATAGGATATTGACTTGTACGCACAAGGTTAAATCGAATCATCGATCATCATGCACCTTGGGTAATCATAACGTCTTTCTAGAGACCACTTATGATGGATCGGACAAGAAAGATCTTTTGTGCCGATCTGCCAACGATGGCATGAGCCTAGAGGGTCACACACATACAAGACGGATAACTTGAGACAAGGAAACCTTAACGTTTCTTGAGGAGCAATACATGGACAAAATTTAAGGTTTTGGGGCCATAGGTTCGATTTGAGAGAATAATTAGCGAATCGAGAAAACTGAAATTTTTCGTCGATGTCGCGTCGGACTTTGTTTGATAAGTAACGGAAAAAAGGGTCGGGCACTTTTGGACACGGCACGAAACCACATGGGCGAGCCCATTGGGCTCGGCCTATGAGGTCACGTGACCGGCCCAACAAGGGCCCATTTTGGGCCCAGCAAGCCCAACATGGCCGGCCACTTTGGTGGGTCCAAGGATGGGGCCACAACACACCATGCTTAGTTGGTGATTGTTGATTAAGAGGTGAGTGATTTAAGGGGTATGGGTAATGACACCTTTAAGCCTATACCATCACCTTTTAGACTCATGCTTGTGAGTTAATGAAGTAGAGAAATATCTAAGGATTAATTACTCACATTTTCACTCTCATAACTCTCTCTCTCTCTCCTTGGCCGGCCACCCCTTGCTCTCCTCTCTTCTTGCTCTCTTGTTCTTCATTTAATTGTTCTAGTAGGCATTAAGTGAAGGATCTTGAAGATCATCCCCTTGGTGTGGACTTGCTCTATAGAAGAAGATCACAAAGTTCTTCTTTATCGATTCAACAAAGACTTAAAGGTAAATTTCTTGTGGAATAGATTTTGCCTTGGGATTTAATGGTTCATGTTCTATGACAAGGTTTGGAGTTGCTTTTGTTGAATGCTTCCGCTATCTCGATGTTAAAGAACGCTCCAAAACCCTACAGTGGTATCAGAGGATGGTTAACCCTCTTAATCTTTGTCTTGTTGAACTTGTTTCGGTTTTATGATGATTTGCATGCCATATTTGATGATAACATGTTTTTAATGCTTTTTGGGAAAATTGCATGAAATACGTTATTTTTGGAAAATATATTGAATTTGGAATCTTTCGGATTTTATTGGATTTGTCGGATCAGAGAAGAGACTCTCGGGGAGCCGGATCAGAGGTACCGGACGGAGGTCACCGGAGGCCGGGAGAGGCCGGCGGTGACCGGGGCCGTCACTCTTCTTTTCCGAGGCCGAGAGGAGAGGCAAGCTCGGTTTGGGCTTTTCTAGGCCCAAACCGAGTCGTGGTGTTGGGCTCGGCCCAATGGGCTTCGGCCCATTGGGGTTGGCCCGACTTGGTTCGTGCACGTTGATTATGTCCGTGGATGAACCCGCGATCCAATATTTCGATAAATTTGATCGGTTTCGATAAACCCGACCAAGCAATAATTGCATATTATTTGATAACATGTTTGTGTGATAACATGTTGGATGATGTGATGAGATGTATGATGCATTAGTAGCCCATTAGATTTTATCGCTTTCACGGTTTGCACACCGTTAGTGTTAGCGTGTAATTATTCTTTCATTCGAGCTCATAAAGTGTAATTATTTTTTATCCGGTCTACGAACCGAGTATTAATTGTAATTACTACTCAAAGACGAGAAGGATGGAAAATCGAGCACAATGACGGTTTATGTTTGCTTGCTAGTGGGAGCCCGAATGAGAAAGACGAGAAGATGTGATGTCTCGTAGAATCCTAAGATTAGGATGGGATATTGATGCATATTTAAACGCTTTATGTTTGCTTGCTTGAGTTATTTAAATAATTATATGCTTGCATGCTTAGCTTATAAGTTTATAAGCCATCACCTCGCATGCAAAGATTAAAATCGATTTTAATTGTTTGCATGATTAAAGCGTTGTGAACCATCATCACACGGGTTGTGATGGATGAGTTCGATTTTGAAACATGTTTGCACGGGTTGTAAATGACGACTTCAAAAGAAGATTGTATATGATACAATTATAAACGTGACAACACGGGTTGTTGATGACGGGTTCGTAATTGTACCAAGATACTTTCGAATTATTAAACACAACCAAATCACAACATAATTTGAGTCAAGTGAGATGCCACCCAAATTCACGCCCATGTAGAAACATTTTATCGGTGTCGTGCGCCTTAGCGGAGCATCGATGGAATGGATTCTATATGGGAATGGTAAATTTTGTGGGATGTCGTGCGCCTTAGCGGAGCATCTGCACAAAGTTAACTCGTTAGTGAAGGTTAGTTGACTCGACCATGATTCTTGGCCTGAGGTCGAGCTAGGGCATCGGAAGGGTAAGCCGTGTGCTTTTGCACATACCCTGACCAAGAGTTACACGGGTTGTAATTGGATGGACGTCCTACCCAAATGAGTCAATTGGAGCGGTGCACATTAGCGTACTTCAATTGACAAATAAGGGATCTTGGTTTAAAGATTCTAAACCTTAGAATTGGATGGTTGGTGTTTAATTCGGATCTTCATAAATTTATTCAACTTTTCTGATTAAGTTTACTTTCTTCATGTAGAAATGGCTAGTAATTAAACAAACTCGTCTAATTTGTCGTTGAGGACTATACTTGAAAAGTGTAAACTCAATGGAACAAATTATCTGGACTGGGACAGAAATTTACGACTTGTGTTAAAGTTGGAACGCAGGGAGTATGTCCTTGACAGGGCTATCCCGGTGGAGCCAGCTACCAACGCAACGAGGGTCGTTAAGGATGCGTACCAGAAACACCTTAGCGACTCTATCAACGTTGCGTGTGTCATGTTGGGCTGCATGGAGGCGGTGATAGCATTTTGTGCCCTAGTCCAATTGCTAGTATCCTGTAAACGTCTATGTACATTATCATCGTTTGTAATATATATAAAACGGCTTTGTATTACTTATGTGTTGAAGTAATATGTTAAGCATGATCTGATTTATGACCACTAAAGTAGTAGAACCATAAATCTGTACGGATCACACTTGACGAGTCCCTGGTCAACATATGCTTCCATTGAAATCACCAGTATGAGGATAGTTCTTAATGACGTAGTTCTACTTGTCATAGGGATGAGGGATCCCGGAATCATATCATAAATATCATGAGGTGACTGATATCGGACAACCCGCTTTGAATAGTGTTTTCATAGATTAAGCCATGAACATATTCAAATGTGATAGCTTGTCACGATATCCTTAGACCGAGGAGTCTTTGTGATCACTATGCAATGTACGTGCGGCTTTAACTTGCGCCTAACGCTTTCCGTAACAGGATTGCAATAACGGACATGATTGGGTGGCAGAACGGGTTGCATGAGTGACACGAAAGATGGCTAAGGGATTTATCCCTCATACTACGGTATGGGAAAGATATCCGTTAAAGGCCTCTTGATCGAGAGTGACTGAGACTAAGGGCATGGCCATGCCGCTGATTCGGGTTATCAGTTCTCAGCCATCTCACATATCAAGTAACAATGATTGATTAAACAAGGGTGACGACTCTATGCCTTGTGATCAATCGGGATATCTAGAGATAATAGGATAGTGACTTGTACGCACAAGGCTAAGTCGAATCATCGATCGTCACGCACCTTGGGTAATCATAACGTCTTACTAGAGGCCCCTTATGATGGATCGGGCAAGAGAGATCTTTTGTGCCGATCTGCCAACGGTGGCATGAGCCTGAAGGGTCACACGCATTCAAGACGGATAACTTGAGACAAAGAAACCTTAACGTTTCTTGAGGAGCAATGCATGGACAAAACTGAAGGTTTTGGGCCATGGGTTCGGTTTGAGAGAATAATTAGCGAATCGAGAAAACTGATTTTTTTCGTCGATGTCGTGTCGGACTTTGTTTGATAAGTAACGACAAAAAGGGTCGGGCAAACTTTTGGGCACGGCACGAAACCACATGGGCGAGCCCATTGGGCCAATGGGCTCGCCCATGAGGTCACGTGACCGGCCCAAACAAGGGCCCAAACAAGGGCCCATTTTGGAGTAGATTTTATTAAATGCTTCCGCTATCTCGATGATCTAGAACGCTCCAAAAACCTACAGTGGTATCAGAGGGTGGTTACCCTCTTAATCTTTGTCTTGTTGAACTTGTTTCGGTTTTATGATTATTTGCATGCCAAAATTGTTGATAACATGATTTTAATGCTTTTTGGGACAATTGCATGAAATTATTGGATTTGTCGGGTCCGAGAAGCGACTCTCGGGGAGCCGGATTAGGGGTACCGGACGGAGGTCACCGGAGGCTGGGGAGGCCGGTGGTGACCAAAGCCGTCCCCACTCTAGGCCGAGGTCGAGAGTGGAGGCAAGCTCGGTTTGGGCCTTCCAAGGCCCAAACCGAGCCGTGATGTTGGGCTCGGCCCGACTTGGTTCGTGCACGGTGTTTGATCCGTGGCATGAACCCGCGATCCAATATTTCGAAAATTTTCAAAATTTAATCGGTTTCGATAAACCGTTTTTCGAAAAGGTCTAGTTTCGATAAATCCGACCAAGCAACTTGGCAAAATTAAAACCGGAATAATTGCATATTATTTTATAACATGTTTGTGTGATAACATGTTGGATGATGTGATGAGATGTATGATGCATTAGTAGCCCATTAGATTTTATCGCTTTCACGGTTTGCACACCGTTAGTGTTAGCGTGTAATTATTCTTTTATTCGAGCCCATAAAATGTAATTATTTTTTATCCGGTCTACGAACCGAGTATTAATTGTAATTACTGTTGCTACGTTTAATAGTTGGCATGATTTTTTAGCGCAAAAGTAAGAAGTCGAGCAACATGTTACATGACATGTGGAGCGACTTGTTACGAGCCGCAGATTACGAAAGTCTGAAGCTTTCCTATTTCGACAAAGCTTGGAGCGAAAGAAGAAAGGCGCCACGAAGACTTGGAGCGCAAGAGAGTGACGTCGACAAGTCAGGCGACTTCCAGCTAGCAGTTACACGTTAGCAATAGGCGGCAACTCGACTTGCCTGATTTCATCAGGAAGTCAGAACAGGCAAGACGACTTCCAGCGGACGAAGGAAGGCGGCAACACCTTGCCTGACTTTCCTGTTCCTGATCCGAGAAGGATTAGGAATGTGAGCTGCTATAAAAAGCCCTTGGCTTCCCAATAGCAGATGATCCGTTCTTGTTCTAACAATTGCAAGATTTCTCAGAGCTCTTAACCGTGCACCATCGGCGTGTTGAGAGGCTGAGTAAGATTCGATAGAACGGGTCTTTTGCTCCGATCAAACCTTGAGTCGCGAAGACTAAGTGTTTGGATCGGTTAGGGTTTTTGTTTGTGATTAAAGATTCACAACTCCGTCCAAGAAGACAACGACACCGAGCATGGACTTGCTCGAAGGGTGGAATTGAGGGAATCTCAAAGACAGGGGGAGAGGCTCCGGGTCGAGGCGATTCACGGTGAGATCTATAGTAGCTTAGGACAATAGCTTGTGTGATAGCTAGTTGGGCTTGAAGTTGTACTATTGACTACCTGATAGTGAAAAACCTTTCCACTGGCAAAGTGCCCCCAGACGTAGGTGCGGAGTCACCGAACTGGGTAATCATCTCCGGTATCGTGATTATTATCTATCTATTACTTTGCTTACGGTTTCCACAAGAATTCGATACACAAGTTAAAGACTTTGTGTTCGACTTCCTGACTTGACTACGATTCAGAATTTCAATTGGTATCAGAGGAGGCACCTTAATTTCTTAGGTGATTTTCCTGTAAAATTCTGAGTAGCCAATATGGATTCAAAGGAAGGAGGATCTGTCAATCGTCCGCCGGTACTCGACGGAACAAACTATGGTTATTGGAAAGCCCGGATGTGTGCTTTCCTGAAATCCCTCGACAGCAAAACCTGGAACTCTATCATCAATGGATGGGAGGAACCTTACTATGTTGATGCTCATGGAAATCAAACCAGCAATAAACCAGAAAAGGAGTGGAGCATGGAAGAAGATGAAGCCGCCCTAGGTAATTCTCGTGCACTCAATGCTATCTTTAATGGAGTAGACAAGAATGTGTTTCGACTCATCAACACATGCAAAAGTGCCAAAATTGCCTGGGACACACTTGCGGTTGCTTACGAGGGTACTTCAAAAGTCAAAGAGCAGAAGTTACAGTACCTCACGACTAACTTTGAGGCTCTGACCATGAATGACGACGAGACTATTGCGGAGTTTAATGTGCGCATCAAGGATCTGGCCAATGAATCATATTCACTTGGCAAGCCTATGACTGATGAAGATTTGGTCAGAAAGACACTGAGAGCCCTAAGTCCCAAATTCAAGATGAAGATCACCGCCATCGAAGAAGTCCATGACTTGAAGACACTGAAGTTTGATGAACTCATGGGCTCACTAATGACTTTCGAGCTTTCCCTACCTCCTATTGAGAAGAAACTTAAAGGTGTGGCTTTCAAAAGTTCTAATCAGAAGAACTCAACACACTCTGAGTCGGATAGTGACATCGAGGAAACTATCGCTATGTTGGCCAAAAACTACAACAGAGTCATGAAAAGATTTGGCCAGATGACAGGAAGAAAAGTCACCCGAGAAGTCAGAGACAAGCCACAACACAAGTTTCAGTAACTCGACATCACAGCTAACGATGGAGGACGAGGAGAACGATCAGGTAAAGGCGCTCAGTGCTTTGAATGTGAGGGGTATGGACACATGTAGGGAGAATGTCCCAACTTCTTAAAGAAACAGAAGAAGGGATTCAATGCCTCTCTAACTGACGATGAAGATGAGGAAGACAGTGACCTTGAGCATACAAGTAACTATGTGGCTTTTACTTCCTCCACAATAGATCAACCAGCTGAAAGCTCAAAGAAGTATGACTCTGATGATGAGCTATCCGATGAGACTCTCAACAACGCTTACAACGAATGGTACGTCAAGTGGCTTGAAGACTCTCAGGTAATCAAAAAACAAAACGCTCTCATTCTTACTCTTAATGAAGACAAGTCAAGACTTCTTGAGACGACTATTGATCTCAAAAAAGAAGTTGCTCGACTAAAATGCGAGTTAGAGCAGGTCACCAAGTCTGTAAAGATGATGAATCCAAGTACTGACACTCTGGACCAAATACTTTCGATCGGGAAACCATCAAAGAATATGGAAGGTCTTGGATATTCGAAAGAAGCCTCATCATCGCGTACCATCTACGTTCCTCAGAAGTCTGTCTCCCAGAAGTCTCCTAACTTCACGGCTGACCAAGCGACCAAAAAGCCCTCTACCCTGGCTGCTTCAAAAACCCAGACCAAAAGACACAACTGGGTTTGTCATCACTGTGGACAAAGAGGACATATTCGACCCTTCTGCTATCAGCTATATGGGAAGAGCTCGGTCAAGAAAAGGACCACCATCAAGAAAAGCCAACCTCAGAAGGAATGGCGAGTCAAAGAGGTCAACTATCGAGCTAACATCACGTACACCGCTTTAAAGGCCTCAACCAGCAACGATTGGTACTTCGATAGTGGATCCTCTCGACATATGACGGGTAATAGCTATTTTTTGGTCACTTTAATACCATGCACAAATAGCTTCGTCACTTTTGGAGATGGAGTAAAAGCTAGAGTGCTCGGGAAAGGAAAACTCAATCTTCCCAACTCTTCATGTCTGAAAGAAGCTCTGCTAGAAGAAGGCCTCATAGCAAACCTCATCAGCATAAGCCAAATATGTGATTTAAATCTGGATGTCCACTTCACTCGTGACAAGTGCTCAGTCAAAGACGAACAACAAAAGGAAGTGATGATAGGTCACAGGTCCCTTGACAACTGTTATTTATGGTCTCCAACAGTCAGTGCCTTGCCAACCAAGTGCCTTTTATCCAAAGCTCAAGAGACAAAACTATGGCATCAAAAACTTGGCCACATCAATTTGAGGAGTATGCAAAAGATTCTCTCTGAAAAGGCTATCATCGGAGTTCCCAACCTCAAGATCATTGAAGGAAAAATCTGTGGAGAATGCCAGATTGAGAAACAAGTCAAGACGTCGCACAAGAAGGTACAACATCTTACTACTTCTCGTGTTCTAGAACTTCTTCATGTTGACCTTATGGGACCCATGCAAGTAGAAAGTCTGGGCTGAAGCTTTAAATACGGCATGTCATATTCATAATAGAGTGACTCTTCGCCCTGGAACTTCGCTCACTCTTTATGAAATATGGAGGGGGAGAAAGCCGAATGTCAAATACTTCCATGTCTTTGGATCGGTCTTCTACATACTCGCAGATAGGGAACCTCGACGCAAGTTGGACCCTAAAAGCGACGAAGGCATCTTCCTCGGATACTCCAGAAATAGTCGGGCGTCTCGGGTATTCAACAAACGCACCCGGACTATCATGGAATCCATCAATGTCGTAATTGATGATGACAATAACGAGCAATCAAGTGACGAGAACGAAGAAGTCTATGTAGCCCAACCAAAGGGATTTGAAGACAATGACTCTCCGTACCATGTCTACAAGCTAAAGAAAGCTCTCTACGGTCTCAAACAAGCTCCACGAACATGGTATGAACGTCTTACCCAATTCCTTGTACATAATGGTTATATTCGAGGGGGAGTAGACAAAACTCTCTTTGTGAAGAAGGAAGGAAGGGACATCATGATTGCTCAAATATATGTCGACGACATCGTATTTGGAGGGAAGTCAGACAAGATGGTGGAACGCTTTGTTCAACACATGCAGTCTGAATTTGAGATGAGTATGGTCGGGGACTCACATACTTTCTAGGCTTCCAAATCAAGCAGATGTCAGATGGAATATTTATCTCCCAGAGCAAATACGCAAAGAACATTGTCAAGAAGTTCGGGTTAGAAAAGGCTTCGCACAAAAGGACTCCTATTGCCACACATGACAAGTGCACAAAGGACGAGATGGGAGAACCAGTTGATCAAAGTCTTTATCGAAGCATAATAGGAAGTCTCCTCTATCTAACAGCAAGTCGACCCGACATTGCTTATTATGTGGGAGTCTGTGCTCGATATCAAGCCAACTTTTGGGTTGGATATTGTGATGCTGACTGGGCGGGAAGCACATCATATCGAAGAAGCACCTCTGGAGGCTGTTTCCACCTAGGGAACAATCTTGTATCGTGGTTCAGCAAAAAGCAAAACTGTATTGCTTTGTTTACTGCTGAGTCCGAATATATTGCAGCCGGAAGTAGCTGTACTCAACTTCTTTGGATGAAACAAATGTTGGCAGAGTATGGAGTCAAGCAAGAAGTCATGACTTTGTTCTGTGACAACATCAGTGCAATCAATATCTCGAAGAACCCAGTGCAACATAGCAAGACAAAGCATATTGACATCAGGCACCACTTTATTCGAGAACTTGTAGAAGACAAGAATATAAAGCTCGAATACCTACCCACTGAGAAACAAGTCGCAGACATTTTTACAAAAGCATTAGATGCTAAAAGGTTTGAAAGTCTGAGGTCAACCCTCGAACTTTGCTGTCTAGAATAGACAGAAGTCAAGCAAGAAGAGGAAGAGGTTTTAGTTGATTTTACTCTTTCTCTCGATCAGGACTAAACACGGTCCACAAAATCAAGCCGGGCCCAAATCCTTTTATCCAAAGCCCGTTAGTCCTTTTTGAATTTTGAGAATGATTACGATCTGACTATCCACCTATCAGAAATCATTTTGTTCAACTTCCACAGACTCTGCACCTCCTCCATCATTTGAAATCGCTAGGGTTTCTCAGATCAAAAAGTTCAGCAGAAATTTGCTTTCCCCCACAAAGAACAAATCCTAGCTAAATGGTTGGTACTCGCAGCGGTAGAATACCATCTGCTTCAAAAGTACTTCGAGTAAAAATGAGGGCAAAAGTCATTGCCAAGAAATTATCTGCCTCCAAATCGACGAGAACCAAGCATGGAGTGAGGATCCGAGGAGGAAGAGGCTTAGGGGAAACTTCGGCAGCACCTCAGGATGTAACAAGCTCGCCCCAATCTGTCATACCGGAAGACACAATCCCCGTCGCTAAGAAGGACGACGCTCTAGCCGTTTCTGCAAACATTGAAGAAGAAGCTTCTCTCTCTACTCCGACTACAACACGAGGTAAATCTGCTATCCTCTCTGAAGAAAACATAGAAGAAAGCCTGCCTGTAGAGGGTTTAGAAACCCTTGTTCTTGAAGTCCACGGCAATAGCACCAAGGACCAACCTAGCCTCTCTAAGTCGATACCCGCACCAGAGAAATCTCCTCTGAACGAGGATTTACAAAAGGAAGGAAGTCCCCATGTCGCCCCGAACAGTGATTCAGGGCGTGATGAAAATCCTGAAGCCATTCCAGAAGTCACTCAACCTTTAGGGGAACCTGTCAACAACGAAGAAAGTGTCGACATTGAAACCATTGAAAAGGAAGAAGTTGTACCCAAAAGGGCTGAGAGAAGGAAGCTACCAACACGAAGGTTGGTTGATGAAGAAGAAGAACCCCAAGTTCAGAGAAGATTGACCCCAAAGACAAAAGCAACAGAAAAAGGAGAAGCTTCGGGGTCCAAACAGCCGAAGAAGTTAAGAAAGAAGTCATTGACCACTGCAGTAACCATTGTCCCGGAAGAAGAAGAATCTGAAGAAGGCACCCAAATTGTGCTACCACAGGTGAAGAAGACATTAGGAGGGCAGAAACTTCCTAAGTATGTACCAAAGGCACCTACAGACAACGTTTCTTTCCACTCTGTAGACAATGCCGTTAAATGGCAATATGTCTATCAAAGGAAGATCTATCCAGAAAGAGAACTCTCCACAGAAGCACAAGAGATAAATGCGATTGTAGAGCTTATTCGTAGAGCTGGCCTGACCAACACGGTCATAAATATTGGGCCATTCTACCCAACTTTGGTAAAGGAGTTTATTGTCAACCTATCAAGCGAGTTCGATGAACCTGAAGATGCTGAATACCGAAAGGTGTTTGTTCGAGGGAATGCTTCGAAATCTCTGCCTCAACCATCAACACCTATCTTGGCAGAGATGACCCAGAAGTCACTCCAGAAGTCCCGCACTTGGACAAAGTAGCGGTCGAAATAACCGGAGGACGTAAGAAGGTCTGGCCAGTCAAAGACACCATTGTGGCAACCGAGCTCACAGCAAAATATTCTATTCTCTACCGCATCGGTCTGGCTAATTGGGCACCCTCTACGCATTGGTCAAGCATCAAAACCGAGCTGGCAAAACTCATTTACCAAATAGGTACGCAGTCTCCCATTGATTTTGGCGCTTACATTATTGACCATCTAGTTAAGCACGCCAAATCATGTGCTATCAAACTTCCGATCGGATTTCCTTTGCTCATCACCGGTATCCTCCTCCAACAATGTCCTAACATTTTTCGAGAATCGGATATTCCGGGTAAAAAGCCACTGCCCCTAGCTATCAACCTGAAGAACTTTGAAGGAAAGCAGTTGAAGGACCTCGGACTTCCTATGGCCAAAACCCCAGGAGCTGGATCAAGCTCTCGACCCTCAGGACCAATTGGCACTAGGATGGAGGAAGAATTGGTGGAAATGATTGCTGATCTGGAGAAGACAATTTCCATGCTCTCAACTCGCAAAGTCAACTGTGAAGTCCTTCTAGAAGACCTCCGATCTACTGTTGCTGCTGCTACTGCTGAAGAAGAAGATAACGACTCCACGTCGTTTTAGTAATTCTCTGAAATTTGCTATAATAACTTTGTCCCACACACACTATTAAATTCTCGGGGTTTGTCCGAGTTACTTTCTGCACATTATGACTGTTTTTTTTGGGATATTTGCTCTTGATTGAGCTGGATTTGTGCTCATGTTTGAGCCGTTTATTTGCTCATGGTGTGAGCTGGTTTTCTTTTACCCTGCTGTTTAGTCAACTTTGATTATGCGATTGCCTTTGGCAATATTATTAGACAAACAGGGGGAGATAAATGTGATACAACGCCAGAAGCTACGCCAGAAGTTACGCCAGATGTCGCGCCGAAAGATGTACATAGAAGTCGCCGCTCAAGAAGTTAAGCTCCAGAAGCTGCTCCAGAAGATAAACTAGAAGCCGCACAAGAAGTCGCATCGGAAGTCACGAAACTTGCTGTGTGCGTAACTGCCTCAAGGTGACGACGGTGTGCCTACTTGGAGTAAAGAAGTCACATCACTTGTTGTGCGTAACTGCCACGAGATAAGTCACTTGTTGTGAGTAACTGCCACAAGATGACGATGGGCTTACAAAAAGGTGTTTGCCTAAAAAATTGCCAAAGGGGGAGATTGTTGCTACGTTTAATAGTTGGCATGATTTTTTAGCGCAAAAGTAAGAAGTCGAGCAACATGTTACATGACATGTGGAGCGACTTATTACGAGCCGCAGATTAGGAAAGTCTGAAGCTTTCCTATTTTGACAAAGCTTGGAGTGAAAGAAGAAAGGTGCCACGAAGACTTGGAGCGCAAGAGAGTGACGTCGACAAGTCAGGCGACTTCCAGCTGGCAGTTACACGTCAGCAATAGGCGGCAACTCGACTTGCCTGATTTCATCAGGAAGTCAGAACAGGCAAGACGAGTTCCAGCGGACGAAGGAAGGCGGCAACAACTTGCCTGACTTTCCTGTTCCTGATCCGAGAAGGATTAGGAATGTGAGCTGCTATAAAAAGCCCTCGGCTTCCCAATAGCAGATGATCCGTTCTTGTTCTAACAATTGCAAGATTTCTCAGAGCTCTTAACCGTGCACCATCGGCGTGTTGAGAGGCTGAGTAAGATTCGATAGAACGGGTCTTTTGCTCCGATCAAACCTTGAGTCGCGAAGACTAAGTGTTTGGATCGGTTAGGATTTTTGTTTGTGATTGAAGATTCACCACTCCGTCCAAGAAGACAACGACACCGAGCATGGACTTGCTCGAAGGGTGGAATTGAGGGAATCTCAAAGATAGGGGGAGAGGCTCCGGGTCGAGGCGATTCATGGTGAGATCTATAGTAGCTTAGGACAATAGCTTGTGTGATAGCTAGTTGGGCTTGAAGTTGTACTATTGACTACCTGATAGTGAAAAACCTTTCCACTGGCAAAGTGCCCCCAGACGTAGGTGCGGAGTCACCGAACTGGGTAATCATCTCTGGTGTCTTGATTATTATCTGTCTATTATTTTGCTTACGGTTTCCACAAGAAGTCGATACACAAGTTAAAGACATTGTGTTCGACTTCCTGACTTGACTACGATTCAGAATTTCAATTACTACTCAAAGACGAGAAGGATGGAAAATCGAGCACAATGACGGTCTTGGAGGAAGTCCAAGAGCTAATGGGAGCCCGAATGAGAAAGACGGGAAGAAATGATGACTCGTAGAATCCTAAGATTAGGATGGGCTATAAAATGCATATTTAACGCTTTATGTTTGCTTGCTTGTATTATTTAAATAATAACATGCTTGCATACTTAGCTTATAAGTTTATAAGCAATCACCTCACATGCAAAGATTAAAATTGATTTTAATTCTTTGCATGTTTAAAGCGTTGTGAACCATCATCGCACGGGTTGTGATGGATGAGTTTAAATTTGAAACGTGTTTGCACGGGTTGCAAATGACGGTTTCAAATGAAGATAGTATGTGATACAATTAGAAACGTCACAACACGGATTGTTCATGACGGGTTCGTAATTGTGCCAAATACTTTTGAATTATTAAGCACAACCAATTTACAACTTAATTTGAGTCAAGTAAGATGCCACCCAAATTCACACCCATGTAGAAACATTTTATCGGTGTCGTGCGCCTTAGCGGAGCATCGATGGAATGGATTCTATATGGGAATGGTAAATTTGTTGGGATGTCGTGCGCCTTAGCGGAGCATCTGCACAAAGTTAACTCGTTAGTGAAGGTTGGTTGACTCGACCACGATTCTTGGCCTGAGGTCGAGCTGGGGCGTCGGAAGGGTAAGCCGTGTGCTTTTGCACATACCCTGACCAAGAGTTACACGGGTTGTAATTGGATGGACGTCCTACCTAAATAAGTCACTTGGAGCGGTGCGCCTTAGCGTACTTCAAGTGAAAAATAAGGGATCTTGGTTTAAGATTCTAAACCTAAGAATCAGATGGTTGGTGTTTAATTCGGATCTTTCTAAATGTATTCAAATTTTCTGATTAAATTTACTTTCTTCATGTAGAAATGACTAGTTGAAATTCTTATCAGCTAGTCGTGCAAGATGTCACACAGAATGCTATAACGTTGTGTCTGACTTCTTGCGTAGATAATGCAGGACAGTAAATATAAAGCTATAAGTAATGACACAGCAGATTGTTTACCCAGTTCGGTGCAACGTCACCTACGTCTGGGGGCTCTTAGCCTAGTGGAAAGATTTCACTTATCAGTAATCCGTCAGAACATACAAGTACCTGTGATCACTCCTAGATCTATACTTTATGCTACGTCTTACAGTGCAATCTATCTCAGGGTCTCCCCCTGAATCCAAGAACGTCTTGATTCCACTCTTCGAGCAATCGCCATGCTCTGTCGTCTTCAAGTCTTCTTCAAGCTTGGTGGTTGCGTGCAGTCTTCAACTCACGACTTTCAATAAACCCTCAATCACCTAACTCTCTATAGTTATGTGATACACAATATCCTAAGCTCAATAAGCAATTTCTCAGCCCACAAACCTTCACGTCTAACAACCTTGCAAATTGTTGCTAGGAAACAAATAAAGAACCACACGATTGCTAAGGGGGTAGCCTAAGCTTTTATAGCAATCGTGGATGAGTACTAAACCTAAAGGGTTTCCTCTTAATCGCCATCTTTCTCCTTTTCAGATTAGGAGTCGTTCTACACTTTCCTAATCGTTTTCTTGCTTCTCTGCCGAATCTGCACTTTCCTGATTTCTGTCGATCAGGATGCTTGCCGAGACGCCGTCAAGAATGTCACAGAAGATGTCGTAGAAGATGCCTCGAAGTTCTTTGTAACATGTTCTTCGGTTCCTTTAAAAATCAGCCAATCTCTAAAACCGTCGTAACTACAATCTCCCCCTTTGGCTATTTTTAAGGACAACATTCTTCATCGTGTTCTGCGTCGCATTTGTCGTCTCGTCGATCAGCAGTGTCGCGCGCACCATCGCATCTTGTGTCTTCGCGTCGCGTCGTCGCTATCTTTCTTCCTTGTATCATCGCGCGCGTATCGTATATCTAATTTAAACTTACTCCCCCTTGCTGGCTCAAAAAGAGCCAAAGTATAAACAAATATTGCAACAAATCCGGGAAATAAGAAAAAATAATCCCAAACATAACTCACACTTGCTCTCGATCAGCTGTCGAGAGGAAGCGTGATACATTGTTCACCAAATATTACAGACATAAAAGTTGTTCAGTTGTTCAAGAGTCAGAGAATTTCATAAAAATTTTAAATAGAGCTGCTGTTGGAACTTGCAGTCTCTGTTGCTTCTGTGGAGGCTTCTTGGGCAGCTTCTTCTGGATCATGTGTGTTATCATCTTCAGAGCCTGGAGGGGACATGGAGTGCAGCAGGTTGGCGCAGTGAGTTCGGCGCTGCGAGAGGTGCTTCAGAGCAGTCTTTAAGTTTGCAATGTCCTCATCAAGCACAGCAATTTCTCGTTCGAGCATGACGGCATCCCTGCTGGTGGTCCTGGTGAGAGGGACGACACTTGTGGCTCTACTGGTCTTTGCCTTGGCTTCCGGCCTGACAAGATCAGGAGCATGCTTCCCTTCAAACAACTTGTGGCTTACCACAATCAGTCCTCCTCTTTTGCCCACCTTATCCGATGTTTTCAACACTCCAGGGTGTTGATGTACAAGCAATTCAGAGATAAGGGATGGAAAGGCTATGGGAATTTTCACAGCCAGAGATCTAGCATGGCGAACAAGATGATCAATCACAAATTGTCCAAAGTCAAGTTTAGATCCAGTACCTATTTGGTAGATCAATATTGCCAGCTCAGGTTTGATAGATGATGCGTGGGTCGAGGGCGCCCAATTTGCCACTCCAATTCGGAAGAGAATGGAGTACTTGGAAGTCAGGTCTGATGCTGCCACGGTGCGGCCATGTTCTGCTTTTATCTCCGGTGATCTCACGAAGAACTTTGCTTAGGTCGGGTGGTGGCACAGATCGAACCCTCTTCCTTCCCAGGAAGTAATTGATAATGTCAGAGGAGATGTCAAAGCGAATGCCTCTGACATATACCTTATCAAACTCTGGAGCATCTGGGGTACCAAACGTGGTAGGCAAATTTGCAATGAATTCTTTAACCAGGAGGGGATAGTGATTACCAGTGTTGAAGACGGTTCTCATTAATTCTGCCTTCTCCAGGAGTTGTATAATGGCCTCTAGCCCAAACAGCTCCGACGACAGTGTCTTCTCTGGGTATGCCGTTCTCTGAAACACAAATTCCCACCTCTTTGCACCTTCTGCTGAGTGAAACAACACATTGTCGTAAGTTACACTCACGGTGTTCTTGGCCGTTTTCAGGGCCTTATTCTTCCTTTCTTCCTCAGCAGGAACCTCTTCAACGTCATCATCAGTAGATTCATCTATCAACCTCCTTGTGGGGATCACTTTCTTCCCTTTTTCTTTGACGTGAAATTTTTTCTTTTTGTTGCTGGGTCCTCCAGCATCCTTAGCCTCCTTTCTTTTCCTTGTTTCTTTTAATTTTCCAACCATAACAGCCAAACTTTCAGTTTCTTCTAGAACCTTTTTCTTCAGGGATGATAGGACTGTGTGTGCCGTCTCAGCAGCTTCTTCCATGACATCTTCTCTGGCATCCAGAGGGTTTTCTTCTGTGTTGTTGGTGGTGGCATCCTTGTTCTTCTCAGCTTCTTCCAGATCGGTCTCTCCGTTTCTGGTTTCTTCTTTCTCTTCTTCTTCCTCGGCTTCTTCCGAGTCAGCTATTTCTTCCTCTTCTACAACTTTTTCAGTGACTTTTGGTATGACATCTGTTCCTTCTTCTTCTCCTCCTTCACCTTCCGCAATGCGTTCCAGCCCATGACTGACCGGAGTCAGATCCTCCTTTTCTCCTTCCGGACGTATCAATTCTTCTACCACACCTTCTTGAGGTGGGTCCTGATTTTCCAGTAGTAATTCTAACAAATCACTATTTCTAGAGGTATCGGCAGAGAAATCGTTACCTGTGATATTTGTTGGTGTTGGAACTGCGACGATTTGCATGGAGGCTTCTCGATTTTCCTGGCCAAGATCATTCTCTCTTTCTGGCCCAGTTAGGTCAGACATTGAGAATGCAGCGCTTCCGGTCCGAGACTTTTTGGGGACTCGAGTAAAAACTGGCATTGGGGCTTTCTCCGGTGAAGCATCCTTGAGAATTTCTTCTGACTTCTTCAGGGGTTTTGGCCCTTTAATTCGCACTCCATGCTTGTTTGTTTTCGCTCTACTGCTTCTGGAGCCTTTAGATTCAGCTTTCTTTGAATTGGTGGCTTCCTTTGGGGCTACTGTGCTTCGAGTTTTCACCATTGTTGTTTGTGAGATTAGCAGAGAGTGAATGGCGAAGGAGATGAGAGTAAGCACAGAGAGGAGGCAGACTAGGTTTTTGAAAAAAAACGATTCAAATCTTTTTAGCGTCTGAGTGTATCTTTCCTTTTCTTTTATATGGGCTTTTGATGTGCTTGGCCCAATGACATTTGTTGGATTTTTAGACCGGTTCATGAAGAGGCACCAACAACTCCTCTTAACCGTTTCTGCAACTTCTTACTGTTCGTTGGTGGTACACAGACCGAATGATGATTTGAGATCCTCGAATCTGCTTGCATCTAGTGCCTTTGTGAAAATATCAGCAAGTTGCTTCTCTGTAGGAATGTGCTCTAGGATGATCTTCTTGTCCTCGACCAATTCTCGAATGAAGTGGTGTCTGATATCGATGTGTTTGGTCTTACTGTGTTGGACAGGGTTTTTGGAGATGTTGATAGCACTGACATTATCACAATATAAAGTCATGGCATCCTGTCTGACATTGTATTCAACTAACATCTGCTTCATCCATAGTTGATGTGTGCAGCTACTCCCAGCAGCAATATACTCCGATTCGGCAGTGGAAAGAGCAACACAGTTTTGTTTCTTACTAAACCATGATATGAGGTTGTTGCCAAGGAAGAAGCATCCTCCAGATGTGCTTTTCCTATCCGATGTGTTTGCAGCCCAATCGGCATGACAATACCCCACTAAGGTAGAGGATGTGTCGAATGAGTATAATAAACCCAAGTTTGTAGTCCCAGAGATATATCTAATAATTCTTTTGGCTTGGGATAGATGACTAACCTTAGGATTAGCTTGATATCGTGCACATACTCCGACAAAGTAGGCAATATCTGGTCGACTTGCGGTGAGGTAGAGAAGACTACTGATGATGCTCCTGTATAGGTGTTGGTCGACGGCTTCTCCTGGATCATCTTTAGTTAGCTTGACATGTGTAGCTGCTGGTGTCCTTTTATGTGAGGCTTTCTCTAGCCCAAACTTCTTGACAATATTCTTCGCATATTTGCTCTAAGATACGAAGATGCTATCATTTTGTTGTTTAATTTGGAAGCCTAGAAAATAAGTAAGCTCTCCCACCATGCTCATCTCGAATTTTGATTGCATCTGTTGAATAAATATCTCTACCATCTTGCTTGACATCCCTCCAAACACAATGTCATCGACATAGATTTGAGCAATCATTAGATTCCCGTCTTCACTTTTCACAAATAGGGTCTTGTCAACTCCCCCTCTAGTGTAGCCGCTTGGTCTCTAGCCCTTGGTGCTTGTTTCAACCCATAAAGAGCTTTCTTGAGTTTATACACATGATCAGGATAGTGAGGGTCAACAAATCCTTTGGGTTGTGACACATATACTTCTTCATTGAGATCCCCATTCAAGAACGCACTTTTGACATCCATATGGTAGAGCTTTATCTGTAGATGGCATGATATCCCTAGCAGGAGACGGATTGTTTCAAGTCTTGCAACAGGAGCAAAGGTCTCATCGAAATCGACACCCTCAATTTGAGTATACCCTTGAGCAACTAACCTGGCTTTGTTGCGAGTGATGTTGCCAAGCTCATCGTATTTGTTCTTAAAGATCCATTTAGTGCCTATGATGTTTCCTTCACTTGGTTTGGGCACCAGTTCCCATACCTGATTTTTCTCAAATTGAATCAGCTCTTCTTGCATAGCATTGACCCAATATTCATCATTGATGGCTTCATTGATGTTTTTGGGTTCTGTCTTTGAGACGAAGCAAATATTTCCTATCATCTCGTTATAATCTTCAGGAGCTTTTGACCGAGTCCGTACGCCTTCATTCAGGTTTCCAATAACTCCAGAGATAGGATGGTTAGTCTGGACTCTTCGTGAGGGATTTTTGTTGCTGGTTTCAGGAACTAGTTCGTTATTGGCGGCATCATCTTCTGTTTTGCTGCTAGCATCTTCTCTGACATTTGGAGTAGCATTCTTCCTGACATTGTTGGGCGGGTAGGCTCCGTCTTCGTCCGTCGCATCTTCTGAGGCATCTTCGCAGTCATCATGAACAACAACATTGATTGATTCCATCATGGTCTTGGTTCGTTTGTTGAAGACTCGGTATGCGCGACTATTCCTTGAATAGCCAAGGGCCTTCATCGCTTTTTGGGTCAAGCTTTTGACGAGGCTCTCTATCAGCTAGAATATAACAAGTGGAGCCAAATATATGGAAGAACTTAACATTGGGCTTTCTCCCCCTCCATATTTCATAATGAGTCACTGACATACCTGGTCTGAGAGTGACTCGATTGTGGATATGGCAAGCTGTGTTAAGTGCTTCTGCCCAAAAGTGAGTTGGTATGTCTTTAGCCAGCATCATAACTCTCGCCATCTCCTGTAGAGTCCTGTTCTTGCGTTCAACAATGCCGTTTTGTTGGGGAGTGATTGGTGCCGAGAATTCATGAGCTATCCCTTCTGAGTTGCAGAAATCTGCAAACTTGCTGTTTTCGAACTCTTGACCATGATCACTACGAAGGCGAATGATTTTGCCAATTGTCTCTCCTTTTTCTCGTTGAACCTGAATGCACAGATTTTTGAAGATCGAGAAGGTGTCTGATTTGTCACGAGGGAAGTCAACCCAAGTGTATCGTGAGTAATCATCTACACACACAAAGACATATCGTTTTCCTCCAAGGCTTTCAACTTGCATTGGTCCCATGAGGTCAACATGTATCAGCTCAAGTACTCGAGAGGTGGTGATCTGCTGAAGCTTCTTGTGTGACATCTTGGTTTGCTTTCCAATCTGACATTCTCCGCAGATCTTTCCTTCTACTATTTTTAGGTTTGGGATTCCGGTGATAGCCTGCTCTGAGATTGCCTTTTGCATACTTCTAAGGTTTAGATGTCCAAGCTTTCGGTGCCATAGTTTGGTTTCTTCTGCTTTGGAGACAAGGCACTTGGTTGCTTCGATATGTGTCTCGGGAGACCAGATATAGCAATTGTCTGTCGAGCGAACTCCTTGTAGAATAGTGACCTGATCGATGTTTTTAACTATACAGGCTTCTTTAGTGAATTTCACTACTAAATCCTGATCACAGATTTGACTGATGCTAATCAGGTTTGCCTTAAGTCCTTCTACAAGTAATGCTTCAGTCAGACAGGTGGCTCCTGGATGCTTGAGAACTCCTTTTCCAATGATTCGAGCTCGGATCCCATCTCCAAACGTAACAAAGCAGTTTGTATATAATTTAAGATTGGAGAGAAACTCTGGAGTACCTGTCATGTGTCGGGAGCATCCACTGCCGAGATACCAGTCCTTGTTCGTTGAGGCACTTAATGATGTATATGCAACATTAGCTTGATAGGTCAGGTTCTTAGGTCTCCATTCAAGGCGAGTTTTCTTCGGAGGAGATGGGAGATGCCTTTGATAATTCTGAGCTTGCTTCCTCTTAAGAAGTTGAAAACAAAAAGGTCGGATGTGACCTGGTTGACCACAGTAATGACATATCCATTGATATTGATAAGCTGGTCTTCTGTAGCTTTGTTGTCTGCGTGGAGGATGTCTTCTGACAGTTTCTTGACAAGAACAGGTTGTAGACGATGTTATGGCTTTTGTTGTAGGTCGTCCTGTAGGATGAGTTGGGGCATCCTGTTGTTTCTTGTCCGCCAAGGCTTGTTGTGGGATAAACTTTGTCCCTGTCGTTGAGGGGACAGCATGTGTGTAGCCTAGTCCCGTCGTATCTTTGGACTGTTTTCCCACCGATAAAATCTTGTCAAGGCTTTCTGTGCTCGGATTCATCATCTTTACCGATTTAGTCATGAGACTAATTTCTCCATTAAGTCTGGTGATCTCTCGTTTCAGCTCCACGATCGTCTCTAGAAATCTAGACTTGTCGCCGGTAAGACTAATGATCCTTTCGCCTTGTTGATCAAGTATCAGAGTTTCCTTGATCCATCTGGTATGCAAGCCTTTGTATGCCTCGACTAGTTGTTCTTTAGTCCAATTCTCATTTGGAGTTGGATCATCATTGATATCGACAGCATTATCAACATTATATGTAGGAGTAGTAGTAGTGAATGCAACAAAGTTGCTTACCTCTTTAGATCCACTATCTTCATTGTCATCATCTGATAGGGTGGCATTGTATCCCCGTTTTTGTTGTTTGAGGAAATTAGGACATTCTCTACGGAGGTGGCCGAATCCTTCACATTCATGACATTGAAGTCCTTTGTTTTTGTTTTCTTCCCCACTCCTGTTTGGTCTGTCAAGACTACCTCCAACCTGAGCTTTTTGTGGAGCTTTGTTTCGGGCATTTGCTGTGATATTCCGTCCACCCATTCGACTAAATCTTCTCATGGCTTTGATGTAATTTTTTGTGAGAAGGGCCATAGTAGCTTCGATGTCTTCATCAGAATTGGAGTCCTCAGGATCTGGTTGCTTGTGTGTTGAGCTTTTGAAAGCAACTCCTTTGTTCCTTTTGTCTATGTTGGGTAGAGACAACTCATAGGTCATTAGAGACCCCATCGGCTCATCAAATTTCAAGACCTTGAGGTCATGAACTTCCTCAATTGCTGTGATCTTCATCTTAAACCTAGGGCTAAGAGCACGTAGGGTTTTTCTTACCAATTTTTCATCAAACATTGGTTCTCCCAGAGAATAGGATTCATTGGCTAGATCACGAATGCGAATATTGAAATCTGCAATTGATTCGTCTTCTTTCATGATGAGGGCTTCGAAGTTGGTAGTCAGGTATTGCAGTTTTTGTTCTCGAACCTTAGTTGTTCCTTCATATGCTATGGCCAGGATGTCCCATGCTGATTTGGCAGTTGTGCATGTGTTGATTAGTCTAAATACGTTCTTGTCAACACCATTGAAGATAGGATTTAGAGCTCGAGAATTTCCCAGTGATTCTTCATCTTCATCATCGGTCCAGTATTTTTCTGGTTTTAGTCCGATAGGATTGCCATCACTGTCACTGAGTTGTGGTGCATTCCAACCATTGAGTACAGCTTTCCACGTCTTGTTGTCTAGTGACTTCATGAAGGCACACATTCGAGCCTTCCAATAGCCATAGTTGCTTCCATCTAAAACAGGTGGTCGATTTATGGATCCTCCTTCTCTGGTATTGTCCATCTTTGATCAAAATATTTGTTTAGGAACTCACCTAAAGTTATAGGTGCCCCCTCTGATACCAATTGAAATTCTGATCAGCTAGTCGTGCAAGATGCCACACACAATGTTACACATAATGCTATAACGTTGTGTCTGACTTCTTGCGTAGATAATGCAGGACACTAAATATAAAGCTATAAGTAATGACACAGCAGATTGTTTACCCAGTTCGGTGCAACGTCACCTACGTCTAGGGGCTCTCAGCCTAGTGGAAAGATTTCACTTATCAGTAATCCGTCAGAACATACAAGTACCTGTGATCACTCCTAGATCTATACTTTATGCTACGTCTTACAGTGCAATCTATCTCAGGGTCTCCCCCTGAATCCAAGAACGTCTTGATTCCACTCTTCAAGCAATCGCCTTGCTCTGTCGTCTTCAAGTCTTCTTCAAGCTTGGTGGTTGCGTGCAGTCTTCAACTCACGACTTTCAGTAAACCCTCAATCACCTAACTCTCTATAGTTATGTGATACACAATATCCTAAGCTCAATAAGCAATTTCTCAGCCCGCAAACCTTCACGTCTAACAACCTTGCAAATTATTGCTAGGAAACAAATAAAGAACCAAACGATTGCTAAGGGGGTAGCCTAAGCTTTTATAGCAATCGTGGATGAGTACTAACCCTAAAGGGTTTCCTCTTAATCGCCGTCTTTCTCCTTTTCAGATTAGGAGTCGTTCTGCACTTTCCTAATCGTTTTCTTGCTTCTCTGCCGAATCTGCACTTTCCTGATTTCTGTCGATCAGGATGCTTGCCGAGACGCCATCAACAATATCACAGAAGATGTCGTAGAAGATGCCTCGACATTCTTTGTAACATGTTCTTCGGTTCCTTTAAAAATCAGCCAATCTCTAAAACCGTCGTAACTACACTAGTAATTAAACAAACTCGTCTAATTTGTCGATGAGGACTATACTCGAAAAGTTTAAACTTAACGGGACAAATTATCTGGACTGGGACAGGAATTTACGACTTGTGTTAAAGTTGGAACGTAGGGAGCACGTCCTTGATAAGGCTATCCCGGTGGAGCCAGCTGCCAACGCAATGAGGGTCGTTAAGGATGCATACCAGAAACACCTTAGCGACTCTATCGACGTTGCGTGTGTCATGTTGGGCTGCATGGAGGTGGACCTCCAGAAGAAGTTTATGGCGCTATCCCATGATCCGTTTGCAATGTATGCACAGATAAAGGATATGTTCAAAGAGAAAGTACGTATTGAAAAATACACTGTTTTCCGATAACTCATTGCCTGGAAGATGTCAGCAGGCAGCTCCGTAGGTCCACACGTCCTACGTATGAAGGGACATTTTGATCATATGACTAGTATCGGAATGACTATGGAGAAAGAAATGGCTGCGGATTTTATTCTGCAATCCCTTCCTCATGCATATGGTGGGTTCGTCATGAACTATCACATGCATGACATGGACAAGACCGCGTCGGAGTTGCACAGCATGCTAGGGACTGCTGAGAAGAGCATAAGGGGCAGTTCGCCCAAAAGTGTTCTTATGGTCAAGAAGGGATCCAGCTTCAAAGCTGGTGGTTGCAAGGGTAAAGCCCCAATGCACCTGGCAGGAAAGATCAGACGACCATTTGTTCCTAAACCTTCCATGCCCGTGAAGGGCAAAGGGAAGGGAAAGGAGTCGGTCTGTTTCTACTGTCAAAAGCCTTGTCATTGGAAGAAAGACTGTTAGCAGCTGAAGGAGGATCAGAAGAAGGGCGGTGGGGCCGCTACTTCATCAGGTATTCCATTAGAGCTAAATCTTTCTACTATAAATACTTGGGTACTAGACACTGGAACTGAGTCTCATGTCTGTGCGGATGTGCAGGTGTGTTGCATAGTAGAAGAGATATGGGGGAAAGCGAGGTGGACCTAAGAGTTGGGAACAACGTGAGAGTTCCCGCAACTGCCATGGGTTCCGTTAACCTGTTTTGCCCAGTGGGCTTGTAATTGAACTTTTTGATGTGTTTTGCATACCTGCTTTCAGCAGGAATATTATTTCAATATCTCTTAAGAACGGGTTTTTTAATATTATGCGCAACAACATCTTTTATTGCAATGCTCACACTGTTGGAGGTTTATACATATTGAATATGCAAAACTCGAGATCCAACATGCTCTATAATATAAATGCTAAGAGGTTTAAAGCTAATGATTTAGACCAAACTCTATTCTGGCATTGTCGTCTAGGTCACATAAATGAGAAACGCATCTCAGCGCTTCATAAGCGCGGACTTCTAAGTCAATTCGAATTCCAAACGATTGATAGATGCGAAGCTTGTTTGATGGGCAAGATGACTAAAGCGCCCTTCACTGGTTTAGGTGAGAGGGCAGGTGATCTATTGGGTCTAATACATTCAGACGTATGTGGACCAATGAGTACACCAGCCAAAGGTGGTTTAGGCTACTTTATCACATTTACTGATGATTTCAGTAGATATGTTTATGTCTATCTCATGAGACATAAGTCTGAAGCCTTTGATAAATTCAAGGAGTTTAGGACTGAAGTAGAAAACCAACTCGGAAAGAGTATCAAGGCACTCCGTTCTGATCGGGGTGGAGAATACTTATCCGAGGAATTTCTTAGTCATCTTACGGAAGGTGGAATACTATCTCAGTGGACTCCGCCAAGAACACCGCAACTCAATGGTGTGCATGAGCAGAGGAATCGGACATTGTTAGATATGGTTCGATCGATGTTAAGTCTCACTGATCTCCCGATCTCCTTCTGGGGTTACGCTCTGCAAACGGCCGCATTCATAATAAACAGGGCTCCGTCGAAAGCAGTGGAAGGGACATCATTCGAAAAATGGTACTGGAAGGAACCCGTTTTGTCTTTCCTAAAAATCTAGGGTTGCGAGGCTTATGTAAAACGGTTGCTTGCAACCAAGCTCGAATCGAGATCAGATAAGTGCACTTTCGTCGGATATCCAAAAGAAACAAAAGGATACTACTTCTACAAACCGAGCGAAAATAAAGTTTTTGTCGCTCGAGGTGGGACATTCTTAAAAAAGGAATTTATTTCCAAGACAGTCAGTGGGAGGGTTGTTCATCTTGATGAAGTTATAGATGAGATGGTCACTCGGGAACCACTAGACGATCCACTAGAAGAAGTAGTGTAAGGACCTCTCCCGAGCAGTTAGACTAAAATCTGGGAAAATTCAAAATTTTTGAATAGTGACCAGATCGAGTCTGAACCTGACCCCGAGAGTTGTTTTGGACATAAGATGATGTTATTTTCGACCAAGCTAAGTTCAGGGCAACTAAAGACCACTTCGTGACCCATTCGGGGAAAGTTGACTTAGGTTGACTTTTTTGCCGGAAAAGTCAACCGAGGACGTTTTGGGCGATTCTGGACTCGTTAAGTCCCGAATCGCAAAACGGTCGATGCAGTATTCTTAGTTAGCCCATTTTAAGTCACTCGGGAGATTTTGCTGAAATCTCGATAAAAGTGCCCGTTCGGGGTCCGAAACGTCCGATTTTGGGAAATCTGATCCGTTTTCGGTTGATGGAAAAGGTGACCGATGTGATTGATGGGTTAGGTATCAAGGGGACAAGGAAGTGACTTGTTGTGTGTGAGGTTTGGTGATGTTGGGAAAGAGGAAAAAAGGGTTGATTTTTGGGTTTTCATTTTATTTAATTAAGTAATTAATTAAATAAAAGGTGTTGTTATAAGGAAGGGGAGCTCCCATTTCATCCGAGAACAACAAAGAGAAAGAGAGGGAGAAGAGAAGAAAGAAGGAGAGAGAAAGAGAAAGAGAAAGAGAAAGAGAAAGAGGGAAGGAAAAGGAGGGTCCGGCCAAGCAAGGAGGATTTCCCGTCAATCCGTCCGTCGTTTCTTCGAGATTTCTTCGTATTCGGAATCCCGGCATCGAGGACTACAAGAGGTATGATTCTCTTTTCGATTTGGAGTAGTTTGGTTCGTGGGTTTTAAGTAGAAATGTGTTGTTTTAAGTTTAGTTAGACACTAGAGATGATTAGGCGTGTTTTAAGACAAATTTGAACAAATTCCGGTGACCGGAGGGTCGCCGGAGCTCCGGCCACGTTGGTGGTTGGTTCCGGTGGCCATGGAACGCTGACTCGAAGTGCTTCAACCTTCAGCTTGTGAGTTTTTCCAAAGGAGCAACGGTTTGGGAGCTAGAAGCCCGGGAAGTGACTGAACCGCTGAATCTGTCCAGCCGGACGGACAATCTGTTTTGCTCCGGACGGAGCCGTTCCCGTTCGAACTTGGTTCCGAGCAAAACATGAAGTTTGTAGAGGACTGGCAGAGCTTCAACTTTCATGTTTACGTGTTTTCCAGACGAGCTACGGATTTGGAGCTGTAAGTCCGGGAAGTGGATTGTTCTACCGAATCTGTCTCTGGACAGATTCGAAGTAAATCCCGTAGCTCTATTTTGTTTCCCGAGAATTAATGTGATGGCTTATGTGGGGCCCACGAGCCCGGGGCTCAGGTTTTGTGAGTTCGGGTGGTCCCGGTGACCCCCGAGTCGATAACTTGCGTATTTGATAATTTCCGGATTTAAATTATGAAAGACGGTTTTTCCACCAATAACTTTAATTGAAGTATTTTAACGCTCGGGTGTCGGAATTCGATTCCGTTAATTGCATTGGTCTTAAAATATTAAATGAGGAGTTTAGAAACAAGTTTCGTAATTTTCGGAGTCCCGAGGGTCAAAAACTCGTTTCCGGGCAGATTGGGTGTTTCGGGGAAAATGGGTCATTCCGGACCCATTTTGGCTACTCTGATTAATTTGAAGTGTTTCCAAGTGTTAGGCACTTGTTGGAGTACACTTGTAAATTTATTGCATTCGTTTCGAAGTCTGTTTGAGTTTTTAATTATTGAATATAATTATTAGTTGATATTGACGCTCGCGGGAAAGGCAAGGCGTGAATAGCTCGAGCGGGAGGCTAGGAGCGTACGTGGAGCTTTCCTAAGGTAGGGGGACATAGCTACCTAGACTATATGGCTTGATGCCTTTGTTTGATTATATATGTGTGTATATATACGTGTGAGCATGATTTGGCACTATGGTAGTGGCGTGAATATGCTTGGTGTGATTATATGCGAATAGTGAGATTTGCATGATAATGTTGGGTGAATTAGTTTAGTATAACTCTGAACTGATTGTATGCACGGGATTGTGCCAGGTATTATATTATTTGCTTTTCAGACGATGATTTATTCCGTCTTGCACCTAGTATGTTTTCTGCATGAGTATGGTGTGATACTTGTGTTACAGGCGGTGTGTAAGGTAAACCGAGTTGAGGGTGGATTCCCGTGATCGAGATCAGTAACCTTTATTTGTGGTAAGGGTCAACCGAGCTGAGGGTGGACTCCCTTAGTTGTGATCGGTTACCTTTATTTAGGTGTAAGGTAAACCGAGTTGAGGGTGGATTCCCTTGATCGAGATCGGTTACCTTTATCTTTGTGGGAAAGGTCAACCGAGCTGAGGGTGGACTCCCTTAGTTGTGATCGGTTGCCTTTATTTTAGGTGTAAGGTGAATCGAGTTGAGGGTGGACTCCCTTGATCGAGATCGGTTACCTTTACCTAAGGGAGGGTGAACCGAGGCAAGGGTGGATTCCCTGGGCTGAAATCGGTTACCCTAGGGTGTAGTTAATTATGTTATACAACTACTTTTGCATTGTTATCATCTTGTGTATGTGCGATGTTTGAGTCTTGGAGGTAGCGTGTTCACCCCTACAACTTGTGCAGGTTATGGATGCGTTTAGATCTTTTGACTGGGAGCTTGGGGGCGTGTCGTGTCGACGTGTCTTTGCCAGTGGTGTTTGGTCGGCTGTTGTAGACTCTGTTGAGTCGTAACCTGTTTTGTTACTGCTTTTCATTATCCGGTTTATTACTTTATTTTGTAAAACACTCGGTGAGGTGGCGTTATGCCTCACCATTATGGTATTTATTTATTAGTTACTTGCTTCATTTTCAAAGGATGTTTTGATGGAATTGTTTTAGAACTGGTTTACTTACTTGTGCAATCACCTTTAAGTTAGGGACGCCTAAACTAAAGGTGTTGACTTTGTGCGAGTATAGTTATGATACACTCGAGGACGCTCGAGGTGTTTCATAACTATTTCGTATATGTATTATCGATACTTGTATTTTATCGCGTGACGACTAAGATTCGGAGAACCGGATCTTGGGGCGTTACAAGTAGAGCCAAAAGTGGTCGTTGAGCAAGAACCAATAGCTACAGTTAATGAGGATGGTCCGAGGCGGTCTGAAAGGATAAGTCATGCACCTGTCAGATACGGTTTCCTAGTAACTGGAGGTGATGATTTAGTATTAGTGGACAATGATCCAGCTACCTTTCGAGAGGCCTTGGATGGAACCGACTCTGAGAAATGGCTGGAAGCCATGAGGGAAGAAATGCAATCCATGTCAGATAATCAAGTGTGGGACTTGGTGGATCAAACCCCTGAGGTAAAAGTCATTGGTTGTAAATGGATCTTTAAAATAAAGATAGACATGGATGGCAAACCTCAGACCTATAAAGCAAGACTGGTAGCAAAAGGTTATAGGCAACTCCACGGAATTGACTATGAAGAGACCTTTTCTCCAGTAGCTATGGTCAAATCTATCTGCATTCTACTTGCCGTAGCAGCGTATCATAACTATGAGATATGGCAAATGGACGTCAAAACCGCCTTCCTCAACGGGAGGTTAGCTGAGGACGTTTATATGTCCCAGCCTAAGTGTTTTGAGGATCCTAAGAATAATGGAAAGATTTGCAAGTTGCTCAAATCAATTTATGGTTTGATGCAAGCATCTCGGAGTTGGAATTAGCATTTTGATGAAGTTGTGAAACAGTTAGGCTTCATTAAGAACGATGACGAACCTTGCGTATATAAAAAGGCAGATGGGAGCAAAGTAGTCTTCTTGGTGCTTTATGTTGATGACATACTGCTCATTGGAAACGACGTCCCTACCTTGCTCTTAACAAAGACTTGGTTAGGTGAGTGTTTTACAATGGACTTAGGCGTTGAGTCAAAGCACCTACATAGACAAAGTGTTGAGAAGATTCTCAATGCAAGATTCAAAGAAAGGACTGCTGCCCATGCGTCATGGCATGAAGCTTAGCAAGAAGCAGTATGTTGAGACACCTACAGAGCTAGCAAGAATGAATAAGATCCTATACGCTTCGGCTATAGGGTCCATAATGTATGCCATGATATGTACGAGACCGGATGTCTCGTTTGCCCTAAGTTGTACCAGTAGACATCAATCCAAACCCGGTGAGGAACACTTTATTGCCGTCAAGGCGATTCTCAAATATTTGAGAAAAACCAAAGACGCTTTTCTTGTATACGGGGGAAGAAATGATGATCTAGCCGTCAAAGTATATGTTAACGCTAGTTTCCAGACAGACCCCGATGACTTTAAGAGTCAGTTGGGATGTGTTTTTACGTTAAACGGTGGAGCATTCAGCTGGAAAAGCAAGAAGCAGGACACCATTGCCGACTCTACGACCGAAGCTGAGTACATTGCTGCATTAGAAGCGGCAAAAGAGGCTGTATGGATCAGGAGTTTCATGGCTGGGTTAGGTGTAATTCAAAACCCATCTAACCCAGTAGACTTATATTGTGACAACACCGGGGCCATTGTGCAAGCTAAGGAACCCAGTGCACATGACAGATCCAAACATGTACTCAGGAAGTATCACATCATCCGCGACATTGTTGCTAGAGGTGACGTGAAGATCCACTACGTTGCATCTGATGATAACACAGCCGACCCCTTGACCAAGACTCTTCCTTAATCAAAACATGATAAACATATTAGGTCAATGGGTATAGACTGGGACTTAGATTGGAACTAGGGGCAAGTGGGAGATTGATAGCATTTTGTGCCCTAGTCCAATTGCTAGTAGCCTGTAAACGTCTATGTACATTATCATCGTTTGTATTATATATAAAACGGCTTTGTATTACTTATGTGTTGAAGTAATATGTTAAGCATGATTTGATTTATGACCACTAAAGTAGTAGAACCATAAATATGTATGTATCACACTTCACGAGTCCCTGGTCAACATATGCTTCCATTGAATCAACCAGTATGAGGATGGTTCTTAGTGACGTAGTTCTGCTTGTCATAGGGATGGGGGATCCCGGAATCATATCATAGATATCATGAGGTGATTGATATCGGACGACCCGCTTTGAATAGTGTTTTCATAGATTAGGCCATGAACATATTCAAATGCGATAGCTTGTCACGATATCCTTAGACCGAGGAGTCTTTGTGATCACTATGCAATGTATGTGCGGCTTTAACTTGCGCCTAATGCTTTCCGTAACAGGATTGCAATAACGGGCATGATTGGGTGGCGGAACGGGTTGCATGAGTGACACGAAAGATGGCTAAGGGATTTATCCCTCATACTACGGTATGGGAAAGATATCCGTTAAAGGCCTCTTGATCGAGACTGACTGAAAGAAAGAGCATGGCCATGCCAGTGATACAAGTTATCAGTTCTCAGCCATCTCACATATCTAGTAACAAAGATTGATTGAACAAGGATGACGACTCTATGCCTTGTGATCAATCGGGATATCTTGAGATAATCGAGATATCGTCGATGTCACGTCGGATTTTGTTTGATAAGTAACGACAAAAAGGGTCGGGCAAACTCTTGGACACGGCACGAAACCACATGGGCGAGCCCATTGGGCCAATGGGCTCGCCCATGAGGTCACGTGACCGGCCCAAAAAAGGGCCAATTATGGGCCCAATAAGCCTCTTGTGGCCGGCCCACATTGGTGGGTCCAATGTTGGGGGCCACACAACACCATGCTTGGTTGGTAATTGTGGATTAAGAGGTGAGTGATTTAAGGGGTATGGGTGAAGACACTTTAAGCCCATACCAATCACTTTTGACCCATGCTTATCAGTTGGATGATGAATTGAAATATCTAATATTGATTCATTACACAAATTATCACACAACACACAAAAACCCTCTCTCTCTCTCTTGCTTAGCCGGCCACCATTTTCTCTCTCCTCCATCTTGCTCACTTGTGCTTCATTTAATCGTTCTAGTAGGCAATTAAGTGAAGGATCTTCAAGATCATCCCCTTGGTGTGGACTTGCTTTGGAGAAGAAGATCAGAAAGTTCTTCTTTATCGATTCAACAAAGACTTAAAGGTAAACATCTTGTGGAATAGATTTTGCCTTGGGATTTAATGGTTTATGTTCTTGGATAAGGTTTGGAGTAGATTTTATTAAACACTTCCGCTATCTCGATGATCTAGAACGCTCCAAAACCCTACAGGCGGACCTCCAGAAGCAATTTAGGGAGCTATCCCATGATCCGCTTGCAATGTTTGCACAGATCAAGGATATGTTCAAGGAGAAAGTACGTATTGAAAAATATACTGTTCTCCGAGAACTCATTGCCTGCAAGATGTCAGCAGGCAGCTCCGTAGTTCCACACGTCCAACATATGAAGGGACATCTCGATCATATGACTAGTCTTAGAATGACTATGGAGAAAGAGATGGCTGCGGATTTCATTCTGCAATCCCTTCCTCATGCATATGGTGGGTTCGCCATGAACTATCAAATGCATGACATGGATAAGACCGCGTCGGAGTTGCACAGCATGTTGGTGACTGCCGAGAAGAGCATAAGGGGCAGTACGCCCAAAGGTGTTCTAATGGTCAAGAAGGGATCTGGCTTCAAAGCTGGTGGTGGTAAGGGCAGATGCCTAATGCACCAGACGGGGAAGAACAGACGACCTTTCATCACTAAACCTTCTATGCCCATGTAGGGAAATGGGAAGGCAAAGGAGTCGGTCTGTTTCTACTGCCAAAAGCCTGGTCATTGGAAGAAAGACTGTCAGCAGCTGAAGGAAGATCAGAAGAAGGGCGGTGGGGCCGCTACTTCGTCAGGTATTCCATTAGAGCTAAATCTTTCTACTATAAATGCTTGGGTACTAGACACTGGAGCTGAGTCTCATGTCTGTGCGGATGTGCAGGTGTTGCATAGTAGAAGAGATATGGGGGAAGACAAGGTGGACCTAAGAGTTGGGAACAACGTGAGAGTTACCGCAACTGATGTGGGTTCAGTTAACCTTGTTTTGCCTAGTGGGCTTGTAATATTACCTTTGGATGTATTTTGCGTACCTGCTTTCAGCAGGAATATTGTATCAATATCCCTTCTTGAAAAAAAAGGTTATTATTTTGATATTAAAGACGGGTTTTTTAATATTATGCGCAATAACATGTTTTATGGAAATGCTCACACTGTTGGAGGTTTATACATATTAAATATGCAAAATCCGAGATCCAACATGCTCTATAATGTAAATGCTAAGAGGTTTAAAGCTAATGATTTAGACCAAACTCTAATCTGGCATTGTCGTCTAGGTCACATAAATGAGAAACGCATCTCAGCGCTTCATAAGCGCGGACTTCTAAGTCAATTCGAATTCCAAACGATTGACAGATGAGAAGCTTGTTTAATGGGCAAGATGACTAAAGCGGCCTTCACTGGTTTAGGTGAGAGGGCAGGTGATCTATTGGGTCTAATACATTCAGACGTATGTGGACCAATGAGTACACCAGCCAGAGGTGATTTAGGCTACTTTATCACATTTACTGATGATTTTAGTAGATATGGTTATGTCTATCTCATGAGACATAAGTCTGAAGCCTTTGATAAGTTCAAGGAGTTTAGGACTGAAGTAGAAAACCAACTCGGAAAGAGTATCAAGGCACTCCGTTTTGATCAAACGACCGCATTCATTATAAACAGGGCTCTGTCGAAAGCAGTGGAAGGGACATCATTCGAGAAATGGTACGGGAAGGAACCCGTTTTGTCCTTCCTGAAAATCTGGGGTTGCGAGGCTTATGTAAAACGGTTGCTTGCAACCAAGCTCGAACCGAGATTAGATAAGTGCACTTTCGTCGGATATCCAAAAGAAACAAAAGGATACTACTTCTAAAAACCGAGCGAAAACAAAGTTTTTGTCGCCCGAGGAGGGATATTCTTGGAAAAGGATTTTATTTCCAAGACAGTCAGTGGGAGGGCTATTCATCTTGATGAAGTTCTAGATTAGATAGTCACTCAGGAACCACTGGACGACCCATTGGAAGAAGTAGAGCCTGAAGTGGTCGTTGAGCAAGAACCAATAGCTACAGTTATTGAGGACGGTCCAAGGCGGTCTGAAAGGATAAGTCATGCACCTATCACATACGGTTTTCTAGTAACTGGAGGTAATGATTTAGTGTTAGTGGACAATGATCTAGCTACCTTTCGAGAGGCCCTGGACGGAACTGACTCTGAGAAATGGCTGGAAGCCATGAGGGAAGAAATGCAATTCATGTCAGATAATCAAGTGTGGGACTTGGTGGATCAAACCCCTGACGTAAAAGTCATTGGGTGTAAATGGATCTTTAAAATAAAGATAGACATGGATGGAAAACCTCAGACCTATAAAGCAAGACTGGTAGCAAAGGGTTATAGGCAAGTCCACGGAATTGACTATGAAGAGACCTTTTCTCCAGTAGCTATGGAAAAATTTATCCGCATTCTACTTGTCATAGCAGCTTATCATAATTATGAGATATGACAAATGGACGTCCAAACCGCCTTCCTTAATGGGAGGTTAGCTGGGGACGTTTATATGTCCCAACCTGAGGGTTTTGAGGATGCTAAGAATAAGGGAAAGATTTGCAAGTTGCTCAAATCAATTTATGATTTGAAGCAAGCATCTCGGAGTTGGAATCAGCGTTTTGATGAAGTTATGAAACAATTTGGCTTCATCAAGAACGATGATGAACCTTGCATATATAAAAAGGTAGATGGGAGACAAGTAGTCTTCTTGGTGCTCTATGTTGATGACATACTGCTCATTGGAAACGACGTCCCTACCTTTCTCTTAACAAAGACTTGGTTAGGTGAATGTTTCACAATGAAGGACTTAGGCGAGGCATCTTACATCTTGGGGATCAAGATATATAGAGACCGTGCCAAGTGGGTCTTGGGCTCAAGTCAAAGCACCTATATAGACAAAGTGTTGAGAAGATTCTCAATGCATAATTCAAAGAAAGGACTGCTGCCCATGCGTCATGGCATAAAGCTTAGCAAGAAGCAATGAGCTGAGACACCTGCAGAGCTAGCAAGAATGAATGAGATCCCATATGCTTCGGCTATAGGGTCCATAATGTATGCCATGATATGTACGAGACCGGATGTCTCGTTTTCCCTAAGCTGAACCAGTAGACAACAATACAAACCCGGTAAGGAACACTGGATTGCCGTCCAGGTGATTCTCAAATATTTGAGAAAAACCAAAGACGCTTTTCTTGTATACAGGGGAAGAAATGATGATCTAGTCGTCAAAGGATATGTCGACGCTAGTTTCCAAACAGACCCCGATGACTTTAAGAGTCAGTTGGGATATGTGTTTACGTTGAACGGTGGAGCATTCAGCTGGAAAAGCAAGAAGCAGGACACCATTGCCGACTCTACGACCGAAACTGAGTACATTTCTGTATCGGAAGCGGCAAAAGAGGCTGTATGGATCAGGAGTTTCATGGCTGGGTTAGGTGTAATTTAAAACCCATCTAACCCAGTAGACTTATATTGTGACAACACCGGGGCCATTTCTCAAGCTAAAGAACCCAGGGTACATGACAGATCCAAACATGTACTCAGGAAGTATCACATCATCCGCGACATAGTTGCTAGAGGTGACGTGAAGATTCACTACGTTGCATTTGATGATAACACAGCCGACCCCTTGACCAAGGCTCTTCCTCAAGCGAAACATGATAAACATATTAGGTCAATGGGTATAGACTGGGACTTAGATGTTAGGTTTGTGCCCTAGTACAAAATAAATCTTCAATCTATATTGTAACGGACATCATTATTCTACATAATAAAAGGCATAATATTACTAATGTGTTGTAGTAATATATCTAATGTGATTTGATCTATGTCATAATGTGTGTAATCACTTATAGTAGAACTCTAGATCATAAAGAGTTACATTCGATAGAGTCCCTGATCAGCTAAACTTCTTCTGAAGCGATCAGTATTAGACTAACTCCTTGTGATCACGCTCTACTGATCATGGCAAAGAAGTTCCGGAGTTATATCATAGATATCATCAGGTCGATGATATCGGACAACCCGATTGTGAGTATGCTGCATAGATCCAGTCATGAGATACTCACATATCGTAACTTGTCATTATATCCTAAGACCAAGGAGTCTTTGTGTACACTATGTAACAAATACCTAAGTTTGACCTAGTCTAACGTTATCTGTAAAAGGGTAGCTATAACGGCTTCGATTGGCTTTGGCATTTATTGCACTAGTGAACTCGAAAGGCGTCTGAGGGATTTATCACTCATACTTCGGTATGAGAAAGATATCCGTTTAGGCCACTTGATGAGTATGACTGAAGAAATAGCATGGTCATGCAGGTGATACCTTAGTATCAGGTTTCAGTCATCTCAGATATCAAGAAACAGTGATTGATAAATTAGGATGACAATTCTATGCCTATTGATCAATCTGGATATCGGTTTGATAAAAGGACAGTGACATGTACGATAACAGGTTAAGTCGAATAATCGATAATCACAAATATTGGATAATCATAATGTCTTGCTAGAGGCCACTTATGATGGAAAGGGTAAAATAGTAATTTTACCAGTCTGCCAATTATTCGTGAGTCTAGAGGGTCACATGCATTAAGCACGATACATGACAATAATTATGGATGAGAATTGAGAACAATTCGGTAGTTTTTTGGCCTAAGGTTTTAACCAGACGGTTGAAGAAATCAATTCGAGGAAATTGAGCCGTTTTGACTAAACCGAAATTAGAACTCAAGTTAATGGGTTTAATTTGGGTTTAGTTAAACGGGCTTAAAGCCCATTTAGGGATTTAAGATAAGAGAGGGATCAAATGCAAATAAGAAAGAATAAAGGGATAGCTAATGCAATTTTTATTTCGAAATTCAATTTAATTTCAAATTAAAAATCACATAATATCTATTCATTTTATCCTTGAATTTCTCAGCAACTTCCCCTCCTTTTTCTCTCCCTCATCGCCGAAACCTCTCCCTCTCTCTACCTCCATTATTTCTCTTGTTTTCTCTCAAAATTTCTAGCAAAAGATTGAGTGAAAAACTATTTCGGTTGTGGTGCTAGTGTGGACTTGATAGAGAGAACACTACACTTGTGTTTTTGTCGATTACAAGAGGTAAATATCAGATCTATAATTATGTTTATAACATGTTCAAATGGCATTAAGATTTTAGCTTTTTACGATCATCACGGTTACATAAAGTCCGCTGCATGATATTCATCGTTTGGAACCCGTGGTGATCTCTTTCAGTGGTATCAGAGCCATGGTTATTATGTTTATTTGTATATGTTTAAATATGATATTTTTTTATATTTATATGTGTTCTTCATCATTAGCATGCATGAAAATCGAAAAAAAATTCATATTTGATTGATTTTGGAAATTGGAAAATTAATTAATTTTTTTTGGGGTTTTTCGGGTTAACCATGGCTTAGCCATGGCCGACCAGGTCGAGTCCCTTGGTGGACCATGGAATGCCCTAGGGAAAACCATGGTCAGCACCATGGGCCGACGAGGGTCGCCTACGGGCGACCATGGTCGCTGCCGCGGGCGACCACGGTCTACCCTTGCGGGCGACCGTGGCAGCCCATGAGGGCCACCATGATTGCCTCGCGGGCGACCAGGGTCTGCCCTAGGGGCGACCATGGCTGCCCTCGCGGGCTACCATGGTCGTTCCCGTGGCCGACCACGGTCAGCGCCGCGGGCGACCTCGGCAGCCCTCACGGGCCACCGTGGTTGCCTCCGCGGGCGACCTTCTGTAGAGCCGGTTCGGCTCGACCAGATTCGAGCTGAACCGGTTGGTTCGCGAGGATATTTGGAAACCTTAAAAATTTAATTTTCAGATTTGGTTCGGTTTCGATAAACCAGCGAGAACCGGTCCAAAATTCAATTAATCGATTAAACCGTCTGATTTCAATAAACCGGAATTTTTCCACACTTAAGAAAGATAAAATTTGGAAAAAAATATTTGTTTGATCAGCATATTGATTGATAACATGATCTTTGATCACATGATGTTTTCCACATGATGCTAGCTAAGCCCATTAGATTTGCATTTTAATTTCGGTTTTTGCAACCTGCGTGTTGCTTAATTTTGGGTTGTAGTAAATACAGCCTGCGTGTCGTGATTTGTAATTTATTTAATTTATTTTAATATGTAATCACGAAGACCGACACAAGAATCAAGTCAAGAGGGAGACTCGGATTGGAGGAGGCTCGAAGCCAGTGGGAGTTCACAAGAATGGAGCAAGTTTGGATCTTGAAGACCATGTCTTTAGGATCGGTTTTGCTAGATTCTTAGGAACTTTAGATGGGCTTAGCTATGCATATTTTATTGTTACATTTGTATATTTGAATGTATGAATGTATGATAGTTTATATATACAAGTTTATGTATGATTTGCTATCACCCACATGCAAAGATTAAAATTGGAATTTAATCAGACTCACATGTAACCTGCTAAGGGATCATCTTTACATGAATTTGCAATTGATGATTCTAGATTAAGATTGTATCGATATACAATCAGACTTTTATAATTCACTTAAACGCAAATAATTACAAGTCAAGCGTGATACCATCCAAGTTTGGGCACTCAAAAGGGCTTTAACCCTATGGATGTCGGTACGCCTCCGCGTAACATTCATAGAGAAAAGGTCTGGATGAGATGATAGTTCTGTGTGGGTGCGTGCGCCTCCGCGTAGTAGTCACATTAGTTCTATCCATAGTTCAAGCTTGGTAGACTTGTCTACAATTGTCAGCTAGGGCTAACCTAGGGTATCAGTATAGGGTATGCCACGTACTAACAAGTACAGACCCTAGCCAGGAACTACATGGTTTTGTAGATGGATTCACTCCTACCTTGATGCACTCAATTGGAGCAGTGAGCCTCCGTTCACTTCAATTGAGAGTATGATGGAATCCTGGTTCAGATTCTAAAGTTAGAATCAGAAAGTGTTTTATAATTAAATCTCCAACTTCAATTTTAATTAATACTGATTAAAAGTTGTTTACTGTGTAGATATAAAATGGCAAACACGAATCATTCTGGTAGCAGCACGCTTAGGTCACTAATCGAGCATTTGAGACTCGTTCTCAAGCATGAACGTAAGGATTATATCCTTACCCATGAACAAGCACCTACTGAACCAGCATTGAACGCCTCAAGGGCGCTAAGGGATACCTACCAGAAATGCCTTAGCGACCGGATCGACGTGCAGTGCATCATGATGGGCAGTATGGTGCCTGACTTGCAGCAACAGTTCTTGGACATTTTCGAAGATCCCAAAGCCTGTATGGCTGAGATCGAGAAAATGTTCAAAGAGAAAGCGCGTGTCAAAAGATACGACACTTTCGTTGAACTGATGTCTTGCAAGCTAAAGGCTGGAGCTCCTGTCAGTCCTCATATCCTTAAGATTAAACGTCTTTTGGAACATTTGACCAGACTAGGTCATCCTGTGGACAAGGAAATGTCCGCAGACTTTGTGCTGCATTCACTTCAAGATGCATATCGTGAATTCGTTGGAAATTACAATATGCATGACATGAATAAAACCATGTCAGAGCTTCATGGTATGCTCGTGACTGCTGAAAAGAATCTCAAGGGGAAAACAAAGGAGGTTCTTATGGTCAGAAAGCAAGTGAGCTTCAAGAAAGCCAGCCTAGGCAAGGGTAAGGCTCCTATGCACCTAGCAGGGAAGATTCGACAACCTAAGGGTCCAGCAGCTCCAAAGGCTGTTGAGAATCCTAAGAAGGATGTCGTCTGCTTCTATTGCCAAGGACTGGGGCACTGGAAGAAGGATTGCAAGAAACACAAGTTTTTTCTTAAGAAGAGTGGAGTTTCCACATCTTCAGGATCAGGTATTTTTGTTATTGAGCTCAATCTCAGTTTATCTACTTCAGATTCTTGGGTACTTGATACCGGTGCAGAATCTCACATTTGTGTTAATGTGCAGGCTCTGGAAAGTAGAAGAGAAGTGAGCAAGGGCGAGGCGGACCTACGAGTTGGCGATGGCAATCAAGTCTCGACAACTGCTGTAGAAGATATTAGTCTCAGTTTGCCCAGTGGGCTGGTTTTATTTTTAAATAATGTTCATTGTGTACCTGCGTTTCGCAGAAATATTATTTCTATTTCCTTGCTCGACAAGGAAGGATATCATTTTTCAATTGATAATGGAGTTTTCAGTATTTTCAAGAAAAACATGTTTTATTGCAATGCTTCATTAGTTGGTGGTTTATATATTCTTAATATTCAAAACACTGGCACTAGCTCGATTTATAATATCAGTAACAAAAGGGTTAAATCCAATGATTTAAACCAGACTGTGATATGGCATTGCCGCTTAGGCCATATAGGCCAGAAACGCATCTCAACACTTCACAAGTGTGGGCTTCTAAGTCCATTTGAATTCACTTCAATTGAGAGATGTGAGTCATGCCTTATGGGCAAAATGACAAAAGCACCTTTTGTCGGTTTAGGCGAAAGGGCGAGTGACTTACTAGGTATCATACATTCCGATGTTTGTGGGCCCATGAGCACTCAGGCCAGAAGAGGTTTTCACTACTTCGTTACATTCACTGATGACTTCAGTAGATATGGGTATGTTTATCTTATGAGACATAAGTCGGAAACCTTTGACAAGTTCAAAGAGTTCCAGAACGAAGCACAGAACCAGCTTGGTAAAAGTATAGAGGCGCTTCGATCTGACCGAGGCAGTGAGTACTTGGACCAAGATTTTCACAGTCATTTAAAGGAGTGTGGGATCATCTCTGAATTGACTCCGCCTGGAACACCTCAAATGAACGATGTATCCGAACGGAGAAATCGGACCTTGCTTGACATGGTTCGATCAATGATGAGTCAGGCTGACCTCCATATCTCCTTCTGGGGCTATGCTCTAGAAACGGCCGCATTCATATTGAATCGGGTTCCTACAAAGGCAGTGGAAAGCACTCCATACGAAGTATGGAACGGGAAGAAACCCTTATTAGCTTTCCTTAAGATTTGGGGATGTGAAGCTTACGTCAAGCGTTTGCTAGGCGATAAGCTCGAACCCAAATCAGACAAATGTGTCTTTGTGGGGTACCCTAAAGAAACAAGAGGGTACTATTTCTACAAACCCAGCGAGAACAAAGTTTTTGTTGCTCGATGAGGGGTATTTTTGGAAAAGGAATTTATTTCCAAAAGAGCTAGTGGGAGTGCCGTGCATCTTGAAGAAATTCAAGAAGATACGGAGCAACCCACTACGCCGAATGTAGAAATACAGGAGCCAGAAGAGGTCATTGATCAAGAACCAATCCCGACACCCATTCCAGATGGTCCAAGAAGGTCTGAGAGATCTCGTCAAGCTCCTATCAGATATGGCTTCCAAGCCACTGAAGAAAATGACTTGATGTTGGTGGATCAGGATGATCCAGAAACCTACAGACAAGCTTTGGCCCGTCCAGACTCCGAAAAATGGCAGAACGCCATGAATGAGGAAATGAAATCCATGTCAGATAACCAAGTCTGGAACTTGGTGGATCAAACCCCTGGGATAAAACCCATTGGTTGCAAATGGGTCTATAAAATTAAGACCGGCATGGATGGAAAACCTCAGACCTATAAAGCTAGACTGGTTGCGAAAGGTTATCGCCAACTTGAAGGTATCGATTATGACGAGACTTTTTCACCTGTGGCTATGGTCAAGTCTATCCGGATTATTCTAGCCATAGCAGCATACTACGACTATGAGATATGGCAGATGGACGTCAAAACCGCCTTCCTTAACGAGAACTTAAAAGAGGATGTGTATATGACACAGCCCGAGGGTTTTGTTGATGAAGCCGTAAGGGAATTCGGTTTTATCAAAAACGAAAGTGAGCCTTGCGTATATAAGAAAGCGAGTGGGAGTAAAATAGTATTCCTAGTGCTATATGTCGATGACATACTGATCATCGGGAATGATATCCCAACCCTGCTTGAAGTTAAAGCTTGGTTAGGGAAATGCTTCTCGATGAAGGACTTAGGTGATGCTGCTTTCATTTTGGGCATCAAGATCTACAGAGATCGACCCAAGAGAATATTGGGCCTAAGTCAGAGCACTTACATAGATAAGGTGTTGAGAAGATTCTCAATGCTTGATTCTAAGAAGGGATACCTACCCATGCGACATGGCATCAAGCTTAGCAAACAACGGAGTCCTAAGACTCCTGATGAGCTAAGCAGAATGAGTAAGATCCCATATGCTTCGGCTGTGGGATCCATCATGTATGCTATGATTTGCACGAGACCAGACGTCTCGTTCGCGTTAAACTGTACCAGCATATATCAATCTAACCCAGGCCAGGAGCACTAGACTGCTGTCAAGAGTATCCTAAAGTATCTAAGGAGAACTAAAGATGCATTCCTAGTGTATGGTGGGAAGGATGGAGAACTAGCAGTCACAGGATATGTTGATGCTAGCTTTCAGACAGATCCTGATGATTTCAAATCACAAGCAGGATTTGTATTCGTGTTAAATGGCGGAGCATTCAGCTGGAAGAGCTTCAAAGAAGCCACAACTGCCGATTCTACAATAGAGGCTGAGTACATAGCTGCAGCAGAAGCAGCTAAGGAAGCCGTATGGGTTAGAAGCTTTCTAACCGGATTAGATGTAATGCCGCGAGCATCTGATCCGGTAAGCTTGTTGTGTGACAACACTAGGGCCATAGCATTAGCTCAAGAGCCTAGATTCCACAACAGAGCTAAACACATACACAGGAAGTATCACATTATCAAAGAATATATTGATAACGGTGATGTGGAGATTGCTTATGTACCGACTGATGACAATGTTGCTGATCCCCTGACAAAGGCTTTACCGCAGCCTAAGCACGAGGCGCACGTGAAGTCTATGGGGGTAGATTGGAACTTAGGTTGGAACTAGGAGCAAGTGGGAGATTGTTAGGTTTGTGCCCTAGTCCAAAATAATTCTTCAATCTATATTGTAACGGACATCATTATTCTACATAATGAAAGGCATAATATTACTAATGTGTTGTAGTAATATATCTAATGTGATTTGATCTATGTCATAACGTGTGTAATCACTTATAGTAGAACTATAGATCAGAAAGAGTTACATTCGATAGCGTCCCTGATCAGCTAAGCTTCTTCTGAAGCGATCAATATGAGACTAACTCCTTGTGATCACGCTCTACTGATCATGGCAAATACCTAAGTTTGACCTAGTCTAACGTTATTTGTAAAAGGGTAGCTACAACGGCTTCGATTGGCTTTGGCATTAATTGCACTAGTGAACTCGAAAGGCGTCTGAGGGATTTATCACTCATACTTCGGTATGAGAAAGATATCCGTTTAGGCCACTTGATGAGTATGACTGAAGAAATAGCATGGTCATGCAGGTGATACCTTAGTATCAGGTTTCAGTCATCTCAGATATCAAGAAACAGTGATTGATAAATTAGGATGACCATTCTATGCCTATTGATCAATCTGGATATCGGTTTGATAAAAGGACAGTGACATGTACGATAACAGGTTAAGTCGAATAATCGATAATCACGAATATTGGATAATCATAATGTCTTGCTAGAGGCCACTTATGATGGAAAGGGTAAAATAGTAATTTTACCAGTCTGCCAATTATTCGTGAGCCTAGAGGGTCACACGCATTAAGCACGATACATGACAATAATTATGGATGAGAATTGAGAACAATTTGGTAGTTTTCTGGCCTATGGTTTTAACCAGACGGTTGAAGAAATCAATTCGAGGAAATTGAGCCGTTTTGACTAAACCGAAATTAGAACTCAAGTTAATGGGTTTAATTTGGGTTTTAGTTAAACGGGCTTAAAGCCCATTTCGGGATTTAAGATAAGAGAGGGATCAAATGCATATAAGAAAGAATAAAGGGATAGATAATGCAATTTTTATTTTGAAATTCAATTTAATTTCAAATTAAAAATCACATAATATCTATTCATTTTATCCTTGAATTTTTCAGCAACTTCCCCTCCTTTCTCTCTCCCTCATTGCCGAAACCTCTCCCTCTCTCTACCTCCATTATTGCTCTTGTTTTCTCTCAAAGTTTCTGGCAAAAGATTGAGTGAAAAACTATTTCGGTTGTGGTGCTTGTGTGGACTTGATAGAGAGAACACTACACTTGTGTTTTTGTCGATTACAAGAGGTAAATATCAGATCTATAATTATGTTTATAACATGTTCAAATGGCATTAAGATTTTAGCTTTTTACGATCACCACGGTTACATAAAGTCCGCTGTATGATATTCATCGTTTGGAACCCGTGGTGATCTCTTTCATTAGATTGGAACTAGGGGAAAGTGGGAGATTGATAGCATTTTTGTGCCCTAGTCCAATTGCTAGTAGTCTGTAAATGTCTACGTATAATTATCATCGTTTGTAATAAATAAAACGACTTTGTATTACTTATGTGTTGAAGTAATATGTTAAGCATGATCTGATTTATGACCACTAAAGTAGTAGAACCATAAATCTGCACGGATCACACTTAACGAGTCCCTGCTCAATATACGCTTCAATAGAAGCGACCAGTATGAGGATGGTTCTCAATCACGTAGTTCTATTTGTCATAGGGATGAGGGATCCCGGAATCATATCATAGATATATCATAAGGTGATTGTTATCGGACGACCCGCTTTGAATAGTGTTTCGTAGATTTATCCATGAACATATTCAAATGCGATAGCTTGTCACGATATCCTTAGACCAAAGAGTCTTTGTGATCGCTATGCAATGTACGTGCGGCTTTAACTTGCGCCTAACGCTTTCCGTAACAGGATTGCAATAACGGGCATGATTGGGTGGCGGAACGGATTGCATGAGTGACACGAAAGACGGCTAAGGGATTTATCCCTCGTACTACGGTATGGGAAAGATATCTGTTAAAGGCCTCTTGATCGAGAGTGACTGAGAGCAAGAGCATGGCCATGCCAGTGATACGGGTTATCAGTTCTCAGCCATCTCACATATCAAGTAACAATGAGTGATTGAACAAGGATGACGACTCTATGCCTTGTGATCAATCGGGATATCTTGAGATAATCGGGATATCGTCGATGTCGCGTCGGACTTTGTTTGATAAGTAACGACAAAAAGGGTCGGGCACATTTTGGACACGGCACGAAACCACATGGGCGAGCCCATTGGGCTCGGCCCATGAGGTCACGTGACCGGCCCAACAAGGACCCATTTTGGGCCCAACAAGCCCAACTTGGTCGGCCACTTTTGTGAGTCCAAGGGTGGGGCCACAACACACCATGCTTAGTTGGTGATTGTTGATTAAAAGGTGAGTGATTTAAGGGGTATGGGTAATGACACCTTTAAGCCCATACCATCACCTTTTAGACCCATGCTTGTGAGTTGATGAAGTAGAGAAATATCTAAGGATTAATTACTCACATTTTCACTCTCATAACTCTCTCTCTCTCCTTGGTCGGTCACCCCTTGCTCTCCTCTCTTCTTGCTCTCTTGTTCTTCATTTAATTGTTCTAGTAGGAATTAAGTGAAGGATCTTGAAGATCATCCCCTTGGTGTGGACTTGCTCTAGAGAAGAAGATCACAAAGTTCTTCTTTATCGATTCAACACAGACTTAAAGGTAAATTTCTTGTGGAATAGATTTTGCCTTGGGATTTAATGGTTCATGTTCTTGGACAAGGTTTGGAGTTGCTTTTGTTAAATGCTTCCGCTATCTCGATGTTAAAGAACGCTCCAAAACCCTACAATTAATATATGGGATTCTATTCTTATCATTTCATTATCACACAACACAAGAAAAAAGAGAAGAGACTCACTCTCCCTCCCTTCTTCTTGCTCTCGGCCGAGACTCTCCCCTCCTCCTCCTTTGTGTTCTTGAGTCCTCAACTCAAGAACTACCTGGCTTTGATTCCTAGTGGAAAATACGTAGGCATCTTGGAGACTCAAGTCGATATATATCATCACGGTGTTCTTTGAACGGTAAGAAATCGTGATTTCGTTTTATCTTGTGAATCTAATCGTGGTAGTGGTCCTTATGTAGTCTCGGGAATTATATTTTGCTTCCGCTATGCTTGCTTGTTCTTCCCTAACCCGAGACCCAACAAGTTCTACTATTAGTGATGAAAAACTCAATGATATAGATCAAATCACATTTAACATATCACTTCAACACATCAATAATATAATGTTGGTTTTATATCATTGCAACTGATGACGAAACTATTACAGACTACCTTGCATTGGACTAAGGCACAAATCCTACAATCCCCTCTTGCCCCTAGTTTTAATATAAGTTCTAGTCTATCCCCATAGACTTTACATGACCCTCATGAGTAGGCTGTGAGAGAGCCTTCGTCAATGGGTCGGTTGCATTATCATCAGTAGCAACATAGTTGATCTTCACATCACCTCTAATAATGATTTCTCTTATGAGTTGATATTTCCTAAGTATATGTTTGGATTTGTCGTGTGATCTCGGCTCTTTAGCTAGTGTTATGGCCCCAGTGTTATCACACAGTAAACTCACTAGATCAGACGGGTTTGGCACCACGTCCAATTCTGCCATGAAGTTCTTAATCCACACAGCCTCTTTAGCCGCTGCTGAAGCGGCTATATACTCGGCTTCCATCGTAGAATTAGCGACCGTGTCCTGCTTGCGGCTCTTCCAGCTGAAAGCACCACCATTCAAAACAAACACATATCCTAACTGACTTCTAAAGTCATCCGGATCTGTCTGGAAACTAGTGTCAGTGTATCATTTGACAACTAGCCCATCATCTTTTCCCCCATATACCAGAAAAGCGTCTTTGGTTCTCCTCAAATACTTAAGGATAGCTTTGACCGCAATCCAGTGCTCTTCACCTAGGTTAGACTAGAATATGTGGGTACAACTCAAAGCGAACGAGACATCCCGTCTCGTGCATAACATAGCATACATGATGGATCCTATAGCCGAAGCATATGGGATCCCCTCCATTCTTTTCAGCTCATCAGGTGTCTTAGGAGATAGAGACCTGCCAAGCTTTATGCCATGTCGCATGGGAAGAAACCCTTTTCTTGTATTCTTGCATTGAGAACCTTCTCAATACCTTGTGTATATAGGTGCTTTGACTTAAGCCCAAATCCTCTTGGCGTGATCTCTATATATCTTAATCCCTAAAATATAAGCATCATCGTCTAAGTCTTTCATCGTGAAACACTTCCCTAATCATGCTTTTGTCTCTTGCAATGTCGGGATGTCGTTTCCAATGAACAATATGTCATCGACATATAGCACCAAAAAGACAATCTTACTCCCACTCGCTCTCTTGTATACACAAGGCTCATTTTCGTTCTTGATAAAGTCGAACTCCTTAACAACTTTATCAAAACGAAGATTCCAACTCCAAGAAGGTTGCTTCAACCAATAAATGGATTTTTGTAGCTTACAAATCAATCCTTTATTTTTTGGATCGACAAAACCTTCAAGTTGTGTCATATACATATTCTCCGTTAAGTTCCCATTAAGAAAGGCGGTTTTGACGTTCATCTGCCATATCTCGTAGTCGTAATATTCTGCTATGACTAGAAGAATTTGGATTGACTTGACCATCGCTACTGGTGAAAAGATCTCATCATAGTCAATTCCTTGAATTTGCCTATAACATTTTGCAACCAGACGCGCTTTATAGGTCTGAGATTTGTCATCCATGTCTGTCTTCACCTTGAAGACCCATTTAGAACCAATGGTTTTTACACCTGCGGTTGGTTCAACCGAATTCCAAACTTGATTATCTAACATGGATTGCATTTCCTCTTTCATGACTCCCAGCCATTTCTCAGAGTCGGGACTGTCCATGGCCTCTTGAAAGGTTGTTGGATCATCTGGATCCACAACTTCCAGATCATCACCTTCAGATACTAAAAACCCATGTCTGGCAGGTGCATGACGGATTCTTTCAGATCATCTTGGACCATCATGAATAATTTTAGGAATTGCAACTATCTATACAACCTGCTCTGCCTCCATAACTTCTACATCGTCATAGTGGGGTTCCTGAACTTCTTCAGGTTGTACCGTGCCATCTCAAACTTCTTCAAGATGCACAACACTTCAACACGCCACCTTGAGCAACAAAAAATTTGTTCTCGATTGGCTTGTAAAAGTAGTATCCCCTTGATTCCTTGGGATACCCTACGAAGATGCATTTATCATATTTGGGTTTGAGCTTAGTTGTGATCGATCGCTTGACATAAGCCTCGCAACCCCAAAACTTTATGAAGGACATAATGGGCTTTTTCCCATACCATATCCCATATGGTGTCCCTTCCACTGCCTTTGTTGGAGCCATATTCTAAACAAATGTGGTTGTTTCTAGAGCATAACCCCATAATGATATTGGGAGATCAGCGTGACTCATCATGGAACGAATCATATCCAATAGAGTTTGATTTCTCCGTTCTGACACACCATTTAATTGTGGTGTTCCAGACAGAGTCCATTCCGAGATGATCCCACAATCTCCAAGATGACCAATGAACTCTTGGGTTAAGTATTCTCCATCTCGATCCGATCGAAATACATTGATACTTTTCCCTAGCTGGTTCTGCACTTCATTCTTAAACTCTTTAAACTTTTCAAAAGCTTCAAACTTATGTCTCATTAAATAGAAATAACCATATCTACTGAAATCATCAGTAAATGTGATGAAATAGTTGAACCCTCTCCTAGCCTGTGTACTCATAGGACCACAAACATCGGAATGTATTAGGCCCAACGAGTCACTTACCCTTTCACCTCTACTTGTGAAGAGCGCTTTCTTCATTTTTCCCATCAAACAAGCTTCACATCTATCAATCAAATTGAATTCGAATAGGCTTAAAAGCCCATACTTATGAAGTGTTGATTTGTGTTTCTCGTTTATGTGCCCTAAACGACGATGTCATATTAGAGTTTAGTTTAAATCATCGTATTTAAGCCTTTTCGAATTTATGTTATAAATTGAGCTTGTGTTAGAGGTTTCAATATCAAGAACATACAAACCTCTAACTTTAGTAGCACTGCTGTAATAAATATAATATCTCATAATATTGAAAATTCCATCATTGATAGAAAAATCAAAACCTTCCTTGTCCAACAAATAAATAGAAATAATATTCATACCAAAAGTAGGTACACAGTAAACATCGTTTAATACTAAAACAAGCCCAGTAGGTAAAACATGGTTGATGACCTATTCAGTAGTTGCAACGAGTCCGATTCCATTACCAACTCTTAGGTCTACCTCCCCTTCGCCCAAATCTCTTCTACTTCTCAGCACCTGTAAATTAGTACAAATGTGTGATTCAACTCTGGTATCTAATACCCAAGAATCAAAAGTAGAAAATTTTATCTCTATAAAATAAATACCTGAAGACGTTGGAGGCCGACTCTTCTTTTGATCATCTTGGAACTTCGTACAGTCCCTCTTCCAGTGACCAGCTTCATTGTAGTAGAAGCATGCAAATACCTTCTCCTTGGCTTTCCCCTTTTCTAAGCCTTAGTATCTTAACCAGGATCCATGGTTCACCCGATTGAAGTGAACGGAGGCTCACCGCTCCAATCGGGCTATATAGGTAGGAAACCTCTTCCAATCACATCTAATGTGATTCCCGGCTAGGGCATGTACAAGAGTTTACACGGCATGTCCTATCTGATACCCTAGGTCAGACCTGTCTAACAATCGTAGACAAGTCAACCAAATTCAACTATGGCCCAGTTCCCATGTGGCTACTACGCGAAGGTGCATGCACCCACATGTAACTGACCAACTTCTCATAGCTCGCATCCCCGTGAATGCTTCGCGGAGGCGCACAACACTCGCGGGATGGGAGCTAGACCGAGTGTTCACATTTGGCTGGTATCTCACGTGACTTGTAATTACTTGTGATTGGTTGTGTTTGCGTTCAAATATTGTATCCCAAACAATGTTTTCTTGAAACAATCAAATGCATCCCATGCAATGTCATTTCAAGATCCAAGTTACATGCAAATTGATTATTAACCGGTTTTAATCTTCGCATGTTCGTTATATAGTTCATCATTCATCTCATGCATATAAACTAAAAAAACATTTATTCATTCATGCATATCTAATAAGCATAATAAAAGTAAACGTGCATAACATAGATCATATCTAGGTGAACTCCAAAGGGCCGGTCTATGAAGATCACAGGTCAACCTAATGGTGAAGTGTTACAATGAAATTCAAAAGACATCACCTTCTTTCGAGCATTATCTACACTCCATCCTTTGTTGACCTCCCACTGGCTCCAAGCCACTATCAAGATTCTCGTCACTTGATTCATCATTTTCTCGACTTCATCTGTCTCGCTCTCTTGGTTATGTAAATAAATAATTTTAAATTAAGCATTATGACATGCAGGTTGTATTTAATTTACATTTCCAAAACCATGGCAACACGCAAGTCGCAATAAAAGAATATTACAAACCGGAAAGAAAAACTTAAAGCGATAAACCATTCACACACGGGTCTTGACGGGCTATACTTTGCACCATGTAATTACAAACACTAAGCATGCAATCATGTTCTCAAGCATCATGCTTAAAACGATTTCTCGAACATCGATCTCCAAGACAGAGACAATGATTTTAGTTGATTCATTTTGATTTCTCGAACATCGATCTCCAAGCATTATGCTTATTCTGATTTTAGTTGCTTAAAACGATTTCTCGAACATCGATCTCCAAGATAGAAATGTGAACCGTTGCAGCTCTGTCATAGGTGTCGATCCACACCCCAGGGTGTCGATCGACACCTTGACGTTGCCTAGTGTCGATCGACACATCGACGTCAAGGGGCGTCGATCGCCACCACCCAGGTGTTGATCGACACCTACGTCGATTCCATCAGCTTCTAGAATCCGATTCTAGCCGCTCGAAAATTTTCCGGCAAGCTTTTGGGTTCGATTTTGGGTCTAATCTCATCAAACCCAATGCATAATCTCCAAATTGAAAATATTTTCGATCGGGCATGTGAAGAAATATCGATTTCATCAACATACAAGTTTTCAAAATCATGATTTGATAGCAACATTGAAATTGAATATTCAGGAAAATCAAATCAACCAAATCATCATGCATACATATTCCAAATATCATGCAACTTTGATTAATCCAATAAAACATCCAGGCTCTGATACCACTTTTGGGGAACGGGGGATCCATGAACAGTAGAAGAAAAACGAACAATAACCCCGTTCCCGGTCACATGAATCTATGCTAGTATTGGATTAATCAATGAAAGGGTTTCATGAATCATATCTCATGCTCAATAGCTCAATCAAGTCATTGATGATCGATCCAAAGTGTCTCCAAAAGAATCCACTCTCTACAGCTAGTCCACACGAGCAATCCTTATACGAAGCAAAAATTATTTTGACCAACTAGAATGAAAATCACCCTAAGAAATCTGATCCCATCATATATTGAGAGATTAGGAAAAAGAAGTCTCTTGAGAAAGAGATGGAGTGTAGGGTTTTGGAGAGCCTTCTTGCCCTTTTATAGGTTATGTTGCCGATCTAGGTGTCAATCAACACACTATCTCCCTGGTGTGTCGATCATTAAGAACCATCCTCATACTGGTCGCTTCTTAGGAAGCATGTTTTGACCAGGGACTCGTTAAGTGTGATCCGTACAGATTTATGGTTCTACTACTTTAGTGGTCATAAATCAGATCATGCTTAACATATTACTTCAACACATAAGTAATACAAAGCCGTTTTATATATATGTTACAAACGATGATAATGTACATAGACGTTTACAGGCTAATAGCAATTGGACTAGGGCACAAATGCTATCACGCCCTTCATCTGATCCTCCTTCAGCTGCTGACAGTCTTTCTTCCAGTGACCAGCCTTTTGGCAGTAGAAACAGACCGACTCCTTTGCCTTCCCCTTGCCTTTTACGGGCATGGAAGGTTTAGGAACAAATGGTCTGATCTTCCTTGCCAGGTGCATCGGGCCTTTACCCTTGCCACCACCAGCTTTGAAGCTGGATCCCTTCATACGTAGGACGTGTGGACCTATGGAGCTGCCTGCTGACATCTTGCAGGCAATGAGTTCTCGGAGAACAGTGTATTTTTCAATACGTACTTTCTCTTTGAACATATCCTTGATCTGTGCAAACATTGCAAACGGATCATGGGATAGCTCCATAAACTGCTTCTGGAGGTCCGCCTCCATGCAGCCCAGCATGACACACGCAACGTCGATAGAGTCGTTAAGGTGTTTCTGGTACGCATCCTTAACGACCCTCGTTGCGTTGGCAGCTGGCTCCACCGGGATAGCCTTATCAAGGACGTAGTCCCTGTGTTCCAACTTTAACACAAGTCGTAAATTTCTGTTCCAGTCTAGATAATTTGTCCCGTTGAGTTTACACTTTTCGAGTATAGTCCTCAACGACAAATTAGACGAGTTTGTTGAATTACTAGCCATTTCTACACGAAGAAAGTAAATTTAATCAGAAAAGTTGAATAAATTTACGAAGATCCGAATTAAACACCAACCATAAGATTCTAAGGTTTAGAATCTTAAATCAAGATCCCTTATTCGTCATTTGAAGTACGCTAAGGCGCACCGCTCCAATTGACTTATTTAGGTAGGACGTCCGTCCAATTACAACCCGTGTAACTCTTAGTCAGGGTATGTGCAAAAACACACGGCTTACCCTTCCGATGCCCCAGCTCGACCTCAGGCCAAGAATCGTGGTCGAGTCAACCAACCTTCACTAACGAGTTAACTTTGTGCAGATGCTCCGCTAAGGCGCACGACATCCCACAAAGTTTACCAGTCCCATCTAGAACCCATTCGATCGATGCTCCGCTAAGGCGCACGACACCGATAAAATGTTTCTACATGGGTGTGAATTTGGGTGGCATCTCACTTGACTCAAATTAGCTTGTAAATTGGTTGTGCTTAATAATTCGAAAGTATTTGGTACAATTACGAACCCGTCATCAACAACCCGTGTTGTGACGTTTCTAATTGTATTACATACTATCTTCATTTGAATCCGTCATTTGCAACCCGTGCAAACACGTTTCAAATTTGAACTCATCAATCACAACCCGTGCGATGATAGTTCACAACGCTTTAAACATGCAAACAATTAAAGTTGATTTTAATCTTTGCATGTGAGGTGATGGCTTATAAACTTATAAGCTAATCATGCAAGCATGTTATTAATTAAATAATTCAAGCAAGCATTCATAAAGCGTTAAATATGTATTTTATAGCCCATCCTAAACTTAGGATTCTACGAGTCTTCACATATTCTCGTCTTTCTCATTCGGGCTCCTGCTAGCTCTTGGACTTCCTCCAAGACCGTCATCGTGCTCGATTTTCCATCCTTCTCGTCTTTGAGTAATAATTACAATTAATACTCGGTTCGTAGACCGGATAAAAAATAATTACACTTTATGGGCTCGAATAAAAGAATAATTACACGCTAACACTAACGGTATGCAAACCGTGAAAGCGATAAAATCTAATGGGCTACTAATGCATCATACATTTCATCACATCATCCAACATGTTATCACACAAACATGTTATCAAATAATATGCAATAATTCCGATTTTAATTTTGCCAAGTTGCTTGGTCGGGTTTATCGAAACTAGACCTTTTCGAAAAACGGTTTATCGAAACCGATTAAATTTTGAAAGTTTTTTGAAATATTGGATCGCAGGTTCGTGACACGGATCAAACACCACGCACGAACCAAGTCGGGCCAAGCCAATGGGCCGAAGCCCCATTGGGCCGAGCCCAACTATGCACGGCCCAGTTTTGGGCCTTGGAAAGCCTAAACCGGCCTTGCCGCCACTCTCGGCCTCGCCCGAGAGTGGGAACGGGCTCGGTCACCGCCGGCCTCCCCGGCCTCCGGTGACCTCCGTTCGGTACCTCCAATCCGGCTCCCCGAGAGTCCCTTCTCGGACCCGACAAATCCAATAATTTCCGAAAAATTCCAAATTCAATATATTTTCAAAAAAAACATATTTCATGCAAATATCCCAAACAGCATTAAAATCATGTTATCAACAATTATGGCATTTCTATCATTACAAAACCGAAATAACATACAAGGATCTCGGAGTGGTAGACCGGCTCTGATACCACTGTTAGATCCCGGGGCATCCTAATTACGTTCATGGCAGCGGAAGCAACCTATAAACCGCCCCTAACCTGCGCAAGATCGACTACCAAGTTAGATCCTTAGGAAATCGAGTTTTCGGGTTTTACCAGAATCTGCCCGGCAGAAAACCGAGACTTTGAAGCTCTATATCTCGATCTACAGATCTCCAATTGCTTCCGTTCTTTATGGAGTTTAAACCTCATCCAATTCCCTACATCTTTTGTGTTTTGCTCTAAACCCAGTTCGGACGAGAAGACCTTCGTCTGGAGCAAAACATTTTTCCCGTCTCGCTGGACAGACTCTGCGGACCAGTCTGCTTCTCGGCCTTTTATCTCCTAAACCAGCGCTCTTTTTGAAAATCAGTATTTCACAAAAGTTGTAGCCCTTGGACTTATATTTTCAACGCCGCAAGTTTCAGCTTAATCGGAGCTCGGACGAAGCGGATATGGCTCACGCATTGTCGGTCATCGGAACTGGACAATCTGGACAGTTTCTCCATTTTGCATTTAGTCTTCGTTGAATCGATAAAGAAGAACGTTCGGATCTTCTTCTCTAAAGCAAGTCCACACCAAGGGGATGATCTTGATGATCCCTCACTTAATTGCCTACTAGAACAATTAAATGAAGAACAAGAGAGCAAAGAGAGGAGAGAGTGTTGTGAGAGTTGTGTGATTCTTGAATTAATGAATGAATGCTAGATATTTCAATTCATCATCCAACAAGCATGGGTCAAAAGTGATTGGTATGGGCTTAAAGGTGCTTTAACCCATACCCCTTAAATCACTCACCTCTTAATCCACAATCACCAACTAAGCATGGTGTTGTGTGGCCCCCACACATGGACCCACCATGTGGGCCGGCCATGAGGTCTTGTTGGGCCCTTAATGGGCCGGCCATGAGGCTTCATGGGCCGAGCCCAATGGGCCCTCCCGTGTTGTCTCATGCCGTGTCCAAAAATCGCCCGACCCTTTTGTCGTCACTTATCAAACAAAGTCCGACGCGATATCGACGAAAAACTCAATTTTTCTCGATTCGCTAATTATTCTCTCAAACCGAACCTATGGCACAAAACCTCCAGTTTTGTCCATATATTACTCCTCAAGAAACATCAATGTTTCCTTGTCTCAAGTTATCCGCCTTGTATGTGTGTGACCCTCTAGGCTCATGCCACCGTTGGCAGATCGCGCAAAAGATTGCTCTTGCCCGATCCATCATAAGTGGTCTCTAGTAAAACATTATGATTACCCAAGGTGCATGATGATCGATGATTCGACTTAACCTTTGTGCGTACAAGTCACCATCCTGTTATCTCTAGATATCCCGATTGATCACAAGGCATAGAGTCGTCTCCCTTGTTCAATCAATCATTGTTACTTGATATGCGAGATAGCTGAGAACTGATAACCCGTATCGTTGGCATGGCCATGCTCTTTCTCTCAGTCAGTCTCCATCAAGAGGCCTTCTAACGGATATCTTTCCCATACCGTAGTATGAGGGATAAATCCCTTAGCCGTCTTTCGTGTCACTCATGCAACCCGTTCCGCCACCCAATCATGCCCTTTATAGCAATCCTTTTACAGAAAGCGTTTGGCGCTAGTTAAAGCCGTACGTTCATTGTATAGTGATCACAAAGACTCCTTGGTCTAAGGATGCCGTGACAAGCTATCGCATTTGAATATGTTTATGGCTTAATCTATGAAAACACTATTCAAAGCGGGTCGTCCGATATCAACCACCTCATGATATCTATGATATGGTTCCAGGATCCCTCATCCCTATGACAAGTAGAACTACGTCATTAAGAACCATCCTCATACTGGTCGCTTCTTAGGAAGCATGTTTTGACCAGGGACTCGTTAAGTGTGATCCGTACAGATTTATGGTTCTACTACTTTAGTGGTCATAAATCAGATCATGCTTAACATATTACTTCAACACATAAGTAATACAAAGCCGTTTTATATATATGTTACAAACGATGATAATGTACATAGACGTTTACAGGCTAATAGCAATTGGACTAGGGCACAAATGCTATCACTAACTGCAATCCTATTGCCAATGACAGTAGAGCGTGATCATATAGAATCATCCTCATACTGGTCGATTATGGTGAAGCATAATTGACCAAGGACCCATTAAATGTGATATGTGCACATCTATAGTTCTACTATTAGTGATGACACACTCATAGACAAATCACATTTAACATATTACTTCAACACATCAGTAATATAATGCCAGTTTTATTTTATTGCAACTGATGACAAAACTATTTATGGTAAAATGGTGCATCTGGTTTGTTTTTGAAATTCTGGTTAAACACAATATGTGTATCACAATGTTAAGACTAAGTGATAGACATTTGCTGGTGTAAATTCAATAAACAATATAACAAACAAAACGTAGACGACACAGAAGTTTGTTACCCAGTTCGGTGCAACGTCACCTACGTCTGGGGGCACTCTGCCAGTGAACAAGTTTCACTAAAATGTGACCAATCAACACATACAAGCTTCTCACGATTATCACACAAATCTAAGCTCTATGGTATTGTTATTAGTGATAACTTAACCCAGGGTCTCCCCCTGTCTTCAAGCTCCTCACCCGAGTCCACTCTTCGAGCAATCCTCTCTGCTCAGATCTCTAGTCGTTCTTCAATGGATGCACAAGTCTTCAATCGTGCAAGCACAACCCGAATTAGTCAAACAATTATTCTTCTCGAATATTAAATGAACACACAAGCTATATCTCTGTCACAATACCCAGCTTCCCAACACGCTAGTGCAACACGTTTAGGAACCCTGAATATTCTGCACTGAGAGTCAACTACACTGCACACCTTCTATGGGGAGGTCGACGACCTTTATGTAGAAGATGGACAAAACATCTTTTAGGGTTTCCTGAAAGATCTCGTATAGCGCCATCCCGATACGTCTTCTCCAAGTTTCCTAAAGCTGATGCGCAGCTCAATCAGATCGAATCATACTTTGATTAGGAGATCTTCTAAAAAAAGAAACTCTAGAAGGTCGTCTATTGAGATGTTCGTATCTTGATGTTGAGACTTCTGAATAGACATCATTCGTTTCCAGTATCTGGCTTCTTAGGTCGCGGCATGTGGATACAAAATAGCCTATCTCGTAGGAACCACAGTTATATATGGATGCACTCTAATACAAACTCACCCAAAATGTCCAAACTAATGTATAATCGTCGGATCAGAGATGCACGTTATCTTAAATTGCGACACGTGGCAGTTATACAACGTTGCACTACATGTTATACATTGCTTCAATTTTGCACATATCTAACATTGCACTACATGTTCTACATAGTTATACAAGTTGTCAACAATGATAAAATTTGTTGCATCCTTATCCTGATATTTACATTCCCTAATTTAGTTGTGTTGATTTCAAACTTGATGTAGAATCAGGCACAAGAAGTTTCTCTTAGGTCGTTAGCTTTCACAATGTGCAGGAGTTAAATGTTTGATTTTCATAATCTTAAGCATACTTATTAGAGATAATTTTAGGTGGCTACAAAAGATATAACTGTTTTTCACCTGACTACAGTTAAAAAAAAACATTTCCACTTGACTACGCCTAAACTTTTCGTTCAATTCCGTTAGTTTTTAACATTTTTGTCGTGTGAAATGACTAAAATACCCTTAAGGTTTAAATGAGTTATTATAATTGAATTGAGAAGATTAAAATACCTTCACCTATTCTTCTAATTTTCAAACATATGTCATCGTCTCTCTCTCATTTCATTCATCCTCTCTTCTTCCTCTCCCTCTCTATCTCTCTCACACCGATTCTTACATCAATTTATGGGGAAAAATACGCCCAAATCAGAAAATTAAATCTCAAAAGTCAATCAATTTATGTATTAACTATGATGGTATACATAAATTAATCAAAACAAGCTAAGAACAAAGATGGTGTTCTAAAAATGCCATGGAGGTTTGTTATTTTATGTGGGCGCTCCCAGAAAAAAAAGAGCTAAAAATTGAGACTTGACAACCACTAACCTACAAGCACACTGACACAATCTAAGTAAACAAAGCACAAACCCAGAAGATAATAGAGATTTGAATGAAGAAATTGTGGAGTTGGATCTCAAAACAAGAGGTGTTTGACAATAGATAAAAGTTAGGAAAGTTAAAACTGAAAAATGAAAAACAAAAAAGAACAAAATCAGAACCCCGTGGATATGGTGGTGAATTGTTCTGGAGAGGGCAAAACTAAATCTTGTGTACACAAACCCAAGACTTGATTTTTTTTCCCTTCCCTTTTGCAAGAACATCAAAAGTGATGAACTTAACAGAAAATTAACAAAGAACAGACCATGGAATCGCATAGATGGCTAATGAAATGAAGTCAAGGAAGACCCAGATTTTAAAAACCCATAGTTTGAGAGAATTATAGTAAACAAATTAAGAAAGAAAAAAAGTGTCTCCGATGGAAAGAAACTAATCAATTTATGTATTAACTAGGATGGTATTTATAAATTAATTGACTTTGGGGATATAAAATTTTAGTTTGAGATTATTTTTCTCCATAAATTGATATGAGAATCGGTGTGAGAGAGAGGGAGAGGAAGAAGAAGAAGAGAAGATGAATGAAATGAGAGAGAGAGACAATGGCATATGTTTGAAAATTAGAAGAATAGGTGAGGGCATTTTAGTCTTTTTAATTCAATTATAATAACTCACCCTTAAGGGTATTTTAGTTATTTCACACGTCAAAAATGTTTAAAAACTAACGGAATTGGACGGAAAGTGTAAAGTGAAAATTTTGCACATTTTAATCAGATGAAAAAAAATTCTAAATGTAATCTAGTAAAAAACAAATATATTCTAAGTTTGGCCGAGTTTCACTTAACTCCTCTTAAGTTCAAAATCTACTTGTGGAGTCCCCTAAGTTTGCAAAAGTCTCACTTTACCCATTTTCAATTAATTTTTTTGAAAATTCTGTTAACTTTTTGTGAAATGACAAAAATACCCTTTCATTAAAAATATTAAAAATAATAAATAAAAATGATTTTGAACTTTTTGTTTTATTATTTTTTTTACAAAAACAAAGAATAAAAAAATATTTTAGTATTAATTTTTTTTAAAAAAAATTTTGTCAAAAATTTATAAAACAAACGATGTTTACAAATCTTTTAAAAAAAATTTAAAAAATTTTATAAGAAAATTTTTTTTACTACTAACAGAATTTTATTCTTTATTTTATACAATGAAAACATTATATAAAAAAGTTCAAAAATCATTTTTATTAATTTATTATAATTTTTGTCATTTTGCAAAAAAGTTAACATAAAAGGGTAAAGTGAAACTTTTTCAAATTTAAAGGAGTTCACAAGTTAATTTTGAAGTTAAGGAGAGTTAAGTGAAACTTGGCCAAACTTAAGGTGTTAAAGAAGAATTTTCCCTATTAAATAATTAATATTAGATGGAGTCCATACAACTTCACCTGCAACCCTTAATTTGATTGCATCTCTGGTTATATGAGAGGGAATGAAACTAAATGCCATCCAAAACGACACCAGCCTAATTATAAACAAATAAGGCCGGCCACAGCAGGAGCTTTGAATTGACTTTACAAGTTGTTTATTCCCGTAGATGATCTCGAAGAAAACATAAGAATACATGTGTACATTGCAAGTTGTTTATTCCCATAGATGATTACGAAGAAAACATAAGAATACGAGTGTATAATGTAAAAATAATTCTCGTTTGTCAATTTTCTAGCTAAACTTTAAAGAAAAGAATAATCATCTTTGAGGACAGATAAAGATATATGCATATTATTTTGTAGGGCATCATTGATGTTTATCCATCATTTCCTTTTACATGTCCAATATCTTTTACTGCTCCATCATCTAATAAGGTTTTTGAATTGTGCCCTCTTTTGATTGTAAAGGGGAAGTATGAAGAAGATCACGGTGGTTCTTGCTGTCTTGGTTATGACCATATTGTCATGTGGAAGTCAAGTGATATCATATGAATACATGGCAGGAGAACTTGTTCCTTGTTACGTCAACAAGGTTGGTCCACTTAACGATACCAGGTACGTTTCTTCGCCTCATCCTTATAATATTATGTGGAGAGATGAGATTGATCTTTTAGCTTTGTTAATTTGGAATCCCATTTCGATAAGATGGATCATATCATTTCCTGATAAGCATCTCGCTACACATATTAACTTGTGTTTTTAAGTAGCTCAGACATTTGTTAAAGAGTTTAGTTCTTGGTTTTTCATGAATTGCAGAGAAACGTACCGTTACTTGGATCTTCCCTTCTGTTCAGGTCCTGATATATACTTGCGGTTTAATGCTTCAGTGCTTGTTTATATATTTTGTCATCACAAATTGCTTCGCTATGAACATTGGCTATATTTGCAGGTAATGGAAAAGAGAAGAAGCAAACTCTAGGTGAATATTTGAATGGTGATCATCTGGTTACTTCTATTTATAGACTTATATTCAGGTCTGCAGAAAAGTCAAAAATTGCATGCAGAAAGAAACTGAAAAGTGAACAAGTTTCTCTTTTCCGGGCCGCAGTCTCACGGGACTATCACTTCCAAATGTACTGTGATGACTTGAATATCCAAGATTCCATAGGATTTGTGGACAAAAGCAGTGATAATCCAATGGAAGACAAGTATTTCATTTACAATCACATTAGTTTCGATATTTATTACAACAAGGGGCATGTGATAGAGATCAAAACTCGAATGGGTGATGAAGCTGTTGAGCTGATTGCGGATGGCGAACTAGACATTGAGTTCATCTACTCGGTGACATGGAAACAAACAGACGCGCCATTTCAGGAAAGGACGGGGAGGTACTTTGAGCATGTCGTGCTGTCGGTTGATCACTCCAAGGTCCGCCGGTTCTTGATCAGCACCTCATGTGTGACCCTTCTTGTACTCATTGGTTGCATATTGTCAATTCATAAGAAAGACCAACAAAGTGATTCTATTAAGTGAGAAAAACAGATATTGCATGCATAGATATATATATACTTACACAAAAATATTTTGCTTATTGTTTTCTTGTTAATGTTTGCGAAAGGGACGAGGATTTGTGCGAAGAAGAGAATGGGTGGAGAAACCTCCACAGTGATGTGTTTCGGTTCCCAAATCACATGTCTATTTTCTCCGCGACCCTTGGCTCTGGCATTCAGTTGCTTGTCATGTAAGTACCAAATTACATCAATATTTGGCTTATCCAAATTGTTCTGTATCCTCAAAGCTCGTTCCTCTTTTCTTGCATTTGCAGTATCATAATTGTTCTAATGCTAGGCGTAGCCGGAGTTTTTTATCCATACAGAAGTGACCAGTTTACTGCACTCGTAGTGATCTATTTTGTGACATCATTCGTCGCTGGATACACGGCCACCACTTTTTATCAGCTGCTTGGAGGAGCAATCTATGTATGTGCTGCCCAATCATTTCTTAGTTGATAGTGCAAGGAATATATAAACCCACATGAAAAGAATTTGAAATGATGTGTCATATATATATATGTATGGTAGAAACAAACTCACTTAATAAGATTGACCTTTTTCTGAATATTACAATACTTTTCCTAACTGCCCTTTAATCCACCCACCATGGGCTTGTGTTGTTGAGTCTCGGCCAGTTTTATTGATTGCTTATTAATCTTCAAATTTGGGCATAACAGGAGGAGAATATGGCTCTGACAGGAAGCTTTTTTGGTGGATCCATGTTAACTTTGTTCTGCTTTCTTAGTACTATTGTTGTTTCCAACGGATCGATTTTGCCACTATCCATTTATGCAGTTATGGTTTTAGTGTTTTGTTGGTTGGTAGCTCCAATGCCGCTTGTAGAAGTAGGTGGGGTTTGGGGAAATCTTGTGAAATGGGAGTTCAGAGCTCCATGTCGCAGCAGCAAGTGTCCAAGAGAGGTTCCGAGACAAGCATGGTACAGGGCTGCTCTTCCTCAGATGGCATTGGCAGGGCTCTTGCCTTTCTCTGTCATCTTCATTGAGCTTAACTACCTGTTTGGCGGCGATTGGGATCACAGAGTTTATCATACATACGGTGTCCACCTTGCCGTCTTCATTGTTCTTGTGATTGTCACCGCTCTCGTTACTGTCGCTTTCACATATTCCCAGCTCTGTGCTGGAGATCATCGATGGTTGTGGAGGTATGTTACATAATAAGTTATTAAACTAGGAGGAATTACAAAAATGCGTCATACTAATGTTGAGTGGTTGATGTCACAACAGGTCTTTCATGTGTGGTGGCTCTGCGGGACTTTACATTTATGTGTATGGTCTGTTTTATTACTATAAGGCGTCAGGTTTGTTGCACGCCTTGTCAATATTTGTACCCATGGCATTGGGCTGCTTCCTCATGCTGGGAACTGTTGGTTTCTTTGCTTCCTTCGTCTTCCTCCTCCACCTTTACAAATCTATGACCTTTGACTAGCTAGTGCTTTCCTTACATGTGCTACTACCCAAAAATGATTATGTCTACTTTCAAGGATGGTTTGTTTATTACTGAATTAAACAATATTTGCTTCTCTTAGACTAACGGGTTAGTCCATAGAAGGTCATGATTAATTACAATGAAATTATACAACAAAATAAAAAATACAAATGACCAACATTTACAATTGGCAGTGCTCTAGTCCATGGGGTGTGACGAGACGGCCGGAAATTCTGGTTTTGATTGTGTTAGATTCTTCATTTCATCATCTACAACTTTGTAATTTTGATTGAAACTTTATTTTGACTTAAATGACTTCGTTCGTAACGAAACAGATTCAACGACCGAGCTGAGTTTTGCTGGACAACTTTTTAATCTTTAAAAAACGAACCAATTTGTTTGCTCTAGTTTACACCTGAGTTCTTTTTTGCTTTTCTTTGTTCTTTAAACTGAACATTCTTTTTAAAAGAACGGATGTCATTACCAATAATCGTGGTTGCATAATGGATGAATTAAAGAGCATTGAAAATTAGAAAGGGAAATACACTAAACAATTTTTCTGTTTTAGTTTTTCTCAATTTAAAATTTCATTTAATTGATTATTTTTTCCAAGAGCTTCATCTATGGTGAATATTGTTTGGTATCTTCAGGTTTCATGGACGAATAATTGAAGTCAAGTATGAAAATAAGATTCAGAAATAGACATGCTTATTCTAACCAAAAAGTTGTCACAAACGAGTGTGAGGATAATTCTTTATCACTAGGGTGAAGTTTGACACATTTTCATGTCATTACGGTGAAATTTTTTAAGTGTCACTTTAATACGAGAAATTATTTTTATGTGTCATTTTACCCCAACGCCGTTAAAACATATGGAAAATAAACTGTTTAGTTTTCAAATTTTATTAAATGTCGAAAATACCCATGTATTTAAAAATATTAAAAACATTTTATTTTTTAAACTTTTTTCAAAAAATATTTTTTTTGTGGAATAAATAATAAAAACTGATTTGAATATTATTATTTTTAATGTTTTTTTCGAAAAAACTTTTTTTTAAAAAAAGTAATAATATTGAAATCAGTTTTTAATTATTTATTCCACACAAAAAATATTTTTTTTAGATTTATTTTAAAATTTTAATACAAGGGCAATATGCACATTTCATATCAAAATTAATTCTGTTAGAAATGGTGATACTTCGACGTGTTAAAGTGACACTTAAAAAAATTCACCGTAGTGACATGAAAATGTTTCATACTTCACTGTAGTGATCAAGAATTATCCCATGAGTTTTTGCACATAAATAAGGGTTTCCTTCTAAAAATAATGCATGTTACCGACAAAACAAGATTGGTGGCAATTATTCACAATAAAACTCAAATATTTGAGAAGTTAAAGTTTAGTAGGAAATTGGTTATGACGAGAAAGATAAAGCATGGAATCAAATCGGAAATCAAGTAATCATAAGCATACCAAAATTTAAATGGTGAGTCGATAATGTGTTGACTATATTTACAGACAAAGAAGACCAAATTTAGTGATAATTCCGTATGAGAACTCCTGATTACAACAATTACAAAGAGTTCAGTTAGGTTATACCTGATTACCAAAGTCTAAACGTAACATATATTATTGGGGTCCGCAATTGCTTCAAAGTATATCTGACTCTATGTATGGTCCTTGTTACTTAACAAATTATGTTGGAGAAACTTCAATTTTTTATAGTATAGACAAGAATGGAGGTTGATTCCTGAGCATGATTTTTTGGCGGCTAGAGTTTTCAAAACAATGTATTATCATAATTCTGACTATCTTAAATGCGACATTATGTGATAATCAAGGTTTTATTTGAGAAGTATCCATGATTAGTAAATCTTGATGGTTTAAGGCATAATAGGATTGAATTTGGGAGGGATTCTAGAATTTGGCAATATCATTGTCTCCATTATTCTTCCAATGGTTTTGTGAACTCGGACATGCTTAAGGAACTTGAGAATATTGAAGTCTTCTTTATCTCTAATGCGAAAAATACAGTGGGATAAGAAAATCCTTTCCAATCTTTTTATGAGCAAGATAAGGCTCCAAATTTTCTTTACCTATTTTTTTTATTAGCAAAAAAGACTTTGTAAATAACTAAGGTACAACGGCATAAAGTCAGGAAATACAAGATCATAAAGCACGTAAACAGCTCGCGAGTTTGCACAAATAAAGGGAAAGGTGTGCTCTCCCGTCAACGAATTTAAATCTCGTCCTCCATCTGTCTGCATCAGCGTGTAGGAGCGTAGCTGCACAAATATGAGAACCTCCATGGGCGTCTTCTCCCTCCCCTCGAACACCATGCCGATATGGTCACTTAAAAGAACCAAAATCCCAATGTCAATAATCTACTTCACGATCTTCTCGCTACCCTCTCCATGAGTTCCATCCAGTAAAGAGGCCATGAACCGTCTCCGAGTGGATGAAAGAAACTCCCCACCAATCATGAATCTCACATCAGAGTTTGAAATTGCATATTTTGCCATCAATTTTCTATTTTTTTCGTTATGTTACTAATAGAGTTAAAAAGGTGAAATTATTTTTTTATAAATAATTTTTGAAGAAATACTGAACATTCCCTCCAAAATTTATGGCCATTTTGTATGGAAATGTCATTGACAATTTTTGGGAGGAGGAATGAACTCGAACATCATTTTGGGTTTTTTTGTCAGGCCGTCATGGACTCCAATCCCAAAAGTTTGAAAAAAAATTAGTTTGGTTTGAAACTGAAATCTCGTTTTGTGATATTCTTATTGATTTCATATTTGCCCATAATTATCATATTAACATATTGTTGAATAAATAGAAATTTTTGGAATTGGGATTCATCGCCGTCAGAAAAAAACCGTATTTTGGGTTTGTGTGAATAGCATTACTAGATTTGTGTTTTTCCATATTTAAATATAATAACTACTAGTAATTTTCTACACTAAATTAGTAATATAAATATAAACTCATTCATATATATTCTCAATTGACATGTTCAAATCACAAATTTAAAAGTTTTAAATTTGGATTCTCTGCATTGAACATAGGTAGGAGAAATGGATCTTACACGTTAAATATAACAAATAAATAAATAGAATTTTACTGTACAAATGGCACACCTCTAAAAATTTAAAGGTAAAAGAGGGTATTATAGTAATTTTACAAAAAAATTAACTCCCACAGTTAGGGGTACTCAAATATAACCGGAAACCGGCCGTAACCGGACCGGATAAAACCAGAAGCGTTCAAAATTGGAACAAATTTGGTTGCGAATTCTGATAACCAGGACGGTCGGATTCAATTATCGATTTTGAAGTTATAGAACTGCGATTAACCGTAAGAAACTGAAAGTGGTCTACCGAAAAACTGTGTGGTAATTAGAGTCGTTGATATGCTTTCATCAATAGATGTGCTCCCTCCACGTGTCCCCATGTCATCCACATGTGTCTTCCCTATGCACAACCCACCTTTTTCTCTTCTCTCACATCACCACACCGATTCAGCTTGAAAAGCAAGAATCGAACTCACACTGACACAAAGTAATCTACTTGCCATACCATTAGACCAACCAATATTTTGAAATAATTTTAAATTTAATTTGATTGAATTTGAACTTATGTCCAGTTTCGTTTAAACCGGAAAACTCAGTTTCGCTTAAACCGAAAAATCATTGTAATTTTTTGGTTAACCAACCTCCTGGTTAACTACCCAATTCTGGTCGGCTTCGGTTTCTATATCTGGACACCGGCCACACCCAGTTCGGGTCTCGGTTCCCGTGGTGGATGTTAAGCAAAAATGGTGCATCAAAAGATATTTAATTGAAAAGGTCATGTATTTAAAAGGAGTTATCTCACATTACTCTAGAATAATTTAATTGTTCGGGTTAAGGGGACTTAATACTTTATTATTTATAGAAGGAAATAATTGTGTTTCATATATATTATTGTTGCGGGTCAGAATGTGACCTCGCAATTACACTTCTGACCCGCATTTGAGCACCGAATTGTCCTCGTTTCGGCTTTCTAGAGCCAATAATTTGGTACTTTCGATTTTTTGTGTGTTTTTGACATTTTGTAAGTGCAAGACACAATTAGAGCATAATTGGAGCTGAAAATCGGTTAAGAAAGTTCTGCACAACAGCTGAAACTTCCCGGGGGTGTAGATTTCTCGTCCGAAGTTCGATTGGGGCCCATAATATGTCGATTTGAGTGGATTGTGAAGATCTAATCCACTGGTAAAGATTTCAATGGGTCACGATCGTGCCTAGGGGAGGCACGATCGTGACTAAATGAATTTTTGGCCGAATTTTGCTCGAACTTACCGTGGGCTCCCACGATTTGAGTCACGATCGTGCCTAGGTGAGGCACGATCGTGCCTACCAAGGCAAGATCGTGACTAAGGCGCGAAACTGATAATAAAGTGCAGAAATCAGATATTTTGGAGGGGGAGGAGTTGGGCAAACACCAAAACCGAGTTGAGAAGGAGAGAGGTGAGTTTGAGAGCTCCAACCTCTTGTTCTTCATCAAACTTGAAGATTTCTTCATCTGTTCTTGACACTTTGGGTTTTTGGAGTGGATTCCACCATAGACTCAACCTTTGAAGCTAGGAAAGGAAGCTTTGGAGAGATTCCCACCATAAAATCCACCAAGCTTGAAGATCCATCTTGCTCAAGAACACCAAGAGCAATTTCTATCCCTATTTACTAGTTTATTTTGATGTTGTTGTTTAATTTTGTTGATTGTATGATGATAGTTGGATTGAGCACCATGGTTGAGGGCTAAATCCCTTTGTCATGGATGCTATACATTTGTGATGTGATTATTGAGTTTATTGAGGTATTAGTTCTAGGATTGAAGACTTTGTTGTGTGGATTATTGTTTGAATGCATGTATTGTTTAATTGACGCTTTACAATATGTGTTTGAGGAATTCTATCCGATACCGAAAGGGAAGGAATAGAATCCGGACCTAGCATCCACCGAGGGTTGTAGGCTCAAGACCGTGTTTTGGCACCTTATAATAACCCTTAGCTTATTATTGTCAATCTAATGCGGTCTCGAGTTGTTCTCAATACCGAAAGGGCACGAGGAGACTCGGGATTAGGCTATCCTCATTACCGAAAGGCGAGGTCGGCACTTAAGACATAGGCTCAACATTAATTTCGATCCAAAAAAATTAAAACTCGCAAACTTATTTGCATTACTATTTGTCTAACACCCTAAGCGCTTTACTTCCATTGTTATCATGTTGTTGCTATTTACTTGTTGGTAGTTTACTAAAATAAATACAAACATTCAAAACAACCTACGATCCTCATTAGTCCCTGTGGATTCGACTCGGTATCTTACCGGTTTATTTGTACTTGTCGCGACCGCGTGTTGTTGCGCGAGAGAGGGGAGACCGCTTTTCCTCCGACAATTATTCTTCAAAAGAAATTGTGTTTCATATAAGTGATGACAAATTAGTGGGTCTTGACTTTTGTAACCAAGTAAAATGAATTCTTACTTCAAATTGGAAATTGCTTTCATTTTAGATCATTCTAATTGTGGATATAGTGTTGTCATGTACTCAATTTAATTTAAAACAGTACAGAGAAGGAAAATCAAAGTCCTAACAAATTGTCAAATTAAAAGTTGCATTCAACTTGTACTGTGGCTGGTAGCTATGACTATGATTGAAGTATTGGTGGAGGTACTAAATAAACTAATGCAACTTGTATGATTCTGCCAGTAGTTTCAACTAATTTTATAATAATCATGCTCTTGTAAATTCTTGTGAACAGAAGTTCAATTGCAGGGATGGATAGTTCGTTGGACATAAAAGTTGTAGAATAAATGGAGATGACCATCAATCATCGGACATTTTTATTTTCAAGTATTGATATGAAACGCTAAACTTGATTGAGGAAGGATGCGATTTTGTTGATAACATCTATGGCATTAGGATTGGAGGAGTCGCGGAGATGAAAGACATGGTCTTCTCCAAAATGCTCCACAAGATCCACATAATTACCTCTCCACCCACTCTTGTTGAGGTCCTCGCAGTACCTCTTACCCACCACATTCAAGTGGTCCTTCTCCGCCACAAATATGAGCACCTTCTCGCACCCTATCCTCGCCAGATCCTCCGCCGCCGGTTTCAACCTCCGATCCTCCAATCCGCCGTTCGCAGGACACATGTACAGCCACATCCAGTCGTCCCCGGTCCCACCAAAATACGGGTGCGCCAGAAACATCCCAACTACCTTCACGCCCGGTAACCCGGTTCCCCCGACCCGAACCGCCAGCGCGTGCGATATGTTACCGCCCGCGCTGTGCCCGCCTATGAACACGCGCCCGAAGTCCCCGTGGCGGTTGAGCCACGGGTCCGGGCCGGTTCCAGTGGAGTGGGCGGCGACCCACTGGAGCGCCGCCCAGGAATCCTCGTAGCAAGCGGGTATGGGCCGGGCCGGGAAGAGGCCGTACTCGACGGAGACGATGACGGCGCGCGCCCGGGCGGCGAGGGCGGTGCAGAAGGCGTGGTAGTGCGGGGAGGCGGCGGAGAGCATGCAGAAGCCGCCGCCGTGGATGTGGAAGAGGAGGGGCAGTTTCCGGAGCGGGTCGGGTAGCTTGGGGAGGAAGATTCGGACGGAGACGGGCGGGTCGGAGGAAATGTGGACGTCTTTGGAGCGGACGCCGGCGAGGGGGTCGTCGGAGGCGGGGACTCTCTCAGTGTTCACCGGGACTTTGAATTCGATGCGACCGTCTTTGTAGACACGGAAAAATCGGAACTCGTGAGCTACTATTTGTTCTTCTTGAGTGTGGGTTGATGCCATGGCAGACCGTGGAGGGAAAAGATATTAAGGAAATGAAATCGACAAACGTTGCTTGCTCTCTTTATGAGTGGTGTTTAGCTTGAAAGAAAATGGCATATTTCTATGGGCAAGACAAACAGGAAGGTACAACGACAGGTCTGGGCTAGAACAAATGATGCTTTTATCAACCAAACAAACTAATTTTAAGGAGAATTGAAGTTCTGTTCACATATTATACATGATTTACCACTTTCAACATGAATAATTACTATTAATTCTTCACCGTTAAGTTTAGGATAGTTACAAATCAGTACACACATTCTAGGTACAATCACCTAAGTTTGGAAAAAATAATTTTGGCCCCCCAAGTTTAAACAGTTAACACTTAATTCAATTTTGTGACGGAAAATTTTAATTACTTTCTTAATGACCCAAATGCCCACGAGGGCATAATTTTCAATTTTATGTAATTATTCGGATAATTATGAAATTTTCAACCCTAATTGAATAATCATTTAAATTGATGGATGGATCACTAACAGTTTTTCGAGTTAGTAAAGGCGCACGTTTTGCGTTGTTACAAAATTATTTGTACGCCGTTACAACTTGCAACGGCGTACAAACAACCGTTTTACTATGCGTCGTTACAAGATTGTCGTTACAAATTGTAACACCACACATGTGCGCCGTTAGAAAATTTAAAGGCGCACAAACATTGTGCACCGTTAGAATACTGACGACGTACATGTGGAGTGCGCCGTTAGTATTGTAACGACGCGCAACCTACTATGAGCCGTCACAAACACTAACGTCATCGTCCATTTGGGAACGGTGACAGAGAATTGTAACGGCGCACAATCCATGTGCGCCGTCAGCATGGTAAAGGCGTAGAATACACGTTTGCCGTCAGTATGGTAAGGGCGCACAATTTACGTGCGCCGTTACAAATTATATATTAAAAAAATAAAATTTTAATATTTAATTTTCAGTTTTTTTTTCATTTTTATTTTTCGTAAATAAATATTCAAATTTATAATTATAAATGATAGGGTAAATTCCACATGACTCCCCTTAACTATAGGCGTGTCTCACATGCTCACCCTTAACTACAAAATCAATCTGTGAGGTGCCTTAACTATCCAAAAATCCCACTTTACCTTTTTTTATTGACTTTTTTCAAAATTCTGTTAAGTTTTTGTGAAATGACGAAAATACCCTTGTATCTGAAAAATTAAAATAAATAAATAAAAACGATTTTGAACTTTTTTTCTAATTTTCTCGTTTTACAAAATAAAGAATAAAATTTTGTTAATAGTAAAAATAATTTTTATAAAGTTTTTTTTTATAAAAAAAATTTACTTTTAAACATCGTTTTTTATTTTTATTAATTTTTATAAATAATTTTTTTAAAATAAAAAATTAATACTAAAATGTTATTTTTATTCTTTATTTTTTACAACGAGAAAATAGAAAAAAATGGTTCAAAATCATTTTTATTTATTTATTTTAATTTTTCAGATACAAGGGTATTTTCGTCATTTCACAAAAAACTTAACAGAATTTTGAAAAAAGTCAACAAAAAAAAGCAAAGTGGGATTTTTGGATAGTTAAGGCACCACACGGATTGATTTTGTAGTTAAGGGGGGGCATGTGAGACACGCGTATAGTTAAGGGGGGTCATGTGGAATTTACCTTAAATAATAATTAAAAATGTTTCAATAAAATATTATATCGGGAAACTATAATGACGGACCAGGACCTCTATATATATTCGGGTCAAATGGAGGCATATTCGAATTAAGAACACACAAGCTGGTCGTAGAAATATTGCATCATTTGCGGGTTTTGTGAGTTTTGACTCTAGAGCTCTATAATCTGCTCCGCTTGAGTGGATATATGCTCCGCTTGAGTGGATATAACCTCTTCTTGTTGGGAGATCTCATTCGGAAGCTCTGTAATCTCTGTAGCACCGGAGGAGGTCCAATGTTTTCTCTGTCTCCGCGGTGCTTCGTAATCACCCCCGCAACCCCGGATGTGTCGTCCTCATGATGGTTCTATGATGTTTCCTCTAGCAGCCTCGCATCTATGACATGTTGGCAAGCTTGTCTCATGAACTCGTCCTCTTCAGCGTCGCTCATCTTTTTTCAGATTTTCAAACTGGTCGGTGTTTGTCGGGTTCTCTTTTCAGTCCTTAAGCACTTGGTTAATGAAAATCTGTAAAGCAAATTAAGAATTAATTAATAAGATAAATTAAAATATAAAAAAACGTTGATTTTAACTTACGCGTTTTGGAGCCACGTCCTCATGCTCCTGATCACCACCATCATCCGGGACAAGAGGCTTCAAGCTAGCCTTGAGCCAGCCCTCCAACTTCTTGCAGATCTCTATTTCTCTGGCCCCCATACTCTCCCAAACAGTTCAAAATGGTATTGGGCCCGTATGGTGATTCAATTTGTTATCGTTGGCTCGAATTTTTTTCATTTGAGTTCAAACACCTTCCTGAAAACAAATTTAAATTGAAAATAAATCAATATAGAAAATAATAATTTCGAAAATACCTCATTGTCGTCAAAGTGTTGAACGAGCCACCGCCATTGAGACTTCTTCCCTTTGAATATCTTGAGAACCCCGTTGCAGTTTAGCTTGTTCGGGTTTACTTATAATTTATACATACGCTTCATGTTGCGTTTCCGCTCCTTGTAAACTTGTGCGGCCGTTTCGCGAATCCACGTCTTCAACTCAGCTGAAGTATCATCCACTTGATACAAGCGGTGCAATTAAAAAATGTTTACTCGATTTTAAAAATACGTAATTTGAAACTTAATAGATTGAGATTAAATTTCAAAATTACCCGAAACATCTTCCAAAATTTCTGATACTCGGACTGTGGAAGATCAGTCATGGTCTGGTAGGAAGCGTCGCATTCTCGAGCAAATTTGCCTACAACAAAGACTAGCCTTCGTACATCAAATGGATCGTATGCAGTATAAAATTTGGCGTGAGGTTCTCCATCTACCAAACTCTAAGGAATAGGAAATTCTCCGTTTTTCTCGACCGCCTTCTCCTCATTTTTTATGCAGACGTCGACTTTTTTATCCTTGTTTGCCCTGTGCACCCAGCTTTTGGTAGCCAGGCAGTTGTCTTCGACTTTATAGTCGAAGTACAGCTCGTACGTTGGATACTCTAGGTCATCGAGAGGTAGAAGGCCCCACTCGTTCAATGGCAACGAGGTTGGCATCAAACTGGCAGGTCCGGCAGTTGAGGGTCTCGAGCCGTCTCCGAGTATCTATAGGAAACTCTGTTGCCCCGACACTTGGTAAGACCATATGTAGTCCTCCTGCCCCGGATATGTCGGCTGAGTCAGCTACGGCGGTGGCGGTGATAGAGTGTACATATCATCATTCGGAGTATCCGGTGCCTGTGCAACACCGAAAAATCGGGTGTCCATAGAAGACCGCCTAGGTGCCCTGGCCTTTGAAGCCTTAGGTTTCGGGTCCATTATCTATAATTGGAATAATTCATAGTTTTAGAATTTTAGTACATGAGAAAGGGATATTTTAATTAATTCCCAAAATGACCAAATTACTCCTAATTCGATGCCTTACTCGGTCGGAAATAACCGAATTACCCTTAAGAGGCCACAAAATGACCAAATTAGCCCTTATTCAGTAAAAATGACCGAATTTCCCTTAAAAAGTCATAAATGACCAAATTAACCATAATTCGGTCAAAATGACCGGATTACCCTTAAGAGGCCATAACTGATCAAATTACCCCTAATTCGGTCGGAACTTACCAAATTACCCTTATAGAGGTCATAAAGGACCAAATAACCCCTAATTCGGTCGAAATGACCAAATTACATTTAAGAGGTCATAAATGACCAAATTACACCTAATTCGGTCAAAAATTACTTAATTACCCTTAAAAGGCCATAAATGAAAAAATGGATAATGACACTTTTATACACGTAACTATAGGGAAATGACACTTTCATACCTTAACTATTTGTCTCTCTTTTTTAGTACCCTAACAATGTTTTTGTGACAACCTACCTCTAAAATGTTTAAAATACCTAAACTACCCTTGGTGTAAGAAACTATAAATTAAGTTGTTTCAATTTTTTTTTATCTCTAGTTCAATTTGATTTCTACTTAAGATGCAAATACAATTATGCCTGAAAATATAAAATTAAATTTGAACCATTTCAAATATTGTTTGATAAATCATATTGGACTAGTTTTATTTTAATTTCTTAAATCAGGGGTATTTTAGTCATTTCAACATAGATTGTCACAAAAAGTTTGTTAGGGTACTAAAAAAGAGACAAAAATAGTTAGGGTATTGAAATTCTGAATCGTAGCCGAGTCAGGAAGTCGAACACAAAGTCTGTAACTTGTGTATCGACTTCTTGTGGAAACAGTAAGCAAAGTAATAGACAGATAATAATCACGACACCAGAGATGATTACCTAGTTCGGTGACTCCGCACCTACGTCTGGGGGCACTTTTCTAGTGGAAAGGTTTTTCACTATCAGGTAGTCAATAGTACAACTTCAAGCCCAACTACCTATCACACAAGCTATTGTCCTAAGCTACTATAGATCTCACCGTGAATCGCCTCGACCAGGAGCCTCTCCCCCTATCTTTGAGATTCCCTCAATTCCACCCTTCGAGCAAGTCCATGCTCGGTGTCGTTGTCTTCTTGGACGGAGTTGTGAGTCTTCAATCATAAACAAAAACCCTAACTGACCCAAACATTTAGTCTTCGCGACTCAAGGTTTGATCGGAGCAAAGATCCGTTCTAATGAATCTTACTCAGCCTCTCAACACGCCGATGGTGCACGGTTAAGAGCTCTGAGAAATCTTGCAAGTGTTAGAACAAGAACGGATGATCTGCTAATGGGAAGTCAAGGGCTTTTTATAGCAGATCACATTCCTAATCCTTCTTTGATCAGGAATAGGAAAGTCAGGCAAGTTGTTGCCGCCTTCCATGACAGCTGGAAGTCGTCTTGCCTGTTCTGACTTCCTGATGAAATCAGGCAAGTCGAGTTGCCGCCTTTTGCTGACGTGTAACTGCCAGCTGGAAGTCGCCTGACTTGTCGACGTCACTCTCTTGCGCTCCAAGTCTTCGTGGTGCCTTTCTTCCTTCGCTCCAAGCTTTGTTGAAATAGGAAAGCTTCAGACTTTCCTAATCTGCGGCTCGTAACAAGTCGCTCCACATGTCATGTAACATGTTGCTCGACTTCTTATTTTTGCGCTAAAAAATCATGCCAACTATTAAACGTAGCAACAGGTATGAAAGTGTCATTTCGCTATAGTTAAGTGTAACAAAGTGTCATTATCCCATGAAAAAATTGCCCATAATTGGATCGAAAATGACCAAATTACCCCTAAAGAGGTCATAAATGACCAAATTGCCCCTAATTCAGTTGAAAATGACCGAATTACCTTTAAGAGGTCATAAATAACCAAATTACCGCTAATTCATTCAGAAATGACCGAATTCTTCTTAAGAGGCCGTAAATGACCAAATTGTCCCTAATTTGATCTAAAATGACTGAATTATCCCTAAAGTGGTCATAAATTACCAAATTACCCCAAAAGAGGTCATAAATGACCAAATTGCCCCTAATTCGGTTGAAAACGACTGAATTACCCTTAAGAGGCCATAAATGACCAAATTACCCATAATTCAGTCAAAAATGACCAAATTACCCTTAAGAGTTCATAAAAGACTAAATTATCCCTAATTCGGTCGAAAATGACCGAATTACCCCTAAATTACATGGGTATTTTTTGAATTCCAAAAATACACTTAAGGGTATTTTCCAAGTAATTCCAAAAATACCCCTTATGGGTATTTTTAGTTAATTACTAAATTCATATATTTTCAAAAAAATATTTACCTAAATTCAAGAAATTTCCTAAATTCATATTGTTTCTAACAAATAACAAATCTAAATAAATTCATATTCATGTTCAAACAAAACTTACAAAGTAAAACTAAACCAACATATTCAATTTCCGAGTTGATGTGAAACTAACAAATCTAAATAAATTCATATCCAATTACAAAATTTCATGTGAAACTAAATTAAACATGCAAGTTCTTACAATTTCTTATTCAACATGCAAGTGCTTATTAATATTCATATCCAAATTAAAACCCAAATTCATACATATCCAAATGAGTAACCAATTTCATATTCTTATTAAACATGCAATTCTTACAATTTCTTATTGAACATGCAAGTTGTTATTCATATTTGTATCCAAATTAAAACCCTAAATCATGCACATCCAAATAATTCTTAACCAATTTATTTAAAAGCCTAAAAGTAAAACATACCTTATGAAGGAAAAGAAGGACGGCGGCGAGGGAGGCGACGGCGGTAGAGAGGAAGAAGGGCAGACCGATTGAGAGAAGAGAGGCAGAGAGGAAGAAGAGAATTTCAGGGTGTTATATAATCCCGTTTTTTGACGGCGCACACGTGGATGTTCACCATTACAAGTCAATTAGTAACGGTGCGCAAATCCATGTACGACATTACAAATGTAACGGTTACATAACGAATTTCTGGGTAATGCTTGAACTGTGTTTGGTTTATGGGAAAGTAGAGTGTGAGAAAGTTTGTTATTTTGGTGAGTCTTCTTCTTGGGTTCTGGAGATTATTGGGTTCTTGGTTAGGTAATTCTTAAATTGTCAGGAAAGTTGAGTGGGAGAAAGTTTATTGCTTAGTTGAGTATTTTTATAAAATCTGGAGATTATTGGGGGTTTTGGTTTATGGGTAATGCTTAAATTGTGTTTGGTTTCTTGGAAAGTTGAGTGTGAGAAATTTTATTGCTTTGTTGAGATTTCTTATGGGTTCTGGAGATTATTGGGGTTTTTGGTTTCTATATAATGCTTAAATTTTTTTTTGGTTTGTAGGAAAGTCTGGATGGAGAAAGTTTAGTGTTTCCTTGAGATTTTTTATGAGTTGTGGAGATTATTGGGTTTTTGGTTTCTATTAATGCTTATATTGTGTTTGGTTTTTAGGAAAGTCGAGAGTGAGAAAGCTTATTGCTTGGTTGAGATTTTTAAGACTTCTGTAGATTATTGGGTGAGAGAGTGAGAGCGAGTTATATTTTTAAAAATTTAAATGTATAGTGAAGGGTATTCGCATCATTTCATTCAATTTAAAAACAATCTATTTATCTATGAATGGTATTTTAGTCGTTTCACACGTTAAAAATGTTAAAAACTAACAGAAATAGACGGAATGAATAACGGTGACAAAAATAAAATTCTTGGGTATTCACCCTGACACAAATTTTTTTACGTATAGCCATGTGATAATGTGATATATCCAGGTGTAATCATTTGGAATAATTCCTTCATTTTATTGCGATATAAAATTAAAACACCATAACTGATAAATTCATCATGTTTCATTATTTTGAACTGGTATGTAAATGAATCATCCTACCTATAAAATTTGCCTGTATAATAAGTTTCACTACTGCTGGTGAATGAAATAAAAAGAAATTGAAATCTGTGACTTATCGTTTGAAAAGTTAAAATTAAATTCAAATCTATAACTTTCACTTATGAAAATGAGAGCATTTAAAATCCAAAAAAATAAAATAAAATGTAATTAAGCACCCCACTATAGAACATATACGGGGGATAAAGATGAAAAACGTAAATCATGAAAATTATAAGTTTTATGAAAAATGAAAGAATGTAAGATATAATTTTTCATCATGCTTATTTGACCCAAATATATAAAAAAAAAAAACCTTGTTAAGAAACCCAATATTCTATGAACGAACCATAAAGCAGCCACTATAAAAAAATATTTAATAAAAAACCATATTAATTTGTTTCATAAAAATACAACATTGATTTAGGTGTATTCAGTGGAAAACCATAGGTTTAGATGCAAACTTAAAAATTAATCGTGACTATTAAATATAAAATTGGAAGGTTGAGATGTTTGCTGACTTACCAATGACATGGTGTGTAAATATTAATTAATCGTGTATTTATTATTGTCATTTAACACCAATACGAGGGTAATTTCGTATTTTTAAAATATTATTATTTGTTTAACAAAAATCACGATTTTAATTTTACTACTTTATGAATAAAAAAATTTTATTTTATTATTTTGTGAATGATTTCATCGTTTCATGAATTAATTCGTTACGTTTCATTAATCATATTTTATCGTTCCATGGATTAATTCCCTATGTTTCATGATTTCATCAATCAGATTTCATCGTTTCATGGATTAATTCGCCACGTTTCATGGTTTCATCAATCAGATTTTATAGTTTCATGGTTTCATTAATCAAATTTCATGATTTCATTAATCAAATTTCATGATTTCATTAATCAAATTTCATGGTTTTATTATCTGAATTTCATAATTTCATGGACTCGGTTTCATGATTTCCCAAGCCCCAGTGCATAATTAATTAAGTCACAACAACAAATCTCATATTTGTCACAATGCTATTAACAACATATCAATTCCCTCAAGCCATTTTGATGGATTCCCAAACTCTTGTTTCATTACAATTACATATGAAAAGTTCGAAAATAATTCTAATATTTAAGAATCATCCGAGCAAGATTACATTCTCTTGCACCAGATCAAATTTTAATACTGTACGACTCATCTACATCATATTCTCTTTCCGAACATTCCCATCTCATTAACTCATGTCATTTCTCCCCACAAGTCGCTACAACAAACAAAAATATATAGAAACTTTAGTTGTGCAACAAGCTTGTATATGCATAAATATGAATAATCATGACTAATTAGTCTTAATTAACACCACAACATTAATGAAAAACATAATCAAAGTGCATCATAGATAATATTATATAGTCATCAATTTTCAACATAATATATCATTGAAGTCTACAAAGTGAACAAAAAGTCGTGAATAGCTACAAGCCTAAGCCACACATAATTATGTGCACAAATACACGAACTTCACCAAAACAAAAATAACTCAAATTACCTTAACAACCATAGTTGCTGAAACCATCACTCAAGATCTCATCCTCCTCCATAATCTTCCTCGTCTATGCTTGTAAGAAAAACTTTTAACCGAGTCGATCTTGTTGAACTGAGTCATATCAGCTCTTAGATGAATCGATCCGTCGTCGTCGTAGATTGGAGCCGAGACCGAGCCGATACCGGGGGAAACTTGTCAGCGCTGGAAGTAATGAAGCGGTGGGAGGGAGAATAAACCTGGCGAGTCATCTCGGGTTTTCGAGCGCGGGATTGAGTTGTGAGGGGCGATCATAAGGTCTCCTGGCGGCGACTCGCTTAGGTCGGAGGATTTTACCACTATATCGAGGAGGAGCGAGACCATATGGCGACGGAGAGAGAAGGCGTTCAGGGCAGAGACGCAGAGGCGTGGATTGGAGGTACGCCGTTTCCATATGCGAAGAAGACGATCAACGGAGAGAATCACCAGGACGAGTAGTGACAATTTTGTGGAATGAGAATTGAGGTCTGAGGGATGAGATTAGGGTTTTATGTTGTTTCAAGAAAAGACATCACTGCCCTTTTGTTGATTTATTTAATTGTTTTAGTCATGAAATCGCTTTATAATATCAACCATTGATTAATAACATCTGATGGATGTTATTAGTTCCTATATTTGTATCTAAAGGGTGGTTTGTTAGGGAGTGCATCCCCATTGATTTGTCCAACTAGTATAAAAATATAGATGATATATTTAATTTTTTGATCTCCATATAATTATCGATGAGTGAAATTAGAAAAGAATCTTAATAAAATATCATCCGAATTTTATGGGATTGAGTCCAACACGGACTCGACCATTTTTTTTTGAACTCGACCATAACTAATAAACCCTCTCCACGTGATGCAGCAGGACTCGAATCCTGACCAAGATTAGAGGAGTGTTCTGTACCACTACGCCAGGGCTGCTCACTTTTCTCACGGACTCACCCATTAATTCATGCACAATTACGTCATCACCTATTTGGTTTGATTGAATGACGACAGTAAACCTAAAAATATTAATAATTATGGCTTTGTGCCACCAAAAAAGGAGAACATATATGATCCATCCATTTTAAGATTTAATGATCATTATTTGTTCTCATTTTCCTCGTGTAACTGGTTCTCACTTGATTGTGTCCTATAAAACTTTTAACAATTAATAACATTCTCATGTAAGTAATAATGTCAAATATCCAAATTTCAATTCAACAACATATGTATCAAAACTAACATGATAATACTTAAACTACTAAACGATGTCACAGTACCATAGAGTGTTGTTTACTCACGATACAATTAAGATCATTACTTAAGAATACTTTCAAATTAAGCTGTTCTAACATAGTGAACTTTGTTGGGCCTATTATAACCATCTTCACGTGGCATTAAAGTATTTTTATGTTAGCTTGATGATAGACCAATCAAATCAAGTAAAGGTTATGATTGGTTTCTTTGGTTATATTGTATTAAATTTCTTATAACATTGTACTAATCTTTCGGAGTTTACACTTTGAAATTTTGCTTTAAAAATTATCAGTATAATCAATGTTGTAAAATATAGCGGCCTGCGGGGCGCCAAAAACCACACGGGCACAACACCGTGGCGTTTTGGCCGATTTTGTACTAATTTGGGTTGATTTCTGACTAATTTGAGTTGGTTCTGTCCAAATAATTAATTTTTTATATAAAAAAGCTGAAAAATATTATAACTTGTAGCATAATATGTATTTTTATTATAAATTTAAATTAATTTATATAAAAAAAAATTAATATGAAAATGGAAATCTGCCATGGCCCCGAGGGCCCATGTCCACTATCATAGCGTTGTGTGACACCTACAACCTTGGTTATAATGATCTTTCATGGTTGCGATGTGTAGGGATGCCAAAAATACTCAAATCCGACAGGTAACCCATAGACCCAACTGTATTGGGAGCGGGGCGGGTCAGCAATTCCGGGTAACGGAGTCGGGATGACCAGTACCCTACCCGCCCCACCCATGTGTATGTTAAAAAATAATGATATTATATATATATTTAAAAGAAAACGTTACCAACTAATTAATCTTAAGTAGGTTTCTCCAAAACAAATTATACCCTAATCAGGAATTTCGTGTTTGATTTTTTTTGCGCATACACATTTAATTAATCTCTCATAATTTGTTTTGGTTGCACTATGAGAAAACCTCATGCTCTAGAGTTTGAAAACTTCAAACACAATGTTGTAATAATATTTTTCTTTAAAAAAAGAATAGACACTGAATTGATTTGCGATGTTGCAGTAGTTATTTCCTTCGAATTAGAATGTTTCATGAACTGTTTTATCGCTTCCTTTATATTACATACACATTATCATGTTTATCATAAGATTTTACCTGCTTTTTTTTGTTCTCAAAAAAATGTTTCGTTACATCATGTTTTATACATAAATAACTTGATGTTTGTATGTAAAATGAATTGAGTAATGATCATATAATACATAAGGGGTTATAAAAGAAAATTGGAATAAGGTCTGATTTTGGGACGAGTCCGGGATTTGCAAATTACCCGTACCTGTCGGGACAGGTTAGATAGCAAAATATATGGGAATAGGACGGGTCCGAGGCAAGGGACCTAATTTCGGGACGGGGTCTGAGATCTCAAGACCCGCCCCAAACCCGTCCCAGTGTCATCCCTAGCGTCGTGGAATGCGCGGTGCCCCCACTGATTTTAATATTAAAAAATTATTAAATACATGCAACGAAAACTAATCCGAACTTGATTATTTATTTTATTTTTTAAGTGAGTTCAAATTTAATTTTCATGTATATATAAATACGAAATGAATCGATTCTCAATCTTTACAAACTCTAATAGATGAGCCTCGAATTGGACTCGTTTATCAAACGACTCAACCTTCCGCTCAATTTCAACATAAATTTGCTTAGAAAGAACACAAATCTTCAATAATTATAAAAAAATAATTAAAAAAACTTTAAGGAAAACAAAAAAAACAATTTAACTAGTACAAGAATCAGTAAAAATAATTATAATCAGCGAGTTCTAAAAAGTTTAAATGTAATAAACAAAACACCATTGAATTGAGTTTAAAAGGCGGAATCATTAGAAAGTCCAAGATAAAATAACACACCTACAAACAACTAAATGAAATAGCTCTTATGTTTATGCTACTTTTTTTGGAAAAAGAATGATATAGTGAGTGATGGATTGTATTAGTGATAAAAGGGTGGAAAACTGAACTAGTTGAATATATAAGTAGGAATGCACGGATACACGGGAAGAGAGGAAAGAACAAGTCTTGGGTTTGAGTTTATATGAAGAGAGAGCAGAGCAGAGAGTAGAGGAAGACGCGTTGGACACGTTTGGCATTGGTCTCACGCGGCTCCAACACCTGTAGTATTTGAATCCCTGTCGGCACTCTCCTTTCCCTCCCACAACACCAATTCCAATTCCAATTCAAATTCCAATTACTTGGCTATGGCTATGGCTGTGGCTACTCGTGCAACCGCAGGTGCTCCTCCTCGTTTGACCCCGAAACGCGGCCGAGTTCTCATCAACATCTTCAAACTCATCATCTCTTGTTTCCCATCTCACCATTCCTCTGCCTCTCTCGTCTTCCCCGAAACCCATCCCAGTCCTTGATGATTCAATTGAATTTGGAAGGAATTGACTCGTGTTCCTCTTCCTCAAACCATTCCTTTTTTCACCTCGAAATGTGCCCTCCGATTTCTGTTTACTGAATTTCCATATGTGTACGTTTGTTTCATAACCTGTGTTGTCAGTTTATTTGAATGAGAACCATAAAAGGCTGCTCTGTTGTTAAAATCAGCCAGAAAAATATGTCTGTTTAAACACAACTCGCCATTTGTTCTAGTTTCCTAATCAAATTAAATATGAGTCCTCCCTCCACTGGGGGGAGTAATTTTGTCATCATCATATTTGGTAGGTGGTGCACTATTCCGTCAATGGTAGTTGCTCTTTAATTAAGTTTGGACATGAACTAGTTGGCCAAAGGAACCTGTTGACTTTGGACTAAACTTCGGAGTTTAACAACTTATCATTATGGTATATGTATGACCCAGTCAAGTCAAGCCATAAATCCTGCCAAACTAAAGCCAATCCTTTGAAGAAAGAACCGAATCCTAGCTAGCTACTACCTCCATCACCACAGTTTGCTGGTTGGATGGATGGCAGTACTGCAAATATAATTGAGAATAATTTTTACATTTTAGAGACATGGGTTGGAGTTGCTCTTGTACATATGTGATAGCATTTTGTGCCCTAGTCCAATTGCTAGTAGCCTGTAAACGTCTATGTACATTATCATCGTTTGTAATATATATAAAACGGCTTTGTATTACTTATGTGTTGAAGTAATATGTTAAGCATGATCTGATTTATGACCACTAAAGTAGTAGAACCATAAATCTGTACGGATCACACTTAACGAGTCCCTGGTCAACATATGCTTCCATTGAAGTGACCAGTATGAGGATGGTTCTTAATGACGTAGTTCTACTTGTCATAGGGATGAGGGATCCCGAAATCATATTATAGATATCATGAGGTGATTGATATCGGACGACCCGCTTTGAATAGTGTTTTCATAGATTAAGCCATGAACATATTCAAATGCGATAACTTGTCACGATATCCTTAGACCGAGGAGTCTTTGTGATCACTATGCAATGTACGTGCGGCTTTAACTTGCGCCTAACGCTTTCCGTAACAGGATTGCAATAACGAGCATGATTAGGTGGCGGAACGGGTTGGATGAATGACACGAAAGACGGCTAAGGGATTTATCCCTCATACTACGGTATGGGAAAGATATCCGTTAAAGGCCTCTTGATCGAGACTGGCTGAGAGTAAGAGCATGGCCATGCCGGTGATACGGGTTATCAGTTCTCATCCATCTCACATATCAAGTAACAATGATTGATTAAACAAGGGTGACGACTATATGCCTTGTGATCAATCGGGATATGTAGAGATAATAGGATAGTGACTTGTACGCACAAGGTTAAGTCGAATCATCGATCGTCATGCACCTTGGGTAATCATAACGTCTTACTAGAGGCCCCTTATGATGGATCGGGCAAGAGAGATCTTTTGCGCCGATCTGCCAACGGTGGCATGAGCCTGAAGGGTCACACGCATTCAAGACGGATAACTTGAGACAAGGAAACCTTAACGTTTCTTGAGGAGCAATACATGGACAAAACTGAAGGTTTTGGGCCATGGGTTCGGTTTGAGAGAATAATTAGCGAATCGAGAAAACTGAGTTTTTCGTCGATGTCGCGTCGGACTTTGTTTGATAAGTAATGACAAAAAGGGTCGGGCAAACTTTTGGACACGGCACGAAACCACATGGGCGAGCCCATTGGGCTCGGCCCATGAGGTCACATGACCGGCCCAAACAAGGGCCCATTATGGGCCCAATAAGCCTCTTGTGGCCGGCCCACATTGGTGGGTCCAATGGTGGGGGCCACACAACACCATGCTTAGTTGGTGATTGTGGATTAAGAGGTGAGTGATTTAAGGGGTATGGGTGATGACACTTTAAGCCTATACCAATCACTTTTGACTCATGCTTATGAGTTGGATGATGAATTGAAATATCTAATATTGATTCATTACACAAATTATCAAACAACTCACAAAAACCCTCTCTCTCTCTCAAGTGGCCGGCCAAGCTCTCTCTCTCCTCAATCTTGCTCTCTTGTTCTTCATTTAATTGTTCTAGTAGGCAATTAAGTGAAGGATCTTCAAGATCATCCCCTTGGTGTGGACTTGCTTTAGAGAAGAAGATCCGAAAGTTCTTCTTTATCGATTCAACAAAGACTTAAAGGTAAACATCTTGTGGAATAAATTTTGCCTTGGGATTTAATGGTTTATGTTCTTGGACAAGGTTTAGAGTAAATTTTATTAAACGCTTCCGCTATCTCGATGATCTAGAACGCTTCAAAACCCTACAATATGTTAACTTAACTATTGGAGTAGCTTTAGCCTTATGATTCAAAAAGTGCCCAAAACTATATTAATGATCATAAACTGTATGTTTGGAATCATACCCACCTACATCTATCGACTATTGTTCTACAATATTAATGTTGTTTCTCTTCTACAAATAAAATCGTGGCTTATATACTAGGGATAATGACATTTTGTTACACCTAGCTATCGCGAAATGGTAGTCTCATAACTTAACTGATAAACTCTCTCTTTAGTACTCTAACAATTTTTTGGACAACCTACGGTAAAATGACTAAAATGTTCTCCATGGATTTTAAGTTTTCAAAAAGTGTCATTAACAGTGAACCATTTCAAATTAAAACCTAAAATTGAACCGTAGAATTGAACCAGTTCCAATTAATAATCGTCTAAAATACCCTCCTATGCCTTTTTTAATTTTAAAAAGGTCATTAAAATTCAGTATATGCAGTTGCCTTAAATCATGAACATCTATATCTCACAAAATTATAAAATTCATTGCAATTATAACTTATATAACTCTAATTCTCCAAGCACAAGAACAAAGACATCAACAGGAATCGATCTGAGATATAAAATCGAACGAAATCGATCAGTAAATCTATCTCCAGATCTTCATCCTAAGATCTACCTTGCAATCAAATTTCTTGACAGAGGCGACAACGGTGACCCTCCCCTGGGTTGCGCTGCCCTGATCCCGACGCATTTGACCTTGACCCCGGCCTTCCTACTCATGAACCCGCCCTTTCACCCTCATGTTCGTGTCCATCCTGATCTTGATCGGCACGCCGCCACACTTCTTTTGATCTTACCGGAGCGACCTCGCCTCCTCGGCGTCTAGATCCACCGACATGGAGAGGACCGGTCGGAACGCAGTGGTGTTCTAATTGAAGCTGGCGATGATGGGGAGTGTGTCGTTGCCGATTGCGACAGAGATGTCATTGGATAGGGCGTAGAAGGTGAAGGGCTCATTAAAGAAGTTGATGTGGCGGTTGGGGTTGTGGGCGGAGACAGTGCGATTGAGGATTGGGGAGAAGTGGGAAGAGGCTGCGCCAGGGAAGGTGGTGAGGTTGAGTCTGGTTCAGTTTTGGTTTTTAGTTTGAACCAGTTCAATAGACCAGTCTGACCAGAATCTGCTCAAATTAATATGGTTAAATTAAGGGTAGTTTAGATATTTTAGAGGTAGGTTGTCACAAAAAATTGGCAAGATACTAAAAAGCATAACTTATTAGTTAGAGTATGAGACTGTCATTTCACGATAGTTATGTAACAATGTCATTATCCCTATTTACTGCCACCACATGATTTGTATTAGATGAACAATCACGTCAACATTTATTTAAAATGTTGATCATTACAGGTTGACTTTCTATTTTAGGATAATATCACGTATGTACATCTGAAAAAAAACATGATAATTTCGTAGGTATATTTAAATTTTTTCTCTGTGGATCACCCAAATGAAAAAAAAGTATAACAGTTAGAAACTCAATTACGAAAAATGTGGAATGACAATTTTGTCAATCGGTTCAAATTTGATTTAACCAGTTCAAATTAAGATTGATTTATTTATTTTAATGAACACATTCAAAATATTTTAAAAAAATTTAAAACTGAAAATAGAAACTGAGCTCTGAGAGTGAGCCCAACGACGGAGGGTCGATGCGGAGGGGCTCCAGCACCAACGGAAGAGCTTCGGCTCTGGCGTCTCCGTCGCCATCTCTGTCCACCTCCGTCCGAATTCGATGGAGCTTCACCTCATACACACGAACCCTAATATTCAAAGGTAAATTGATATCGACGAAGCTCTTGGGGCTTCAAGATCTCACAATGGGTCTGCCTGACTCCGATCGACGGATTTGTCAGTGTCGAGGTGGTCGGGGAACGCACTCCCTCTATATGTATGTACGAGACTCGCAAAAAAAATTCATTGATTTTTCGGATTAAACACCCGAATCTGGACGATGATGGAAGCGGGCGGAGATGGAAATGGCGGTGGCAACGGAGGCAACTCATTTCAACAATGAGCATTGTCCGATCATAATGACCTTCTTCAACCAGTTAAATCAAATTTAAACTCGTTAAGTTTAGCTTAGCTTGAAAGAAATGTAATCGGCTTAAACTAGAGCGAGCTTATTAAATTAAGATAGTAATTAAATCGGATTTTTTTCAAAAAAATGTGATTAATTAAAGTATTTGCCAAAATGTATTACTGTTCAAAATATTTACAAAAATGTGTTTGGATCGCATATTGATTGCCGCGTGTCAACTTAAGAAAGATGACATTACCTTTTGAGTTATTTACTGTAGCAGTACTGTTTATAACAGATTTTTTTTAAAAAGATATTACTTTGCTTATTTTTTCTTTTTAACATTTTATCAGTGCTCTTATTAATATTACTTTTGGCATTTTTTTAAAATAATAATTTTCATCTAACAAATTAACGAGACCAACTTTAAACTAACATATAAATTTTATTATTCTATAAAATTTAGCATTCTTTCCGTATATTATTTATCACTTTCGCCATTAATTGCAACCCACTTTAAATTTTATAAAATTACTAATTTCGTCTAAAAATTTAATAGAAACTCACAATAAATTGTAATTTGGATTAATATTAATTTATAAAATTTACTCTATGTATATTATTTTTGGCTTATATCTTGAATTGCGGATCATTTTAAATTTTATAAAATAATATTGATCCAAACTACAATTTAATTGAGTTTTTATTAAATTTTTATACAAAATTAGTAATTTTATAAAACTTAAAGTGGACCGCAATTAATGGCGGAAGCGATAAATAATATATAAAAAATACTAAATTTTATAAAATAACAAAATTTATAAATTAATTTAAAGTTGGTCACATTTAATTTGTTAGAAGAAATTTATTATTTTAAAAAAATGCCAAAAGTAATATTAATATGAGTACTAATCAGTGTTATGGATCGCGGGAGATCTCGGCGAGATCGCGGAAACTTCCACATATCCGCGACGATATCTCAAAAATCGCCCCAAATACCGGTCAAATACCGGACAAACCGGACAATTCAAATTAATTCCAATTTAATCTGGTTTAAATTAATTAATTCCATTTTTATTCAATTTAAATCAATTAATTCCGGTTTAATTTGGTTTAAATCAATTAATTCTGATCTAATTTAATTAATCTTGATCTAATTCGACCGGCTTTGTTCCGGCACACTTAATCCTGTTTGATATTTAAGTTATAAATTATAAATTATAAACAATAAATATCATTCATTTTCCATATAAATTATAAACTAAATATTATTCATTTAGGTTATGGCTCCGGTCCAACACATTTAAAAATAATTAAATATTATTCTTTTTTTTAATAAATAATAAATATGAGTTTATATATATTTAATTAATTATTTATTATAAAACGCGATTTGCCGTAATCTTCCCGCGATATTTTCGTGATCCCTCCGAGTTTGCTAGATCTCCCTTTTTGTCAAGGGGCCGATATATCCCCGCGATCCGATATTCATAACACTGGTAATAATAAAATACTAAAGAAAAAATAAACAAAATAATTTGTTTATATATGTGATGAACAGTACTGTTACAGTAATTAAACTCAAAAAGAAACGTCATCTTCTCTTAAACTGATACGTGGCAATCACGGGCAATTATGAGAGGAACAAACACATTTTTGTGAATATTTTAAATAGTATTACATTTTAGTAAATACTTTAATTAACCACATTTTGTTTCGGAAAACAACCCAATTAAATCACGCAAATTTAATATTTTTTTATCTATTTCTTTTATCCAATTTCACTTAAAAATATTGTGAAATGTTGTATACTCGAGTGTCAGACACTTGTTTCACAGCAAAAAGTTGATCACTTGGCCAATAAATAATGACAATTTTGTTATATATCTATATCTATATCCATATAAATATAAATATTTATTTGATTTTAAATTATAAAAACATGTAATCAAATGTATAAAGTATCGATTCAAACATAAATAATCAAATTTACTAAACTACAATCAAAATATAATTTATAACACACATTTACCATTTTCAGTTTATTGAATATTATATTTATAAAAAATGAATAAAATAATTTATTTGAAATTAATTTATTATTAAAATATTAAAAAGTTACATTCACAGAACACTTCAGACAATTTTTGAAATTTTGAAAAATGGAGCCTTGATTTTTATTAAGATAATTGCAATTAGTAGCTGTTAATCGTGCATGTCTTGCAAATCCTAACCATGCTCTCAATTTTGTGCAAAATTCTAATCGAGAAATACTTTTGAGATGCAACTTCTATAAAAAGAAATGAAAATGAGTGAGTTGAGTTACTGACAATCACCTGACAATTAAATTTTATTTTTCAAAATTACACGTCTCATTAAAATACAAATTATGCGAGGAACCATTGTATGTCTCTTTATCACCCTTAAGCTAGCTAGCCTTTCCCATTGTCATTGCACTTTGCCAATATATCTCTGCTTCATCATCGATGCTCATCACCGGTGACATATGCGCTCTATCCTCGCTGCTATTTGCTAGAGACATCTCTGATCCATTGTTGTTGGTCCTTGGTGGCACCATCGATGATGCTCGTCACACATTTGAAATCACTTATTGCAAGTGCTCACCAATCAAAGCTATATGTATGAACGCAGGTGATGCATACCGATCTGTTACTTTTGTTCATGTTGTTGGAATTATGCTCTAGACCCAATCGTTGTGCATAATTGTTAAGCACATATACACATAGTGTTTTATTCATAGAGATTAATAGCTTATGGTGTTATCATATACAAATACTTATTGATATCGTAATATGATAAGTTTTTGATTAAGGTGTTTTACATGACATTGTAATGGGGATTACGATAATGAGAGTCATGTATTATATATCTTGATCTAAACGTACTAGGACTACGATGATCCAGAAAGATCAATATATGTATAACAGTATTTTCGTAGGGTATCCCAAAGAGACAAGGGGATATTACTTACAAACCTACCGAGAACAAAGTTTTGTTTTTCATAGTGGGACATTTTTGGAAAAGGAGTTCCTTTCCAAACCAGTCAGTGGGAGCACTGTACATCTCGAAGAAATTCGGGATGATGTAGTGCATCCTGAAGCAATTCAGGAACCTAACACTGACAATGTAGAAGTAATGGAGCATGAGCTGGTTGTAGAGACAGAACCAATTCTTGCGCATACTCCGAAAGGTCCAAGGCGATCTGAAAGAGCAAGTCGCGCACCTATCAGATATCGTTTTATCGTAACTAAAGGTGGTGATTTGGAAGTTGTGGATGTTGATGATCCAGCAACCTTTCAGGAAGCCGTGTTCGGGCCTAACTCTGAGAAATGGCTGGGAGTCATGAGGGAGGAGATGCAATCCATGTTGGATAACCAAGTGTGGAGCTTGATTGATCCAACCCCTGGTGTAAAAACCATTGGCTGTAAATAGATCTTCAAAGTGAAGACCGACATGGATGGAAAACCTCAGACCTATAAAGCGCGTAAGGTCACAAAAGGTTACCGTCAAATTCAAGGAATTGATTATGACGAGCCCTTTTCTCCAGTAGCGATGGTCAAGTCTATCTGCATTCTTCTGGCTATAGTTGTATATCATGATTACGAGTTATGACAGATGGATGTCAAAACCGCTTTCCTGAATGGAAATCTTACTGAGGATATTTACATGTCTCAGCCTTAAGGTTTTGTCGATCCGAAAAATGAAGGAAAGATATAGAAGCTTCAGAGATCCATATATGGATTGAAGCAAGCATCTCGGAGTTGGAATCTTCGTTTTGATGAAGATGTTAAGGAATTCGGTTTTATCAAGAATGAAGATGAGCCGTGTGTATACAAGAAGGCAAGTGGGAGTAAGATTGTATTCTTGGTGCTATATGTCGATGACATATTGCTCATTGGAAACGACATCCCAACCTTGCAAGAAACAAAAGGTTAGTTAGGAAAGTATATCGCAATGAAAGACTTAGGTGATGCTGCTTATATCTTGGGTATCAAGATATATAGAGATCAAACCAAGAGGATCTTGGGCCTAAGTCAAAGCACTTATGTGGAACATGTGTTGAGAAGGTTCTCAATGCTTGACTCCAAGAAGGGATTCTTACCCATGCGTCATGGCATCAAGCTCAGCAAAACTCAGTGTCCTATGACACATGATGAACTAAGCCGCATGAATGGGATCCCATATGTTTCGACTATAGGATCCATCATGTATTCGATGTTATGCATGAGACCGGATGTCTCGTTCGCCCTCAGTTGTACCATTCGTTTTCAGTCTAACCCCGGTGAGGAACACCGGATTGCTGTAAAGGCTATTCTCAAATATTTGAGGAGAACCAATGACGCATTCCCAGTGTATGAGGGTATAGATGAGGAGCTAAGCGTCAAAGGGCATGTTGACGCTAGTTTCCAGACCGACCCTCATGACTTTAAGAGTCAATCAGGATATGTGTTTGTGTGGAATGATGGTGCTTTCAGCTGGAAGAGCACCAAGCAAAGCAAGACAACCAATTCTACGACGGAGGCTGAGTACATAGCTGCCTAGGAAGCAGCTAAAGAGGTTGTATGAATAAAGAGCTTCACGACTGGATTGGGCGTAATTAAAAACCCGCCGGGTCCAATGAGCTTGCTTTGTGATAACACAGGTGCCATAGCATAAGCTAAAGAGCCAAGATCACATAATAAATCCAAAAATTTACTCAGAAAATATCACATCATAAGAGAAATCATTGACCGAGGTAATGTGAAGATCAGCCATGTTGCTTCAGATGATAATACAGCCAACCCATTGACGAATGCCCCCTCACAGCCTAAACACGAGTTTCATGTAAAGTCCATGGGGATAGACTGGAACTTAGATTGGAACTAGAGGCAAGTGGGAGATTGTTAGATTTGTGCCCTAGCCCAATACAAAACTAGTCTGTAATAATTTGCATCATCTGTTTGCAATTAATAAAATCGGCATTCATATTACTATTGTGTTGTAGTGATATATTATATGTGATTTAATCTATATCATTGAGTGTATCATCACTATACTTAGTACTGTAGATTGTACGAATCACATATAATGAGTCCCTGGTCATTAAACTTCGTAAGAAGTGACCAGTATGAGGATGACTCCATATGATCACGCTCTACTGATCATTGGCGATGGGATTGCCAGAGTCAGATCATAGGTATCATTTGGGAAATGATATTGGACGACCCGACCTGAATATGCAACATATATCCAGTCATGTAGATATTTAGTTGTCGTGGCTTGTCACTGTATCCTTAGACCAAAGAGTCTTTGTGATCACTATGTAGTCAACATCCGAGATTTGACATATGCCTAACGTTATCTGTAACAAGATATCCATAATGTTCATGATTGGCTCGGGGACGGGCTGCATGAGTAATACGAAAGACGGCTAAGAGATTTATCCCTCATACTCCGGTATGGAAATGATATCCGTTTAGGCCACTTGATGAGTATGACTGAAAATAAATGCATAGCCATGCACATGATACGGGGTATCATTTTTTCAGTCATCTCACATATCAAGAAACAGTGATTGATTAAATAACGGTGACGACTCTATGCATTATGATTAATCAGGATATCTAGCGATAAAAGGATAATGACATAGACGACATATGGTTAAGTCGAATCAATCGATCATCATGCTCGTTGGGTAATCGTAATGTCTTGCTAGAGGCCACTTACGATGGATAGGTTGGAATGGGATTTCAAGCCTATCTGCCAACCGAGACATGAGCCTACAGGGTTACACACAAAAGGCACGACCCGAAGTGTGTGGGAGCATATGGGTGAAAGGAGAGAAAATGTAAGAGCCAAGGACCATGGCCATTGGCCACGGGTCCATGGCGAAACCATGACTAGACCGTGGCGGGTGATAGGTTCTCTGTGGCTAGGTTGACCAATGGATCGTGTCCAAGCTATTGGCCACGGACCCGTGGCTAAACTCAGGATTTAACCACGGACCGTGGCGATTTGAAAAGGGCCACGGTGTGGTTAGGATTGGCCACGGCTCGTGGCAGGGTCTGTGGCGAGTCGAAACAGTACAATGCGTTGATCGTGGAACGAAATTTCAGCGAGCGTGAACCGAATCGTTACCCATTTATGAGCGTCCTCTCTATTGGGAACAAAAAATAATGATTTTCATCGCAAATCAGTTCTCTCCACACTCAGAGCAAAAACACAGAGAGAAGAATAGGTTCTAGCAGGCTTCAATTTTCAAGTTTCGAAAAACGGCGTGACTGTGTGGATACCGGTAGAGGGTGGGTAACACCTTCATCAAGTGATTCGACCGGATCTTTAAAGGTTGTTTTTCGAAATCCATTGCTACGTCAAGTCTAGTAATTTGCTAGGTCTGGAACGAAATTATGGTTATGGTTTTATGTATATTGCTTCCGCTGCGTATTGTTTGGACCCAATAATTCCCAACAGCAGCGACACACATCAAGCTCACAAAGGATGACTAGGGAGAAGCTGTTGGCCAGAGTCTTTACAGAAGCATCATTGGGAGTCTCCTACATCTTACTGCAAGTAGGTCATATATAGCATATGCAGTAGGTGTTTGTGCTCAATTTCGAGCAAATCCTAAAGTAAGTCACATGACACAAGACAAAAGAATAATAAGGTACACTGCTGGCATCGCTAATATAGGCCTTTTACACTCTTTCGATACTTCGTCTACCCTTGTTGGATATTGTGATGCAGATCGGGCAGGAAACAATACCGATCGTAGAAGTACATTCGGATGGTGTTTATACATAGGCAACTACCTCATATCATGGTTTAGTGGAAAGCAGAATTGTGTTGTCTTATCCACTGCTGAATCGGAGTACATCGATGTTGGAACTGGTTGCACACAACTCCTATGGATGAAGCAGATGTTGGCCGAGTATAATGTTCCGAGAGATGTTATGCCATTATACTGTAACAATGTAAGTGGGATCAACATCTCCAAAAATCTGGTCCAACATAGTAAGACCAAACAAATAGGTATTAGACATCATGTTATCCGAGAGTTGGTTTAGAATAAGAAAATTGTGCTTGAGAATATCCATACCGAAAAGCATCTTGCCAATATATTCACAAAGACCTTGGATTTGAGCCTGTTTGAAAGTCTGAGATCGTCGATTGGGTTTTGTGTAAATTATCTTTGACAAAGCAATCGTTTGAGGGGGAGTTATAAGTTGGTACTCCCTCTGAAACGACTGGACCAAACCAACTGTTCGTTATGGGCCACAACGACCAAGGCTCGCCAAAAGATGAAACCTTTGAGTTAGTTTAAATATTGTGTCGTTTCCTCCAACAGATTTATTTTTGTGCACATTGTCTTCTGCTTCCTCTCAGACTCTAGGGTTTCAAAAATCTTGACCAAAATCGTCTCAATCTTGCTGGAAAGATGGTGAAAACGAGAAGCACCGCTAGTAAAAGGTCGTGTGGCAAGAAGACGGTCGAAAAAGGACCCCGAGCCAAAGTTATCGAGAGGGACGTCACAGAATACGCCGGAGAAGTGAATCGTCATGGAGTATTATTCCGGGGGCTAGCTACTGCTAATATCGCCGATGGTCAGGCCGGAGGTGTTCAGGCTGAAGCTCCCCCCGCCCTATTATTTTCGAGCTTCAAGCGTAAACCTATATCCGCAGGACTGACCTACTCTATGTCCGACCTTACTGGACTTGTTCGGGAGAAAAATGTAATCCAGATGGTTGAAGCCCCCATCTCGACAAATGAAGTCTCCATGCATGCAACCAAACCTGCTCTCAGAGAAGGAGTTTTTGTTCCCCTCTCGCCTTCAACCTCGGCTACACCAGAAACAGATTTAGATCCTATCGAGGAAGAAAAAGGTACTCATCCCTCTTCTGTATCTAATACTGATAACTCTAGGAACAATGATCTCTTAGATTTGCTTCTAGAAAATTTTGAGCCTCCTCAAGAATGAGTTGTTGAAAAACTTATAGGGAGGGAGAAGAAAGTTGAGAAGAATGTTGAAGTTGATGTCGAGAAAAACAATGTAGAGGAAAAAACAACCCCGATTAGTCAGGTTCTGGAGAGGATTGTTGAGGAAACTGTTACTCACAATGTTACTGACAATTTTGCTGATGAAAAAGGTAGTAAAGCTACTTTTGATCTTGGAATGGTTGTGGAAACCACTGGGAAAAATGTTACTGGTAATGTTGGAATAACTGTTGAGAAGACTGAGTTAATAGAGAACAGTGAGAAAACTATTTCTGAAGAAGTTGAGGATGTATCTGGAAGAGATGCAGAAGATGTGGAAGAAGATAGTATAACAAAAGATTGTACAAGCCTCACGAAAAAACCTGGAAAGTAACTCAAAGGGAAGAAGCCTCAAGCAAAACAGTGAGGAAGGTTGAGGCGTCAAAGAATGTAGAATTCTCAAGCAAAAAGAAGAAAGTAGAAAGCAAAGCTACATGAAAGAAATTCAAAGGGAAGAATCCTATACAATCATCTAGGCAGCTTCGAGATGAGGACAGTGAAGAGGAAGAGAACGCGGTGATACTTCCCAAAGAAGCCAAGTCCGTTGCAAGACAGAAGTTGGCCCTAAATGTGCCTAAGATCGCCAATGATAGTATTTCTTTTCACACCGTGGAGGCGGCCAACAGATGGAAGTTTGTCATCCAACGAGCTATCTTTCCTGAGCATGAGCTGTCCACTGAAGCACTCGGTCTAACTGCTATCATGGAACTATTGGAAGGAGCAGAGCTGATCAAGACGGTGACCAATATTGGTCACTACTACCCTCAGCTTGTCAAAGAATTTGTGGTAAATCTTCCTATAGCTTTTAACTGTACTACAGACCTGGAGTATCACAAGGTCTATGTAAGAGGAAAAGAGTCTGTCATCTCCTCGGACATTATCAATGTCTTTCTAGGGAAACGACTTATGCAACCCGACCCTGCTCCTCAACTTGATCAGGTGGCTAAGGAAATCACCAACACCAAGCACATGACCTGGCCTACCAAGGTTTTCATTGCAGCCTCAGACTTAATGTCAAAGTATTATGTATTGTATCGCATAGGGCTGGCAAATTGGGCACCCTCCTCGAATGGATCTTTGGTCAAAGCCGAACTTGCGATTCTTATCTACCAAATAGGTATGGGCTTGTCTCTTGACTTTGGGAAATTTGTAATTGATCATTTTGTCCAACATGCTAGATCTTTCACGGTTAAACGTCTTATCGGATTCGCTTCCCGAATCTTTGGTGTCCTCGTCCAACAGCATCCATTTGTTATGTTGAATTCTGATATAATGGGAAAGAAACTTGGAGCTATTGCAATCAGCCATAAAGTGTTTGAGGGAAAGCATGCCCCCGACCTTATCAGGAATGATGTTGAGGCCTTGGTCAAGCAGAATGTCGGACCACCTGTCAAGAAGAATGTCTTAGCTCCTAGAGCTAGTTCCAGTCATAATGTGGACATAAGGCCCATGTCAGCTGCCTTCCACAATGATATCACCATGGATCTAAAAGACGAGATAGCTAGGATTGACAGTGATATTGTCAACCTACAGCAAGTGATCCAGAACCTGGCTACAAGGAAGAAGATTTGCGAGGATGTGCTTGTCAAGATGCATGGTCCTAGCACGGAGAAACAAGAAGGCAACACCAATGCTGAAGAATCAAGTGAAGAAGAAGAAGCATCGAGCAGTGATGAGTCTGCTTGATTTTATCTTTAAAAAAACGCTATTTTATTTTATGATGTATAACTCTAACTCTTATTTTGACTCACATGTACGAGTTGTCTGTTGACTTTTGATGTGAGTCACAAGTTTTTCAGTGCACCCTTCTACTCACTTCGGTACTCGTCTGGTATTTCTGTGTGCATAGATGTATAATCTCTTTTTGAGGCAATTAGGGGGAGAGTAGTCAAGATGTGGTTGTAGTAAGTGTGGAAAGGGAATGACCATCGTAGTAAGTCAAGATGTGATGAAGTAACTCTCGTGTGCCGTAGTGAGAAGTATGATGATAAAACATGAGAAGCGACCAAGTCTAGATGAAGTAAGGTGACCAAGACTAGATGAAGTGAGTGATTGCCTAAAAAATAGCCAAATGGGGAGATTGTTGTTACGCTGTTTGTTGTCATATTTTTTAGGCACAAAAGAGGTCGAGCAATTGATCAGGAAATATATCAAGATGTTTGTTACGACTATTTGATCGACATCTTGAAGATCGCTGAATTGATAAGTTTCCTTAAATATGAAGACATTCGGCGATTGGGAATCTGGAAGATCTCCAGCTGTGTACAAAACTATTGGGAAGTTCTGATTGTGCTATGATTCTCGTGAGATTCCTGCCATGATAAAGATTCTGCAAAGATATCGACGATAAGAAATCAGGAAACCGAAATCGATTAGGTTAAGGAAACTTTAATTGGTTTGAGGGTTAATTTGTAGCTGCTATAAAAGCGAAGGCTCCACCCTTAGCAGATGTTTCTTTTTGGTGGATATTCAGAGCTCTTAGACGTGAAGGTTTGGCGGGCTGAGAGGCTGTGTGTTCCAAAGATGAACATTGTGTATCACTACTGGAATCGGAAGATCATGAGTGAGTGATTGTGTTTATGGTGTATGCTTGATTGAAGATCCACGCTCAAGTTCAAACAATAACTTGTGACATCCGAGCAAGGAGAGTGCTCGTAGAGTGGAACCAAGACTAGGTCTGGGATTCAGGAAGAGTCCATGAGATTGGCTTACACTTGTAATAGTAGCATAGGGTAATGAAATGTGTGATGATCACCGATACTTGTATATTGTGACTTATTATTTAATAATGAAACCATTCCATTGGCAAAGCGCCCTCATACGTATTGTGACTTATTATCTCGACATTGTTCCTAACGTCTTATACGACTAAATTAATCAGAATTTCAGGTATAATTATTTGCACTAAAAGTTATTATTAATAGTAATAATAAGACAAAATCATAATTCATCATTCCTAGCTTATTAAACCACGCAGAGCTTTCTCCAAAAATTAAACCACGTAGAGGTTGCACATGCCAGCACTATGCATCATTTACATATGACGTATCGTGTTCCAACGAGTTGGTCCACTTTAGATCATCGCCGTTTATATTTATGGTCATATCTGAAACCGAAAGTCAGATGGTTATAAACGGTCATGATTCAGGAGGAAAGATATGGAAGTGGGATAGAGAATTCTGGTGGGTCCTACCTGTCAGATACTGTCTAGAGTCTCCAAAGTCCACTATTTGAAATGGTAGGTGTTGACTCAAATGATTGAACTTTTTTGGCCATTAATATTACGACCAAATTAATTTGAACTGTAATGATTGAAGCACTTTCCAATATACCTTATAAATACTACTTAATTTGTCTCATATATGTCATAAAGCAGCACCAAATTACTAAATATCAAATTTGTATGCCATAAACAAAGAAAAAGTGTATCACGACTTACGAGGGCATGTGTAACTATATCCAGAAACTCTGTTTAGGGACTTAATATTTTTCAACCAGTCTTCTTATTCTCAAAACCTCATTCTTATTTTGATAAAGTAACAATAAATTTTTATATTTAAAGACTCACTGTAACAGTTCTATTTTGATACGATGATATTATATTTGGTCATGTTCATTTTTTATTAGTAATTTAATAAAGAAATATATAAATATTGATATAATTTACCAATAAAAAAAATAATTTATCAAATATTGATAGATTGGGTAGAACTCGATTATTAAAAATGTGAACTTAAGCTCAAATCGATGCAAGTCAAATTTAATTTAACGAATGAAATTCTCAAACAGCTCATTAAAGGCCTATTTGCTTACACGCAAACGTACACCCACAATACATGGTTCTTTTTTCTTTTTCACTATTCTATTTCCACACTTTATTCCTTTCCTCTTACACAACACAGCAGCCTGAATTGTGGGTTCAGAGTCCAGAGCTTGCTTATGTCTTCTCAATACAAATAATTGTTCCATGCATGTAGCAACAAACATAATTTCTTTTCAGATATATACAGACAAAGTAGTCGGATAACAAAACGATTTACACTCGATGTAGTTGTTTTATACTCTTGATCTGATAGGGGCTAACTCGGAGTGAGCACTTTTCTCTCTCATAGTGGGTTTGAGTAAAAATTTAAAGGCGTAGCTACCATTTATTTTTGGTAAGCAAATTATTTTTATGGTTCAAATGGACATTCTATTAAGTGTATCCTATCAGACTTATTAAGATCACCACAGGTACTAACTAAAATTATTTTTATAAGAAGACAAAAATGTTCCTATATTTATTATAACAATACAAAATTGTAGTAATTTTTTATGGCATCGATTCTATTTAACGATATTTATTAAAGGGTATGGAAATTTTTTATGTACATGTACAAATTCCATTCAATCGGCCTAATTTATATTTTGTACACTTTTTCTTATATTTAAATAGTGTTTTGTATTTTAGAAAATTAAATGAAATTTTAATGATTTTTCTTATAATTTTTCGTCTAAATTCACGAACCATAAAACATAATCGTGGCTTGTGAGGGTTCTGACTGAGAGTTCCTTCCAGGTTCTTTTCAAGTGTCCTTCAAGGTTCGTACGAGCAAGAGTCTCATCGATAGAAAAGGATTCCTACGAGAAACACGACTCGACTCATCTGTTAGAGTTCCTACAAAAAGAACCCGGAAGCTGCTAAAACCAGCCCGGGCTAACTGGCCAATTCGCGGTATGTAAATCAGACCGAAAATCCTCTTAAACTGGACTGGACCTTACCTTTCCAGCCGTCGATGCCGATCCGCCGCCACCGCTATCGTCGCCGCCAATCCGCCGCCATCAGTTGTACAAGCGCCTCCCTTTCCGTCATGGCCGGACAACGCCAACAAACTCTGGGCCCTCCAAACCCTAGGAGGCGTGCCTCCTTTCCTTTCGTGCCGCAGAAACTGTCGTCACCTCGCCGACTTGGCTACTAAGAAAAACTTCTTAAATTTAGGATTTTATAGAGAATATATTTTCTTATTGTATTAAATCTTTATATGTTATAATTAGTATAAATAGGGGTTCTCTATTTCATTGTAAGGTATCGAAAGCAAGCCAAGACTAGTGTTCGATCAGTTCATCGCCAATTGTGACGCCAGAAGGATGTCCTAGCTAATAAAATCATCCCGGGAGCACGACCCTTAAGCCGCACAGGCTTACATATCTCTTTCTATCTCTTTCCCGGTCGGCCACGAATCTCATACCGAACCTATCTTTATTCGTTTATAGTTAGTACATGACAATAATCAATCACCTATCTCACTACGAAAACAGCTTGTCTAGGCGCATCACCAACCGTTCTAGACGCCACACGACTACAGATACTATCTCAAATTTGTTAGGTCGTCACTCTTGTCTTAATAATATGAGTAATGAAATTTTGGTTAGATCCAAGATGTCTATCCCAATGTCGAGACTAAGTGTGAGACATCTTGCTAGTGCAAAGTCAACGATAAAAATAACAAACATAAAGTAAACGACACAAGAGTTGGTTACCCAGTTCGGTGCAACATCACCTACGTCTGGGGGCACTCTGCAAGTGCAAAAGTTCCACTATATGTAATCAATCACACATACAAAGCTTTACGATTATCACACAAATCTAAGCCCTATAGTATTATTACTAGTGTGACCTTAGCCCAGGGTCTCCCCCTGTCTCTGAGCATCCGACTCGAGTCCACTCTTAGAACTGATCTCACAGTTCTGTCTCCTCTTTTGTCGTCGTCTTCAAAGGTTTGCACACAGCTTCACTAGCTCAGTTTCGTTCAAAACATCCAAACAATATTTCTGCGATTCTTTGTTTGGAACACTCAAGCTATAATCTTAGCTACAACATACAGCTCCCTAACACGCTAGTTCAACACGCTTAGGAGCTCTGTATATTATGAACTAAGAAATAACAACACAACACCACCTTCTACAGAATGGAACGAGCATCTATTTGTAGAAGATGGTCGAGAATCTATTTAGGGTTTCCTAAAAGATCTCGTACACACCTTGTTGATTACATCTCCTCATAGTTTCCTTTTGTTGTTGCACAACTGATGAGGAAAGAATCATTGTGATATTCGAAGATTTTCTAATTAAGGAAACTCCCAAAAGTCTTCTAGCGAGATGTTCGATCGTGATGTCCGAGACTTCTGGATAGACATCTTCTGATTTGAGCATCGGCGTCTTAGGTCGCGACATATGAATTGACATCTTTCCAACATATAAAATAGCCACCATCCGTAGGAACCACAAGTATTCTTTTATAAAAAATATAGTATTATGAACAGTAGAAATTATTGATACGACTTATTTAGTAACTAATTTTTTTTATCAATACTTAATAAACTAGTTGCTCATTGTGTGAGGAAGCAGTGAAACAGAGTTTCAAATTTTCCGAAGTTGTTCAGTGGCGTTGGAGGTGGCCAAGTTCGGTCTTGGTTCGATAGCAAGAGAGTCCCTACAGAAGGTGTATGGGATCATGTGGTCGAGCCGATCGGTGGTAGGCTACCTGGAAAGAAATGAAAAATTGGTCTGGCGGGAGAGGTAGTTTTATGTTGATTGGATATTGTTCGAGGCAGATAGATGTCTTCGTGAATGGAGAGTTGCACACCCTGTCTAGGTGGTTGAAGCTCGAGTAGTTAACCCTGCTCGTTGAGAGCCACTGCCGGCGTGTTTATGACCAATTAATTCCGATGCAACAATAAGTATGGGCGTGGGTTTGATTGAGTTGGGGTGGTCAAAAGGGAAACTTTGGAGTTAAGACATATTCAGGCTCGGAGTAGTTGCTCGATGCTGGTGGAGGCGCTTGCGTTTAAGGAAGGGCTTCGATGTGCTATTGTGTCGGGGAATGAGTGGGTTGTGTTCCAATTAGACAATAGAGGGTTGGTGGAGAGTCTGATGGGCTCTAGGAGGTCGAGGTCCCCATTAGGTTTGGTGGTGGCATATTGTCAACAATTATTGTCCTATTCTTTGCATTTTTCTGTTAAGTTTATTAGGTGATCAGGTAATGTGGTTGCGCATAATATACCGATATTTGCCGCTCGTTCTAGCCTTCATTCCGAGTTTGACGGCATGTACTTTCCGCATACTCTTGCTCTAATACTTTGTAATAACTTGGCTAACTAATATGTTTTGGACCCGTAGACAGTTGTCCACAGACATCCAATAACACGCAAGTGCACGCGGTCGTGATTAGTAATAAAACTTGTTAAGAACATGGTCGAATCCATAAGGACCAATGAGGGTTAATTCAATTTAATTTAGGATATCAAGTATAAATTAAAGTACCCAATTTATAAAGTGGTTTGAAGATCTGTAAAGTAAAAACGATAAGGAGAGACTATTTAGTAGAGAAAACCATGAATGTCAGGTCACTCAAATTACAATGAAATAAATAAATAAGTTATGATAAATTGTGCAAGTAATGCAAACCCTAAGCAACAATCATATTAACACCTCCTCTAGGTTTGGTGTTAGCCTAGATTCAAAGTGTCCATCATCCCTCTCGGATAGAGAACTAGTATGGGTCTGCAATAAGTACTACGATAATGGGGTAAGGGTTACGAAGAGTTGAACCCCTTCGAATCTAAGTTTATTCGTCACCCACCGGCCGTCTCAGACACGACAACACGACTCTCACAAATAATATTTATTCGTCAACATATATTATAAGTCTAAAGCACTCTAAATCAATCACATACGCATAAAATAATTCAGTCTGTGCTCATAAATTAATCATAGTAACAATTTGTGAACTAGCATCCATGATCACGGGTATTTAGCCAATGATCATGGTGCTTGAACCAAAATTTATCCAGATAAATAAACGATTCGAGTTTAAGGAATAAGAATGAATCGTTGAATCCCTCTCGATTGTTTATTTGTAGCTTACTTGATCTTAGCACTTGAATCTCCCTTCAATCGGATTCGATCTCCTCTCAAAGTCCCCAATCCTCTCCTTGTTAGATCAGGTGTTCTACTCTTCACTCTCCCAAAACGTGATGGCTAGGTCGAATGATAAGTGATATGTGATCACCAAAATCTCAAAATCAGACTTTTAATTAATGTCACGGGCCGCGACATATCCCGTGACAACATGTTGAAGCTGCTCCAAAAATCTCTTCACTAGTTGCTCGCTGCCACGTGTCAATGGTTGTGTCACCGGGCGTGACACCTCCCCGAGATGTGCTTCTCTTTTGCTGAGTTGTTGTTCACTGTCATGGCTTGTCATGGGCCATGAAACAGCCCATGACACCCACCAATTTTCTCTCCTGAGTCATTTTTACTCCAAATCAACGGGATCTACACACAAACAACTTTAAATACTCTCGACAAGATATATGACACAAAGATCAATAATTAACATATCGATAGTGAAATTACACAAAGTATTAGGTATTAGATATCATAAACGTACATTTAATGCGACCACATCATATATGTCAGAGTCTTTTCTTTAAGAAACTAGGTATAAATGTTAAATATCTCAAATTTAAAATCACAATTAGATCGTAATGTCCTTATCTCATCCTATAGCCAATATATAAGTTATCATATGTTCTTAAATGCGAATATAGGTTGAGTATGCCACGAAATGTGAAAGTAAATCTTGATGTCATAACTTAATGCAAATAAATTTTAAATATAAAATTTTCAAATGAATAGAAACGACAAGTATCATGGCAAATTATTTGGTTTTTGAGGATACATGTTGGAAAATTTTTAATAGGGGGTTACATATGTAATATAAATGTGTTTTTGTGCTATCATTTAAATTGACCCAATTAAAATAATTTAAATAATAAATAAGTTTTTGGGCCCAAGGATATAATTGTGATGGAAAAATATGTGTAGATGTTCTTGGTGTATTTATGATTTGATGATGGGTCAAATAATAGATATCATAACTAGTTATATTAACCAAATATAAGTAGGATTATGGTCTCATAAAACACACTATAAGAATTTGGATATACGAAAATCCTAGACGTGCTCTCAGGTGTGACTATACGAAAATCACCATAGTTGTAAAATAATAAACGCGTACACAATTCAGGTACGCTTCCGCTATCAATTAACTCCATCGATTCTCTAAATATCAACATGGGTTCTTTTACATATTTTAAGGTATGATTAAAAACATGAACATGATTCAAGTTTTATATATTTACTGTATGATTTGTTTCGAATAATTATAATCAAATCCTAACTATACAATATATTCTTGTATCCACATATATATATATATATATATATAGACCAGACAGGTAATAATAATAATAATAATAATAATAATAATAATAATAATAATAATAATAATAATAATAATAATTTAGAAAGATTGAAAACATGTTTGAAAATGCAGAAAGCAATTCTTTAATCATTTTATACACAATTAGATACATATTAGATGAGAGACGATGAGGAATGAAATGCACTATCGGAATACACCCTAGTAAATAATTGTGATAGCCAATTCGCAATAATTTAGGTGGGTGTATTATGTAAGTGTTGGGTACAGTTATAGGGTGGATTAACCTTTAGTTCTAATGATAGTGATGGTGCCTTTTCCATGTGTTTGGATTCTAGTGAGGGCCACAACAGCCTTGCCGGAGAAGCCTGGAGCCTCCTGCGACAGTCGCGGGCGACAGGCAAAGTCCCCGACCGGGTGCCTCACCGGCCTCGTCGGTCTCATCATTATCCTCTTGTTTATGTCACTTAGCGTCACGTCCCCTTCCACCCCTCCCGGCTTCACCACCGCGAACGGGTACACCACTCCTGTCTTTCTCTTCTTTATCTCTTCCTCTGCTTTTGTCGCCTCCTTCTCCGACTTGTCACTCTCTGCTGAATCTTTGTATCCATCAAACCCTGAAATTTCCACATTTGCTTCTTCACTTCCTGATGACATGCTCCCTAACTCATCTGTTGTCACATATATAGTCGTCACTTTGATTAATAATGAACGCAGCCAATTATCTATTTCTCTTACTAAAATGTCAATTTAGGCATATTTAGTTATTACCTCCATTGAAGCTGCTGATAAAGTCATCAGGCAGGCCCCATGTGCAATTTGAATTCCAATAGCTCTGTTTTGCCAAAATAATTGTATATTAACATGATGTTACTAGTCAAAAGTAATGACAATCATCATGTTGAAACTACGTACCTCCGTGAGATGATCATTGGTCAATTCGTCATCGATGCACGACATTAAACGCCTTCGTTTCGAGCCAAATTCAACAAGAACGTCTTCCAAATAGCCCGTGGAGAGATCGGAAGATCCGAGAGGGGAAGAAGACGACGACGAGAAGAAGGGTGCAGAGTATGCATCATCCATTACTGCATGTAGCAACACCATAAGCATTAACAATGTAGACAGACACAAACACAAAAATTGTGGTCACTGGTTTCAATTCTCACGAATAATTAATGTTATTGCTGATAAAAACTATGAAAGAGGAGAAGAAAACATTCTAGTACTGTACCAAGAGACATGTCTCCAAGGTTGTAATAACGATGATCCCAAGCAAGAGAATGAGTACTAGGAATGGGCAGGTCACCCATGAACGATGTCATGGGAATGGGAGAGATAGGTATAGGCGTGTTCTTTGTCTCGATGAGCCCAGAAAATCATGAGAAAATGGGCCACTATTTATTTGCAATGTGTGGGGCCAATAGGGAGAAAATGGAGGGATGATTATGGAAGAAGCAAGCAGAAAGAGAATTGGGCAGTCAACGCCACTTCGAGGTGAAAAGATGAAACTAGTAATTTATTTTCTTGGGATATGCAAAATGGCTTCACTTTCTTTTTTTCATTCTATTTTTACTTTATCTTTTAACAACACAAATGATATCCGGAATAAATCTTTAAAGAAGAGTATTGAAAATTCAAATTGATATTCCATAGATTGCGTATGAAAAGACAATGCTGACAATATCTTTCGGAGGCTTAATACAATCAAAATATCCTAATATTGAAATAATAGTTATGATATAAATACAAGGTCACCATTACTGAAGTGTCAGTGATCACTACCGAAATGACCGTTAATGTTTACGCGTCACGATAATAATAATATTCATAAACATCACGAGTTATTAGATTAAGTTGTGTTAATGACCAGAATTTATAGAGTTGTCACAGTTTGAATGACACATTCATGACAAGGAAATATCATGTGTCGACCAAAACTATTATTAGATTTATTGCCTAGTTATCACGACCGTGACAACTTACATATAAAGGCCATAACTTTCCCTATTTTCAGGGTCATGATTAGGAGCATCAAAGACATGTGGCATGTCACGACCGTAACACTATTAAAGTAGGTTGTGACATGTCGATCTCAACGAAAAAATAAAATGAATTGTCCTAAATTTAATCGACTATTTAAAATTTCAGGAAGAATTGGATGACTCCACAAAACTCTAGACGCGATTCTGAAGCTCTCTATAATAAATAGAATGCTTAAAAGGCAACCACCATAATGCAATTAGATGAAAAATATCAAGAAGGAGATTCCGGTTTGAAGAGAGGATGCTCGAGATTTATGACCTTTGACTCTTCGAGGGTTTAAGGTTTTATCGTTCCAACATCTTCTCTTTGTATTCCCATATTTTTCTTATAAATATTTTATTTGATCCCCCTGACTATGAACTTAAATCCAATAAACATGAATGTGAGGTTGTAGACGTCGATGAATTGATTTAAATAAGAATTTTTCATATTTTCACACTGAATTTTGAGTTTGTGAATTATATTACTTTTATCTGAGATTGGTTGTCTTAGGTAATTGTGGGAATTGTAGGCTTGTCTCGAGATAGACGGTTTGTGATTGACACGAAACAAACTAGAGGGTTAAATAATGAACTTTTATTTTAAGATTTTTGTGTGCATTGCAGACCAGAGATACAAGTTATCTCCAAAAAAGTAAATAACACCTTTAGTCTACACCAACTGCAATATCGAGTGGTAAAGTCAGTACCCGTCGACATAACATAACATCAACTGCATAAATGCTTCAATGTGTGATTTGAATCATTAAATTGGTGTAGTCTAGCATTCATGATTCCAACTTTATAATTAAAATATAATTGAAATTGCTCACTTATTGTCATGTCTTTATTCATATATCTCTAATTATGTTCATCTACATTTCATAAATAACATAATTAAACTAAACTAAATTATGTTCTCCTTCTAAATTTGAATTCAACTTCCAAATTACTATTTGAATAATTGTGTGCACTTGCGCGTAATCGGATACTCGTGAAAACATTGTCTATAGGCCCAATAAGTTTTTAGCGTCGTTGTCGGCGACCAACGGTTATATCGATTAAATTTTGCTACTTCTATTTAACTGGTAGAACGTGCATGATATGTTCCACAGCTCCACCTGAACTACAACCAAATTAAGAGATAGAAGGTATGTGCACGCATAAGAACGCCTGGAGAAAATTCTTTTACGCCCAAGGTCGTTCAACAAGTCTCATAAAACATTTGCATTCACGACGAGGATGGAATTTGACGCCCAAATCAGGTGGAAGGAAATTTTACTAATCACCGAAACCCACATCTCGGGCAGATACCAACTAAACCCCTGGATATTAGACTTTACCAAATTTAAAGGGTAGATATGGTGGGGTTGGAGTATAATCTAATTACTTTCAACCTGAAGACAGTGCACTTGAGTATGCTAACGACGATATCCTAGTTCCATGGGATGTAGAAAGAAGACCCACATTTGGATATGTAAAAGTTTGAGCCGATTTGCAATACACACATGTCAGAGTACTTGGAGATACAATATAGTAAAAAATACTCTCATTCTTGCTAATGAGCACTACGAGAGATTAGTACGTGTCGCTGATGAGAGTGGAATCTATTACTCCACTGAAGCCAAATTTTCTCACAATTAACTCGGTTTCATCCCGATTCAAGGATGTTTTAGCCTATTTTGGATACTATTACACACACAAATGGTTTATGACTATATTGTAGGAAAAACCATCATCTTAAGGTTGTTTAGAGCATAAAAGAGTTTGGGAGAGAACCTGACATCCAGCCGAGATGAAATGGAGCAAAAGATGATTCGCGACAGCTAGAGTCATGATACCCCGTCAAGACTAACTAAATCGTGAGTACAAGATATCATAGAAGAAGAGCTTGTAAGAGAATCAAGTCACAACAGCTCGAGTCACGACACCCAGTCTTGACTTTCGAGTCGTGAGTTGCAGGACACACAATGCAAATGATTAAGTTGTAGGAGGCAAGAGTAACGACACTCACTGTCACGACACCCTATCGTGACTATGGAGTCGTCAGTCGCAGTACTTGAGGAATAAAGGAGTCGTTGGACTCTAAGAAAGTCACGATAGTAAGAGCCATGACATCCTGTCATGACTTCCCTTTGGTTACTCGCACACAGAAGCTCCAATTTCTGCAGAATTGTGTGAAAAGTCTTCATTACCCATTAGAATTGTGTAGGACTATTTAAGGAGGTGAGGGCATCGAATTTTAGTACCTTCCCATTGTCATTAGAGTACAATTTAGATTTATAAATAGAAGCTTCAAGTCCTAGAGAAAGAGAAGTAGATCTAGAGGCTTGGAGAGAAAGAAGAAGGAGTTAGGACCAATCAATCTTACTTGTAATATATGCCTTTTGGGTTTGCAAGTGAATCTCATCTTAACTTCAATTTTAGAAATCAAGTTCTTAACCTTTTGATTCATCTATTGTTCTTAGAGATTGTTGATTATTGATTAGAAACAAGCAATTGATGCTTTAGATTTTACTTATTGTTTGAGCAATAGAGAATTATGAGATTGCTAATGTATGGTTGATTGCTAGTAATCGGTTGGATTGCCAATCTAGAATTGTAGAGATTTAATTGTTATTGTTGAGTTGAATTAAATTGAGATTTAGACATTTGTTGATGAATAGGATGATGTTAATTGATTACATGTTGAATTTGAGCATGTGTAGCTAGATTTTGAGGATTGAGATTTGAGTAGGAAAGGAATTGATTGGGATTGGAGGTGATTGCATGTAATAGGTAAGGGTATTAGAATTTGGGACTTACACTATGTATTTTATTCTCCATCTCCCGTGTGGTGATAAAAGGGAAATTCTTATTCTCGGTTGACTTTGTGATATTGGATTACTCGGGAGATTTGGCAGTACTCGAAATACTACGGAGACCTTTCCATAAAATTACAGATATAGTATTACGGGTCAACAGCGTTCTCACGGATATGACGGTGGGAAATTAGACAAATTTCTTTAACATGTTTAAAGTAATTAAGACATCAGACTCTAAGGTAAATTGTTCGTCAATTGATTGGGATTGGAGGTGATTGCATGTAATAGGTAAGGGTATTAGAACTTGGGACTTACACTATGTATCTTATTCTCCATCTCCCGTGTGGTGATAACAAGGAAACTCTTATTCTCAGTTGACTTTGTGATATTGGATTACTCGGGAGATTTGGCAGTACTCGTAAATATTAGGGAGACCTTTCCATAAAATCACAGATATAGTATTATGGGTCAACAACGTTCTCACGGATATGACGGTGGAAAATTAGACAAATTTATTTAACATGTTTAAGGTAATTAAGACATCAGACTCTAAGGTAAATTGTTCGTCAATTTCTATTTTAACTGAAGCTATTAACCATGTAGTTGCATCAATGTACATCAATATGTATATATCAGTAAGTGATGGGATGGAAAATAAAAACAACGATGAACATGATCTAGATGGGATATATGTTGATGATGAGAAAAGAATCCAATGCTCGGCTATTGAATTGTTATATGATGAGGCAGGTGTTACCCCACCAAAAATATCATCGATCATCGAGCCCTGATAGTTGATCTAAACGAGTTATGGATTCATCTAGTGCATACATTTCAGGATGAAATGTTGACTCTCCTTATTATAATCTCTACTACAATGATAAGGGAGCAAGAGACAAGGTTGATAGAAGTTTTGCGAGAGAGCTATTGGGTGGATGATAGACAACATTTAGGGGATAAGCGTCGCTTATTGAACCCAAAATATCATCTTAGAGAATGAACATTAAGGTTTGGTGGAAAACCAAAGGTGGTTAAAATTCACAATAAAAATAGTGTTATAAAATAAGTTATTGTAAGTGGTTAGATGGCGTGATAATTTTTTCCATTTTCGATAGCATATGGGGGAGCCCGATTCAGTATGTCCCCAAGAAGAAGGAATGACGGTTCTTGCAAATTTGAAACAAGCTGGTATTGCTCATAACTATTTGTAAGAGGTTGTGCCCTAGTCCAAGTCTTTCTTATGTAATTATCTTCTGCTATGTAATAAAAGACATTTTCATTATTATTGTCTTGTAATAATGAGTCAAGCGATAATTTCATCTAAAGACATTGAGTGTGTCATCACTAATAGTAGAACCTTTAGATACTATGAAATTATACTTGACGAATCTCTAGTCGAAAGCTTATTCATAAGTGACTGCGTGAGGATGACTCATGATCAAGTTCTGCTGATCATGGGTAATTGGATTACCAGCCATATCATGGATATCATCTGGAAGATGGTATTGGATGACCCGACTTTGAGTATGACCCATAGATTAAGTCACCAACGCATACTCCGTTGTCGTGTGATCACAACCTTAAGACCTTGGAGCGAGTGGCTCACATGCACATCACTCCCGTAGTTTGGCATGCACTAACGCTACTTGTAATAGGGTAGCCATAATGAACATCGTTGGCTCTTAGATGGGCTGTAGTGGGAGTGCATGTTGCGTCCGAATGGATTTGTTTCTCCACGTTGAGATGTGGTGAAGTATATAGTTTTGGGACCCTTAATGAGCATGACTGCGGACGTGTGTGGCCGCACCAGTTACGTCTCAGTCATCTCTGAATCAAGGAATTCGATCGAATCGATGAGGATGACGGCTCTATGCCTCATTTCGATCGTATACGCCTTAAAGCAAATACAGGGTTAGTGACAAAGATGACAGAGGAGATATCGAACCGATCGATACCTCATGGACATTGGGTAATCACTACGTCTTACTAGAGGCCACTAGTGAAGGGTTGGGTGAAATGATATTTCATGCCGATCTTCCAATGGGTCACGGGCCTACAAGGTCACACGCCAAGAGCAAGAACCGAAGCAACTCAATGGGACTCTAGAGGTCCAAAGTAGGTTAGGTGTAGAATGAAAATGTTGACCACATGTGGAGTGTCGATCGACACACGTCACATGTGGGGTGTCGATCGACACCTTGGTGGTTATACTCCGCCAATTGTCTCTCAGGGTTGGAGAACGATGATCGAGCATCACTGAACTCAAAATGGAATGTGGACAAGGGTGGCACCACATGCATGCACAACCCGAGGTACTTCTGCTTCTATGTTTTGTTGCTCGGACCCTCATCAATACCCTTGCCCTTATCTCCTCTAGCCATTTACAAATCATTAAAAACAATAAATTACCAAAATACCCTTGAGAGGTCATAAGTGACCAAAGTGCCTCTATTTCAGTCAAAAATGACCAAAATACCTTTGAATAGTCATAAATGACCAAAATTCCCCTATTTTGGTCATAATGAAATACCCCTATGTTGGTCGAAATGACCAAAATAACCTTACTTCGGTCAAAATGACCGAAATACCCTTGATATGTCTTAAATGACCAAAATACCCCTACTTCAGTCATAAATGACTATAATACCCTTTTGAGGTCATGAATGAACAAAATATCCTTACTAAAAGTCTAAAAGTAGTCGGAAGCTACGTGCCCTTCCATATCAGGATTTTTGGAATCACTTGTTCCAGGGTCATCAGATTCAAGGTTTACGGGTGGGCGGCAAGTATATCACTAAGATTGATGGAAATTGTTCCCGATCGTCGAATCTCAATTTTATCATTGTGCGGCTCTTGGTATGGTTCATCGACTTCGTATGCTAGTGAATCATCCAGAGAATGAGCAAGTGTGGTCGGGTTGTATGCATCCCTATGATTGATGGTATTCACCACTTTCCACCCGCGTTGTAGTGTAGGATCACCGACATTGAAAACTTGTTTTGCTAGTATTGTGAGGCAAAAAGGTTATCCTTGTAGCAATTTGTCGAAGTGTTCACCGATGTCAGGCCACGGTCTACCTTCATGTTCTCATCGTACCACCTACACTTGAATTTAACAACTTACTAATTTATTTTAATTGTGGTTGAATACAACACACGCTCTTCGAGTGTGTGGTTTGGCCTGTGTGCGTGGACTGTGTGAGATAACCCTCGACGAAACCCTGAATTTCCCTACAGTTCTCAATTACTGTCCAGTGGACCCAGAACATCTTTATCGCATTTAATTTACTTCAATGCATGAGACTTCGATGTTCAATAAGCTAACAAACAACTGATATATTGGACCGCGATTGATATACATCATTGTGAAAGTCACTGACTCGCGGATCAAGTACTGTTGCACTATAGAGCTTTCTAGATATCTAAAGTTTTGAACACTTTCTTGTACTCGCCTAGTTTTAAAAATAGGAATTAGAATTCAGAAATCTCATCATTCAATCGGAAATATCCACGTGAAATGAACTGATATGGTGCGCAAAACTTGATCTGGAACATGTATAGGCAGATGGGTCATAATGGTGAAGAATGGGGGAGGGAAAATTGTTTCAAACTAGACCTGAATCATGACTATGTCTTCTTTCATCTTATGGACTTCATATTTCTTTAACTCTCTCGTGCATAACATCTGTAAGAAAGTCCTCAGCTGAAATAATACGTCGGCCACGACTTTCTCGACATATTTCTAAATGAAAATCGGGAATATTCGATGCATCAACACGAGAATTGGATTATAAGGAGCATGTGAATGCATGTGAGAGAATTGGATTTCCACGATCGTCATATCTTATGTGTAGACCGGGTCGCACATTCTAGTCCTTCCATGAAAGTCAGGCGTTCGCACTATCCTTAGTCGTTCTAACCAAACCTAGAACGGTTCCCAGAACGTTAGGTGTAAAAAAGTGTCATTATCCCTAACATAAATCATACTTCACGCACGACATCTTGATATGTTTTAATTTTTTTTGCTTCGATGTAGTTCTTCATGTACGCATTCGGCTGGGGTAATGTGTTGGAAACCTATGCAGCAACCTCGTCAAATGTCGTGTCCATCATGCGAGTTTTGTGCTTGATACACAGAATCCTTAACAGTGATGCGAACGTTGTGTCTGCACTGCCGTCATACAGTGGGGATCGCAGATCTGCCACAACCTCTTGTATTTCGCTATAGTTTCTCTAGAAGCCCTCTCATCAACCTCGTCCAACATAACCTCCCTGTCATTTCTTTCAATACGGACAACTCGGGATGGATCTACGTCGTCTACGAACTAGTGTAAAGGATTCACATCAGGACTCCGATGTGAAAAATATTGTGCACTAGACTCGGCATACCGATTCCTGATGCTACTCTCCCCGATGTCTTTGATTTCCCCGTGAGCGGTCCACGCCGTATAATTTGTCATGAACCCTTTCTTCAGTATATGGTTGCAAATAACCTTCAATTCGTACATACAAACATTGCATCATCGACTACACGGGCACCTAAATGTGTTTGGGCCAAATTGTTTTGCATTTTCCCTTGCAAAATTCATGGAACTAGCTAGCCCATCAAGAAATACTGGATCCTTTCGATCCGTCATTTAATCCATCTTCGATCTATTTGTTCAGATGTGTATATGTCTACAATTACATCGGGATGCAAGACAAATAAATTTCGATACAAAACAAATATTTGATACACTTAATTACTAAATATAAAGAATACCCCGAAATACCCTTAAAAGGATATAAGTGCCCAAAACTCCCCTATTTCGTTCGAAATTGACCGAAATATTCTTGACATGACATAAATGAAAAAAAATACCCTTATCTCGGTCGAAAATGACCTAAATACGCTTGAAAGTTCAAAAATGACCAAAATACCCTTGAGAGGTCATAAATAACTAAAATGCCCCTATTTCGACTGAAATTGATCCAAATATCCTTGACATGTCATAAATGACCAATTACCCCGATCTCGGTCCAAAATGAACAAAATACCCTTAAAATGTCATAAAAGACCAAAAATACCCCTTATTCGGTCGCAAATGACCGAAATACTCTTGAAAGTTCATAAATGTCCAAAATACCCCTATTTTAGTTGGGAATGACCGAAATACCCCTGACTTGTCAAAATGACTTAAATGCCCCTATTTCAGTCGGAAATGATTGAAATATCCTTCATTGGTCATTAATGACCTAAATGCCCCTATTTCGATCAGAAATAACTAAAACATCCTTAATATTATTTTTTTAGTTCTGACTCGTTTTTTTATGGGAATTTGGAGGCGAGGATCTTTCAGTACCTAATGTTACCCAAATGTTATCATGCAATTAATAATGGACCTAATAGTCGGCAAAGCAAATACAGCTAGATTATTGAGAGATGCTATAAATTGTAATCTACGAGTTGGTAATTAATTGAATAAAGGTTCTTAATTTCATCTGTCTTAGTTGTAACACTAACCATTATATGTATGACAATGAGTTTCATAGCATGTACATATGAACTAAAAATGATCACGTAAATTCGGAAACCAACCAATAATATATATATATACCTTCTATTCGGTCGATTAAATATCGGGCACAATTTCTCCTATTTCTCTCTAAATTTTCAAATTTTGTAAATGTTTTGGAAAAAAAAATGTGGGAAGGAGGTGCTGAATTTGAAGTATTTTTTTGGGTTTGGGGCTGTGTACACAGCCAAACGGCTCAACGAATAAAAAAAGTTGTTTTCGACCATTGGCAACGATTGGTCAATGTCGAGAAAGTTTGGCCAGACCATTTGAGTCGGGTACCCAGTTTGTGCATGGCAAATTCGGGTTGCGTACAAACCAGTTTGCGACTAATTCGGGTTGCGTACATGCTTGTACGCATACAAAATGTGTTGGGTACAAGCATGAAGCTATGACATACAAAACGCGTTCCTTGTATACTCAAATGGTGTAGTGATGTGTGATAATTGAGATGAGTATATACGTGCTTTGCCTTAAAACAGATTCGAAATAAATTAATTTTAAACATGAACAAGAATGTAGTTTATGAGGCAATGTGAAACATGAAGCAAACCATTATATTAACATTAATGGGTTTGTTGAAATTTGTTATTGAATTGGAGTCGGCAATAAGTATAAAGTCGAAAATGGATGTGGGCATGTGGGGGACTAAATAATTGCAATAGGTATGACATGATGGTGTTGCATTGCATGTATGTCAAAAGGTGAAAGGCTAAGTCATGGTCGAGACTCGAGAGTGAGAGCAAACCAAAGCATACAAATTCAAATTTCAGCTTTTTTTTCTTCTCCTCTTTACCTGCTTCGGCTTGTTTGGTTAGAGGAGAGTGAGTATTTGGTTACCAACCAGCATAGCCCCTCTTTTTTCTTTTCCTCTTTATCTCTTGCTTGTACATTCTTCAACGTCCTTGTGCTGTGATTGTGTTCTGGGCCCACATGGGCATGCTGGCGGGCCCCTATTTTTAAGGACAGATGAGTGTGTGGGCCCATTCTTTGTGATTTTGAAATGGGCCAAAGTTTGTGTCGCCGGCATCTTATTTTGTGTCAAAATCAGACGGCACAAAAGCTGCGCTTGATGTGTGATCGACGGTTAGGATGATAATGGGCCATGTTGGCTTTATGGTCTCCAACAAGGTCAATCAAATATTCATATTTTATACAGATTTGTTGATTTGCTTGTCCCATGCACAGCTGGAATTTCATTACTTCCTTATAATGGGTTTCCTTTTATTTGTTTATTTAGTTAGTTAAGTGGGAGATATTATTTCATTTGAATTCAGTTTCAATGGAAATACATGGTAATCATCAGCAAATTAGATGTATTTCTAATAATATTCTCTCTCATGTTAATTATCATCCTAACCTCTTGTTTTTGCACGATGATAATATGCGATACAAAGTGAAAGTAAAGTTATTCGAACATCATCACTTATTATAATGATAATGCAAGAATAGGTTGTTCTTCTGTTGGCAATTCAAATTATGAATTTGAATGGATGTAAGGGTAAGGGTAAGGGGAATGATAATGACAAAAAGGTTACATCTTGGGCTATCATATGAATTAGGTGATGTTATGAAATGGTGGGTGAGTAAATAATTTCAAATTTGAGTAATCGGTAGGTACAAAATTATAACATGAGCAGCTAATTAAGTGAAAGTGGAGCCCTAACTTTACTGTTTGAGATTATGAAAAATGTCTTAATTAAACTGTAGTTTTTGAAACTGATGATCAGTGAGTCACTTGTGTTTGGGGTGAAAATTAGATTAGAGGTTAATTAAAAGTTAGTCTATGGCAGAGCTTTATTAGATTTGTTATCGAAAATAGACGATGTAAAATTGTCAAAAAGAGAGTAATGATTATGAGGTTTTATTTCACGATAACGGGCTTAAGAAAATAAATGATGAAGAAATTGACATGACATGCAAAATCTATATTTGGACTTTGAGAAGTGTAGCTGACCTCACAGGGTCTGCATGTGGGCTTAGCCCATTGTCATCAGCAAACTATTAATTTCATTTTCATAGTAAATATTTATCACTTTCAACAAAATAATTATTCGCTTTCGCTTAAGAGATGTTGATTTAAATGGATTTTCTTATTAAACTATTTACAAATTTAGGTTATTGTTAATTAAACTATTTTAAAAACAGGTAGGAACGATAAATGTTATTTTTTTCTTTTGCAAGAAAATGGCTTGAATTCAAGTGATTAATCCTAAATTAAATTTGTATATACCTACTATTCGATGCCCCCAAATCGAACCACTCATATATAAAGAAGCATTTGCTTGTAGCGGGTCCGAATTTAAGACAACTTGATGTAAGTATAAGCTCCCAACAACTAAGCTACACATCAATTCTGATAATGATTACTTTGTTTTGAATATGTTACATAATAAATGCTTATTAGAGAAACATTATTAAATGCTTATAAATATAGTCAAGTTTTATTAGATTAGTCAAGTTGTTCTCTCCTGTAAAAAAGGATGAGAACTAAAATATTAGATAAACTAATTAATAATCTAATTGTTGTTTAGGTTATTAATATTATTAGTTAAATTTGTTTTGGTCTATTGGTTGGGTTCAGAATTGTACGTTATTGGTTGGGTTCAGAATTGTACGTTTGGGCCAATGAATTGTACTGGGCCAAAAAATCTAGCCCATTTGAGATTCGAACAAACCGACCAAATCGGTCATCTGGTCGGTTATAACTAAACTGACCGACCATTCATCGGTTCGGTCAGGGGTTTTGAAAGCCTAACACCCGAACTGGTCGGTTTTGTTCGGTTCTAAAACCGTGAACAGCCCTATTTGCATGTGTTAACCAACTCAATTGAGTTAATAGTAAGAGCTCACTTAATTCTATCTCCTACTATTTTGATCATATTCGAATAGAACCCGCTTGTAGTTCATGAATACAAATTTTCGTCCATTTTTTACAAAATTATGCTAAATTTTGAGGTGAAATGATTAAAATATCCCTATAATTGTTTTTAAAATGTGTCATCTTAAATCCTCTCTCTCCCCTTTGTTCCTCTCTCTCCTTCCTCCCTCGATTCACGCCCCTTAATCCTCCAATTATCTTCTTGCTTCTCTCTCTCTCTCTCACAAGAAAAAGTGTAAAAAACGAAAAGGGTTTTATTTTTCTCCATTTACCCAAAACAACCCTCTCTTGAAGAGAGTCTCTTCTCTTTGCTATTCACTTCTTATTCACGGAGTCTTAAATGAGTATTTTTCGTTTTTCTTCAAAGCTACACTCATATTCTGGTAAAGGGTCTTTGAATTTTGTGGTTTTTTCTTCCTTCTACAACATCAACTTATTGTGGGGTACTTGGAGATAGTAAGTGAGTGGTGAGAGAGAAAATGGAGAATGTGGGTTTGTTGGGGAGCATTTGATTTGAGGGTAAAGTTTAATTTTGTTGGTTTATGTGGGACATTTGAGGGTTGTTCGTTTCATGAGAACTAGTTTTTCATTTATTTGAAGGTTTTCTTAAAATGGTGAGAATTCATATGGTGCATTTAATGGTGGTGCTTTGGTTGGGGATGGATGTGATTTGTAATGGATTTGTTCAAAATTTGGACAATGGATTATATCTATAGTGAATTTTGCTTGAAAGGATATGTTTTTGGGCAATGGATTTGTTCAAATTTGCTGGCTTTGTTAAATACAAACATATTGAAGAAAGAGGGATGAAGGGGAGATAGAGGATTTAAGGGAATTTTGTAACAAATAGAAGGATTGTGAATCGGGGGAGGAAGGAGAGAGGGATGAAGGGAAGAGAGAGGATTTAAGAGGACACATTTTGAAAATTTAAAACAATTATAAGGGTATTTTAGTCTTTTCACTTTAAAATTTAACAAATTTTTTTTTAAAAGTTGACGGAAATGTGTATTGGGTACTAACGTTGACAATTTTGCAAATTCATGATACCCACAATGCCAATTTTTTTTAGGGCGGTCAAGTGAAAAAACATCAAATTTTGAGGTAGTCATGTGACATTACCCCAAATAACTATTCCAATATTTTTCATTGTAATGACCTTTTCAGAGTGGGTTAATCAATGAAACTACAACAATCGTTGATGTATTTGTATTATACAACTATTACTATTTTCTAGGGTTTTACACTAATATGGGTGTTAATAGATTTCTATTTTTCTCTTTTTACTACCCAACTATGAGTTTGGGACATCTATTTTAACTTTGTTAACATAAACTTGAAATGACTAAGCTACCAAAGTTTACCTTTTAAATTTTCAAAAGTAATTCCATTTAGACTCTCTTTTTTCTCTCTTTCTCCTTCTCTCCTCCCGCTTCATAACCATCCACACTCTTCTGCAACTTATCTCTCCAGACATGACATAATTTTTAATAATCAATATAATTTGGGTTCCTGCGATGCAGAGGACACAACGTTGGAGAAGAGTCGTCGCCAACCTAAAACATTATTGGAAATAACTTAGGACTTTAAGGATTTGATGTTTGTATTTTAGGTAAATTGCTCGAAATTTTGTAGAGGTCATAAACTGCATTTCAAGCTTGTAAGCTCCAAGTTTCTTAAAGTCAACAAAGTTGCATTGTAGTTTGTGTATCAAAACATGTGGTTGTTATAGGTAAGCTTGAACCCTATCTTCTATTTTTAGAGGCCATAAAGCTACAAGGTCGCCGTTAGAAATAGGATTCGGGGGATTTAAGAAATATGTGAACCCTTCCTACCATGCATGCTGATATTTGAAATTAAAAAAATGCATTGAAAATTGTTCTTTGAAAAATTGGCTGTTAAATCTAAAATTAATAAAATTGATAAAAGTTGAAAAGAACTCTTTGGTGAAATGTTACCTTACAATACTAACGGGTGATTATTCAACAGGATGAAAAGAATAAAAAAAATGAAAAATGAGATGAAAAAGACGGAGTAGAGAAATCTTGAGATTGAAAGATGAACCCTAAATAATGGAAGGGTTATTTTAGGGATTTTCTTTAATGCAAATGTCACATGTCAGCATGTGACTGATTTTAGCCATTAAATTTAACAAGAATGCTAATGGTTGTTTTAAACTCATAGTTAGGGGACCAAAAAAGAAAAAAATAATTAGAGTGGCAAAGTGTGAAACAACCATAGTTAGGCGTACCAAATTGTCATTTTATAATATATAACTTTAAAGTCACTTAAGTATTCTATTATTACACAATCAAATCCAATTATATTTTAGGTGAACAAATATTTTTTTAAATCTCTATCCTAATTTCAAAGCTCTATAATAACGACCATAAACATTACAATCTCCATCCGCTACGATATTTAAGAGCTCCTCTTATTTTTATGTTCAATGTTTTGTCTCCGCTCCAGATAATTTATATGTTTATTCTCGATTTTTTGACATACTTGCCTAAAATATTTCAAAGAACTAGACTTGAAAAAAAATGGACTGATAGACCACAACCCCAAGTGTTGCTTAAGTTATGTCGTTAACACGACTCTCCACAATATCAAGATGAATACTTTCTTTTCAGATTTCATTATCAATCAACTTTTTACAGTTTTCTTACAATTATAGGGGTACTTTATGAATAGAGAAAAACCTAGCAATAAATTCTTGAGGACAAAAGTTAAGGCAATTGCAAAAGAATGAAACTTGAAATATAAGCAAACAAGAGCCGGTTAAGACTGAGTTAGCTCTGTTACTTAAGAAGTGATCTTGACGGTGACAACTTGGGGTGATACAAACTTTTTGTTGAAGACTTCTAGCCCATTGCTTGCCAGCCATATATTTCAAATCGTCTATGAGCATAGTGATTCTCAGTGTTGGACGGGCTCCAGTTCTAGTTTAGGCTAGGCCAGGCGAGGAAGAGGCTTTTGATTGATGAGGGAAGTGCACAGTAGAAGACATTGCTAGTAAGAAAGTGAGTCCATATTTATCAACTGCAAGGACAATAGTTGAGCAGATAATTTGAGTCTTCGAAGACTTTGGCGCATAAAGGGCAGAGATTTAAAGCCAGAGGGATAGATATGCCTCTACTCGCAAGGAAATCTTTTGTTGGGTTGATCTCGTGATCAGAGAGTCATGAAAAGATTTGAATCTTGCCGAAATGCGAGATTGCTAAATGATCTTGGGGCAAGCTTGAGGTAAATCACCAAGAGTCTGGGTATTATTATACATGAATTTTAAAAAGATACCTGTCAGTTATAGGTTTATAACTTCTAGGGGTGTTCACGGTGCAGTAACCCGCACCGCACTGCGAGTTGGCAACCCGACTCGCACCTATGCGGGTTCTAATTTTGAACACCACCAGCCACCCTGCTCGAACTGTAATTTATGTCGGTTGAAATTGCTTTTTCCTTGAGTGAAATGCGGGTTAGACCACACCACTCAAAATAAATTGAGCTCAATGATGAAGCCCATTTTCCAAATATCAATTCAACCAAAAATACAAACATTAATTTAAAATTACAGTAATGATTTTTATAATATTATAACTTACAAAGAATTTAAATAAAACAAATTACAAAATTTTTGAATCTTCATTTTTGGATTCAGTCCTCAACAAAATAATTAATTTAGAATTTTCATTTTTGTATTTGGTTCTACGCAAAACAGTTTATTTATAACCAAAAAATAATAGTTAATTTCATAACTAAGCACTTGAGAATAAAAGAAAGAGAAGTGCAAAAAGTATAAAGAATCATAGAAAATAATCTTTTAGAGTATAGAATTTATTAATGAGACAAAATAAGTAACAAAACAAAAACAATACTAAAAGAGTCAGAATTATACGAGAGAAGAAAAAGTAAGAAAATAATGATAAATTATAATCAGTATCCAAGATCAAATCTACAAAATCAAATCTAGTTTTCAGAATATAAATAAAAATAATAATAACAAATTAGAAATCGGTATAGAAGAAATAAATTAGAAATTAGTGAAATGAACAAAGAAAAATTCAGATCTACTTGCATGAATAATTTAAAATCTAGATCTATTTATCTGAATGCTTGCAAGAACATTGAAGAAATGTTGATAAAAACATAGTAAGAGAATTTGATCGATGGTTTGAGGTCGTTCTATCTCAACTTCTTCTTGCTAAATTTGTAGAAGGAGATGATATAGAAGAGATATAAATGCAATAAGTAATTCGGCTTGTAATCAAGTGAGAACTATCACTTTACATGAGAAAATAAGAATCAATTCTGACTACAAGATGAAAATTTAGATGGCTTGAATTTTTGCTAACTTATTATTGGCAATTTGGTGTAATTATTCTTAACTTACTATTTATTTTTGTCTTTTAACACAAATATAAGGGTAATTTCGTATTTTTATATTATTACACCATTTAATGATTTCCTTTTATAAATTTCAATATCTAATTTACTTAATTGTGACTTATTTTACTTCTTACTTCCTTTTTAACAATTTCATGATTTCAATTTTTTGAAAGAGAAAAAAACAATGAAATCATGAAATATTTTCACTACTCATTTTCGATTAATTTGTTTTAATTGTATGTTTAATTTGTTTTTAGTATTTCAATATTTTCGATCTCATGTTTTAAGTTGTACGATTTCATGATCTACAAAAAAAATTCATATTTTTACTTTTGCGATTGCATCATTTTTCACAAATTTTTCATCATGCGAATTTCATTTTTCATGAACCTAACTTTCGTTTATTTAATTGTACATTTCATTTTCATACGAGTCCATTTCTTTTAACACGTTTTATATCTTTAGTTAGCTACTTGTTTTCATCGGAACCCACTTACTTGAAAATGAAACTCGTTTCAAAATTGTTATAGAAAATTAAACGCGACTAATGAAAATGAAACACATAATAAACTAATTTCATGGTTTGTAACAAGAAATAAAAAATCATGAAAAATAAACTAATTTCATATTTAAAAGAAAAGGACAATGCCAATAATGAGTCTAAATTTCTTAAACAAAAATCAAATACAATAAATTGAAAAGAAAAAACAAAGAATAGAGGCATGTATTTTTAAATGGGCAATCAAGAAAACATAAACAAATCACCATATGCATATGATTTTGTGAAACTTAATAGGGTTTCCATTTATTTTCAAATGTTAGTTTTACTTTAATACCCTTTCAATCATTTATTTGATTAATTGTTAATGAAATTAGCCTATTTATGAAAACCATTGATTGTATCCATCCTATACATGGTATTAGTTCTTATGTTCTTTTGTAAACCATGGTTTTCACTTGATTTCATCCCTAAGTAATTGTGTAGTTGAGAGATGAGTTCATTTACTGTGTGTGATTAATGATTATTTATTGGTGTTGCGGGACAAAGAGATAATGAAGGTTTGGGCTAGAAATACATGGCCCAAATTGCTAATAGATATAGGGTGTGGACGATGTGGGTTAGACCGCAAATTCAGAAGTCCGAGCCACAGCCCGCACCACATGGGAGCACTTTCAACGTTTTCATTACATTAATTTCATGGTTGCATTGGAGACTTAATGTGTACAAAAATATCGAATAAATGAAATGTGTTTATATGAAACATGTATTTCTTAAGAATTGAAATAAAAATATACAATTAAATATATGAAAATTTGTTCATAAAAGTGAAACCCTCGTGAGTGATGAAAATTTAATGTAAATGATGTACTTAAAAATAAAATCATGAACCGTAACAATGTAAAATAGTAAGTCATTGAATAATAATTAGGGTTAATTACAGTTTGCCCATACTACACTGGCGCGTTTTACAGTTTGCCCCACCTACAATAAAAAGTTCAAATTAAGACACGCTAATTGTATTTTTTTTACAATTATGTTAAAAATTGGATGGAAACCTAAAAATTTGGACGAAAACTTAATTTTTTTCAAAAAAGACGAAAATACCCCTTTAGCTGGTTTGACTTGGACCGGTTTTGTATTAAATTATATAATAATAATAATTATGTAATTAATAATATATTGAAACTTTCGAATGTCATAACTCTCTCATACGAGCTCTGTTTCAGGCTCGTAGTATATCAAATTGAAGAGAATCGGAAGATCAACAACTTTTAAAAAAAATTTCTCTAATTATATAATTTTTTAATAATTAGACCCAAATGACATTAATAACTATACATTCGAAATAAAAAAATAAAAAAATATTAATAATATTAATAACTAAAATAATATTAATAGTTAAAATAATTGTTGATCTTTCGATTAATTTTGGTTTATTTATGGTCCAAGTCAAACCAGCTGAAGGGGTATTTTCGTCTTTTTTGAAAAAAAATTAGGTTTCCGTCCAAATTTTTAGGTTTCCATCCAATTTCTAACGGAATTGTAAAAAAATACAACTAGCGTGTCTTAATTTGAACTTTTTATTGTAGTTGGGGCAAACTGTAAAACGCGCCAGTGTAGTATGTGCAAACTGTAATTAACCATAATAATTATTTATGTAAATCATGTAATCGTACAAATAAAATAATAAAATATAAAAAGTAAAATAAGAAATCATGAAATTGTAAAAAGAATTTCAAATCTTGTTGCCATAACAATGAAATCATGAAATCGCAAAGAAGGAAATGATAAATAATTTAAATATTAATTAATAATTTAAACTTGATAATTTATAAAAAGAAATAATTAAATGATTTGGTGGTATCAAAATATTCTTATGTTTGTGTTAAAAGACAAAAATAAATAGTAAGATAGAAATAAATGAGTCAACAAGAAAATCAACGTTTCTATCTATACGTGAATAAAAAAGGGCATGAATTCGAAAATTTAAAAGTCAAATAAAAACATTTTAGTTTTTAATGCATACAAAATAAGTAAAGTGAGAAAAAAAATTTCATCAGTATTTATAAAAGGGATAATTCCACTTGGGTAGGGTTCTAAACGAGCCGAGCATTTAACGAGCCGTTCGAGCTCAACTCGTTGAATATTCAGTTCGGGCTCGTTATACTCGAGCTCGAGCCGAATTCAAGTCCGAGATTGGCCTTTTTTAATAAACAAGCCAAGCTCGAGCTTAACTTTTTAAGGCTCGATAGGTTCGCGAGCCAGCTCATTTAATATTTATTGAATTATATATTTATATTAGAATTATATATTTATATAATACTTATAATAGAATTAGACAAGCCGAATCAAGTCGAACCAATTTCAAGTTGGCTTATTTATTATTTAATGAATTATTTATCATTTATTTAAATTTTAATTAATATTTGTGTTTAAATTTAAGCAAACCAAATTGAGCCGAGCCGAGCTCGAGTTCGTCTATTTTATTTCGAGCTGAACTCGAGCTTGGTTGTATAAGCTCGTTCGAGCCCGAGCCGATCTTGAGCTGGACACTTTTTTCATGAACCGAGCTGAGCCCTGCTAAAATGAGACTCGACTCGGCTCGTTTACACCCCTACACTTGGGTACTCTTAAAAAGTTTCAATTCTCATATAGCTCACCTGACTTTTTCTTTAACTTCGCATGTCACATAAAAATTTTTTGTTTCATTATTACTAACTCCGTTAATTTTTAATTTTTTTATCTTTAAAATTTTCAAAAAAAACAAAATACCCTCTCATTTATACTTTAACATTAGTTTCAGTTGAAATGACCAAAGTGTCCCAACCCTTTTCAAAATTTCAAATTATACCATTTGGATTCTCTCTCTCATAAAGAATACCAAAAGCCTCATATTTGCTCAAGTTCTTTAACCAAAGATGAAACCAAAAAAATAAAATTGTTGTCAACAAGAGTGAAGAGACCAAAGGGCTCCTATGGGTGTCCTTTAAAGTTTTCAGCTACCAACAATGGTTATGAATCTCATTGGGAAATTGACAAACTATTGTTTATAGGATATTGATAAACCATTGTTGATTAATGGGAAAATGACACTTTTGTGCACCTAAATATACACTTTTGACACTTTTATACCCTAACCTTTTTTTTCTCTCTTTTTTCCATACCTGAATTTCATTTTGGGACAACTGGCCATTTATTTACCAAAAATGACCCTGAATTTTGGTTCAATTCATTGGTATTTTGAAAAAATGGTCCAGAAGTACCATGAATTTTTATTCAATTCATGAGTATTTTGGGTATTTTGGAATTATTGTCCCAAAATAAAATTCAGGTATGGAAAAAAGAGAAAAAAAAAGTTAGGGTATGAAAGTGTCAAAAGTGTATATTTAGGTGCACAAAAGTGTTCTTGTCCCTTGATTAATCTTCTCCAACTATTAAATAACTTCTCCCTCCCATTATATTTTAAAAAATCACTAGAAGTGCACAAATGAAATCAGCAGATCTAGGTTGGGCTGCTCGGCCTCTCCTTCACAAAGGAGCTCGACGACGGTGACGATGGTGGTAAGGACGTCAACGGCATAAACTTGGTGAGGTCGGAAGAGTTCGCTCGACCACAAGATCTAATTTTTCCATATAAGGTTTGGTTCGTTCATTTCCCCTTCGCAGACGATTCGCCTATTGAAATCAAACAATCAACAAAGACACAGAACACTCACACTCCTACGGCGTCCAAAGACTTACAGATGATGATAACCGCGTGGCTTGGAGCCTTCATCCACTCGCGAGCCACTTTCGCCTCCTCCGTGAGATTCATAATCGCAGAGACCGCAGTCTCGCTCCTCTTCCCCACCACATCCTCTAACCTTATCAAAAAATCTTCCAACAAGATCAAAATTGTCGGAACCCTATTTAGTGCTTACAAAATAAGTAAAGTGAGAAAAAATTTTCACCAGTTTTTGTAAAAGGGATAATTCCACTTGGGTACTCTTAAAAAGTTTCAATTCTCGTATAAGTCACCTAACTTTTTCTTTAACTTCGCATGTCACCTAAAATTATTTTTGTCTCATTATTACTAACTCCGTTAATTTTTTATTTCTTATCTTTAAAATTTTCATAAAAACCAAATACCCTCTCATTTATACTTTAACATTAGTTTCAGTTGAAATGACCAAAGTGCCCCAACCCTTTTCAAAATTTCAAATTATACCATTTGGATTCTCTCTCTCATAAAGAATACCAAAAGCCTCATCTTTGCTCAAATTCTTTAACCAAAGATGAAATTAGAAAAATAAAATTGTTGTCAACAAGAGTGAAGAGACCAAAGGACTCTTATGAGTCTCCTTTAAAGTTTTCAGCTACCAACAATGGTTCTAAATCTCATTGGGAAATTGACAAACCATTTTTCATAGGATATTGATAAACCATTGTTGATTAATCATCTCCAACTATTAAATAACTTCTCAATAACATTATATTTTAAAAAATCACTACAAGTGCACAAATGAAATCAAAAGATCTAGGTTGGGCTCCTCAGCCTGTCCTTCACAAAGGAGCTCGACGACGGTGACGATGGTGGTAGGACGTCGGCGGCTTAAACTTGGTGTGGTCGAGGGAGTTTGCTTGACCACCAGATCTATTTTTTGCATATATGGTTTTGTTCGTTCGTTTCTCCTTCCCAGACGATTCGCCTATTGAAATCTAACAATCAACAAAGACACGAAACACTCACACTCCTCCGACGTCCAAAGACTTGTAGATGATGATAACCGCGTGGCTTGGAGCCTTCATCCCCTCGCGAGCCACTTTCGCCTCCTCCACGAGATTCACAATTATCGAGACCGCAGTCTCACTCCTCTTCCCCACCACATCCTCTAACCCCATCAAAAAAATCTTCCAGCATGATCAAAATCGTCGGTATGAGGGATAAATCCTTCAGCGATCTATTGAGTCAACTCATGTAACTCGTGATCAAGCCAATCATAGTCGTTATTGTAACCCTTTTACATGAGATGTTAGACTGAGTCAAACTCGTCACTCATTACATAGTGCCCTCAATGATCCTTCTGTCTAAGGATGTGATTTCAAGTGCCGACATATGAGTATGTTCATGATTGTGGCTATGTAACATACTCATGATCGGGTCGTCCTATATCACCCCTGTCTGGTGATACTCTGACCTAACTCTGGCCCCCTTCTGGCCATGATTAGTAGAGCGTGATCATTTAGAGTTAGCCTCATACCGATCGCTTCTTATGATGCTATTCTGATCGGGGACTGCTTAAGTAGGATTTTATTTGATCTGTAGATCTACTATTATGTGTTGACACATCAATGATACAAATCAAATCTTACTTAAGATATTACTACAACACTTAGTAATATGAATGCCGATTTTATTTCAACTAATAATCTTTATTACATGATTAGATTAAAAATACATTGTGCTAGGGCATAAAAACCCAATAGTCTCCCACTTGCCCTAGACCCAATTGGTATTCTAATCTAAACCCCTTCCTCTGACATGCTCCTCATGTTTAGGCTGCGGTAGTGCCTTAGTTGAGGGGCCAGCTAGATTATCACGCGTTGAAACGTAGCTTATCTCTACTTCACCTTTATCAACCTTCTCTCTGATGATGTGATACTTTCTCTCGACGTGCTTGGTCCTGTTGTGAAATATGGGCTCTTTAGCAAGTGCTACGGCCCTCGTGTTGTCACAACATAAGCTCACGGGATCAGATGTTCGCGGCAGTACATCTAATCCACTCAAGAAGCTCTTGATCCACACCGTTCTATCCCGCCATACACTAAGAAGGCGTCCTTTGTTCTCCTCAGATAATTGAGTATACACTTGACGGCAGTCCAGTGATCTTGGCCTGGGTTAGACTGAAATCTGCTGGCACAGCTGAGGGCAAACGATACGTCAGGCCTCGTACAGATCATGGCATACATAATGGATCCCACTGCCGAAGCATACAGGATTCCCTCCATCTTTTTAAGCTCAACATGTGTTTTAGGACATTGATTTTTGCTGAGCTTGATGCCAGGTCTTACTGGGAGGTTCCCTTTCTTAGAGTCAAGCATTGAGAATCTTCTCAACACTTTATCTATGTAGGTGCTCTGACTTAGGCCTAAAATTCTCTTGGATCGATCTCTATAGATCCTGATCCCTAGAATGTAAGCGACCTCTCCTAAGTCTTTTATGGAGAAACACTTCCCTAACCAAGCTTTGGTCTCAAGCAAGGTTGGGATGTTATTTCCCATGACCAGTATGTCGTCGACATACAGCACCAGGAACACTATGTTACTCCCACTGCTCTTCTTGTAGATACAGGGTTCATCTGGATTCCTAATAAACCCGAACTCTTTTACGGCTTCATCGAACCGTAAGTTCCAACACCTGGAAGCTTGCTTCAACCCATAAATGGATCGTTGCAGCTTACACACCTTTTCGGGATGTTCTGGATCGACAAAACCTTTTGGCTGGGTCATATAGACATCCTCCTGCAAATTCCCGTTAAGGAATGCGGTTTTAACGTCCATTTGGCATATCTCGTAATCAAAATATGCTGCAATGGCTAACATCATCCGAATTGACTTAATCATAGCTACTGGCGAAAAGGTCTCATCATAGTCCATTCCTTGGATTTGAGGATAACCTTTTGCAACCAGTCTTGCTTTGTAAGTCTGAGGCTTTCCGTCCATATCTGTCTTTAACTTAAATATCCACTTGCAACCTATGGGTTTTATCCCAGGTGTGCTGTCTACTAAGTTCCAGACCTTATTGTCTTTCATGAACTTCATTTCCTCATCCATGGCATTCTGCCATTCTTTGGAGTTGGGACTGGATAAGGCTTGCTGAACTGTTGCAGGATCCTCCTGATCCAGGACTATCAAGTCATTACCCTATGTGGCTAAGAAGTCACATGTGACTGGGTTTTGACGAGATCTTTCAGACCTCCTTGGTCCTACAGGAGTTTCTGTTGGAATAGGACTTGGATCATTTACCTCATTGAGGTACCTCTACATCCTCTGTACGATGTTCTGTGTCTTCTCGAATTTCTTCAAGAAGCACAAGACTCCCACTAAGATTCTCTGATAAGAATTCTCTTTCCAAGAAAACCCCACCTCGAGCAACAAAGACTTTGTTCTCTTCGGGTTTGTAGAAGTAGTACCCCATAGTTCCTTTGGGGTACCCTACAAAGACACACTTATCTGCCTTGGGTTTGAGTTTATCACCAAGCAACCGCTTGACGTAAACATCGAACCCTCAGATCTTGAGGAAAGACAGCTTGGGAGCTTTCCCTTGCCAAACCTCAAATGGGGCGGTCTCCACTGGATTTGTAGGTGCCCGATTCAAAATGAATGCGGCCGTTTCTAGGGAATGGCCCCAGAAAGATACTGGAAGGTTGGCGTGACTCATTATGGAACGAACCATGTCAAGCAGGGTTCTGTTCCTCCGTTCGGAAACACCATTCAGCTGAGGGGTTTCTAGTGGAGTTAGTTCTGAGAGTATACCGTTATCCCTTAGGTGACTGAGAAATTCTTGATCTAAATACTCGCCACCTCGATCGGAATGAAGTGCCTTTATACTTTTACCAAGCTGGTTCTGTACTTCATTCTGGAATACTTTGAATTTATCAAAGGATTCCGACTTATGTCTCATTAAATAGACATACCCACACCTACTGAAATCGTCGGTAAAGGTTATGAAGTATCTGAAACCTCTCCTGGCTCGTGTACTTATGGGCCCACATACTTCTGAATGTATTAGGCCTAGGAGATCACTCGCCCTTTAACCTAAGTCGCCAAAAGGCGCCTTTGTCATCTTTCCCATAATGCAAGATTCACATCTCTCGATTGGTGTGAATTCAAACGGGCTTAATAGCCCACACTTATGAAGTGTCGAGACGCGTTTCTCGCCTATATGACCTAGACGACTGTACCACATCAATGTCTGGTTTAAGTCATCCGACTTCAACCTCTTATTTACGTTATAGTTCGAATTGTACTTAGGGTTATCAATATTTAAAATATATAATCCACCAACCATAGATGCAATGCCATAAACAATATTATTTCTTGATAAAGTAAATAAGCCATTGTCTATGGCAAACACAAAATCAAGTTTGTCCAAACTGGACACTGAAATAATATTCCTACTAAATGTAGGTACACATAATACATCGTCCAAAACTAAAATAAGCCCTGTGGGCATCCTAAGACTAACGGAACCGACATCCGTCGTTGACACCGAACTGTTATCTCCGACTCTCAGATCCCGCTCGCCTTTTCCAAGGAGTTTCATACTTTCCAGATCCTGCAGATTAACACAAATGTGAGTTTTTGCTCCGGTATCAACTACCCATGTATCTGAGAAAGTAACGTTGAGATTATACTCAACAACGTAAATACCTGATCCAGGTCCTGAAGAGTGTCCTCCCTTCTACAAGCTCTTCACATATTTCTTGTGCTGCCTGCAATCCTTCTTCCAATGACCTAGCTGCTGGCAGCAGTAACAGACTACCTCTGAGGTCGAAGTGCTCCCTTCGGTTCAAGGAACCGCCTGGCTCCTCGGACCTCTATGTGCCCTTATATGCCCAGCTAGGTGCATTGGCGCCTTACCCTTACCCGTCACTGCTGGTGCCTTGCCCTTGTTGGAATGTCTTGGTGACTTGCCAGTAGGTTTGCCAGCTCTTTTGAAGCTGACACCCTTATTGACCATCAGAACCTCAGGGGTCTTGCCCTTGAGATTTTTCTTTGCTGTCACCAACATCCCATGCAGTTCCTTGATAGTCTTTTCCATATTATGGAGATTGTAACTTGTGATCACATCTCCATAAACCTTTGGAAGCGACATCAGGACTATGTCTGATTTCAACTACTCTATGAAGTTGTGACCTAGACTGGCCAAGCGATCAAAGTGTCATTTTCCATGGACCCGACCATGAGAATGCCAACATCTTGTCGATCGCTTATGTACTTGTCATAAGCGTTCTTATCGGCTTCGCTAACATCATCTGCAGGCACTTTTATAGGCTTATCCGTAAGGATATACTCCTGTCTGTCATACTGAAGGCAAGCTTTAGGTTCCTCTCCCAAACCATGAAGTTGGTCCCTGACAGCCTGTCACTCGACAGAAGAGACTTTAAGGCTTCACTGCCAAAACGTGTTGATTTGGGTTGTGACGGTACCATTTAATCTACACATTAAAATAAATTCAATCAGTTTCTTAATTTAAGTTGAAGTGAGAGATACTTGATTATGAACATTTCTTATTCTTGTGTTTAAATCTAAACCAAGATCTCCGCATACCTAAAACTGAAGTGAGTTAATCTCATCGCCCCAATTTTGGACATTGGAGTAGGACAGTCCAGTCCTTTCACAATACCATGTGATTCTTGGCTAGGGCCTATACATTATATGTATATGGCATTGCCCTATATCTGATACCGTGACTCAGAGCATCTGAGAATCGCAGCCAAGTCAACCAATTTTCAACACATGGTCCAATCTGCATGGTTACTACGCTAATGCGCATGTACCCATGCAAACCAGTCCATCTTCTATTAGAACCCATTCTCATGGATCCACGTTAATCGTATTCACCCATGAGTCTGAGAACTAATCGAAGTGATGAAAAGTGGGCGGTATCCAGCTTGACTTGAAATTATTTGTCTTTTAAATATCCATTATCACTGATCATTATTTGATCTTAATTTGAATATATCATCTACAAATCCATGTAGAGATACTTTCAATTCCGGTTTACATGTGCGTGATTAACTTATTATTATTAATCTTTACACATGTGGGTGATGATCTAATTAACATGAACTTATGAAAATTAAATCATACATTCAACCATATAATAAATCATACATTAAACATAAATGTAAGTTTGCTTTAGCTAGCTCGGTAACCCTACTGGAATAAACTGAAACATATACTAGGTCTTGTCTTTCCTCATTCTCCTGGACTCCCACTGACTCCGTGCCTCCTCGGGACTACCGTTCTTCTCTTTGGTTCTTCTCGTCTTGGGACTTTGTAATTACATTTAATTTAAATAAAATAAATTCTGTGACACGCATGTCATAATTAAATTACAATCCAAAAACAACTCGCAGGTTGCAAACCGAAATTTAAATTCTAAATTCGGGCTAACTTAGCAATCATGTTGCAAACACCGTGTTATCAAACAAGCATGTTATCAAACAAGCATGTTATCAACAAGCATATTAATTCCAATTTTATCTTGATTTAAATAATAAAATATGGTTTATCGAAACCGTTATCTTTAACCAGTTAATTTCTGAATTAAATCGGTTCACGCTCTGGTTTATCGAAACCGAACCGGCCTGAAATTTTAATTAATTATCGCTGAAAGTTCTTGATTTTTCTGGGTCAGTTCTGACCCGAATCCATTCCGATTTGACCGAACCAAAATTGACCCGAGGGCCAATTTTGGGTTCGGCCAAACCCTAGCCGCCATGGCTGGCCGCGCCGTGACCGACCAGCCCATGAGGGCTGGCCGTGGCGGGCCGCCTGGCTGGTCAGGCCGTGGCCGTCCCCTAGCCGGAGCCAAGGGGCTCGGCCAGATCTGCCACGGGCAGATCTGGTCGGCTTCCTCGTTCCGGCCCGTGGCGCGGCCGGGGTTTGCCTCTCATCTAGCCTCTGAAAGAGATCACCACAGGTTCCAAACAATAAAAATCATGCAGCGGACAATATGTAACCGTGGTGATCGTTAAAAACTTGATTTTAATGCCATTTGAACATGTTATAAACATAATTAAAATCTGATATTTACCTCTTGTAATCGACAAGAACACAAGCGCAGTGTCCTCTCTATCAAGTTCACACAAGCACACAACCGAATTGGTTTTTCACTCAAACTTTTTGCTAGAAAATTAGAAAGAAAACTTGAGCAATAATGGAGGTAGAGAGGGTGAGTGATTTCGGCAATGAGGGAGAGAGAGAGGAGGAGTTGGTTGCTGAAAAATTCAAAAGGATAAGATAAATAAGATATTATGTAATTTTTAATTTGAAATTAAATTGAATTTCAAAATAAAAATTGCATTATCTATCCCTTTAATCCTTCTTATTTGCATTTGACCCCTCTCTTATCTTAAACCCTAAATGGGCTTTAAGCCCGTTTAACTAAAACCCAAATTAAACCCATTAACTTGAGTTTTAATTTCAGTTTAGTCAAAACGGCTCAATTTCCTCGAATTGATTTCTTCAACCGTCTGGTTAAAACCTTAGGCCAGAAAACTACCGAATTGTTCTCAATTCTCATCCATAATTATTGTCATGTATCGTGCTTAATGCGTGTGACCCTCTAGGCTCACGAATAATTGGCAGACTGGTAAAATTACTATATTACCCTTTCCATCATAAGTGGGCTCTAGCAAGACATTATGATTATCCAATATTCGTGATTATCGATTATTCGACTTAACCTGTTATCGTACATGTCACTGTCCTTTTATCAAACCGATATCCAGATTGATCAATAGGCATAGAACGGTCATCCTAATTTATCAATCACTGTTTCTTGATATCTGAGATGACTGAAACCTGATACTAAGATATCACCTGCATGGCCATGCTATTTCTTCAGTCATACTCATCAAGTGGCCTAAACGGATATCTTTCTCATACCGAAGTATGAGTGATAAATCCCTCAGACGCCTTTCGAGTTCACTAGTGCAACAAATGCCAAAGCCAATCGAAGCCGTTATAGCTACCCTTTTACATATAATGTTAGACTAGCTCAAACTTAGGTATTCGTTACATAGTGTACACAAAGACTTCTTAGTCTTAGCATATAATGACAAGTTACGATATGTGAGTATCTCATGACTGGATCTATGTAGGATACTCACAATCGGGTTGTCCGATATCATCGACCTGATGATATCTATGATATAACTCCGGCATATCTTTGCCATGATCAGTAGAGCGTGATCACAAGGAGTTAGTCTCATACTGATCGCTTCAGAAGAAGCTTAGCTGATCAGGGACTCTATCGCATGCAACTCTTTCTGATATATAGTTCTACTATAAGTGATTACACACATTATGACATAGATCAAATCACATTAGATAATTACTACAACACATTAGTAATATTATGCCTTTTACTATGTAGAATAATGATGTCCGTTACAATATAGATTGAAGAATTATTTTGGACTAGGGCACAAACCTAACAGCCTCAGCCTCCCGCGGGTCTCGATCCTGATCATGCTCGATCAAACTTTATTTTTCAGCAACAATAAAGAAATTCCAGCAATTAATTCATCAACAAAAAACATAGAATTTGCAATTTTAAATTTACAATACCGAATTAAATTGCAAAATCAAATCTAGCCTATCATGGTCGAATACAAAATCACGCGTAACCAAGCCTTTGATACCGCTGAAGAAATTATTTGAGGGTTCCAATCAATTAATTTCATGCCCATACAAGAAATTAACCTCAAATATCCAAATTAATAAGGATCTTGCATGATCATGAATTGATCATGAGATCTAGGCTAGAATAAAACTTGAATATTACCTTTGATTAAAATCTCTTTGTTACTAAATAGGATTTAGTAACCTCTAAAGATCGTCCACACAAGAAGAGCAATTCGGGGATACTTAGAACGATCCTTACTAGAAAATTGAAGCAAGCAAAACGGACGGAGAGAAGGAGGGAGGGGCCGGTCGGCTAGAGAGAGAAAGAGAGAGGAGAGTGGCTAGGATTTTGGAAAATAAAATTTCTTTTTTTTCAGATATGAAAATTTCCCTTTTATAACCCTTTTAGGCAATAAATAATTAAAGGCCTTAATGGGCTTAAAACCCAAAGCTTTTAATTAATTATATAGAGAAGCCCATTCTGGCTAGGCCCAGTTTAGCTATATTAATTAAATATATTTAATTAGATTATAATTAATTAGTCCAGCTAAACCGTTCTTGATTTCCGGTTTAGTCCTAAACCAAAATCGGTCTAATTCGGTTTAATCCAAAACCGTATTTTGTCTGTCTCATGATTCCTCCATTTGATTCCATCCGTTTTACTCAACCTTTAGTGTGTGACCATCTAGGCTCATGACACGTCGGCGGACTGGTAAAACTACTATTTTACCCTTTCCATCATGAGTGGCCTCTATCAAGACATCATGATAACCCAACGCTTGTGATTATCGAGATTTCGACTTAACCTTGTCGTACATGAATATATCCTTTTATCCTCTTGATATCTTTGACAACCACGAGGCATAGATAAGTCATCCTCGTTCAATTGTCCTGTTTCTTGACTCTGAGTTAACTGAATTGTGACTGATACTACGTATCGACTGCATGACCATGCTATTGTATTTCAGTTGTACTCATCAAGTGGCCTAAACTGATATCTGCTCACACGTCCGTATGAGGGATAAATCCTTCAGCGATCTATTGAGTCAACTCGTGTAACTCGTGATCGAGCCAATCACAGTCGTTATTATAACCCTTTTACCGGAGACGTTAGACTGAGTCAAACTCGTCACTCATTACATAGTGACCTCAATGATCCTTCTGTCTGAGGATGTGATTTCATGTGCCGACATATGAGTATGTTCATGACTGTGGCTATGTAACATACTCATGACCGGGTCGTCCTATATCATCCCTGTCTGGTAATACTATGACATAACTCTGGCCCCCTTCTGGCCATGATCAGTAGAGCGTGATCATTTAGAGTTAGCCTCATACCGATCGCTTCTTATGAAGCTATTCTGATCGGGGACTGCTTAAGTAGGATTTTTTCTGATCTGTAGATCTACTATTATGTGTTGACACATTAATGATACAAATCAAATTTTACTTAAGATATTACTACAACATTTAGTAATATGAATGCCGATTTTATTTCAACAAATAATCTTTATTGCATGATTAGATTGAAAATGCATTGGGCTAGGGCACAAAAACCCAACACAATCATGGTACAAGAAAAAGATATCTCAATTTGAGAATGATATATTTCAAAATTTTGAAAAGGGTTGGGAGACACTTTAGTCATTTCAACTGAAAAAATACTAAATGGTAGATGAGAGAGTATTTTGATAATTTTCAAAATTTTAAAAAGAAAAAAATTTAACAGAGTTGATAACAGTGAGATAAAAAATGTTTGAAGTGACTTGCAAAGGTATAAAATGATTAATTACAAGTAACTATATATTGTTGGAGGTCTTTTACAAGTGACTATACCTATTTTAAAAACTTTCATTTTCACTCTCCTAGTTACCAAAAAATTACAATTTGCCTTAACGCAATTATATTTTGGACATGATTTTTTATTAAAAAGTGACATGTTTAAAATACCCCTAACTATTCATTAAATTTGCAAAGTCATGCCATTAATTTAAATTCCTAAATTTTTAGTTCTTTTTCTTTCTTTTTTTGCTTTTGTTTTTGAATATGATTTTCTTAGTTTTTTTTCTTTCTTTGCTTTTGAATCTTATTTACAAATTATTTTGAATCTCAATTTGTAAATAAAAGATTAAACTTATATATATACACACACACACATGGTTGGAGTTTACGGAAAAGGTAAAAAATAGGGAAAACTACACATAGCCACACCCAACTAAGGCCAAAAGACACATAGCTATCCCCATCTTTCAAACTGGACACCTAGCTACACCCAGAGATTGAAAATGGACACTTAGCACTTACCGTTAGATTTTCTGTTAAAAGTTTAAGTAAAAAGACGAAAATACCCTCGGGCAAACTTCAAATTTTCAAATCATGCCATTTCTGAGTTTTGGTGTGTTTTTCCGATCAAGCTTCTCCACAACCACCACCGTGTTCCTCGCCGACCTCTTCTTCGACCTCCGACCGACTTCTCCGGTCGTCTTCGCCTCCTAGCCGCTGACCGGAAGCTTGCCGGAGCCCATCGCCGGAGCTCGTCGCTTTGGCCCGTCGGAGTTATATTTTATAGCTATTTCAATATGAAGTTATGTTTATATATTGCTTACATTAAGTGCCTATCACTTATGATACTATAGTTAAATGTTTTGGCAGTGGTGTTGTGAAGTATTTGGCACAAAAATTGTAATTGTCCACTTAATTTTGAATTTGGACCTTGATATTGTAAACAGTTCCTTAACTATCTGAATATAATTATAAAAGTACTGTATATTTACATTAGAGGCACAATCGTGAAACAATGGGGATTTTACAAACTTATATATGCTTTAATTTGTTTAATTAAGCCTCTTTTTTTCATCAAAAAGCCTTTCATATTTGTTCTCTGCATCTATGCAGTTCACTGTTTTCATTTAGAATCGTTCAGATTGAATGCAACTTTATTGATTATATGCTTTGATAAAGAATACAAGTTTTAGTATTGCAATAAAATATAGTAATTGTTTTATTTTTGCACACAACACGGGAAAGCATAATTTTGTTTCTATATTCAATTTTCTCTTGTTTTCACATAATATATGATTTTTTTGTCCTCTTTCATTAGTCGACTTGATGAAAGAGGGTTCCACCGTGATCCTCCGCAACGCCAAGATCGACATGTTCAAAGGATCGATGAGGCTCGCAGTGGACAAATGGGGACGCGTTGAAGTCACGGAACCCGCAAGCTTCACCGTCAAGGAAGACAACAACCTGTCGCTGATTGAGTACGAGCTCCGACGACGGGCCAAAGCGACGAGCTCCGGCGAGCCTCCGGTCAGCGGCTAGGAGGCGAGGACGACCGGAGAAGTCGGTCGGAGGTCGAAGACGAGGTCGGCGAGGAACACGGTGGTTGTGGAGAAGCTTGATCGGAAAAACACACCAAAACTCAGAAATGGCATGATTTGAAAATTTGAAGTCTGCCCGAGGGCATTTTCGTCTTTTTACTTAAAATTTTAACAGAAAATCTAACGGTAATTGCTAAGTGTCCATTTTCAATCTCTGGGTGTAGCTAGGTGTCCAGTTTGAAAGATGGAGATAGCCATGTGTCTTTTGGTCTTAGTTGGGAGTGGCTATGTGTAGTTTTCCCTAAAAAATATACTACTCCACAATATAAATGGGTAAGACACATCAATCGTGTGCATGAATCAATCAACAAATCATGCTTTGCTTGATTAGGAGATACTTACCAATCCAATTAAATAAAACAAATTGTTGGATTTGGCATCCACCATCAACAATCACAGTGAAACCAGAAGATTTTGTGACTCATTTCTTACACATCCTGTTCGTTTACAGAGCATCTTGCCAGAGTCCCGAGACCAACCACGCAACCCTGTTTCTCAACCTCTATCGTCGACTCTGCCTTCATCATCGACTCCCCGTCGTCGAAGACCTTGCACCAGTTCAGATTTGAGAAGATCTCAAATTTGATTTATGGACTTGAAGACATACTCAAATGGGGCACGAGTCGACTCCCATGAAGCCCGAGCTCTGTCCCACCTGCAACCTATATCACCAGAGTTTTCTATCGGAGCAGACGGAGTTGTGGGCGAATGGAGCCCTCACCGCCAAGCACCTCCCACCGAGATAGGAGCCGATGAGGGATTTGGTTGGGAGAGAGTTGTGTGAATGAGGAAAAATCCACAAGCAAACACTAGAGCTTGAGATCAGAGAGAATAGTTGGATTTATAGGGTAGTTTTGTATTTTTCAAAAAAATTAACAGTTCACTCAGATAAATTGGATGGAATATAGTAACGTGTTTTTAAAATAGGCATAGTCACGCCTCCAGCTAGGTATAGTTACTTGAGCATGAAATTATCCATTTATAAAACGTTTTAAAGCTAATTAAATTAGGGATGCACTCCGCTGAAAACCAACATTCAAATAGGAAAATAGAAATACATGTGAGCCGCTGGATCAAAACTGATCAGTGACTGCGATTAATAGCTTATTTAACCTGAAGTTTAGTTAAAAAAATGCGGTGAAGGAAAAATTAGTCATTCCGCCATCACGATTCTGATGTGCCCACACACTTCTGCGGCGATTCCTCGTGATTCATGGCGATTCTGGACAACGATTATGGGCGATTCCTAGCAATTCTACAGTGGATTTGAGCGACTCGGCAACATCTTTTTCGGCAATCAATCGATCGAGAAATTCTGTTTTGCGATTCTCTGATTCTGCAAAGAATGTGTTTTGCGATTCTCTGATTTTAATTGATAGATCTGTCGATATTGATCAATCGATCATGATTTGTCATGCTAATTCAATTTTGTTCAATCGGTTATCGGTGTTTGTTAATTGTTCTTCATGATTTCTCATAAACAGAGTTTTTTTTAGTCTCAAATATGTTTCTAACAGTGAATGAGAACCTGTGCAACCAAGAGTAGCAATTTAAATCAGTCTGGAACGTGTTTCTAACAGAAGCTGAGAACCTATTAATTCATGAGTAATTCACACCGAAACAATGAAGTGATTTTTAACTTCTTCAACAGGATAAATACACTTGAAATATGTTCTTAACATGAGTTTTTGAAAACACCAACAGGATAATGACTTCTCATGTTAATTCAATTATGTTCAATCAATCAACGGTCTTTGTTAATAGTTCTTCATGGTGTCACAGAAACAGATTTTGTGTTTGTTAAGTCTGAAATGTGTTTCTAACTATAAATTAGAACCTATATAATCAAGAATAGCAATTGACATCAGTTTGAAAGGTGATCTAACTGTAAATTAGAACCTATATAACCAAGAATAGCAATTGACATCAGTCTAAAAAGTGTTTCTAACGGTAATTGAGAATTTATGAATTCATGGGTAATTCACATTGAAACAATTAAATGATTTTTAGCTTCTGCAACATGATAAATATGTTTGAAGCATGTTCCCACCACTAGGTTTTAAAAACATCAATTCATGATTTCACCAAATTTTGTTATATTTTACCTTCTGCAACAGAACAAATATATATAAAACATGTTTCTAACAGTATTTTACAAAACAAACAAAAATCTGAAATTTTGGGTAGTCTGAAATATGTTCCTAATAGTAACCGAGAACCTATAAATCCATCAGTAAAGAACACTGAAACAGATTTTGGAGAGACCATTTCATCAAAATGAGCACATATAAAGAGAAGAAACCAAATGACATCAGTTTATTTACAGAAATACCACACAAATAAGAGAGTTTGAGCAGTATGAAACACATTCGTAACCGTAATTAAGAATCTATGAAGAAGACTGAAACATGTTTTGGAGACACTATTTCACAAAAATGAGCACAAATCAACACAAAAAGACGTCGGGGAAAAGGTGTAACGAGGTTTCCCCTACTGTAACGGGGGACCGGATTCCACACTATACCCTAGGTGGGGAAAGGTGAATTTTGTCGAGATAAAAGTGTAACGAGGGTTCCCCGACTGTATCTGGGGGACCGGGTTCCATGTTATACCCTAGGTGGGGAGAGGTGAACCATGTCGGGGAAAAAGTATAACGAGGGTTCCCCGACTGTAACTGGGGAACCTCGTTCCATGTTAATCCCTAGGTGGGGAAAGGTGAACCATGTCGGGTAAAAGGTGTAACGATGGTTCCCCGACTGTAACGGAGGGACCGGGTTCCATGCTATACCCTAGGTGGGTAAAGGTGAACCCTGTCGGGGAAAAGGTGTAACGAGGGTTCCCTGACAGTAACGAGGGACCGGGTTCCATACCCTAGGTGGGAAAAGGTTAACCCTATTGGGGAAAGGGTGTAACGAGGGTTCCCCGATTGTAACTGGGGGACCGTGTTCCATGTTATACCCTAGGTGGGGAAATGTGAATCCTTTCGGGGAAAAGGTTTAACGAGGGGACCGGGTTCCATACTATACCCTAGGGAAGAAAGTGAACACTTTCGGGGAAAAGATGTAACGATGATTCCCCAAATTTAACAAGGGATCCCCAGGTGTAACGAGGAGATGTCTGAAACATAATGCTAATAGTTTGAGTGCCTTCCGAACAGTAATTGAGAAACTATATATTCATGAGATACGGTCCCTGAAACATGTTTTGGAGAGACCATTTCACCGAAATGATCACATATCAACATAACAAAGCAACTGACATCAGTTTGTTTATAGAAATTTCACAAAAATCAGAGAGTTTTAGTGGTTTGAAACACATTCCTAACATTAAGTAAGAACCAATAAATTCATGAGAAAAGAATACTGAAACAGGTTTTGCAGAGACCATTTCATCAAAATGAGAACATATCAACAAAAGAAATCAACTGACATCAATATATTTACAGAAATTCCCCAAAATCAAAGAGTTTGAATTGTCTGAAACACATTTCTAACAGTAATTGAGAGCTTATAAATCTATGAGTTAATGACACTGAAACAGGTTTTAGATACACCATTTCACCAAAATGAGCAAATATCAACAGAAGAAAGAAACTGACATCAGTTTATTTACAAAAATTCCACAAAAATCAGAGAGCTTGAGCAGTCAGAAACACCTTCCTAACAGTAAATGAGAACCTATAAATCCATGAGAAAAGAATACTGATACGGGTTTTGGAGTGACAATTTCAACAAATTGAGCACATATCAGCAGAGAGAAGCAATTGACATCAGTCAATGTTACAAAAATTTCATACATATTAGAGAGTTTGAGTGGTCTAAAACAACTTTCTAACAGTAACTGAAAACCTATGAAGACGAGAGTACAGTTCGTCTATATAACCGAGAACCTATGAAGACATGTACTAAATAATTCTTCTTTGTACATATCAACAAAGAAAGAATTGACACCAAGTTATTTACAGAAATTCTATACAAACCATCAAGTTCCATAAATTTGAAATATGTTCTAAAATAGTTTGAGTGGTCTTCTTCTTCTTCACAACACTTTGCACCTTCTCGCGCTTTTTTTTTTCTTTTCAGAACTTGATGATAGTGCTTCTTCTTCAATTCATCTTCGTCGATTTTTCTTGTTCGATTCGACTTCTTCTGTTTGTGTTCTTCGACTCGTGTTCTTCGATTCGTCTTGGTCGATTCGTGCTCTTCGACTCTTGTTATTCAATTGATCTTGGTCGAAACATGTTTCAAACATTTACTGTCTTGCTCGAAACATGTTTCAAACATGTTACTTGGCCTTTTCATCTTCTTTACAACAATATGCACCTTCTCGCGTTTCCTCTTGTTCGCTATTTTCTTCATAACTTTATGGAAGTGCGTCTTCTCTACTTATCTTCTTCGATTCGACTTCTTCGCTTCGTGCTTTTCGGTTGGTGTTCTTCGACTCCTGTACGTCGACTCGTCTTGGTCGATTTGTGTTGTTTATCGACTCCTCTTGATAAAATTAATTTTCATTGCTAAAATTAACTCAATGTTAGGGTTGAAGATCACAGGGTTGGGTCTAATGTCATATGCAACAAGACAGTGATCATGTCAACAAAACACAATACAAAATTCAAGAATCTGAAGGCCGTGTCAATTTTATCCCCAAACTTATTAACAAAACAAACAAAATTAGACCAAAACAGATTCTTTACCTAAATAACAAGATTATTACTTCAAATATGAGCTGAAAATACATCGATTACTCTCATAAAATCATGATACACCAATTTGCTGCAATAAAACAAATAAATTAGCCCCAAAATATTTTAATCCACAAGAAATCAAGCAAATTAAACATAAAGCTGATAAAACTTAAGAAAGCTTTCTTATCGTTCTTATTCGATCCTACAACGCGAAGTTGCAGAAATTTCAGGGAAAAAAATTTCGAGACAAGGACGAACTCACCGTCAAACTGGAGATGCTCTAGAGGAGAAATCGATTGGCATCCACAATCAGTATCGTCGATTACCTCTACGGTCGCAAGCTCCGTGTCGTCGTCATCAGTGATTGCCTGACATGATCCTTCGCCGCCGGAGACCGAGCCTCAATTTCCAAATCTGATGACGAGCTCGAAGCCAAGAGAAGCAGCTACGACAGCGAGAGGAAGATGAGGTTTGACTTCGCGAAGAAGAGATTTGGTGGAGATGGAGAGTTGGGGACGGACAAAAATACCCCCACTTACATGTTAAAAGACCAAAAAAAAATAGAAGTTCGAGTTATTTACGACTCCGTGCCACCACATCAATCTTCACCATTGCTCATTTCATCGTATGGCTGACATCTTATTATATTTTTCTATTTCAATATTAAATTAAAGTTTAAGGATAAAACGTGTGAACCGAACCTTTTGAAATTTGTCCTAATTTTCCTCTCTTTTATGTAGCGCGATGCGGTTGAAACTCTACGTCACCTAAGATTCCTTGAGTCCCATTATTTATGAATATTCGTTCCTCTGCACTTGTCATCCAATTTATCCTCATCTTCTAGCCAACTCCATGCCACACCTAAACTAACCTCTCTTGCTTCTACTTCGCGCTCCATGGGCTCTCTGGAGGAACAGCGTTCGCTTCTTGAGGATGGACTTGTACAGGTTCAACTCAATTCTTTTCCCCACTGCTCTAAATCTGACTTCATACATACTTGATCTAGGGTTGAACTCCGAAATCATTATCACAGGCTATGATGATGTTTTTCTAATTGATGTAAATTTGTTGTTATCGTCAAATCTGGAGCAACAAGGTCATCAATCCATGTTTTAGCTAAGATATAAAGTAGTGATTTGACTATTCTGGGTCTTATTCTTCGTTTTGATAGATCAACCTATGCAAGGCAATTACTGTCAGAGGCTGCTGGTTCCAATCCCTTGCTGATTAAAACACAGTCTGTTGTCCACCATTAGAGGTCTTTTATGTTGGATTGAATGTGTGAAGTACTTTACTTGACACTCGTGATTTATATTGTTTTTTCAGGAAGAAGGCAATGAACTCTACACAGGAGATGGCTCAGTTGACATCAAAGGGAACCGGGTTCTAAAGAAGGGCACCGGGAACTGGAGAGCATGCCCTTTCATTCTGGGTGATTGCTCGCTTTTTTGTTGATATTCCTTTTGTGGTCCTTGTCTAATAGTCTTACTACAATTGTAGGTAATGAATGCTGTGAAAGACTGGCTTACTATGGAATTGCCACAAATCTTGTTACCTATCTTACCAACAAACTGCATCAAGGGAATGTCTCTGCTGCAAGAAATGTTACTACATGGCAAGGAACTTGTTACCTCACTCCCCTCATTGGAGCCGTCCTGGCCGATGCCTATTGGGGAAGATACTGGACTATAGCTGTTTTCTCTACCATCTACTTCATTGTAAGTATATATCGACGGCCATATCTTTTATCTTTTGGTATGAATACTATTACCATTACCTTGTTTTGTGTCAGCAGAGTGACAATGTTTGTCGTCCTGGCATAAATCTAGTTTGAATTGGCCAGAAAATTTCATGCTCACAAGTTTTAGACTCTGTAGTTCAATAAGAAAATTTTAATTCTGATTCCCTGAGGGTTCTAATAGCTTTGCAAGACCCGTATTTGTTAAACAATACCTGCATCATCATGCTGGTAGTGGGTTTTTTGGCTTGGAGTTCTAGGCAGTGCACAATTCAGACCTGATCGACAAGTAATGTTTTATTAGGTAATCAATCTAAAGAGACGATTTTATGGTTCAAAATTTAAATGAACTTTGGCCTAATATTCATGTTTTACAATGTCATAGTATACCTGTTGTGTTTCTCTGTCAGTTTAGTTGAATAAGGAAAGAATGTCGTTAGAAGAGACACTCCTCAAAGCTATATTTAGTTCTCTTAGAGATTGTTTCATGTTCCCACTGATGTTATATAGATCATAAGTTATGTTGCATGGTTCGCGTCAGCTCTGTTTCAATTGCATGAGATAGTTGGGAAGCCCAGATGAGGTTTTAAAACTTGTGAAATGTTATGATGAAGCATGTTGACAAAGTCTAGCGAGGATGGCGATGTCAGTGTGTCTGATGAGTGCTATGATATTTTTGGAAGCACGAATTGATTCAGTAGAGATGTCTCATCTTCATCTGTATAAATGTTTGATAACATGCACTTGTTATACTGCACAGGGGATGTGTACGTTGACTCTATCCGCATCAATTCCTGCGTTGAAACCAGCTGAGTGTGTGGGATCCACGTGCCCTCCAGCTACTCCACCTCAATATATGGTGTTCTTTCTTGGGCTTTATCTGATTGCATTAGGAACTGGTGGGATCAAACCATGTGTTTCATCCTTTGGGGCTGATCAGTTTGATGATACCGATCCTAAGGAAAGGGTAAAGAAGGGATCTTTCTTCAATTGGTTTTACTTTTCAATCAACATTGGCGCTCTTATATCGAGTAGTCTTCTGGTGTGGATTCAAGACAATGCAGGATGGGGATTAGGATTTGGCATTCCTGCACTTTTTATGGGCATTGCGATTGGAAGTTTCTTTTCAGGCACAGCCCTCTACAGATTTCAGAAACCAGGGGGAAGCCCGCTTACAAGAATGTGTCAGGTTTTGGTTGCTTCATTCAGGAAGTGGAATTTGGTTGTCCCTCATGACAGCAGTCTCCTGTATGAAACACAAGATAAAACCTCTGCCATTGAAGGCAGTAGAAAGCTTCGACACAGCAATGAACTGACGTAAATTGGTTTCTTCTCCATTCTCCTAAATTTAAATGCTTTATTCTAAATCTCTAGTCTATGTTATATTATGTTTCCTATATATCATCATAGAGTTTTGAACTTGCTTAAACATTTGCTATAATGGAATTTGTCTTGACAATTAATGAAGTAAATTTATTCTGTCCTGTGATCCTATCCTAAATTAATTCAGAAGTTGGTCATTCACATCAGTATATTGAATCTACCTATTCTGAATTCCATGAACAATTTGACTAGTTGATTAACTTTATAGGATGGAAATTTTCATTTTCTTTTTATTCGAGGCATTTTTCTTGCAACAATAGTTGCATGTTGTGAACACGTTTTCAGCTATGAGTGAGTTTAATTCAAGAGTTGTTTGCTATCTGTTGCTTCTTAACGATAGTCCATGTCACAATAATGTACTTACGGGGAATTGCAGTTTGTTAAACACAGTAGTTTGATCTCCGATTGTCTCGTATAATTCACAATAGTCCATGTCACAATAATGTACTTACGGGGAATTGCAGTTTGTTAAACACAGTAGTTTGATCTCCGATTGTCTCGTATAATTCAGTGAACTTGTTTTTATTCCAGGTGCCTCGATAGAGCTTCCATAGTTTCAGAGGCTGAACTAAAAACTGGGGATTATTCGAATCCATGGAGACTGTGCACAGTAACACAGGTTGAAGAACTGAAGATCTTGATTCGTATGTTTCCTATATGGGCTACTGGGATTGTCTTCTCAGCTGTGTATGCCCAAATGTCTACCTTGTTTGTTGAACAAGGGACGATTATGGATACGACTGTTGGGTCATTCACCATCCCTCCTGCTTCTCTCTCAACTTTTGATGTCATCAGCGTCATTTTCTGGGTACCTGTTTATGATAGGTTCATTGTCCCAATTGCAAGGAAGTTTACAGGTAAGGAGAGGGGCTTCTCAGAGCTGCAGCGAATGGGAATCGGTCTCTTCATTTCTGTGCTATGCATGTCTGCTGCTGCTTTGGTAGAGATATGGCGGTTGCAGATTGCAGGAGAACTCGGTTTGACCGACAAAGATGTTGCAGTACCTCTAAGCATTCTCTGGCAAATACCCCAATATTTCTTGTTGGGCGCTGCAGAAGTATGCACGTTTATTGGACAGCTTGAGTTTTTCTACGACCAATCCCCAGATGCCATGCGAAGCTTGTGCAGTGCACTGTCCCTTCTGACGACTTCGTTGGGAAATTACTTGAGCTCTTTGATACTGACAGTTGTAACTTACCTGACGACCAAGAATGGGAGTCCTGGGTGGATACCGGATAACTTGAACGAAGGACATCTCGACTACTTTTTCTGGCTACTGGCCGGACTCAGCTTCTTAAACATGTTGGTGTACATGGTATGTGCACAGAAGTACAAGTCGAAGAAGGCTTCTTGAGATGTAGCCTGCAGCAGCATGGGTAGTGATTCCTATAGAAATGGTTTGTACATAAAATTGCAACTGTAACACCTTTAAGGGTTGAAGCTTGTTTGGTCAAAAGCAATTTGATTTGAATGGACATGCAGGAAGACTATAATGTAGTATATATTTGTTTGTTCTGTGCACCACACTATCAACACAAGAGAATGATGTTTATGTTTCGAATTTCCGGAAGTTTGTATTTACTCTGAAAATACAACCATCCACATACAAGTTATTTGCTTGGACTTGAATTCAAAATTTCAGTTATATACTCCCAAATCAAACTTCTTTGGCCACAAATTACCATGATTTTGTTGAAGTTTATAGTGATGAAATAGAGGCTTATGCGTAATGGTGCATATAAAGAGAAGGGTCTCCTTCAAACAACTTTGCTTGTTTCTATGAAATACCATAGGTTATGGGGGTGAAAATCAAAGAAAAAATATACACTAAAGTTTAGTACAGTTCAAGTGATTAACTAGTAAGTTTTAATTAAATTTAAATTACATTAAATTATGTCTCCATTAAAAAGAGAAAATGAACTAAACCAAATATTTATGAAAGAGACAATTTCAAGTGGATATACCAAGATTTGTCTATTTTCGGATGGGTATTTCTAGAGTATTTTTTTGGCAACGAGGGTACCTAAAATTTGCAATTTTTTCACTTTATACCTCTCCGTTCATTTTTGTTAATTTTAACATATTTCACTTGTAAAATGACTAAGATACCCTTTGCAGTTAAATGAGTTGTTAGAATTGAAATGGAAAAACTTAAATACCCTTATCTAACTTTCTAATTTTCAAACATGTGATTGCCCTCTTTTTCCCTCTCTTCTCTCTCCTCCCTCGTCTCTTCTCCTTCTTCTTGGAGTTGGAAAACACACTAGCGTTATAATATTCTCCATTTCTTCTTCTTCCTTCATTCAACCTGTTTTGTTCTTCACCTCCAATTCTAAACTCAAGGTAACACTACAGCTTTCCATCTTCGTCAACAATTAATTTCCTTTTTCATAATTGATTTTGTTCTCATCAGGCTTAGTTATTGTTTCTACGATTTGGAATTTTCTGAGATCGATTCACGGATCCAATAAATCCATTGTTTGTCTTGTTTCTGGTAACTTCCTCTTACTTTCTCTTGTGTTTCATTAATAATGTCGCTAATTAAAATCCACATTTTCTACAAAATAGGTAGAGTAATGATTTTATTTAGTTTTGCCTTTTTGTTCATTAATGCTTGTATTCCATAAAATAAATAGAACATGGTTGATAAAAAGGTTTGATGGTTAATTATTATAAAATGTAGAAAGAAGGTAATGATGTAATTAATTAAGATGGTGAAATGGTGAGATGGCCTTGCTGAATAAGTGATGCAACGCAATCTTGAAACATTTCTGGTATTGACTTGAAGTTGAACCCAAGGCTCCTTATCTTGTGTGTGTTGAACTCATAGTATGGCCTCTCCAGCTGCTCAAACCCTTGTGGCAGAGGGAAGGAGGGATATGACTTTGAGAGCAACGAAACCAAGTCGTTATTATCCACCACACCTGAGCTGCAAATGTATCTCCCATTTGCGCTTGGGGTCTCGTACACAAGAATGTGACACAGCGCAACGTCGTCAATGTGAACGTATCCCATCCTTCCATGCCACTTGAATGCCTCCGTCTCCCCTTTGAAGAGGCCAACAACATCAGAGAGTGTGGAGGATAGATCGGATGGGAGGTTTGGTCCAATGACATATGAAGGAACGACGGTCACCAAGTCAATGCCATTCTCCTTGCTGTACTCCCAAGCAGCCTTCTCTGCTAACATCTTCGATAGAGGGTACCATAGCTTCATGCAATAACTCCATGCATGTCATTTTAGTTTAACCAATCAATCAATCATCAATCAACTAATTGCATACCTTGAATTTTTCACAAAGCTCGACAGATCCCCAGGATGACTCGTCTAGGGGGACATGAGGGTCGAAATCGTCTCTGGTTCTTATGGTGGAAGAGGATGAGGTGAGAACAACACGCCTCAGGGATTTGTTCTTGTTGCAAGACCTCAGGACATTCAGAGTGCCCTTAACAGCAGGCTCCAGAATTTCAGCCTTAGGATCAGAGGAAGGTCTCAAAACAGGAGAGGCAGTGTGGAAGACGCCTTGGCATCCCTCGATGGGATCGTCGAAGCTGCCATCCTCCATCAAATCCGCCTTCACCAATGTCAGCCTCTCCTTTGCTCCTTCCAGCCTCCACAAATGCCCTACTTTCTTCTCATTGCCTGCCAACTCATCATATATGTATATACATGATGAGTTCAACTACATATATAACTAGTGAAAATGAAATCAAACTTACTTGGATCTCTAACAGTTCCGGTGACATGGTATCCCAAGAGCAAGAGTCTCTTGACAAGCCAAGAGGCAAGAAACCCAGAAGCTCCAGTCACACAAACTTTTCCTTTCATTTTTATTTTCTTCTGCAGAAGTTGAGGAACAAGGTGCTCTATATATAATATATGGTGAGCGTGAGTGAGTATGTCCTTTATTGTTGGGATAGTAAGAAGAAGAAGATAAGACATCCAATTCTTGTGATGCACTACCAATTATACCAACTGTAACTTCACCAATTACGTACTTAATTACACCAACTACCTACTACTTTCTTACTTTTATTTTCTCTCCACCTTCTTTGCATGCTACGTACTTAAAAACCATTTATTTTAAAATTTTAGTTATACTTTTATCATTTTTTTTGGAGAAGTTAGATAACCATTTTTCAGCACATACCATATGCTGAGTCTTCAACTCCTAACCAAAGCAAGGCCAAGCTCAAGTTAACATTTCCAAGATATTAGTCCATATGATCCACCCTACTTTTGCGGGTTTAAATCAAAATAATTAATTTTAAGACTATTTACTATTCTGATATATAGAATTTCAGAAAATCGCTAATAATCTAATGTCAATAAACAATTAAATTTGTTGAAAAGTAATTTTGTTTATATTGACTAAGAAATCTATTTTAATTCGTTTTTAAAAGTTTACATTGAAATGGCTTAAAAGTTTGGAGGACTCTAAATACTTATTTTATTAAAAAAGATAATATTACAAAAGTGCACTCGAGAGTATCGTTCATTCTCAAATAAATGTCCAATATGACATTGGTAGGCAGACTCATGCAAGCATATCAAATTAGGGGGTCTCGACTTGCTAAAACTTCAATATGTGGGAACCGGCAGGTTTGGCTGGTTGGTAGGTCGGTACTAAGAGGGAATTGGAGTTGTCTGACGTCGGTGGGCAGACTCATGCAAGCATACCGAACTAGGTGGCATTGGCTTGCTTAAGATTCAATACGTCACTTGGGTGTCCTATTGGGATCGACACTGGAAGGAAACGGGGGTCCCTGGTGTCGATGGGTTGATCCGGTTAAACCCAATGAGCTGGGAGAATTTAAATTTCGCGATGCCCATATTGATCGAAGAGTTGATTGAGGAAGCTGGTTTAAGGCGGTCTGCAGCAAGATCATGAGTTTCTCCATCTGTATGAGTTGGAGGTCGTGGCTCTGCATGAAGCTAACTGATTCGAGTCGATTGGTTTCCGGGGTTATCATGGATGCCTGTGTAAAGCACTCTACAGCAAGATAACGGGGTTTTTCCATCCGTATGAGTTGGAGGTCGTGGCTCTACATGATGTTAAACGGATCGAGCTGAACAAATTTGGAGGAATCATTAGCGAACGGTGTTGCGTACTACCCACTATCAGAACATGTGTTATTTGTTTTGCTTGTAATCAAATGGCTCACGAATTGGTCATGTTTGCTTTAACTAACAGTAGCTGGGATTATGGTAAGGGGTCTGTCCCACCAACTGTAGCTTTAGCTGTCCGGCTTGATGTCGGGTTAGTTGATATTTAATTAATAAAATTCGTTTTACCTTAAAAAAAAATGTTTAACTTTTAGTTAAATTTATGGTAAAAAAACTAAATTGTCCCTATTTTATTTTTAAATTTTCAAATTTGTGTCTCTCAACCCTCTTCTTTCTTACCTTATCTCCGACAACTAACCTATGAGAAAATCATTCTCAGCAACATAAACTCCATGCTCCAATTGAAGATCTTCCCAAGCACATAAATGTTATTGAGCTTAGTGTTTTCCTCTTAAAATAATTCTTAACCAAAAAATTATTCGCTTACTAACTCCACGTCGTAACCAGACACCGGGAAAAGTCAACGCCGACGAGTAAAACTCGTCGGTCAAATCATCCAATCCGGAAAGAAACCTAAAATCTGTTGCATAATCGCCAGAGCCTATTGTCGTGAGTACCACGTCCAAGTCCAAGAGTGACACTCCATCTGAAATCAAATCGCTTTTCTCCAATTCCATTTTCATTTCCAACTACACTGTGTTGCTACGTTTAATTGTTGGCATAATTTTTTAGAGCAAAAGTAAGAAGTCGTGCAACATGTTAAATGACATGTGGAGCAACTTGTTACGATCCAGATTAGGAAAGATTTAAAGCTTTCCTATTTCGACGAAGCTTGGAGCGAAAGAAGAAAGGCGCCACGAAGACTTGGAGCGCAAGAGAGTGACGTCGACAAAGTCAGGCGACTTCAAGCTGTCAGTAACACGTCAGCAATAGGCGGCAACTCTACTTGCCTGATTTATTCAGGAAGTCAGAACAGGCAAGACGACTTCCAGCTGTCGTGGAAGGCGGCAACGACTTGCCTGATTTATTCAGGAAGTCTGAAACTTCCTGTTCCTGATCCGAGAAGGATTAAGAATGTGAGCTGCTATAAAAAGCCTTGAGCTTCCCATTAGCAGATCATCCGTTCTTGTTCTAAAACTACAAGATTTCTCAAAGCTCTTAACCGTGCACCATCGGCGTGTTGAGAGGCTGATTAAGATTTGCTAGAACGGTCTTTGCTCCGATCAAAAATTAAGTCGCGAAGACTAAGTGTTTGGATCGGTTAGGGTTTTTGTTTGTGATTGAAGATTCACAACTCCGTCAAAGAAGACAACGACACCGAGCATAGGCTTGCTCGAAGGGTGAAATTGAGAGGATCTCAAAGACAGGGGGAGAGGCCCTTGGTCGAGGTTGTTCACGGTGAGATCTATAGTAGCTTAGGACAATAGCTTGTGTGATAGCTAGTTGGTGCTTGAAGTTGTACTATTGACTACCTAATAGTGAAAATCTTTCCACTGGCAAAGTGCCCCCAGACGTAGGTGCAGAGTCACCAAACTGGGTAATCATCTCTGGTGTCGTTATTATTATCTGTTCACTGTTTTACTTGCGATTTACGTTTTAGGCAAGTAGTCGATCCACAAGTTACGACTTTGTGTTCGACTTCTTGACTCGGCTACAATTCAGAATTTCAATTGGTATCAGAGGAGGCACCTTTTCTTTTAGGTGATTTTCCTGCAAAATTTCTGAAAAGCCAATATGGACTCAAAGGAAGGAGGTTCAGTAAATCGACCACCAGTGCTCGATGGAACAAACTATGGGTACTGGAAAGCACGGATGTGTGCCTTCTTGAAGTCCCTCGACGGCAAAACCTGGAAGTCTGTCATCAATGGATGGGATGAACCTTATTATGCTGATGCTCATGGAAATCAAACTAGCATCAAACCAGAAAAGCAGTGGAGCGCGGAAGAAAATTAAGCCGCCCTAGGTAATTCTCGTGCACTCAATGCTATTTTTAATGGAGTAGACAAGAATGTGTTTCGACTCATCAACACATGCACAAGTGCCAAAATTGCCTGGGACACTCTTGCTGTTGCTTACGAGGGTACTTCCAAAGTCAAGGAGCAGAAGTTACAGTACCTCACGACCAACTTCGAGGCCCTGACCATGAATGAAGACGAAACTATTGCGGAGTTTAATGTGCACATCAAGGATCTGGCCAATGAATCATATTCACTTGGCAAGCCTATGACCGATGAAGATTTGGTCAGAAAAACGCTGAGAGCCCTAAGTCCCAGATTCAAGATGAAGATTACCGCTATAGAAGAAGTCCATGACTTAAAGACACTGAAGTTTGATGAGCTCATGGGATCCCTAATGACTTTCGAGCTCTCCCTACTTCTTATCGAGAATAAACACAAAGGTGTGGCTTTCAAAAGTTCTACTCAAAAACAGAAGAACTTGACGCACTCTGATTCGGATAGTGACATTGAGGAAACTATCGCCATGCTGGCCAAAAACTACAATAAAGTCATGAAAAGATTCGGCCAGATGACAGGGAGGAACGTCACCCGGAAGTCAGAGACAAGCCGCATCACAAGTTTCAGAAGCTCGAAAGCACAACTAACGATGGTAGACGAGGAGAACGATCAGGTAAAGGAGTTCAGTGCTTTGAATGTGAGGGGTATGGACACATGCAGAAAGAATGTCCCAACTTCTTAAAGAAACAAAAGAAGGGATTCAATGCCTCTCTAACTGACGATGAAGATGAGGAAGACAGTGACCTTAAGCATACAAGTAACTATGTTGCCTTCACTTCCTCCACAATAGATCAACCAGCTGAAAGCTCAAAGAAGTATGACTCTGATGATGAGCTATCCGATGAGACCCTCAACAATGCTTACAACGAATGGTATGTCAAGTGGCTTGAACACTCTCAGGTAATCGAAAAACAGAATGCTCTCATTCTTACTCTTAATGAAGACAAGTCAAGACTTCTCGAGACGACTGTTGATCTCAAAAAGGAAGTGGCTCGACTAAAAAGCGAGTTAAAGCAGGTCACCAAATCAGTGAAGATGATGAATCCAAGCACTGACACTCTTGACCAAATACTTTCGATCGGGAAACCAGCTAGGAATATTGAAGGTCTTGGATATTCGAAAGAAGCCTCATCATCGCACACCGTCTTCGTCCCTCAGAAGGTTGTCCCCCAGAAGTCGCGACAGAAGTCTCCTAACTTCACGGCTGACCAAGCAACCGAACAGCCTCTTACCGTGGCGGCTTCAAAGACACAGAACAAAAGACATAACTGGGTATGTCACCATTGTGGACGAAGAGGGCATATTCGACCTTTCTGCTATCAGCTATATGGGAGGAGCTTCGTCAAGAAAATGACCACCATCAAGAAAGCACAACCACGTAAGGAATGGCGAGTTAAGGAGGTAAACTTTCGAGCTAATATCGCGTATACCGCTCTAAAGGCTTCAACCAGCAACGATTGGTACTTTGATAGTGGATCCTCTCGACATATGACGGGTAATAGCTCTTTCTTGGTCACTTTAATACCTTGCACAAATAGCTTCGTCACTTTTGGAGATGGAGTAAAAGCTAGAGTACTCGGGAAAGGAAAACTCAACCTTCCTAACTTACCATGTCTGAAAGAGACTCTACTGGTAGAAGGTCTTACAGCCAATCTCATCAGCATAAGTCAAATATGCAATTTAAATCTGGATGTCAACTTCACTCGTGACAAGTGGTCGGTCAAAGACGAACAGCACAAGGAAGTCATGACAGGCCACAGGTCCCTTGATAACTGTTATCTATGGTCTCCAACAGTCACAACCTTGCCAGCCAAGTGCCTTTTATCCAAAGCTCAAGAGACAAAGCTATGACATCAAAAACTTGGTCACATCAATTTGAGGAGTATGCAAAAGATTCTCTCTGAAAAGGCGATCATTGGAGTTCCCAAACTCAAGATCATTGAAAGAAAAATCTGTGGAGAATGCCAGATTGGGAAACAAGTCAAGACGTCACACAAGAAGGTACAACATCTTACTACGTCTCGTGTTCTAGAACTTCTTCATGTTGACCTTATGGGACCCATGCAAGTAGAAAGTCTAGGATGGAAGAAGTACATATTTGTCTGTGTAGACGACTTCTCGAGGTACACCTGGGTAGACTTTATTCGAGAAAATTCAGGCACCTTCTCAGTCTTTGAAGCCCTATGTCGGAGAGTTCAACAAGAAAAGGGAGAAGTCATTGGAAAAGTTATCCGACTTCGAAGCGATCATGGAAAGGAGTTTGAGAACATCAGCTTCGCAAACTTTTGTGATGCTGAAGTAATTGCACACGAATTTTCTGCTCCCATCACTCCTCAGCAAAACGGGATCGTTGAAAGAAAAAATCGCACTCTTCAAGAAATGGCAAGAGTCATGATGTTAGCCAAAGACATCCCGCAACACTTCTGGGCTGAAGCTTTGAATACGGCATGCCATATTCATAATAGAGTGACCCTCCGCCCTGGAACTTCGCTCACTCTTTATGAAATATGGAGGGGGAGAAAGCCGAATGTCAAATATTTCCATGTCTTTGGATCGATCTGCTACATAATTGCAGATAGGGAACCTCGACGCAAACTTGATCCGAAAAGCGACGAAGGCATCTTTCTCGGATACTCCAGAAATAGTCGGGCTTTTCGTATATTCAACAAACGCACCCGGACTATCATGGAATCCATCAATGTCGTGATCGATGACAGTAACGAGCAACCCAGTGACGAGGACGAAGAAGTCCTAAATCTCTCAGGAGAAGTCAGATCAGAAGTCAGTGGCGATGAGCGCAACAAAGAGTCTAAAAACGAAAGCCCAATCATCCCGGACAAAGAGGCATCTCCTATAATACAGAGAGCTCCATCAAGAATTCAGAAGAATCACCCATCCCAGAATGTGATAGGAGACATCAATGAAGGAGTGCGGACTCGACAAAAGGCATCTCTTGACTACAAAGAGATGATAGGTAACATTTGCTTGATTTCCAAAATTGAGCCAAAGAATATACAAGAGGCCATCAATGATGAGTACTGGGTCTGCGTCATGCAAGAAGAATTGGTTCAATTTGCAAGGAATGAAGTCTGGGAACTAGTACCCAAGCCTGACAATGTCAATGTCATCGGGACAAAGTGGATATTCAAAAACAAGTCTGACGAGCAAGGAAACATCACTCGAAACAAAGCAAGACTGGTTGCTCAAGGATACACATAAGTAGAAGGAGTCGACTTTGAAGAAAATTTTGCTCCAGTAGCCAGACTGGAAGCCATACGACTTCTTCTCGGCATCGCATGTCATCTGCGTTTTAAAATCTATCAAATGGATGTAAAGAGTGTCTTCCTTAATGGAAATCTCAACGAAGAAGTCTATGTGGCTCAACCAAAGGGATTTGAAGACCATGACTCTCCTCATCATGTCTACAAACTCAAGAAAGCTCTCTACGGTCTCAAACAAGCCCCACGAGCATGGTATGAACGTCTCACTCAATTCCTAGTTCAGAATGGATATATTCGAGGGGGAGTAGACAAAACTCTCTTTGTGAAGAAGGAATGAAGGGACATCAAGATTGCTCAAATATATGTCGACGACATTGTATTTAGAGGAAAGTCAGACAAGATGGTGGAACGTTTCGTCCAACATATGCAGTCTGAATTCGAGATGAGTATGGTCGGTGAGCTCACATACTTCCTAGGTTTCCAGATCAAGCAGATGTCAGATGGAATATTTATCTCCCAAAGCAAATATGCAAAGAATATTGTCAAGAAGTTCGGGTTAGAAAAGGCCTCGCACAAGAGAACTCCTATTGCCACACATGTCAAATGCACAAAGGACGAGATGGGAGAATTAGTTGATCAAAGCCTCTATCGAAGTATAATAGGAAGTCTTCTCTATCTAACAGCAAGTCGACCCGACATCGCTTACTCCGTGGGAGTCTGTGCTCGATATCAAGCCAATCCAAAAGTCAGTCACTTAGCTCATGCCAAGAGGATCATAAGGTACATCTCTGGAACCGCTGAATTGGGTCTACTATATTCCTTTGATACCTCTCCTATTCTTGTTGAATATTGTGATGCTGACTGGGCGGGGAGCACACCAGATCAAAGAAGTACCTCTGGAGGTTGTTTCTACCTCGGGAATAATCTTGTATCGTGGTTCAGCAAAAAGCAAAATTGTATTGCTTTGTCAACTGCTGAGTCCGAATATATTTCAGCCAGAAGTAGCTGTACTCAGCTTCTTTGGATGAAACAAATGTTGGCAGAGTATGGAGTCAAGCAAGAAGTCATGACTTTGTTCTGTGACAACATCAGTGCTATCAATATCTCGAAAAACCCAGTGCAACATAGCAAGACAAAGTGTATTGATATCCGGCACCACTTTATTCGAGAGCTTGTAGAAGACAAGAAGATAAAACTCGAGTACCTACCCACTGAGAAACAAGTCGCTGACATCTTTACCAAAGCACTAGATGCTAACAGGTTTGAAAGTCTGAGGTCATCCCTTGGACTTTGCTGTCTGGAATAACCAGAAGTCAAGAAAGAAGAGAGAGAGCTTTTGAATGAATTTTTACTCTCTCTCTATCTGGACCAGACAGGGTCCACAAAATCTAGCCGGGCCCAAATCTCATTATCAGAAGCCCAGTTGGAATTATGTGTTTAAAAATTCAAAAAGAGGAATGATGGAAAAACTGACGACAATCCAATCAGCTCTCAACCCCCCTTCAATTTCCGCAGAAAAAGCCTGCACAATCCTCTCCATCTTCCCAAAACTGCTAGGGCACCTAGAGAAGGCTAAAACAAATCTGCAACTGTGAGATTTTGCTCTTCTTTTCAAAACCAAAATCGATCGAGCAAATGGTTGGAACAAGAAGCGGGCGCATACCATCTGCTTCCAAATTACGAGCAAAGATGCGGGTAAAGATGATCGCTCAAAAACTGTCAGCCTCAAAATCCTCGACAAACAAGCATGGAGTAAGGATTCGAGGAGGAAAAATCTCAGGGGAAAGTTCGGCAGCACCTCAAGGAGTAACAACCTCACCCCCAACTATCACACCAGTAGAGACAACTCCCGTCGTTGAGAAGGACGACACTTTAGCCGAATCTGCGAACATAGAAGAGGAAACCTCTCTCTCTACTCCGACCCCGACACAAGGTAAATCTGCTATCCTCTCTGAAGTAAACACTGTAGATGAAAGCCTGGTTGAAGAAGGTCTAGGAACCCTTGTTCCTGAAATCCATGTTACTAGCACCAAGGACCAATCCAGCCCCTCTAAGTCGACACCAGCACCAAATAAATCCCCTCTAAACGAGGACTTGCAGAAAGAAGGAAGTTCCCATGTCGCCCCGGACAGTAATTCAGGGCTTAATGAAGATCAGGAAACTATTCCAGAAGTCACTCGACCTATAGAGAAACCTGTTAACATCGAAGAGATAGTCGACACTAAGACCATGGAGAAAGAAGAAGTTGTGCCTAAAAGGCTTGAGAGAAGGAAGCTACCAACAAGAAGGTTGGTCGATGAAGAAGAAGAACCCCAAGTACCGAGGAGATTGACCCCAAAGAGGAAAACCACAGAGAAAGGAGGAGCATCTGCTTCTAAACAGCCAAAGAAGTCTAGAAGGAAGTCACTAATTTCTGCAGCAACATCTGCTCTAGAAGAACAGGAATCTGAAGAAGAAGACACCCAAATTGTGCTACCACGGGTCAAAAAGGCAATGGGAGGGCAGAAACTCCCCAAGAATGTGCCTAAAGCTCCTAAAGATAATGTCTCCTTCCACTCAGTAGACAACGCGGTTAAATGGCAGTATGTATACCAGCGCAAGATCTATCCAGAAAGAGAGCTTTCCACAGAGGCGCAGGGGATAAACTCGATCGTGGAACTTCTCCGAAGAGCAGGCCTGACCAATACGGTCATAAATATTGGGCCATTCTACCCAACATTGGTCAAAGAGTTTATTGTCAACCTTCCAAGCGAGTTTGATGATCCAGAAGACGCTGAATACAGAAAGATGTTCGTTCGGGGAGAATGCTTCGAAATATCTGCCTCAACCATCAATGCCTATCTTGGCAGAGAAGACCCAGAAGTCACTCCAGAAGTCCCGTACTTAAACAAAGTAGCGGTCGAGATCACTGGAGGACGGAAGAAGGTCTGGCCCGTCAAAGACACCATTGCGGCCACTGAGCTAACTGCCAAATACTCAATACTCTACCGCATTGGCCTGGCAAATTGGGCACCTTCTACACATGGGTCGAGCATTAAAACCGAATTGGCTAAACTCATATACCAAATAGGTACGCAATCTTCTCTTGATTTTGGCTCATATGTCATTGAACATCTAGTCAAGCATGCCAAATCATGCGCTGTCAAGCTTCCTATCGGGTTTCCTTCATTGATCACCGGTCTCCTTCTCCAACAACGTCCTCACATTGTTCGAGAGACGGATATTCCGGGTAAGAAGCCACTGCCCCTTGCTATCAGCCTCAAAAACTTCGAAGGCAAGCATTTGAAGGACCTCGCACCTCCTATGGCCAAAGCATCAGGAGCTGGTTCAAGCTCTCGACCTTCAGGACCACTTGGCACTAGGATGGAGGAAGAATTGGTGGAGATGATCGATGATCTGGAGAAGTCAATTGCGATGCTATCAACCCGCAAAGTCGCCTATGAAGCTCTCCTCAATGACCTCCGCTCTGCTCCTGCTGCTGAAGATGATGTTGATGACTCCACTTCGTTTTAAGTATTTCTCTGATTCACTATGATAAACTTGTTCCAAACACACTCTTAAATCCTCGGGGTATGTCCAAGTTACTTTTCTGCACACTACGACACTGGTTTTTATTTGCTCATGGTTGAGCTGGATATTTGCTCATGTTTGAGCTGTTTATTTTTCTCATGGTGTGACCTGGTTTTTACCCTGCTGTTTAGTCGAATTTCATTGTATGATTGCCTTTGGCAATATTGTTAGACAAACAGGGGGAGATAGATAGGCTACGCCAGAAGTTACGCCATAAGTCGCGCCAGAAGTTGCGCATAGAAGTCGCACAAAGAAGTCGTCGCTCCAGAAGTTAAACCAGAAGCCGCACAAGAAGTCGCATCAGAAGTCACATAACTTGCTGTGTGCGTAACTGCCTCAAGGTGACGATGTGCCTGAAATGTGTTTTAAGTCACATCACTTGCTGTGCGTAACTGCCACAAGGTGACGATGTGCTTAAAAAAGTGTTTTCCTAAAAAATTGCCAAAGGGGGAGATTGTTGCTACGTTTAATTGTTGGCATAATTTTTTAGCGCAAAAGTAAGAAGTCGTGCAACATGTTACATGACATGTGGAGCAACTTGTTACGATCCAGATTAGAAAAGATCTAAAGCTTTCCTATTTCGACGAAGCTTGGAGCGAAAGAAGAAAGGCGCCACGAAGACTTGGAGCGCAAGAGAGTGACGTCGACAAAGTAAGGCGACTTCCAGCTGTCAGTAACACGTCAGCAATAGGCGGCAACTCTACTTGCCTGATTTATTCAGGAAGTCAGAACAGGCAAGACGACTTCCAGCTGTCGTGGAAGGCGGCAACGACTTGCCTGATTTATTCAGGAAGTCTGAAACTTCCTGTTCCTAATCCGAGAAGGATTAGGAATGTGAGCTGCTATAAAAAGTCTTGAGCTTCCCATTAGCAGATCATCCGTTCTTGTTCTAAAACTACAAGATTTCTCAGATCTCTTAACCGTGCACCATCGGCGTGTTGTGAGGCTGATTAAGATATGCTAGAACGATCTTTGCTCCGATCAAACATTAAGTCGTGAAGACTAAGTGTTTGGATCGGTTAGGGTTTTTGTTTGTGATTGAAGATTCACAACTCCGTCAAAGAAGACAACGACACCGAACATAGGCTTGCTCGAAGGGTGGAATTGAGAGGATCTCAAAGACAGGGGGAGAGACCCTTGGTCGAGGTTGTTCACGGTGAGATCTATAGTAGCTTAGGACAATAGCTTGTGTGATAGCTAGTTGGTGCTCTAAGTTGTACTATTGACTACCTAATAGTGAAAACCTTTCCACTGGCAAAGTGCCCCCAGACGTAGGTGCGGAGTCACCGAACTGGGTAATCATCTCTGGTGTCGTTATTATTATCTGTTTACTGTTTTACTTGCGGTTTACGTTTTAGGCAAGTAGTCGATCCACAAGTTACGATTTTATGTTCGACTTCTTGACTCGGCTACAATTCAGAATTTCACACTATATCGTTCGAGATTACCTAAATTGACAAAGACTAAAAGTTGTGTAATTTTTCAAGAGGTATTTTTTGATTTCGGTATGGAGCTGGTCATTGGCGAATTTGGCACTCCTCCTTACTCACACTATAAATCCAGTATTTAATATATTTGTTAGATATGAGAAAACATAATAAACCCCAAATCTCATAAATTGGCTTTCCCTCTCTCATCAGAAATTTGACTTCCTCATTTGAATCCTCTAATAGGGAAATTCTGAGGCTACTATGAGGAGATGAGCTGATATCGTCGTTTAGTTTAATTCACTTATTTAAAAATGGACGATACTTAAGCGTGCTTTTGTGAGATTACCTCTTTATTAAATTATTAGGGGTGGTCACTTTTAACCCAAAATTGAATCCGAACAAGGATCTAAACAAAATATGAACCGAAAACCGTGGTTATTGGATCAGATTTGGGTTTGAAAATTGATAATCGAATCAATTTGGTTCAGATCCGGTTCCGAGAGTACATAACCACTGGTTAACTGGTTTAGAACCGAATCGGTTTGGGGGTGTATTTTTTATATTTCAATTTTTAAGTTTTTTCCTACAAAAGAGTTTAGTTGTGTATAATTTTCATCATAAATTGAAAAATGAATGAAATCATAATAATTGGGTCTTATTGAGAAAACTATATAACTGAACCAGAGAACCAGACCCTCAGCCTCACAATTAATCATTCAATCGGATCTAATTGGGTAGAACCAGAAACATGACAGAAGAATTGGACCTAGAACCGGACCGATTCTCACCTATAAGGTCCGGTTTGGGTCTCTAAAATAAGGAACCATGAGTAGAAAGTAAAATAAGGAACCATAAGTATTTTCTATGATAGAGCCATGAGTAACACATAGTAAAACTGTGCCAAGTACACCAGAACCTCCCATAATATAAAATGAGTTCAATGTCCAATTATGAATTCTTTGTAAAAGATTATGAATTAAAATATAGTCGCACCACTAAAATTAGGTGTAAGAAACCAACCAGACTGATCCGATGAATAAATGAGAACTACATAAACAAAGATAACAATTGGACTAGAGAATGCAATTGAATTATAAGGTCGCAATTGAACATAATGCAAAAGTAATAAGTTGCCATCGTTTGTCTCGTAAGGATCCACTCAACTTCTCTAAACATCCATTTCTACATGGGATCCTGAATAGCGAACCTAGCACAACAAAAAATGTTGGGCACAACTGTAGTTACGACGTTTTTGGTGATTGGCTTATTCTTAAGGAACTAGAAAAGATGCCATAAAGAATGACAGAACATCGTATGGGACATCCTGTATGACATTGTTGGCGACATCTCGTTTAACATTCTGTTCGACGGAAATCAGGAAAGCATCTGTTCTTCATAAAGTACGACTACGATTAGGAATTGTGCAAAGATCCAACGCGTCTCCAAATCTGGAAAGAAAAAAGACGGTGACAAAGAGGAAACCCATTAGGTTAGTACTTATACTCGATTGCTGTAAAAGGTTAGGCTACCCCCTTAGCAATCGTGTGGTTCTTTTATTGTTTTCTAACAATAATTTACAAAACTCTTAGACGTGAAGGTTTGCGGGCTGAGAGGCTGTAGATTGTGTTGAGGATATTGTGCATCATTTTAACTAAAGAGAGTTAGGTGATTGAGGGTTTACTGATCGTGTGAGTGAAGACTGCACGCAACCAAAACGTTCAACGACAGCTTGAACCGACAGAGTAAGGCGATTGCTCGAAGAGTGGAATCAAGACGGCGTATTGGATTCAGGGGGAGACCCTGAGATAGGTTACACGTGTAATAGTAGCATAAAGTATAGATCTTGTGATGATCATAGGTACTTGTATGTTTTGACGTATTACTGATAGTGAAACCTTTCCGCTAGGCTGAGAGCCCCCAGACGTAGGTGACGTTGCACCGAACCGGGTAAACAATTTGTTGTGTCGTTGTTTATTACGTTTTGATACTTACTGTCCTGCTTCATCTACGTAAGTTGTCATACACTGTGTTATAACATTATACATAACATTGTGTGTGCCATCTTGCACAACTATCTGATCAAAATTTCAAATACGAATCATTTTTCCATTCTTACTTATAAAATAATCGAAGATGGAAGTAAACTATTTACGATTCCTATGTCCTTATATGTCAAACTCATACATAAAATTCTCTAATTGCCCTCTTCATGCCTTCTTATTTTAGCTCAATGTTAATCGAATTTTCTAAGAAACGCTACGCGTTAGTTGGCAAACAACACCCCGTGAGGAATAGCCGGGGATTAATCAGGATTAATCGAATTTGTATTTTTTAATTTATTTCTAATATAAAAAAATCATATAATATAAAAATAAATATTGTAAATATAAGAAATCAACAAGCACGGTTTTTCGGTGATAATTTAAAATAGTGATAAGTGGTCACAACTTTAAGGATAAAAATTTCAAAATTGACAATATAAAACAACTAAATTTTCATTACAGAACCATTCAATCAATTTTCACCGTGAAAATAAACTCTAAACTGTTGTTAACATTTGTGAACATTCTAATCTTGGCGTTTTGATGATAACAAACATCTTTATTATTATTCAAGATCAAATACTTTATTCCAATTACTTATGTTGTATAATACAAGCTTTCCAAAGTTACTTCCAAAGTTACTTCAATGTTGATAACTTTTTCAGCATTTGTGCCAACTTTGAAAAATCATATAAAATTCATTTCTTTATTAAATTGAGATTTCTTTAATGTTCTGAAAACCTTGAAGAGTCTATTTTTCAATGCAATTTTTTTATATTATCACATGTTTTTAGAGAGATATTGAAGAAAGAGTGACAATACATCAAATCAGACAAAACCGAAAAAGCAGATTTTATGGGTGAATTTTCTTGTCAAAGTTGACTTGATTGGGAGTATTGTAGCATGTATATGATACACCATTGGAAAGATATATGAGTCTAGTTTGTAGCCCTACTGTTTTGGACTCTTGAAGAAAAAGTTATGGTCATTTGAGCAAGTAAAGGTCAAAGCTGAAAATATGGGGCAGCAAGTTCATCACCTCTTTGCACCCAATGAAGTCCTCCACAAATTTTCATTATCCAAGAACAATTTCAGACCTATAATGATGATCAAGACATTCTATGGAAGATCAAGAATGACTATATAGAGTGGTTTAGGTCATAGAATTAAGAACTCTTGTAAGTATGATTTTAAAATATGTTTTGGCTAGCTCTACACTTCATCTTTACTCACTTATTTTTAAAATGCTCTTTTTATTCATTATTATTATTTTTTATTTTGAAAAGACAGCAAGATAACAATTACAAGTAATCTTCATTTTGAAATATGTGTTTGGAGCCATTCTATTGTCAATTCTTACAACTTGGATTTGCACTCAAGTATCTTCCAACAACTCTATTCTTTTGGTTTTTCATTTGACACAACACAACACTCTACTATTTCTCTATAAAAAAGAAGTTCTAGCACAAGTTCTTCATCTTTAAGAGAAAAGTTATTTTGATAGCTCTTGTGTTTCTTGTTCTTGAAAATGTTTTTCAAAATCATGATCTAAGAGTTTAATATGTTTTGATCTTTGAAAAACATGCACTCTTATTGTCAAATCATTTCCTGAACATGTTGTGCTCTATTTGAAACTTATTTTGAAATCATATGTTTTTAATATCACTTTGAGCTAAGCCTTACATATCTTGAAATCATATATAGCTTGCTTGTACTTATTTTTATATCATTGTGATTGAGGCATTGTGTTCATTCTACATAAGATTAAACACCTTGTATTGTTGACTCTTGGTGAGTTGACCTCAATATCTTCATCTTGTTGTTGCGAGATTAGTTCTTGTAGGTGTTGTTGTTTGGTGTTGTAATTTACAAGATTTTTTCTTGTAATCCCTTGTGACTTTTATTAAGTTAGTTTAGAGGCCGAACTCTTTGTGAGTTCTTAGGGGTGGACATAGCAACTCTAAGAAGAGTTGTGAACCACGTTATATTGTTGTGTTTGCTATCTCTTCCCTTATCATCTTACTTGCTATTTTTTTAGATTAATTTTTATTTGCTATAATTTTGATCCAATCTATTCACCCCCCCCCCCCCCTCTAGATTGATTCTTTGGGACCTAACATAAACTCACACAAATTGAATAAAAAAATCAACCATAAGCTCACACAAATTAAATAAAAACATACAAATCACCATTTACGAACTTGAAGTGAAGTTTAAAGCTCAGTAGCTCCGACTTTGATTGATTTGTGAAATGGGTGCGTCGACGGGCGAAAGACATTCTTCGGATGCGAAGAGGATTAGGGCGTAAGGGTTTAGGGCGAGAGAAGGGAACGAAGCGACTATTTCTGATTTCTTATTCTTAAGTTTTTAAGTTTTAGTTGATTTGAACCAAAATGTTCAGCACCCCTCGATTAGCTTAAAACGGGGCAGTAAGGTGAAAAACAGCGCCTAGGCACGGCCTAGGCGGCCATTTTTTTAGAACACTAGTTAAGAGCAGGGATAATTCCTGATGGTTACCCCTAGAATTGTCTTTATTTCAGGTGGGTACACCTAGAATATATATATTTTTTCATATGGGTACACTTTAGTTTTGCAAAATTTTCACTTTGGAACTCTCTGTCCAATTTCGTTAGTTTTTAACATTTTTGACATGTGAAATGACTAAAGTATCCTTAAGGGTTAAATGATTTATTAAAATTGGATTGAAAAGACTAAACTACATTGACATATATTTGTAATTTTCAATCTATGCCATCCATTCTTTCTCTTCACACACACACACACTCTCTTCCCCCGTTCTCTCCCTCACTCCTCTCCCTCACAATGTGATCCTTCAATTGAAAGTGATTAACATAAAAAATCAGAAAAATCTATACAACCCACAAAACAAAATTAAATCTCAATTAAAACGTAGAATCTAGAAAGGTGAAGGAAATCACAAACCCTTGGGGCTAGGTGGTAGAGGAGGCAGCAAAGGGACGTGATAGACCTCATCGCACCTCCTCATCTTCTTCTTGCAGCAAATGAAGAGCGGGCTCAACACTAGCAAGGCCACGACCACAACCACCGCGATCCCCACAACCAGACCCGCCAAGATTAACGAAGAAGAAGAATATGACACCAAAAAACCAGGTGGCGGTGCGCTCCATGTCCCAGGTGTCGACGACGGAGGGCTCCAGGTCACCGATCCTGAAGGCGTCAACGACAGAGGAAGGAAGACGGTGGCGACATCGGTGCAAGAGGAGACATGACGACGAATGGGGAGAGAGAAAACTTGAGATACTTATGTTTATTACATTCAGTTTTTATATTGTATTTTTATTTATGAATGTGTGGTTATATTTTGTTTGGTAATTAGTAGACAAAAATGTAAAAATGGTTGAGTTATACTTTGTGAGATGAGAGATTGATGTGAGGGAGAGGAGTGAGAGAGAGAAAGGGGGAAGATAGAGAGAGTGAATAGAAAAAATGGGTGACATATGTTTAAAAATTAGAAGTATATGTGGGAGCATTTTAATCTTTTCAATTCAATTTTAATAACTTATTAAAACCTTAAGAGTATTTTAGTCATTTCACATGTCAAAAATGTTAAAAGCTAATGGAGTTGGACGAAGAGGTGCAAAATAAAATTTTTGCAAAACTTACGTGTACCTATCTGAAAAATATTCTAAACGTATGTACATGAAAAACAGACAATTCTAGAGTTAGCCACATAAAATTATCCCTTATAAAGACCTTGGATGAATGGATATTTACTTAAAACCCGGTTCAAACATGGTTGGTCCATTCCGGTCGGGATTTAGTAAACCCCAAACAAGAGGGTATGCAAACAAAAGAAACCACAATTCTGATTCTGAGAGGAAAAGAGACGAAGAACACAGAGCGAGAGAGAGGGAGGGAGCGATGGAAGTGGCAGGTTCTTCGAAGAAAATGATAGCGACGCAGGAAGAAATGGTGGAGGCTAGGGTTCCTTTGGCCTACAGGGATCAATGCGCCCACCTGCTCATCCCTCTCAACAAGTGCCGCCAATCCGAGTACTATCTGCCATGGAAGTGCGAGAACGAGCGCCACACCTACGAGAAGTGCGCGTACGAGCTGGTCATGGAGCGCATGCTCCAGATGCACAAGATCCGCGAACAAGAGGCCAATTTGAAGCAATCTAAGAAGCAGGGCTTTCCTCTCATCCCCAAAACTGCTAATGCTTAGTCTTTGGTTAGTCTTCCATTTCAATCTACTTCTATCCAATCGCTTATTTCATTTCTCTGTTAATCTTATGCTCGTTTGATTATTCTATGGATTCCCTATCAATTCACCATCTTGGGTCTGTTTCAGAGTTTTTATATTTTTTGTCGGCGAATACTTTGGACTTGTTGATTTATAGTGTTGTGGTCAGTCCATTTATATAATTGTGAAGATTAAGTTAGTGTTGTGCTAATCAATTGACTTAGTCTGTTATTTCTTTGAAGCAAGTTTATGTTTTATTGCTATGGGTTTTCTCTATGATCGACAAAGGTATCAGATTAGGTTCAATCTGAATTGGCATTTGGGGTTTTCTAGGTATCAGATTAGGTTCAATGCTAATAAGATAGTGTCGTGTTACTAGCATGGGCAATTTCAAGGTGAAGAACATTTTAGATAGATAGTACAGATAAAACTCACCAGTACAAACCTGTCATTGTATGATGTGTTTGTATACACTTTTTATCGCACGTAATACCCTGAGAAAGTTCTTACTAGTAAACGACGAACATGGGTATGGGAATGACTGATGAAACTTTCTGATATAATGAAGTAGGCTCATTTGCCTTTACTGAAGTGCAATAAGTTTGCTCTAGATGCTTTAAGATTATTCAGTTAATTTGATAATTTAGAGTGCACGAACTTTTTCCTTTGGAGTCCGAGTGAGTAAAAGAGGTACATGCAGAACGCTCTTTAACAATTGATTTTAGGATTTTTTTTTCTTCAATATGCAGCATGTCTCATGAAAGGATGAAAATGAAGCCTTCTTTAGATTCTTAATATCATATAAGTACTGTTTTTCTATGAGAGGAAGTCATGTATGTCCCTCTGCATGCTCAAGCCTAAAGTTGTATTAGAATAATGTTTGAATTAAGAAAAATAAATTTTCATATCATTGACACAAAATGCAAAGAAAACTGTGATGAGGTGCTCCATATGTTTGCTGTTTGTGTCCCTTAAAGTTTCATAGAAGGTTAGGAGGAATAAGGTTAAATACCATGGACCACTAGAATATATAAACCTCTGAAAAGCTCAGCTCTATATTTTTTGGTTCGCAAATAGCAAATTGATAGGGACGTTTATTCTTCAGTGGTAGTGTTTTTAACAGTATTCATTCTTCATTATTTTTTATATCATAGCTTTAAACTTGAGAAACAGTCCAGTGCGCTGCTGCATTAGCTTTTACCTAGATCCAGTAAAACTGATAGGTGCATCCAAGTTCACTAGGCTGATGATCTTTTGGTACTGGTGGTAACCATGAGAAAGAATGCGTAGACTGAATAAAGAATAAATCTAGTTTGTTTACATTATATCGTTTGGGCCTGTATTCTGAGCGATGTAACTACACAAACCCAAATTTCAGTCATCTTGTGGAAAAGAAATATACGCAGGGACGAGGCTATAAGAGGAGACAAGTGCGGGGCTATTGCCCCCACTGAGTTTTTTTTCCTTCTAATATACACTTCATGATTTCCAATTTTTGTGTTCTCTTCCATTAGTTTTTGGATTTTGCCCCCACTGACTAAATATTCTGGTTTTTGTAAGTCTGCAGAAAATGAGCTAATAATATAACATTCAGACTAAATATATGTGTACGACCATGCATATTACACGATAGTTTTCATATGCATACATAGATCTCATAAAGTGATATCCTTGTTCTAGGCATTCATTATAGTGACTGAAATGTCAGCTCACCATGCAAAGGAAACTATCTTAAGAGTCATGAAGAATTTTGTAGGGACTATATACATTGTTGAATCTAACTGGCATTAACTTCATAATGCTAAGAAAACATAAGTTCCTGTATTGTCCTTTGCACCTGATAAATGTCTATTCTCTAGAATATAACTATTCCTGCTTTTGCTGTAAGTTTTGTAAATTAAAACTTGCTTAGTCATTAAATTCCTGATGTTAGATATCCTGAACACATTCTTGGTATAAGTATGGGTTTTGGGAATTTTGACATATAGATGTAGTGGATAAATTTGATTAAAGAAATTTTATGATTGAGGTTCTTTGCATATCGGTCTTGTTTCATGGATGAATAAATTGTGCCCTAGTGAACTGCAGCCCAATTCTAATCTCCCCCATTAAATAATTTACATTGTGACATTAATATTTCGGATAACTGATATCAAGGTCTCTCCAAATTATGTTTTAGAAACCTTTTATTTGCTATATTAAAATGCAAAATTTGACATCAGCGCCTCGTGGAACTGTTCTTCGAATCTATTCCTCTTTTCTCGAATTAATTTGGTGATTATTTGATTCCATCAAGTGAAGTCTCTTAAGAGGTCTTTCATTATAATGGCTTTCTATAATTTTTGATGTGCTAAGAGCATTTAAAAATGCGGAGTGCTCTGGGAATAGAAGTTGTCCAACGGTCTTTTTATTTATATAACCCTAGTACTTCCATATATATGCATTCAAGTGACTTGTAGACCTCTATGCCTATGATCTCTTTCTGAAACTTTGCTTCATCTGCACATCTAGATTGATGATAATATGTACACATTGAGAAGTTGTTTCTGTTTTTAGTTGGGTTTCTTGTCAAATCTAAACTCTGCTTCAAATTTGCAACAGGTAGTTTGAATTGCTGAGATAAGAAGGGCATGCTTTGGTTTTTTATCCATGGTATTTTGGAAAGTTATATGAAACTGTTGTCCAGAGACAATTGTAAGACTTGTTACTCATGTTTTATGTTCTTTACCAGTTTGGACAAGGCTATGCTATCTCAACTGATGGAATAAAATCTCTTTTTAGCCTTCAATTATTTGCCTTGGCTGGCTAATATTGCAAAAACTGAAGACGCCTTTTCCGTAGTCTTTATGAACTTTTTGTTTGAAATATGAGAATAATCTGAAGTCGAATAGGGGGGCTGTTTCACCAAAAATCTCCACAAGAACAAAACCCATTTTCAAAATGATGAAACCTATTACGGTCTCTGACCACAATCTTTCTACCGGTAATCTTGGCAACAAGCTTGATGACTGAGTGGCAATCACTGCACACTCTTAAATTATTAGCAACCCTTATTGTGGTATGAGGCTTGGTTGAGATGAGTCCATAGCATATTGCAAGCCTCTCACTGTGTATTGCTAGTGCCCATTCTTTCTCTCCATCTTCAATGTCATGCATTACTGTCTCTGTATCTGGAGCATACCCTTCCACTCTTGCCTTGTTATCCATCTCCTTCAACTTTTTGTATATTTGTTCCCTCTGTGGATGCCTCCGATCTCCCACAAGGAACTCGTGCACTTCATTGTTCACCTCGATGGAACTACACCCCGGTTCCTTCTCGATTCCACTTCCCCTCATCTTTGCTCTCACCTCTGCCGCCTCTTCCCATCTTTCAGATGATGCGTACGCGTTTGATAGTAGAATGTAAGTTCCCGAATCAGCATCACCGCTATCCAGCAACATTTTTGCTACCCTTTCTCCTAACTCAAGGTTTCCGTGGATTTTACACGCGCTTTGCAGAGATCCTAACATGATACGATCTGGCACTATTTTCAGGTTCGTGATAAAATTGTAAGCCTCTTCAAGATGACCCAGGCGACCAAGGAGATCCACCATGCACCCATAATGCTCGATCCTTGGTTCAATACCATAATCTCTAGGCATGGAGTGTAAGATCTCATATCCCACATCCCGCAAACCTGCATGGCTGCACGCGCTCAAGACTCCAACGAAAGTGAGGCTAGTAGGTCCAACGCCTCGCTTGATCATATCCTGGAACATTTCAACTGCCTCGACACTCTTCCCATGCATCGCAAGCCCCGCTATCATGGAGTTATAGGTGGTGACATCTTTCTCCTTCACATCTTGGAAAACCTGTTGTGCTTCATCGATGCTACCGCATTTCCAGTACGCATTGATCAAAGCACCACCCACAATGTGGTTAAGCACGATATCATACTTTTCCATGTAAGAGTGAAGCCATCGCCCGAGCTCCAACGTTCCCAACTGCGAGCAAGCGGACAGCATGCAAACAATGGTGACTTCATTTGGCCTCACACCCTCCCTCTGCATCTTCCGAAACACCTCCAAAGCCTTGTTCATTTCACTGTTCCTCACCAGCCCATCGATCATGGCTGTCCAGCAAACAGTGTCCTTAATCCGAACCCCATTGAACACCTCACTTGCCTCTTCGACCCTACCGTGTTGCAAATAAGAACCAATCATGGCAGTAGAAGCAACAACATCCCTTTCGGGCATTTCATCGAACACCTTGTGCGCATCTCCAAAACTCCCACACTTGCCGTAAAGCTCAATCAGCTTCAGCCTTATCAATCTATTTGAACTCAACCCAAATTTCGAAATCTGGGCATGAACTTGCCGACCTTCCTCCAAACGCATCTGAAACCCACAAGCTTTCAGGACCGAAGTGACAACATAAGCATCGGGCTCAATCGATTCGCTTGACATTTGAGCGTAAAGCCGAATCCCATCAATATACGAGCCTGAAGCCACTAACCCATCAATCAGAGCAGTATAGAGATATGCATTCGGATGTCGAGTGTATTGGAAAATGTTGGTGCCATAGTTGATGGAGTTGAAAGATGAGCAAAGGCGAAGAAGCTGGAAGATGACGAAATGGTCTTGGTCTTGGCCGTATCTGATGATTTTGGCGTGTATAGGCTTAATTTGACCAACATTCTTGCATTTCTGCAACAGGGATATGAAGTGTTTCCTCTGTGATAATCTCTTGGATCTTGAATCTGAATTTGGTGAAATAGAGTTTCCTCCAATAGCTACAACAGAGCCGCTCATCTGCGCTTTCTGCGGTACACTGCTTGTGAGATAAAAGGGAGTCTATGATATAAGTTATTTTTGGGTAAAGTATAAGTACAATACCTAACTATGACCAAAATACACTTAACTATATTCATAGAAAAAATTGGACACTTAGCACATCAAAAGATTTGAAATGGACAGATGACTCAACAATTGGATGAATTTTGTTAAATGTAAACGTAAAAAGACAAAAATGCTCCTGGCCAAACTTCAAATTCTCAAATCATGTCATTTTTAAGTTTTGGGGGCTTTTGGTTTCACCTGGAGAAGCTCTCACTGGCCTTGCCCTCCTCACCACTGACCGGAGGCTCGTCGTGGTCGTCTCCGGAGATGCTCGCCGGAAATATTGAACAAATTCACTCTTTATAGTGTGCTGGTCCGATTCGTTCTACATTGTTCATAAGTTGTTTTTGTTCGATATTTCCAGCGATCATCTCCGGTGACAACCACGACTAGCTTCCGAACAGCGGCATTTGGTCTTTTCAATTTAACAATGTCCATTTTGAATCTTTGAGTGGGCTAGGGTCCACTTTTTTATGGGTATAGCTAAATGTCTTTTGGTCATAGTTGAGTGTTTATACGTGTACTTTACCCAAGTTCTTTTGGTCAAGTCATATTCACTAGGTCACTCATGTAGTATTATATAAGAGAAATTCATGATCACTACTCACAACTATACGAGTTTTTCACGTTACCACCCACAACTATTTTTTAATTTACATCACCGCGGCGAACTATTTTTATGTTTCATCGTTTCTAACAGAGTTAAATTTGATATAAAATGTTCATAATACCCCTATATTAAAAATTTTAAATTTTTTTATAAATATTTTTTTTCAAATTTTTTTTTCTATCATGTAAATAATAAAGCACTGATTTTAATATTTTACTTTCAAATTTTATTAAATGTCTAAAATACCCCTATATTTAAAAATGAAAAAAAATGTTTGTTATCTTTTTATGAAAAAATATTTCTATGAAATAAATAATAAAAAATTGATATGAATATTATTATTTTTTAAATAAAATTTTATAAAAAATATTAAAAATGAGAAACGTTATTAAAGTTTTTTTTTTATTTTTAATATTTTTTATAAATAATAATATTTAAATCATTATTTTATTATTTACGTGATAAAAAATATTTTTTGATGAAAAAAAGTTCATAAGATGTTTTTAATTTTTTTTTAATATAGAGGTATTATGAACATTTTACACCAGATTTAATTCTGTTAGAAACGGTGAAATATAAAAATAGTTCACCGTAGTGATGTGAAACAAAAAATAGTTGAGAGTAGTGACGTGAAAAACTCGCACAGTTTAAAGTAGGGGTGTGCAGAAAACCCGAAACAGACCAACCTGACCCGAACCGATTGGTTCGGTTCTGGCGGTTTGGTTATGTCTCATAACCGAGAGACGAACGGTTCGAGGCTCAATTTCGAAAGGGATAAACCCGCACTGATACATTCTCTCAAAAATGAAATGCATTAAATGTGATTGAATTTGGGTTGAGAGCAAGACGAGGGAGGCACACTACCACTGCGCCACCCATCCCCTTTGTTGTATTCTACATATTATATTATACATATAAATTTTGATCACTAGCCCAAAACATAATCCCAATCATATAAATACCTCTCTTACATACTCACCTGACTCAGTTTCACTTTCGAAATTTTAAGCCCTAGCAAAGAAAATAGAGGCGAGAGGCGACCGAGACTGACGGTCCGACGTCGATTAACGCCAAATTCGACAAAGAGACTGATGGTTCGACACTCCAGTATTGATTTCCATTAAGAATGTACGAGTAGGAGGTATGAAATTGAAATAGGGTTTCGATTTGCATCTTTTTTATTTGATTTTGCATGTTCACTTGACGGTTCCTGAAGTTTTTCGGATCCGCGAGCGCGGAGAAGAGGAGATCATCGACGGCGCGATCCGAGGAACGGTAGCCTTTCTTTAACAACCTCCTTGAAAATAACGTTTGGTAAGTTTTCGATTACTCTCTAGTTTATACTCTATTGTTTATCTTTCACTATGTTTGCATTGTTGTTGATGCATTATAGCTACAGGAAGGAAATTTAATCGAATTTATTGACCTGGGTTTTGTTTCCCCCTTTTGTATGTGGTAAAATTGTTTGATTTTTTGGAGGGGTTAATATCATATGGGGAGCGATCCAGTAATTGTGGATCATCTTTGTTTGGTGAAATCTTACTGGGTTTGTTGCAAAATTATGACTTTGGTATTGAAAACTATATATTTGGGGATTAGGATTTTCTTGTAATTACTTATGGTTTGATTTGAAAGAGTTTGGTTGTGTTTTGCATATATGAGTGGATGTGTTTTTGTTGTGGGGGTGAACTGATGAACGTAAGACTACAGATGGTTCCTGATTTGATGTTTTAGATTGGTTTTGATATTCTTAGTGGATGATAAAATTTTAAGTCTATATATTGTGTGGTGCACAAAGTAGAGATAAATAATCTTCATGGCCATAACTGGTAACTCAAATTCTTATGAGAAAAGTCTGGCAGTGTGTTAAATTGTTTTCAATTGTTGGATTGGGTAGTAGCTCCAAAGGGTTATTGTGGTGAATCTATGTCTTAATATACCTGAAGAACAGCAATGAGACTGCTGGAAATAGAAACAAATTATTTGAAGTTATGTTTTCTTATGATAGTGTAGACTAATTGATGCAACGTATGTGGTTAGGAAAAACTCTTTATCAAGATTCGTTGAATCGCAAGAATACCGAAGATGATAGATTTGAGGGAAATCTCGATTTTTTTATATTAAACTTCAAAACTGAATAACATAAACGTACAATAGTGCTTAAATAGCCAAAACCTAGCTAATTGCAGAAAATGAAATCCTAAACTTATTGAAAAAGAAAACAAATTACTAAAACTGCGAAAACTGCCCGAAACTTAAGAAACTACGATTTTGACCCTCTAGATGATCTCCGATGGCCGAAATCCGTTGTACCACATGGCAGAGCCATGATTTTGAGTCTAACCGCCATAATTTCCCAGAAAACACTAGTCTTTTGTCTAAATCTGACACTTTCGAGATAACTCCAGGTATTCTAGAAGCATACCGACTTTCTCGACCGCACCACATCACTAATTATGCAAAAGAAGATATTATATTGGATGTGGCTGATTTTCATCTATTTGTATATTATTGTTGAGAGACTTTAGGTAAAAATCAAGACCTGATATTGCTGGCCCTAAATTGTTCATATGAATCATGTTTGTTCGTTCATGGTGCATTAATCACTTCTTTGATTTTCCACCTATCTTTAACGAGGATGTTAAAGAAGAATACATGACTACTGTTTTGATTTGTTTTGCTGCATCATTTATAAATATACATATAAAATTTGTATACTGTTGTTCGAATAATTATATTGATTATTGATTGTTTTTGAATTTTAGTAAATGAATTGTTGCTGGACTTGAACGTTGGAATGTTGCTGCTGTTGGACATAGAAGTTCAATCATATTGATTAAGTTTATGCCTTGGCTGCTGTTGGGCTGTTTTTGTTTAAAGATTTTGTAAAATTGTAAGGTTTTTTGAACTGTATTTGGACACTTAGACTGTATTGTTGAATGTTGGTAACTTTTGGACTCTATTATTGGCTGGATGCTTCACTTGCTTGGATGTAGAATTGAAAACAGAATCATGTTAGAATTGGATTTGGATGTTAAACTATGGAACTGAAAATATATTAGAAATGCTATATTTGCTTTGATTTTCATAATTGGATTTGGACTAATTTGTGTTGGGATGTCTACACTAGATTGGGCCTATAAAGACCCAAATAAATGCCCCATTTATCTTTCGGTTCACCGATCAAACCGACTGAATCGAACCGATCGACCAACCAGCGGTTTGGCTCTCGATTTTGAAGTTCCAATAACCGAACCGGTCAGTTCGGTTCGGTTAACTCCGATTTGGTTTGGTTACTAAACGGTGAACAACCCTAGTTTAGGGTAGTGATCAGAGCAGTTGGTGGCTTCAATTGCAAGGTACATCTCAGGCTCGTCTGCCCATCTTAACTTAGGTGGGGCGATCAGAGAGATGTCTAAGGGTAGTAGAGATGCTTCAGGGTTTGCGCAATGGAGCGCCGCTCGGCATGTCCATCGGAGAATTCTTAGGCTCCGTCTAGGCCGAGTATGTATCCGATAAAGTCCTCGAAAGCGTTCGTAACGCTAACGGGGATATCGTCATCGTCAATAAGGGGTTCTCACTTCCATAGGTCCTTGTCATAGGGAGACGACATCGGGGTTAGGGGCCCACGAGCCAACTCGGTGAACGACGAGGATTCGGCAAGAGCAAAATCACTGGCGGTGGTGATCGCGTCGGACGAGAGCTCGGATCGGGATGTTGCGAGGTTGGCGATTACAAGCCCTTCGGGAGTAGAGACGCGGCCGAAACACAGGTTGGGGCCCGTAAAAACGGCGACGCGCGTGGCAGCAGCCATCGACGCCGTAGATGGCTACGAGGACGAGAGCTCCCGGGGACTCAAGATCAGCGGCAAGGTGCAGATCAGACTAGGTCGGCAAGTCAAGAGTTGTGCGGGTTGGCTTCGGTCGCGTCGTCGGGAGTCTCTATCTCGTGAGCGTGGGATAAACTTTAATCTCTGCGGGGATGAATAATTCAGATAGGTTTACAGTGTAGGCCCCTTATTTATGGGGAACTTATTTCCTAAGAAAGATAGGAAACAAGCTCCTTTAGGGCCTAGCTAGAATCGAGAATCTGTGTGTCTGAATCAATCGATTTTCAAAGCTATGAATTTTCCACGCCGAGCTCTAAGTCAGAGCTTCATCCGTATATTTTTAAGAGTGTCCCTTCAAAAATTTGTATTTTTAATTTTTGAGGTAGCCCGAGATCATTTCAGATCTAATCGCCACGTTTTCTGCCGATATAAATTACTCTCGTTCGTCAAATTAACCTGCTTTTGATACTACTTGTCACGACCTGAGACAATTGTACGTTGAAGAAGTTAGATCAAAGAAGAAGAAGAGAGAAAATATGAGAGATGGGTGTTTAAGGACCGAGGGTCCCAGGGCCGGCCGACCCTCTACGACGATGGACCAGTCATACCTATCTTGTGCTCCAATCAGGCAAATCTTGTTGATCCAGTACTTCCTGCTGAAATAGAGTAAGTCTCCTTGCAGTGAAGGGCGATGATGTGACAATGATTAGCCACGAAGAAGAGGTGGCCACGCTCCCATCTCCTGTGGGAATCGTAGGCTCTCTTTGTGGCATGTTGGCATTGGTTGGGCCGGCCCTAGGGTGGTGCCTTGGATGTGCCATCTTGGTGGGCGGTGTTGGCTCCTCGGGCAGGCATTGGTAGGTCGATCCGTCGTCGTTGGCTCGTCGGGCATCGGGTGTCGTCGGTATGCTTCGGTTCAGTTGAGCAAGAAGCGCACCGACAGTGTTAGGCTGGGGAGCTATGGCGTTTGTCAGGCGTCAGAGTCTCTTGCTCGAACAAAGAATGAGATCGTGATGACCGGGTGGCGAGGGTGTAGGCGTAGCTAATCGAGGGGAGAGGGACAACAAGCTCGGGCAAAGCTCGTTCGTCACATTCGTGAATATTTTTGTGAAAAATATCGAGGGTATGACACTATTCTAACAATGTTGCTTCTTAATTAGGACCCTACGTACGGGTCCTCAAAAGACTTCATATCTTCTAATGGAAGTAATTCAAATTTGCTTCTATCATCGTGCTTTAATATACAAATGGTGCACCAACCTTGAATAATGGTAAAGGTTGTGTGTCTAAAAATGAAATGAATACTAGAAATGCATATTAGCCTGGTCATATCACATGCGCCCAAATCCTATTAATTACCCTACAGACACATCATTTTCAACTCACACATTTAAGTTCAATATGTTATTCGTTATGTAGAATTTGTGCCCTAGTCCAATGTAAAGTAGTATGTAATAGTTTTGTTTATTTTGCAATAAAATGAAATCGGCATTATATTACTGTCTTTGAAGTAATATGTTAAATGTGATTTGATTTATATCATTGAGTGTGTCATCACTAATAGTAGAACTATAGATCCGTACGGATTGCATTTAACGGGTCATTGGTCAGATATGCTTCACCAGAAGCGACCAGTATGAGGATGACTCCTTGTGATCACGCTCTACTGATCATTGACAATGGGATTGCGGAGTCAGATCATAGATATCATTTGGGAAATGATATTGGACGATCCGACCTTAGTATGCAGCATAGATGCTGTCATGAGCATACTTAGTTGTCGTGGCTTGTCATTGTATCCTTAGACCAACGAGTCTTTGTGATCGCTATGTTGTCAACATTTGAGTTTGACATACGCCTAACGTTATCTGTGATAGGATAGGCATAACGGCTATGATTGGCTCCGGGACGGACTGCATGAGTCATGCGAAAGATGGTTAAGCGATTTGTCCCTCATACTCCGGTATGGGAACAATATTCGTTTATGCCACTTGATGAAAACTTGATAAAAATGACTGAAAGGAAACGCATGGCCATGCTATTGATACGAGGTATCATTTTAAGTCATCTTACATATCAAGTAACAGTAATTGATCGAATAAGGATGACGGCTCTATGCCTCATGATCAATAAGGATATCTTGTGACAAAGGGATAGTGACATAGAAGAAATTAGTTTAAGTCGAATCGTCGATCATCGTGTACATTGGGTAATCATAATGTCTTACTAGAGGCCACTTATTATGGATCGGATGAAACGGGGTTTCACGCCGATCTGCCAATGGGACACGAGTCTAGAGGGTCACACACATAGAGAAAGTATGGGGTAGCGGAAGAGAAACCAGAGAAATGGCAGAGTGGCCAATTGGCCACGGGCCCGTGGCCAAACTTAGGGTTTGACCTCGGAGGCCGTGATTAATAAGAAGGGCCACTCCCCGTGGCCATATTAGGTTTTGGACCACGGATTCGTGGCGGCAAGGAGTTGGCCACGGGCGGCGACTTCATAGGGGCCACAGACCGTAACGGGGTCAGTGGCAATCCTAGGGCGGCACAGTATGGCCATGGAGGACGCCCGGCCCCGTGGCGGGGTCGGTGGCGAATCGCCAACAGTCTTTTCTCGAGGATATAAATAGAGGCCAATCATTGGGAAAAATGTTGACGAAAGAGATTATTCTTTCTGAAACATTTGAGGTTTTCTGAGTTTTCTTCCATTACTCCAAGGGGTCCGAAGATTCTAGTAGGTCATCGAGTTCCGTTGTAGCAGTGCTTACTCGTGTGGACTCCGCTAGAGAAGAGCACCGTCCCGGAGTTCTTGGTGGATTCGAGTTATAGGTAAAGCTCTCATGAAACCTTCTTCTCAAGATCAATCTATATTTGCAGGATGATCCTGTAGGGAACCTGGTCGTTCTTGTTGTTTCCGCTGCGTTATTATAGCCTAGGTTCCCCAATAGGTTAAAGGGCAACAATCACTACTAAATACCGTGCTTTTGTTTGGGTGCGTGCATGGTCATATAGAAACTAAAATTCATATTTCTCTCGACCCATGACCCGAATAAAGACGGAAATTAGCAGTATATCGAAAAATAGTAGTATAATTTTGGCACAGACAAAATTGACATATTTTATGACGAAAAAAACAATAACAGGGGAAATAGGGAAATATATACTTGTGATGCAAACAACAACCCAAAATATCAGTGTGCGGATCTAATTATTATTTTCCCTTAAAAGAAGAAAAATGAAAATTTATGGTTTGTTAGGGCATAAATTGATCATGGCATGTTGATGTGAGAATTTCTATATTGAGCCAAAATACAACATAATTTCACATTCTACAAAGTCATTTAAGTTTTAACCATTAATTTGGGCATATATTTTTGTATTGGTATAATTTTCTATATTCCAGCATTTTTCAAAATTTAAATGAGTACTATAATGTCTCTGAAGGGATATCGCAACGATTTGAGCCTCACAATATAAGTGGAGAGGTCTAGGTTTCGAACTCTGTTGTGATACATTTTTCATTTCTTTTAGGTTATACGGTTAGTTTTCAATGCAAAATGTCCAAAATACTTCAGGTTGTCATTCAAATTTTCAAACTTATGTCATTAGACATTTTTTCTTTTATTTTCTCGCTTCCTCTCCTCCTTTCCCCCTTTCTCCTCCCCCGTAGACATGGAATCTTGTTGGAATTTTTTTTTTTTCATTTCTTTTCTCCATTATCGATCAATGATTCAATTCCTCTTCGTTTTCTATAATTACTCAAAATCTTCTCTTTTGTAACAGGTATTCACTGAATTTGAAAAATGCCAAAATGCCGATAAACAAGATTCACCCACTCCCGATACACGGCAAGTGCATATGTTGTTAATTAATAACACGAGTATTTCATCCCAGAGTTATCGAACCCACACTATATATAAATCAAAATTAAGAATTTGATGGAAGAAATTTCTTCGAAGAGATGGAATCGGAGAGAGCTTACCAGACGACGACGAGATTGAGAGAGGTCAGCGGCAAGGTCAACTTACCGATCGCGAACTAGATTCGCAAACCAGATGGTGAGGTTCGGGAGGTCGTCGGTGAGTTTGGCGACGAGAACTAGATGGTGAGGTAGAGAAGAGAGTCGACTGCAATGCGAGATTGAGACTCTGAGAGATGAAGATGGTTAGGCTTTCTAAAAGGCGACGACTGACTAGAGGCGATTATTAGATTTAGGTTTTTGATTTTTAAGAATATAATATAATATATAAATTAATTTTTTAAAATGATATAGGTGTAGGTCGACTTGCCCCGCACCTGGTCAAAAATCCAGACCCAACTTGAACCTAATTTTTTTTCTTCGAGTTTTGTCAGTTCCAATCGGGGTGAATGCATCATATATTTGATGAGTTTAAATTTTTTTGCCATCCCTATGAAAAATAAAAATCCAGTAAAATAAAAATCCAACCATTTATTAATGTAGATGACAAGTATGCCCTTTATTAATGTCATGCACTTTTTTCATTTAGATAAATATTTATGTTATTATACAAAAACAGCTTAGAATTAAAAATATTTAACAAACAAGATCTTTTAGGCTGATGTTAAAATTGAATTGAATTGAATTGAGAAGAGAAGAGATGAGATGAGATGAGGTTAATTAAATTAAGGGAAAATTTTAGATAACCCCACCTAACTATACTCGAGTCTCACATGAACCCCCTTTAAGTACAAAATCAAGGGATAATTCCACTTAACTCCTCCTAAGTTTGGTCGAGTTTCACTTAACCCCTCCTAAGTTCAAAATCCACATGTGGAGTTCCCTAATTTTGCAAAAGTCTCACTTTACCCTAATTTTGCAAAAGTATCACTTTACCCTTTTGTGAACTGATGAAAATACTCTTTCATCAAAAATATTATAAATAATAAATAAAAATGATTTTGAACTTTTTGTTTTCTTATTTTTTTTACAAAAAAAAAAGAATGAAAACTATATTTTAGCATTTTTTTTCAGTTCATAAAAAATAAAAAACGATTATGAAAATAATTTTAAATTTAAAAAAAAAATTATCAGAAAAAGTTTTTGAAAATTATTTTTACTAATAACAAAATTTTATTCTTTATTTTATACAATGAAAACATTCTATAAAAAATTTCAAAAATCATTTTTATCAATTTATTATAATTTTGTAATAAAGGGTATTTTCGTTATTTCACAAAAAGTAAACTAAATTTTAATAAAAGTTAACAGAAAAAGATAAAGTGAAACTTTTTAAAACTTAAGAGACTTCACAAGTTGATTTTGAAGTTAAGCGAAGTTAAGTGAAACTCGGCCAAACTTAAGAGGGGCTAAGTGGAATTTTCCCCAATATCAATTTGAGAGGTGCTCTAAGTATAAAAAATTCCCAATTTACCCTTTTCCGTTAACTTTTATAAAAATTATGTTAAGTGTTTTGTGAAATGATGAAAATACCCTTTGTATTTGAAAAATTAAAATATATAAATAAAAATGATTTTGAACTTCTTTTTTCTAGTTTTTTTTTATAGAAACAAAGAACAAAAATATATTTTGGTATTAATTTTTATAAAAATTAATAAAAATAAAAAAACAATGTTTAAAAATAAATTTGTATTTTAAAGTTTTTATTATAAAAAAGAACTTTTTAAAAATAATTTTTACTACTAACATAATTTTATTCTTTATTTTGTACAAGGAGAAAATTGAAAAAAAAATTAGTTCAAAATTATTTTTCTTGTTTATTTCAATTTTTTAGATACAAGGGTATTTTCGTTACTTCACAAAAAAACTCAACATAATTTTAAAAAAAAGTTAACATAAAATTGTAAAGTGAGACTTTTTGATACTTAGGGCACATTTCAGATTTTGTAATTAAAGGGGTTCATGTGAGACTCGCGTATAGTTAAGAGGGGTTATCTAGAATTTTTCCTTTAAATTAAATTAAATAAGATAAAGGGATAATTCCAGGTGTATAACCCTGAATATGTCACATTATCATATGACTACACCTTGAATATTTCGTTTCAGGGTGACTTCCCACCAACTTCATTTTTATCACTTTTGGTCTTCCCGTTCATTTCCGTTAGTTTTTAACACTTTTAACGTGTGCAAATACTAAAGTACCCTCAAGAGACAAAATGATTTTTTTTAAAAAAAATTGAATGAAATGAAATTAATGCCCTTAACTATTCCTTTAATTTTCAAAATATGAACCCTCCTTTCTCTTCTCTTCCATTCACTTTTTTCTTTTTCAATCCCAAAGCGACAACTCAAAGATTGTTTGGTTGACCACAAAAGCAGAATTTAGCTTTTAGTGAACTTTCTCCTTCATTTTCTTAGAAGCAAACAATGCTACAGAGAAACAGACAAGAAACTGATAGCAGAAAAAACAAAAACACTTTGTGAAATTGCTAGATACCCCAATAAAAGGCACTAAACAAGTCAGTCAAAAAAAATAAAAATCCCACTTTTTTCAAAATTTCCGATAGACCCAAATCAAAATCAAAATCAAAGGATTTAGCACAAAACCCAATCTAAAAAACCAACAAATTCGAAAAACCTAGGAGAAGAAACTCACTGCTCACACTCAATCCAGGGTAATCGGAGAGACTGGAGTCTCCGACGGACATTCCGATTCCGACATCATCAGAGAAGGCCCAGAGCGGCAAGAAGGCGGGTCGATGAACGAGATTTGATCCAACGTCTAGGAGGAGTCGAATTCGAGATCGAGATCCATTAGGGAGTGATAGTCCCTGTTCTCGACCCGATCCGGGTAGCGAGTGGAGATCGACGGGTTCTCCTCCTCTGGTTCTGGCATTTTTCTCGGGAAGTGGAAAAGATTTTCTGGGAAAATGAAAATTTTCTACAAGAATATGTGGAGGGTAGAGAACGCGAGCACAGAGAATAGTTGTTGAAAGTAGAGAAAAAGAAAATGAGGGAGACGATGAGTTTTCAGGAACTTTGGTTTTGCAGAACATTCCAATTTCATGAAAAATCGCAATCAACTTATTGTTGAGGAGTGAGTAGAAGATTAGGAGGAGAGAGAAGTGTAAGATGAGAGAATTACTTGTCCTTGAGCTTATGGTTTTGGGATGTTCGAGAGAAAGAGAAAGGAAAGGTAATTTTCTGAAAATTAAATGAATAATTAAGGGTATTAGTGTTATTTTATTTAATTTTTTAAAAAATCAACATTTATCTTAAGGATAATTTAATTTTTTACACATTTTAAATGTTAAAAACTAACGAAAATGGATAAAAAAACCAAAATTGATAAAACTAAAATTGATGGATAATCACCAAATATTTACGAATTTCCTCCTCGAATTATCCTTAAACATACTTTATAATTCGAAGATGAGCGTTGGTGGGCCCAGAGATGGCAGTTTGAAATTGAATACACACAAGAGTGATTGTTTATGTGGGATTTGTGGTGTGTTGACGAAAATGATCGATCTCCATAACCACCGCGGAGAGGCACGATCCCAATCCCAATCCCCAATGCCATGAGCTTAGCTGCACAGCCGGAGTCTCACCGTCGTAGGTCCATGTCGATCTCCGCCTCCACCTCCGCCTCCGCCCCCTTCCTCCGCCGGCGCTACCTCTCTGTCGCCCTCTTCTTCATCGCCGCCTCCCTCTCCTGCTTCCTCCTCTTCCACTCCCTCCCCACTGCCTCCCCCTCCTCCTTCTTCCCCTACATTTTCTACTCTTTCCGTCAACCTCCTCATCAGGTCTGTCTCTGTCTCTGGATCCAATCCAATCCAATAGGTTTTTCTTCTGGATTCCACTTCCTCATGTCTGTTGCGTATATAATGTGGTCCCAATTATTTATGGAGTGAGTATGAATTTAGATTTTGGAGCATCTCAGGTTAAAACTTCACTTGATCCCATAAATTTGCATCAAGAAGCTGATTACATAATTTTATTTCATTTTTCATCTGTTTTCCTGTTACTGGAAATTATAGCTAGAAGCCATGTCTGATTGTGTTCTTGTATTATAGTAGTTTGGGAATTAGGACTAGGTGAATGTATGTAAGTAGGAAAGGGGAGGGAAAAGATAGTCATATAATCAAATGAAACAAAGACGTAAGCATACTTTTATAGTGCTCTTTTCGCATTTTGGTGTTTATCATATGATTTACTTCATGTTTCTACCCAATAATCTCTTCTTTGTAATTGCTTTAGCTTTCAGAGGAAGAGAAGCTCCAAAAAGTTTTGAAAAAGGCTGCCACGAAAGACAAAACTGTTATCTTAACAACTCTAAATGAAGCTTGGGCAGTCCCAAATTCAGTTCTTGACCTCTTCCTCGAGAGCTTTAGAATTGGAAATGGCACTGAAGGACTTTTACGCCATTTGGTAATTATTGCTTTGGATGCAGAGGCATATAAACGGTGTTTGATTATACATCCTCATTGCTATGCACTTTTCACTGAAGGAGTTGATTTCTCTCCCGAGGCATACTTTATGACAAACGACTACTTGAAAATGATGTGGAGAAGGATTAAGTTTTTGAGTACTGTTCTAGAGTTGGGCTACAGTTTTATTTTCACGGTATTTACTGGCCCTCCTCTATCCTTCAAATAAAAATGATCATATACATCTTTATAAGTACTTCGATAGGAGTTCATGCTAATTTTCTTTGATTTAAATTTTGAAGTTGGCATATTGCTGTACTCATGACGGTTTTGTATTTACGTTTGTGATAAGTAGATGAACTTTTCACCTTTGAACATGATGTGGTTTAATTAGCATAAACTCACATTATTTTAGTACTCATATTAGAGTAAACTGGCACTACAACATAACCTTAATTAGCATCTATCACTATTGCATCAGGTTCAATTAAAAGGAGAAAAAGGCAATAAGCTCAACAGTTCATCTGTAGGTTGTTACTGATGTTCTTGCATGCATCTTTAACTTGGTGTAAGCTTGAATGCTTACCACGTCTGTCTTTATGTACCTTAACGCCCTTTAGAACAGTAGCATCATGATATTTTTGGTTAGGGAGGTGTAGAAAGAAGTTATGTAGTTATGGGTAGTTAGTTGTAACGAGGTACAATACAAAAGGATGCAACGGTGGTTACTAAGACAAGTGTTATCCTTGTTTATAAAGGTTAAATCTCTTTTTTAATCCCAGTTATATTGACTGAATTTTACCTTTAAATGGTGGCACCTTTTCTGCCTCTTTCATAAAATATAATGATTCTACTTACATTGCACACTGCACCTTCTATTTGTGGAAGATCTTTAGTGTATTTGATAAGGGTTTTAAGTTCACTTTGAGCTGAAAAATGAAAAGATGATATGCATGTACTAGGGTATTGTATTAAGATTCTCAAAACATATTGTGATGTGATAAGAGTTATAGTCATTTCTCTTTTTGATAATGCCGATGACGTGTGACATACTTCACTATGCTTCAAGCTGTACATGGGTCTAAAGAAGAAATATGAACAACTTGTGACATTCTGGCCGATCAAGAAAAAAACTTGTGACATTCTTCCAATCTGGGAACCATTGAGATTTGATCTGTGGGAGTGACAGCATCTGAAAACCCAATCATTTAGCTTGCTTTGATTGGAATTCACTCAATTTCCAAGTTTCATAATATTTTTGATGCAATTCCAGTAATAGATCAGAACTCAGTGTGGAAGATAATAGCTAGCTGCAAACTTATATGCTAGTTTTGTCGTCATAATTCCGTGTATTATGGAGAATGTTATTGCATACTTATTTTTATGTTAGATTATGTCTAATCCAAATTTAGTTTGCATAAGTGAATGTTTTTGCTTCATATTCAATCCTCTACGCTTGGTTTCCTTCTCCAGGATGCTGATATCATGTGGTTCAGGAACCCGTTTCCGCGGTTTTATTTGGATGCAGATTTTCAGATTGCATGTGATCATTTCACTGGCAGCCCTGATGATGTTGAGAACAGCCCGAATGGAGGGTTTAACTATGTGAAGGCTAATAATCGTTCAATTGAGTTCTACAAATTCTGGTACTCTTCACGGGAAACCTATCCTGGAAAACATGATCAGGATGTCCTGAATCTTATCAAAGCTGATCCATTCTTAGAGGACATAGGACTGAAGATGAGGTTCCTTGATACCAAGTACTTTGGTGGGCTTTGTGAACCCAGCGATGATTTAAATGAAGTTTGTACAATGCATGCAAATTGTTGTTTCGGCATGGACAGCAAGCTTATTGATCTTACGGTTATGCTTCAAGATTGGAAGCTCTACCTATCTTTACCACCGAGTTTCAAAAAAGCATCCATATTATCGTGGAGAGTTCCATATAATTGCAGGTATAATCTTGCTTCTTTATCTTTGATATCTGACTTTGGCAGAAATTATTATTGTTTTTGAAAGACTGACACTGCCTCTACAAACTTTCCCCATATGTACTTCTCTTCAGTATCAATTCACGCCGCGAGTTCAATACACCCGCAAAAAATGAATCTCATGTTTGAATTCAGATGCACAAGAGAAGGTAACGTACACTCTCGATGTATTAGCCATGGTTCTATTAAGAAGTTTGAATATTGTACTGAATGATATTATTTCTTAGTTATAACAAAAGAAAACCTGTTACATAGGGAATAAACCAAAGCTAAATAGAAAAACTAGTAGCAATAGGAAAATCTAGATAATAGGTAATATTACCTAAACTAGAATAAGAAACACCTTATTTATTCTAACAGTGCGTCAAACTCAGTACGGCATAAACCGAATTGAGTTCGAATCTAAAAATATATGTGGTCACAATCTCACAATTGTCTCTTCTTCTCGCAATGAGGCCTGTAAAAAGACTTCGTTAATAGTCTACACTCTTTCACATGCTGATTTATGAGTTGTGGGATAATTTTTCGAATTATGGGGATGCACATGTCAACCATGACATCAGGTCGGAAAAAAAGGCACAAAGTAGTGAAACAAAGTCAAATAATTAATGAAAATCTGAAGAGTCAAAGAGTTGAGACTATACATGCCTAGAAAATTGACCAGACAAATGAACGGGTTGATACAAATTCTTCAAGGATGCGACGAACTAGCGGTGGCATTTTGGTTGGAACAAGATAAGGCCACAAAAATGAGAATGGACCCAAACTGGTTTGTTCGGATGCGAAAGAGATTGGATTGCCCTTCCCACCCGTTAGAACTAGAAGTCAAAGAGTGGGCAAAATGAAATATTTATTTAAAATAATCTATCAGAGGATCGGCTAAACCTTCAATATGGATAAATAATTGTTGTAATACATAATGTTATTTATGTTGATAATAACCATAAGAGAACCCTTTATACAGGGAAAAATACCTAAGCTAAATAGTGAAATTCCCAACCGTAAGATATCATAGCCAACCGTTATTAATTTTAGCATAAGAAATATTTATTTATTTTAGGGAATTTTACTTAATTACAGTTGACTTGACACATTTTTCATTCAGCACAGTTGGCTAATTTTGCCGTCTGATAGGTGAGCTGAATTTTTTTTTCTCAAATAACTACAGTTGGCTAGTTTTTAGTTAGTTATGAATGCAAAATGACCAAAATACCCTTATTGCATTGAACCCTTTTTCCCTCTCTATCCTCCCGCTCTTTCTCATTCTTAAAACTCACTATAAACTACATTCCATCTATTAAGCTATGCAAAATTGTTGGAATTTACTAAATTATATAAAAAGCAAAAGTGGTTGGATTAAAAAAGAAAAAACTAAGTCAAATTAAGCGATGATTAGAGCAGAGCTCGTATTAGCTGAAGAAAGATAAAAATCTAAGCTTGCAGCCATGGGAGAGACTTGTGTAGGCTACGAGCTGGACCATCAAGCTACAGAGGAACAACATTGCTTTCTCTTCTTCGGGTACGAGACCCACCGCCAGTACCCTTAACCGGAACAGGGCGCCTTTTTCACAGTACTTGAAGTCTTCCTTGGCAAGATAGGAGGTGGCATGGCTCCTCTGCGAAGAGAATGACAGAGAAGAAGAGAAGAGGACTGGAGCTCCTCTGCGACACATTGTTTCTAGCACAACAGAGGTTTCATGATCAGGAAATAAAGTTGGAGTCAAAATAGGAATTAGGAAATAAATTAAAGAGAACTTGAATAGGAAATAAATATGGAGTCAAAATAAGGGTATTTCTATTTGACTCCAATTGAAAGTTCTATTTGTGGAAAAAATGAATTTATGTTGGTACAAGTGGTGAGGAAGGGGGAGATGGAGCCACAGAGGGCGCGTTTGGTGCGGGAGATATTGTGATTTTTTGGGTTTGTTATTGGTGTTATAATTATTGATGGAGGATGAGGATGGAGAGGGAGGGAGATGAGGAGGAGAGAGAAGGGAAAATGAAAAAAAAGAGAATACGTCATAACCAAAACAGACAAAACACCCAAATTATGAGACAGGTAAGCCTCGCCAGGCTATACAAGTGCACGACGAGCCCCCGCAAAAGGTTTTGTTAAGAAATGTCAGATTTCCGAAGTACTCAAATGGAACCCAACCATAGGCGCGCCTACCAATTATATCTTTTCTTATAGCATAGTGTAATTTAATTTTGCTGAGGTTAGTTTGTGGGTGCTACTTATATTATGTTTCAGGTGGTGGATATTCAAGTGGAGGGGAGTTGTTAAAGAAACTGGCGTTGGTAATGGCTGAGCAGTATGTGGAAGGAAGCTGAAGAAAGTGGGAAGTGGTAAAAAGTGGATTTTCATCAATGCAAATATTTTAGAGCAACTTGTGTGGGATATAAAATCTATGTTCAACCAGCCTTGTAGACATATGGTATGCCTTGAACAAGTTGTTAGCATTGGGGTCTCTCTTACTCAACTCTTTTTTCATTTTTCAAGTCTTCTTTGGCTCCTCCTCGGAGTTGTAATTCTGTACCTCATTTTTTGGCCAATAGAGGACGTTAATTAGGAGACTGGTCATCATCTCCCAATAAAATCTCCATCTTTTCGCTCCAAATATAAAGCAAGTGTTCTTTGGTTATTTAACTCTGGAATCAAGGCCATGCCGACAATAACTAGTAGTAAGGCAATAATTTACATGATAAACTTTATATTTTTTTTCATAAAGCTATTGATATTTATTTTTGTATAAAACCACATTTAATTTTATTCACAGAGCACATTATTAGAATTTTGTTATTTTGATTTTTTATTAAATATAAAAGACTAAAATACTTTTTGAAATTCTTTAAAATTTTAAACGGTACCATTTAGTCTCTTTTTCCAACCAACTCCTCACTGAAGTTGAAGGAGATGGTGTCGGGACTAACTACAACTCTCAGATTTATACTTGAAATTAGTATACTATACTTAAATGTGATAAAATTAAAACAAATGACATTGTGTGTACGTGTATGTTTACTGAACATTTTCCAAACCTAAAAGAACATTAGTAAAGAATCTTCCGAGAATTTTGTATTGGCCCTTTGGCGGAACAAAATGAAAATTAAAAGAAAACCATACATTTTGATCGGTTTTGTGAGAATTCAATGAAAACACAGTAGACAAATTTTCACTAACAAGAAATGAGAGAATGTATAAATAATCATCGATTGGTCCCCAAAGTGTGTGAAAAAAAGTACCTAACACTAGCATACACAGAAAAATACACCAGCACTCCAAAAAAAACCAACAGTCCCTTCTCTAAACCCTAGGGTCGTTGGCGGCGGCGCCGGTCTCCGGATTCGATGTGCCGACGACCATCCTTTATTCTAGGTCGGAGCTGCAATGGGTGGGGGAACAACTGAGAGACTCCTAGAAGGAGGAGGAGCTCGAGCGGGGACAAACTGACCTAGATATGGATTTTTCGAGATCTAGATAATGGTCGGCGACGGTGGTTGTGCTCATGGTTGGTTGGGGCATCTTGACAGGAGGAGGAGGAGGCCTCTAGAGCTGTTGGCCTGTTCCGACTTCTTTGGCGGTGGTGCTTGACTCTAGTTGGCATCGCGGAATGCTTTCCTGGTGGATTTCTGCGGCGGGTTTGGCCGTTTGGGCTCTCGGCGGTGGGACTTGTCATAGCCTTGGGCAGCGGCGGCAGCTGTTTCCGCTCGCCAGAAGTTGCGGCGGCGACCAGAGCAGAAGGTCTTGCCCACGCCTCTTCGATGACAGGTGGTCTCCCTGACCTAGTCTATTTCGGTTTGGGACGGTCTTCAGGTCTAGACGAGGTGGGCTCAACTTTTCTTTCTTGTACCGATTTTTTGCGGTTTTGCCGTGGTTCCTGTGTCTTTTACTTCAGGTGCGAGAGAAGATTTTGTTTTGTTTTGGTCCAAGGAGCAGTGGATCTGATTTGGAGTCTTGGAGGGTTAGGTTGCTACTTCGAGACCCCTTAGGACCAAGGCCTAGTTGAAAAACACTAGTTACCAACTATGACCTTGGCCTTATCGGTAACCATACCGGTAACATCCAAGATAGCTAACCTTGTAGGAATCAAATCTGGAGCTTCGTGGTTAGGGTTGTAAACGAGCCGCCCGAGCTCGACTCGTTAAATATTCGGTTCGAGCTCAAGCCGAGAGATTTTCCCCTTAGAACTCTACATAAATGTTACCCACGCACTCCTTCTCTCATACGCTGCCTTCCCTCCTCTCTCGGGTAGAGAATGCTCGTCCATACTTGAAGCATTCAAAATCCTAGCAACTCGGGCTCACAAGAAAGTCCTCGGCTTGGACCCCGGTCGTAGTAACCTACTGTCTGACGGTGAGCAGTAAGTTCTCGACTGTCTGACCCATCTCCGTGTCGAAGGTCATTCCGACACCTCATTGTGGCTTCTTTTGTTGAGTTCATACGAGTAGAATCTCGGTTTCACTAGGTAGGAAGTTCCAACGGGATGCGAGCCCACTATCTCCCAGCTCCATACAAGAGTTACTATGGGAAACCCTCACCTCGGCTTTGCAACAAGAAATTTCTACGAGCACAGAGTCCCCTCCTGTTCTTAATTTTGCTGAAAGGCAGAACACCACCGACTTGGTCCCCAAACTAGTGTTTTAGTACTCCTTTCCTTTAAGCATTAGAATTGTAATCATTTCCTTTACGTCCAGGTATGACCACTATCTCATGGTTTCTGCTCGCTGAAATCGCACACCCTCTTGAACGACTGGCTCCGACGGCAGTCCAAGTACGCCAACTTCAAGAAAGTTCGTCGCAACAAAATCCTAAGGACACCCAAAGGAAAAAGTCCAAGATCTCCACTCGGGTCCCTGACTCCGACCTTCAAACTAGTCGGTTACCCCCAGCCCAATACAGGGCCAAGCAAGGCCGACGGTCCTCGGATGCATATTCGACACCCTTCAACCTTTGCAACGACCCTTATTGGATAAAATCATGCCCTCAACGGCACTGAGAAAAGCAAGAGAATTGCGACAAAGGTCTGACTATCGGAAGTATGGTCTTTCCGCTACATTGACGCCACATCCCATGCGGCGCGCAACAGAAGCCCACAAACTTCATGCCCTGACAAATTGTGTTTGCCCTCGAGGCTCTCCTTTGAGGAGGACGTCAAGTGATCCCCTGAGGGAGTATGTGACACACGGGAGATTTTTCGCTCTAAAATATTTCGCTTAAAAATATACCCAAATGTGACCCACATACTCCTTCTCTCGTGCGCTGGCATCCCTCACCTATCGGGTAGAGAACTTTCATCCGTACAGGAAGCATTAGAAACCCTAGCACCCGAGGCTCACAGGAAAGACCTCGGCTTCCACCTCGGTCGTATATATGTACTGTCCGACGGCGAGCAGTAAGTTCTCAACCGTCTGACCCGTCTTTGTGTCGAAGGTCATTCTGACACCTCATCTCAGCTTCCCTGGCCGAGTTCCTACAACTAGATTTTTGGCTTCTATAGGTAGTAATTTCTTACATTATGGGACCCCATTATCTCCTGGGTTCATACAATAGTTCCTACAAGAAATGTCCACTTCGGCTTGTCAACGAGGAGTTCTTAGGAGTACATTGACTGGAATGCTCTTTAAGTTTCTACAAGTCGAGATTCCTCAGCTTCTCCAGATGATATCCTACAAAGTACGCATCGGCCCCGATAAACGAGTGTTTACAAGCAAGGGTGTTGGCTCTAATAGAAAAGGTTTCCTATGAGAAATACGGCTTGACCTCTCTAAGACGACTCGCCCAGACGGCAGTCCGAGTACGGTGAATTCAAGAAAGTTCGGCGCAACGACACCCCAAGGGCACTAGAAGAGTCAATCTACTCCCTTAAACGCAACAGGACACGATCACCACCCCAGGTCCCTAACCCAAAGAAGGGCCAAGCATGGCCGATGGTCCTCATACTGCCCCTCAGACGCCCTGCCACCCTTGCAGCGGCCCTCATTGAACGATATTATGCCATCAACGGCAATGAATGAAGCAAGGGAGCCGCGAAAAAGGTCTGACCATCAAAAGTATGGTCGTTTCGCTACCTCGACGCCAAGTCCCCTGCGACCCGCAACATAAGCCCACTGACTTCAAGCCTTAACATGTTGTATGTGCCCTCGAGGCCTACCCTTGACTAGGACGTCAAGGGATCCACCGAGGAAGTATGTCACACCTGCGAGATTTTTCGCTTAAAAATCTAAAGAAATGCGACCCACATACTCCTTCTCTCATGCGCTGGGCCTCTCTCCCCTCTCAGGTCAAGAATGCTCATCCATACAAGAAGCATCCGAAACCCTAGCAATCGAGGCTCACAAGAAAGCCCTCGGCTTGCACCCCGGTCGTATAGAGCTACTGTGCCAAGGCAAGCATTAAGTTCTCGACCGTCTGACTTGTCTCCGTGTCAAAGGTCATTCCGACACCTCATCCCGTGTTCTCTGGCCGAGTTCCTACGAGTAGAATATTGAATCCGCTAGGTAGGAAGTTCCTACGGGTTGGGACCCCACTATCTCCCAGCTCCATACGAGAGTTATTATGGGAAACCCACACCTCGTCTCTACAACGAGAAGTTCGTACAAGCACATTGACTCGGCTCTTCAATAAGTTCCTACGAGCACATTCCTCAACGTTTTCGGATGGGTTCCTATGAAGTACGCCTCGGCCACGCTAGAAGAGTTCCTACGAGCAAGAGAATCGGTTCCGATAGAAAAGAGTTCCTATGAGAAACACGGCTCGGCTCATCCACCGAAGTTCCTATGAGACAAACCTGGAAGCTGCTAAAACCAGCCCGGGAAACAACGCCAATTCACGGTAGATTAATAATGCCACAAAGTCGCTTAAACCGGTCCAAACCACCTCGGCGGGATACATTAATCTATCCCAACGCATTGACTATGCCCCGGCTCCAAGAGAGAGTTCCTGCGAGACGCGCTGACGATCGAAAAACACCCTAGAAGTCGGATAGACTCATGGCGGGCCGGAGGGACAACTCCGGCCCATCGAGGCCGCAAGCTTGCGCAGCCCATACTAGGGGCACGACTCACTTGGCTTGGCTCCCAAGAAATGCCACATCAGCCCTATCTCTAAGCAAGGAGTCTTTCCTCGTTCTCAATTCGTCATAAGGAAGAAGACCAACGACTTGCACTCAATCTAGGGTTTTATTACTCCTTTCCTTTTTGCATCATAATTGTAATTAGGGAACTTTTTGTAAAGTAGTATAAATAGGGGATGTAGGGCTGTATTTTCTTAACTTTTGGTTGAGAGCTCGGACGCTCCGTAATTGTTCATCGACCCTATAGGTCTCACCAGATCCGACATGGATAACGGCACCGAAAGGATTTTCCCGTCACAATAAAAATCACCCGACTACCCATAAGTGTTGCGGTAGCCGGCTGGGTGATAGCCCTTGAAACCAATCGACTTGTTTTCTTTCGTATGTGTATGCTTAGTTCGATATCGGGCAACCCGTTCCTATTCAACTCTACTCAACCAACTTGCTTTCCACAGAGTTGGGATAGTTTGTCTAGGACGCTGACATAGCTTACCGCCCACCATAGACATCACACGACCCTTCGAATCTTAAAGGGATCTCTCAGGGCGTGACACTTTGGCACATGTGGTCGTGCTACTTTTCTTTGACTAGCTTTGACTCTCCCGTGGTATGTTCTGGATAACAACATGTGAAATCTTCATATTTGGCGAACGGCCCTGAGTTAATGTTATACGGGGTAGACACCAGCTCCTAAATTTTGAGGAGTTGGTGCGCGGGGTAGGCACGGTTTGTGCCAGAGGGGCACGGTGTAGACAAAAAAAATTCTCCCTCAGCTACAATCCTTCTTTTGCTCCCCTCAAGTCCTAGGAAGCCTTGCCAAAGGCTCCTTCTACAAAAGTAAGCTCTCTTTCATCTCTTTTCTGCTTCACGACAAGCAAACTATCCATGAAGGCATTGTGTGAAAAAACAAACTAAACTATATAAACAAGGGGTGAAAATCACTTAAATGTGGGCCAAAGTACATGCAATGCTAAAAGTTCACGCTCCCACATCAGCATCAAAAGTGGACAAAATTTCTTCTTAAAATTATCATTCTAAGTCAATACAATACCAGACGAATTGAGAATTTTAAAATAAAAATGCAAATGAAACAAAGAAGGATGAAAGAGAAATCATTAGAATACGAGGGGTGGAGAGATTAATTAAAGAGAACAAAACACTCGTAGAAAAATCCATACCCTATTTTCAGTTTAGTTTAGTTTTTATTTTTCTATTTAGTATGTACAAATACCATTTTGCACTTTAATTTAATTTCTAATTGGTGTACGATTTTCATTTAACATTAAATCATAATAATAATAATTTCTTAGTTTTGTTTAGGTTAATTTTGTCATATTTTATAAATACTAACAAAATATGTTAAAATTTTGACGGAGTGTGTTAAAGCGAAAAAGTTATATTGTTAAGATGTTGTACATACTACATAAACTTAGGTATGTAATTATGTGAAAATAATTGATACTAGGTGTAATTTAAGTGTCATTTTTCCAAAACACACGCAATTTGAGCTATGGTTATGTTCATGTTCCCACGTGTGTGGGCTTGCACCAGTTCACGTGATTAGTTAGTCAAAAGGAGAAAAGTAGAGTGCACGGAATTTTCATTTTGAACAATTTGTACCCTCTGAAACACTATAGAATATCACTCTTAACTAATTATTTGGTATATACATATATATATGCATATGCTGTGATAACAATATAGGAATACAAAATGGCATGTGATTAATAGTATTGGTTTCAAATGTAATCGTGACACTATAAATTGATATCCTTCCTTGCATTATTGGACGTACAATTCCAAAGAAATCAAGATATGGCTTGCTCTGGTCGTCTCTTCTCAGTTGTTTTGGTTGTAATGATACTTCTTGTGGCAACTGGTAAGATCTGGTGGTGTTCATATTTAATTAATAAACTTGATGATGAATTAGTATATATTATATGTATGTGATGTTATGTTATGTTATGTGCATGCAGAGAATAATAAGACGGTGGCGATGGCGAGGACATGCGAGGCACAAAGCCACAATTTCAGGGGAGCATGTGTAAGCAACAGCAACTGCGCTACTGTCTGCAGGACTGAAGGCTTCACCGGCGGCCACTGCGAGGGCTTCCGCCGCCGCTGCTTCTGCACTAAGCCTTGTTGATTACTCTTGTCCATTTTCTCATGGCCACAAATAAATGCTTATGCTTTCAATAAATTCTCTTTTCTAATTAATTCTCTGCCTCTATTGATGAATATACACATGTATGTCAAAATTGATAGAGAACGAATCAAAGCAGTGTATTCTATCATGACAAAATAATAAAATTCTGACTTCAGAGCTAAGAGTGTCTGGGAAGTAAAAGAGTTTTCTATGGAGTTATCTCCGAATTGATTAATTATTGCATATTGAAACAAAGATTATGATAAATATATTCGTGTAAGAAACTCTTCTACAATAAAGAAGTTTCTTAGTTTGGTAACTGCAAAAGGTGAAATTCTGATTAGTTAACCGGGACAAGATGTCACTCACAATGTCTAAATAATGTTCTTGACAACTTGTCTGCAAGCAGATAGGAACAATAAAGATACAAAACAGTAAACAACAACACACACTATGTTTACCTAGTTCGATGCAATCTCACATACGTTTGGGGGCTCTCTGCTAGTGGAAAGGTTTCACTTTACAAGTATCGATGATCGTCACACAGATCACTACCCTATACTACTATTACAAGTGCAAACATATCTCAGAGACTCCCCCTGAATCCAAGATCCCGTCTTGATTCCACTCTACGAGCACTCACATTGCTCAGATGTTACAAGTCGTTGTTTGAACTTAAGCGTGAAACTTCAATCATGCAAACAAATAAAACCCTCAATCACTCACTTTAGATCTTTCGATTATCGTAGTGATACACACAGTTCTTTGTAGAACACACAACCTCTCAACCCGCCAAAACTTCACGTCTAAGAGCTCTGTGTGTTCGCCAAAGAAGCCAACGCTATTAAGGAAGGAGCCTTAGCTTTTATAGCGGCTACAATCAGTCTGGAACGTCTTTGGGTTTCATTAACCTAATCGATTTAGGTATCCCAATTCCTTAACGTTGAATATCTTTTCAGAGTTTCTATCACGACATGTATCTTTCCAGAATCAAAACACAATCAATATTTTCCAAACGTTTTGAAAAAAGCTGGAAATCTCCAGAACCTCAATCGCAGCCGATCTTCATATTAAGAAAACTTTTTAATACTGCGATGTCATCTAGCCCTTTCTTCTTCAACTCATAATTGTCTTCCCCTGACTGCCTCAAAAAGAGATAAGGCCTTCGGCACAAAAGAAATACTAGGGGAGGAATGCATTAATAATGTCGGAGGAGATGTTAAAAAATTTTCCTTTAACAAACACCTTCTCATATTCTGGATTTTCAGGAGAATTTAAAGCAATAGAAAGATTAACTACAAAATATTTAACCAACAGAGGGTAATGATTACCTAAGTTTGTTATAGTCTTTATCAGTTCGGCCTTCTTCAGCAAATCCATTATCACTTCCAAATTTAGAGATTCAGTTGACAACTCATTTTTTGGGAAAAACGCCGTATGGAAAACAAACTTCCATCTGTGGGCTCCTTCAACTGTGTGAAAAAACACATTATCGTTGGGAACAGTAGGCACTTTCTTAGCCAATTTCTGACCAGCAACAAACTTGACCTCTTTTATGAACAGTGCTTCACTTTCTTCCTCCTCGCTATCTTCATCTATGAGCTTCTTCCCCTTGTTCTTCTTCTCGTGATCTTTGTCGATCACCTTCTTCTTTTTACTTGGAGCACCAACTTTCTTTGTTACTTCAGACATTCTTTTCATCATTTCAGCGAGACTAACTTCTTCACTGATATTTACCTTTTAAGGATGTTAAGACTTCCTACACAACCTCTACAACAACATCCTCAATGACATCAGTCGCGGCAATTGCTGCAACATCTTCCTCAACAATTGTTTTACCACTGGTTTCTGTATCACCAGTATTCTCATCTTCCACCAATATGTTATTTGAACCATCCTTTGAAACATCCTTCTCAGTGGTTTCACCAACCACTGCAACATCAGCTGTTGCATCAACAACAGCACAACCAGTAATATTTTTAGTAACGTTTTCTTTAGCACCATGTCCCTCATATGAAGGAAAATCCTCTTCGGCAATTTTCTCGAGACCTTGACTTACCAGGGTCGTTTCATCTTCTACAACCTTTTTTTCTACATCTTTCTTAGCATTCTCCTAATCTCTTTTTCCTTACTCATCCATTTCTCAACTACTCCTTCTTGAGTAGGGTTAAGACTTTCTAAGAGTGATTCTAGAAGATCGATATTCCTAGAAGTTTCAGTATTTGACACAGATGAATGGTGAGTACCTTTTTCTTCATTGGCCGAATTTATGGCAGTTTCTGCTTTGGGAGAGATTGAAGGCAGAAGAAGGACCAGTACTACTTCTCTGAGAGCCTCTTTTCTAGCATGCATAGAGACTTCCTTTATCGAAGTCGCAGGTCCTGTCAGATAAGACATGGAGAATTGTAGACTCCCTGACCTAGGTCTTCTCTTGAAGCTTGGAAACATTGGGGTGGAGGAGCTTTAGCAGGAACACCTCCGGCTTGACCATCAGCTTTCTTGGCTACTGATAACCTTAGGAATCGCACCCCATGTCGATTAACCTCTCGTTTGTGTTATAATATTTCTTTCTCGACACCCTTGGCTTGAGACGGTCCTTTGCCGATCAATTTCCTTCTGGTTGATCTCTAGCTCACGGTACTTCTCGTTTTCACTATCCTTTCCGGCGGGATTGAAACACTTTTGGAAGCCCTAACGTTTTTGAGAGAGAGGAGAGACACAGACTTCACAAGATAAGCGCGATTTCCATCAAAGAGGCGCTACTGACTATTTATATCTACACCAAATGTTGTAAATTTGGGACGGGTCTTTACCTTTTGGGCCCTAACATTTTGATGGGATTAGACTCGTCGTTTAGGAGGGGGTACCAACAAATAAACTCCCCCTCAAACGGTTGCTGATGCTTATAGATCAATTGAACACAGCCCAAGAGAGAACCTAAGACTCTCAAATCGTCTTGCATCCAATTCCTTTGTGAGTATGTCAGCAATCTGTTTCTCGATATGGATATATTACAGTGTAATTTTCTTGTCTTCGACCAATTCACGAATAAAATTGTGTCTAATATCAATGTGGTTTGTCTTACTATGCTGAACGGGGTTTTTCGAGATGTTGATAGCGTTAACATTGTCACAGTACAATGTCATGACATCATGTTTAACATTATACTTGACCAACATCTGCTTCATCCATAGTAGTTGTTTGCAACTGCTCCCAGCAACTATGTATTTCGATTCAGCAGTTGATAGAGCTACATAGTTATATTTTTTGTTGAACCATGAAATGAAGTTATTACCTAGGTAGAAGCAGCCCCGGATGTGCTTCTTCTGTCCGTAGTGCGTCCAGCCCAGTCCGCATCACAATATCTGACAAGGGTGGATGATATATCAAAAGTGTACAAAAGGGCTAAATTGCCAGTGCACGAGATGTATCTCATGATTCGTTTGACCTAAGTTAAATGGCTTACCTTGGGCTTAGCTTGATATTGTGCACACACGCCCACAGAGTAAGCCATATTTGGTCGACTCGCGGTGAGGTAAAGAAGACTCCCAATGATGCTTCTATACAAACTCTGGTCAACGGCTTCCCTTGAGTCATCCTTTGTAGGTTTGACGTGTGTAGCAGCAGGAGTTCGCTTATGTGAAGCTTTCTCCAACCCAAATTTCTTCACAATATTCTTTGCGTACTTGCTCTGTGAGATGAAGATGTTGTCTTCCATCTGCTTGATTTGCAATCCCAGAAAGAAACACAGTTCACCTACCATACTCATCTAAAACTCTGATTGCATTTGTTAAACAAAATGTTCTACCATTTTTCTCGACATTCCTCCGAAGACAATGTCATCCACATGTATCTTAGCGATCATCAGTTTCCCATCCTCATTCTTCACGAATAAATGTCAACTCCCCCTTTAGTATAGCCACTTTGTATTAGAAAGCTCGTTAAGCGTTCATACCATGCTCTAGGTGCCTATTTCAACCCATAAAGGGCCTTTCAGAGTTTGTACACGTGGTCGGGTGAATGTGGATCCATAAACCCTTTAGGTTGTGTAACATAGACTTCTTCATTACAATATCCATTCAGGAATGCACTCTTCACGTCCATTTGAAATAACTTGAATTGTAGATGACATGCGATCCCAAGTAAGAGTCTGATTGCTTCAAGTCTAGCCACTGGTGCAAATGTCTCATCGAAATTCATGCCTTCTATTTGGATTGATCCTTGAGCAACCAATCTGGCCTTGTTGCGTGTGATGTTTTCATGCTCGTCTGACTTGTTCTTGAAAATCCATTTAGTGCCGATTACATTGACGTTGTCTGGTTTGTGCACTAATTCCCAAACTCGATTCTTCTCAAATTGAACTAGCTCTTCATGCATAACATTAATCCAGTATTCATCGTCGATAGCCTCGTTAACATTCTTGGGTTCGATCATTGAGACAAAACACAGATTCCCACTCATGTGTCTATAATTGATGGAAGCTTTGGGACGCGTACGCATGACTCCATTAACGTCTTCAATTTCTCCGGAAACTTAGTGATTTGTCTAAACTTGTCTCAATGGATTCCTGTGTTTGGTTTGATGAGCTTCTTCATTTTTAATGATGTCGGCCATCTTTTCGTCTACATTTTTCTTGCCATCCTTGTTTCCAGCTTTGTATGCAACATTTTTCCTGACATCTATACGAACAATCTCCTTGACATCCTAGTTTCCAACTTCGTCTGCAACATTTTTCCGACATCTTTAGGAACAATCTCCGGGAGTACATCATCTTCCTCGGAGACATTTTTTAAGGTATCTTCACATTCATCATTTATTACAACATTAATTGACTCCATCATCGTCTTGGTGTGTTTGTTGTAAACTCGATATGTCCTATTGTTCCTTGAGTATCCAAGAAATATACCTTCATTACTATTTGGATCGAAATTCTGGCTGGGTTTCCAGTCAACCACGATATAGCATACAGAGCCAAAGATATGGAAGTACTTGACATTTGGTTTCCTCCCCCTCCAGATTTCATAATGAGTAACAGACATACCTGGTCGTAATGTAACTCGATTGTGAATATGACAATGCAGTGTTAAGTGCTTCTGCCCAGAAGTGGGTAGGGATGTTTTGAGCCAACATCACGACTCTAGCCATTTCTTGCAATGTCCAGTTATTGTGTTCGAAAATCCCATTCTGTTGAGGTGTAATCGAAGCCGAGAACTCATGAGTTATACCTTCTGAGTTGCAAAATTCAGCAAACCTGCTATTTTCGAATTCTCTCCCATGATCCCTTCGTAGACGGGCTATCTTCCCGATTCTGTTCCCTTTTTCTCGTTGAACCTGAACACATAATCTTCTGAAGATTGAAAATGTATCTGATTTCTCACGAGAGAAATCAACCCATGTGTATCTCTGAGAAGTCATCAACAAAAACGAATACATGTAGTTTTCCTCCTAAAGTCTCAACCTTCATAGGTCCCATGAGATCTACATGTAGAAGTTCAAGAACCCGCACAGTGGTAATATGTTGCACCTTTTTGTGCGACGTCTTCGTTTGTTTCCCTATTTGACATTCTCCACGTATTTTTCCTTCTACGATTTTTAAGTTTGGGACCCTAATGATGGCTTTTTACGAGATGGCCTTTTGCATGCTGCGGAGATTTAAGCGTCTGAGTTTTCGATGCCATAATTTAGTTTCTTCTGCTTTGGTGATTCGACATTTGGAGTTTTGAATACCTGCATCTGGAGACTAGAGATAGCATTTATCCATTGATCTAACCCTGTGCATAAACTCCTCTTGTTCTTGATGCTTCACGACACAATTTATTCGTGTGAATTTGACATTCAGATCTAGATCACATAACTGGCTAATACTGATTAAATTCGCCTTAAGTCCCTCAACTAACAATGCTTTTGTTAAGCATGATATTCCAGGATAGTCGATTTGTCCTTTACCAATGATACGAGCCCTTATTCCATCACTGAAAGTAACATGACAATTAGTCAGAAACTCACGAGTACCTGTCATGTGACGGGAGCAACTGTTGTCAAAGTACCAATCTTTATTGGTGGAGGCACTTAGGGAGGTGTAAGCTATGTCGGCCTGGTATGACTTGCTCTTCACTTTGTATTCCAGTCGTCTTGGATTCTGAGCTCTAGGATGAGTGTGATTCTGTGCTTTCCTTGGTGAGTGAGGAGGTAGGGATGAACTCTTTCCATAGAGATGAAAGCAGTATGGCCTGATATGACCTCTCCTTCCACAAAAATGACAGATCCATCGTGCCATTTGGGCAGGTAACCTGGTTGGTTGACGATTATGTTGAAGAACCCTCGTTGGTATCTGGAAGACACATGTTGGATGAGATGTTGAGACATCTTTCATCGTTCCAGAACTAGAATGTTGAGAAAGACGTTCTCTTTCATTAGATTAGGCTTGTTCGAGAACAAACTTGGTTTGAGATGTTGAGGCATTTTTGTAAGAGCTTGTGCCCTAGTTCAAGTCTTTTCTATGTAATCTTCTGTTTAGCAATGAATTTTTTTTTTCATTATTATTGAGTTCTGATAATGAGTCAAGCAATAATTTCATCTAAATCAATTGAGTTTGTCATCACTAATGGTTTGAAATTATGTTTGACGAATCCCTAGTCGAATACTTATCCATAAGTCACTAGCGTGAGGATCAAGTTCTGCTGATCTAGGTAATGGGATTATCAAAGTTATATCACGAACATCGTCTGGAAGATGGTATTGGATGACCCGACTTGGAGTATGGCGCATAGATTAAGTCACCAATGCATACACCGTCATCGTGTGATCACTGCCTTAAGACCTTCGAGTGAGTCACTCACATGCACGTCACTCCATTAGTTTGACATGCCCCAACGCTACCTGTAACAGAGTAGTCATAACGGGTATCGTTGGCTATTGTGCGGACTGTAGTGGGAACGCATATTGCGTTTGAAGGGATTTGTTTCCCCACAGTGAGATGTGGTGAAGGGTATGGTTCTAGGCCCCTTGATGAGCATGACTGATGAAGTGTGCAGTCACACCAGTTACGTATCAGTCATCTCTGGATCAAGGAACTAGATCGAATACCTGAGGATGACAGCTCTATGCCTCATTTCGATCTCATACGCCTTAAAGGAAACAAAGGGTTAGTGATACGGATGACAGAGAGAAGATATCAAATCGATACCTCGTGGACATTGGGTAATCATTACGTGTTACTAGAGACCCCTTGGGATGGATAGGGTAAAATGACGTTTCACGTGGGGGTGTCGATCGACACCTCTGTTCTCAGAGGTGTGTTGATCGACACCCTACCCAAACAGGGTTAGCCCTAGAGACCCTCACCAAAGCCTATAAATTGAGGCTTGGGTGAGAGCCTCCATAAGCCACTTTGGGCATATTTGCTATTCACCTACAACATTCTTCTAGATCTTGCATTAACACTAGAAAAGTAGAGAGAAAATGGAGGCACTAAAAGAGGCTAGTAGTTCTTGTGAGAGTCTCGGCTTCACCAATGTCTGGTGTGTGTGCACGCGTAGAGAGCGGGTTCGAGGACTTGCTTGCGATTCGGAGCTCGGGAATTTAAAGAGTCTTCAAGAGGTAACGGTTCAACCTTTATGCTCCCTCTCGATTCATCTATGTGTTAGCATCGATCCTAGAATGGTTTCTCCGGTTAATTTTTGCTTTCGCTGTGCTTGAGATCCCGGGAAACCCCAAAAATTTTATGTATAGCCAAGTCCCTTAGTGTCTCTGGCCTGCTTTCCCATTGTCAGTAATTTGTCTAAACTCTTAGTGCTAGGATTCATCATTTTAATAGATTTGGTCATTTGATCTATTTCTCCATTTAGTCTGGTGACTTCTCGCTTGAGCTCAACCACGGTCTCCAATAATCTACACTGATCATCAGTGAGAGCGATAATCTGAGCAGCCTGTTTATCTAGAATCTGAGACTCCTCAATCCACTTGGTGTAGAGGATACAATATGCTTCGTTTAGCTGATCATCATTCCACTCATCATCAGGTAAAATGTCTCGTGTATCTTTAAAAAGATTACCAGATAGACCAGGTTTACTGGACGAAGTGAAAGCAGTGAACGCGACAAAATTGCTTATCTCTTCTGGTTCACTATCCTCGGTTTCTTCATCGGATATAGTAGCATTATAACCTTTTTCTTTTTTTTCTCTTAGGTAATTACCGAACTCTTCACATTCATGGCATTGTATTCTTATGCTTTTGCTTGTTCCTTCACCACCTCTATTGATCCTATCGAACTTTCGACTTCTTTGAGCTTTTTGCCGAGCTTTGTTCTTGACACCCGGTGTGACATTTTTCCCAGACATCCGATTGAAACCCTTCATAACTCGGTTATAGTTTTTCGCTAGCAAGGCTATGCCTGCTTCTGAACGGTGCTCTTGAAAGCTACTCCCTTGTTTTTCTGGTCCATACTTGGAAGAGATAGCTCATAAGTCATTAGAGACCCCATCAGTTCATCAAATTTAAGGGTTTTGAGATCGTGAACATCTTCAATCTTGGACTCAACGCTCTTAGAGTCTTTCTCACAAGTATTTCATTAGTCATTGGTTTGCTCAAAGAGTAGGATTCGTTTACAAGATCATGAATTCGCACATTGAATTCAGACATAGTTTCATCTTCTCTCATAATGAGAGATTCAAAGTTTGTGGTTAAGTACTGGAGCTTCTATTCTTGAACTTTGCTATTTCCCTCATAGGCGACTGTTAAAATGCCCCATGCACTTTTGGCAGTAGTACAAGTGTTAATCAGTCTGAACACGTTTTTATCTACGCCATTAAAGATAGCATTGAGTGCTCGAGAATTTCCTAGGGCTACCTCTTCTTCGACGCCAGTCCATTCTGTGTCAGGTTTAGGGCCTGTAATATTTCCCTCAACATCATGGTAGCACGGGGCACTCCAACCATTTATTACGGCCTTCCAGGTCTTGTTGTCAGTAAATTTTAGGAAGGCGCACATACGAGCTTTCTAGGTGCCATAGTTATTCCCATCCAGAGTAGGTGGACGATTGAATGATCCTCCTTCTCTAGTGTTGTCCATGTCTAACAATCAGAATTTTTTGCCTAGGAACTCACCTAAAGTTGTAGGTGCCTTCTTTGATACCAATTGAAATTCTAATTAGTTAATCGGGACAAGATGTCACACACAATTTCTAAACAATGTTCTTGACGACTTGTCTGTGAGCAAATAGGAACAATAAAGATACAAAATAGTAAACAACGACACACAATATGTTTATCCAGTTCGGTGCAATCTCACCTACGTCTTGGGGCACTCTGCCAGTAGAAAGGTTTCACTGTATAGTCATCAGTCAAAACATCGATGATGAAGAAAAAAATCAGTCAAAACATACAAGTATCGATGATCATCACACAGACCACTACCCGATGTTACTATTACAAGTGAAAACCTATCTCAGGGACTCCCCCTGGACCCAAGACCCCGTCTTGATTCCACTCTACGAGCACTCACCCTGCTCGGAAGTCACAAGTCGTTGTTTAAACTTGACCGTGAAACTTCAATCACGCAAACAAAGAAAACTCTCAATCACTCACTTTAGAACTTTCGATTATCGTAGTGATACACACAGTTCTTTGTAGAATACGCAACCTCCCAACCCGCCAAACCTTCACGTCTAAAAGTTCTGTGTATTTGCCAAAGGAGTCAATGCTACTAAAGGTGGAGCCTCAAGTTTTATAGCAGTTATAATCAGTTTGAAAAGTCTTAGGGTTTCCTTAACCTAATCAATTTAGGTTTCTCAATTTCTTATCGCCGAATATCTTTTCAGAGTTTCTATTATGACATGTATCTTTCCAAAATCATAACATAATTAATACTTTCCAAACGTCTTGAATACAGCTGGAAATCTTCCAGATTCTCAATCGCAGCCGATCTTCATATTAAGGAAACTTTTTAATATTGCGATACATAATAAGTTAAACAAGATGTTGTGACATACCTCTTGTCATCTTGCTTGACCAGATGCTCGACATCTGTCCTAGTGCCTAAAAAATAAGCCAACCAATATCGTAACAACAAAAGAGAAAGAATCGATACACACTAAAAACGATACATATCTATCTTGGGAAAATTCCACTTAACCCACTTGTACAATACCATTTTTTCACTTACCTTCACCACAAGATGAATTTAGCTTGTGAACCCCCTGAACTTACCTAACGTGGCACTTAGGGCCAACAGTGTTAATTTTTGGTCACGTGACCAACACGTGGATGTTCATTTTTGTAAAAATACCAAAAATGCATTGTGTTTATGGTTTCAAAGATGAATGAAGCTTGCTCCACTTATTTTTTTCCATTTATTCATTCACTAGACCAAAATTAAGCGAACCAGTAACACAAGCTCAAAAACCCAACTTTGATCTAAATAAAAACAACCTAGATTTGGAGAAAAATTAATCATCACAAAAACCCAAATCAAGCCTGTTATTGTTCAAGGAGGCGATTGGCTTCTCCAATGGAACCCACTATTGTCACCGCCGCTATATTTAGCTCCGGCGATGCGGAATAGCTATAGTTCGGCAAAGAGTAGCAGCGCTACGACGATACTCCAACGACGCTCCGACCATGGTCACGGCGGTGAGGCCTCCGCATCTTACGCCTAACAGCAACGCGACAACGAGGCTCAGGATGTCCCTGGTGCGCTCACGGAGTGAGTTAAAATCGTACGACGATGATAGGAATAGATCAGGGCTCGTGCGTGCCACGCGCTTGCGCAGATGGTTGTGGACGGGGAGGAAGAGCCGTTCAAACAAGATTTGAGAGAACGAAGCCTTCCCAGGGCCGATCTCGGCAAAGATCGTGACGAATCCTCCAGAGGACTTAGGGTTTGACGGATTGAGGATGGTGTGAGCGCGATTGATGGAGAAGAAATAGGAATAGTTGCAGGGCCTTCCGGCGGTGGAGAGGGACAGGAGAGAGAGGAGGAGGCATGATGGATGGATGGATGGAGGAGGATAGGCGATAGAGACTCCATGGACGCGAGAGAGAAATTGATTTTTCTAGAACCTTGATTATAAATAGAAGCAATTTTACACTGTTCATCGTCTCCAATTTTCTCTGTCTTCCTTAACCCATCTTACAGTTCCTTCATCTGTTTAATCACAAATAGAAGCAATTTTTCAAACAGATCGTCTTTAATTATAGTTTTGACAAACATATGGGATTTTGGACTTTTAAGAGTAAAATTAGTATTTAAATTTTAAGAGTTTTATCGATAAATATTCACAATTTGTCAATAAAAATTTGCCAATCATGTTTCCAAATTTTAGATTTAGGTTGTAATTGAATCGATCTAAGAGGGGAGGTAGTCTTGAAGAGAGAGAAAGAAAATCACAAATAAAGAGAGAATGAATGACAAATTTTTGAAAATTTAATGGTTACTTGAGGGTATTTTAGACTTTTTACCAAAAACTTAACACTGTTGGGCCTAAGTGCCACGTTAGGTAAGTTCAGGGGTTCACAAGCTAAATTCATCTTGTGGTGGAGGTAGGTAAAAAGAGTAGTATTCTACAGGTGGGTTAAGTGGAATTTTACATCTATCTTTTATACACTCAAGTTTTACTTTACTATTTTCACACAACTTGTCATTTTTTTTGACTAAATATGAGACAAATCACAAATTACAGATTTAACATGTGAAAAAGATACAATACAACTTTGGTCTATTAAAGCTGGAAATGTAAAGTTTTAGGTGTATCAACGTGTTTTTTCATAAATAATACTTTTTTGTTGTCAGTGCATCTCACACGCGACAACTTTAGGTTAGATTGTTTCAATCCAAAAATCCAAGGTTAACCAATATTTATATAATAAGTTACTGAAAAATATCTTTTTAAAGTTTTAAAATTTAAAATACCTTCTAAATTAGGAAACATACTTTGACACACAATTTTCTTAAAAATTATAATATTTTATTGTAGGGTAAATTTCACAAAAGTACAGTTATGTTTACACGTTTTGCAGGCAGACGCAACTAAGTTAAAAGCTTTTTTTAAGGTCAGTTGTTAGGATTGGTTTTGTGTCAAGTTAAACAAAATGGTTAAGTTTCAGTTCGTTTTTAGAGAAAAATGACAAAAATGCCTTTCATTATCATTCAAATTTTCAAAAGCATACTCCTCACTATTTTGGTTCTTGTTCTTGGACACCAAAAGCATCCCCTTGCCAGCCACCTCCTCACCGACGCCGCCGGCCACGTCTACTTCTCCTGAAACGACGCCGACCCCGAATTCATCCACGCCACCGCCGTTAACATGAGTGTCCACGTCCACTTGTGAATATTGTTTTGTTCCAATTTCAGTTTAGTCTTTTTAACTTGTACATGGAAATGTTGGTTTTGAGTGTTAGTTTTGTTGGAAAATTTCCCTAGGTCAATCTCAGTTTATATGTATTAGTTTTATCATCGTCGCAATAGTTAAATCGACATCATATTATCATTGTGTTGTGATAATATGTTAAGTATGATCTGATATATGTCCACCAAAGTATTAGAACCATATATCTGAACGGATCACACTTAATGAGTCCCTGGTCATACAAGCTTCACAGAAGCGATCAGTATGAGGAAGATTCTTTATGATATAGTTCTATTTGTCATTGGTATGGATTCCCGAAATCGGATCAATGATATCATGTGGGAAATGGTATTGGACGACCCGACCAAAGTATGTCACGTAGATGCAGTCATGAGCATACTCAGTCGATGTAGCATATCACAAGATCCTTTGACCAAAGAGTATCTGTGATTGCTATACAGTCAATAGCTAAGTTCGACATACACCTAACGTTACTTGTAACTAGGTAGCCATAACGGGTATGATTGACTTGGGGACGGGCTGTATGAGTGATACAGATGACGGCTAAGGAATTTGTCCCTCATACTACGGTATGTGAATGATATCTGTTTTTGCTCCTTGATGAGCATGACTGTGAAACACATGCTAATGATACAGAGTATCATTCACAGTCATCTCAAGATCAAGAAACAGTGATTAGATAAATAAGGATGACGGCATTATGCCTTATGTCTAATCTGGATATCTAGTGACAAAGGATTATTAAATGGACATCATAAGGTTAAGTCAAATCTTCGATCATCGTGTACATTAGGTAATCATAATGTCTTACTAGAGGCATATTATGATGGATAGGGTGAAACAGGATTTCACGCCGATTTGCCAATGGGACATGAGCCTATAGGGTCACACGCAAAGGACGAGCTTGGAGGGCAAGTAAGGAGACACGGCTAAGGAAAATCGGCCACGGACCATGGCAAAGCCTATGGTTTGGGCCACGGGGCTGTGGCCATGGCATTACCATGGACCGTGGCCAAACCTATGGTTTAGGCCACTAGTCCAGGGTCATAACATTGCCACGGTTCGTGGCCAAACCAAGTGTTTGGTCCACGGGACCGTGGTCATGACATCAACATGGACAGTGGCCAAGCATGGAATTTGGGCCGTGGGCACGTGGAGACGACGGGGCCACGGAACGTGGTGTTTTGGCCACGGGTCCGTGACGAACTAGTCAGCGCCACAATCGCAACGAGCAGAGTGAGTTTCGCCACGGGAAAGACCTATTGGTCAACACGGTCCCGTGGCGATGCTCCATCGTCGAGTATAAATAACTCCCAACGTCGGGAGTTATAGATGAGAAATACTCACCAAAATCAAGTTGTTACTCTGCCAAAATTGCCACATATCCTAGTAGATCAACTACTCCATGGTTTAGAACCTGCTCCTATCTCGGTGCGAACTACGTGCGCTTTGATCCCCACATGACGAGGTACGTAGGCGCTCAAACGGTATTTGGGGTCAAGTCCGGGAATCCGAAATAATACTTACTATTTCTTAATCTGGTAATTTGCAAATGATTCTAGGACGGAATTATGGTTAATGTTCGTTTTTGCTTCCGCTGCCATTATTTTGGACCCCATAATTCTCAACAGTGGTATTAGAGCCTGGTTGTATGTTAGATTAACCAATAAAATGCATGATTGGTATGATGATATGCATGTTTTACTATAATTGTTTTGTTTGCATGATCGGGTCTGCTTAAGAATAATTATTGTATGATTTTTCTGAAGAAAACAAATCTGGTAATTTTCTGGAAAACGGAGAAGACGATCGCCACGGGTCCGTGGTGATTGTCTGACCACGGGCGTGACCACTAAGTGGTCACGGGCCACGGAGCGTGACCATTATTGGCCACGGCCCCGTGGACCATCCTGTGGCGACAGGGCGTGGCCAGTTTCTGGTCACAGGCCGCGGAGCGTGACAACTTTTTAGCCACGGCTCCTTGGCGCAGCCTTTGGCGAGCTCTCTGATGAAAATTATATATTCTCTACGGTTTCGGTAAACCGGGTTTTATCACGCTAATGTTATTTAATTAATATTAGGGTAAGATAAAATCAGTATTTGCATCATTACTTGATAACATGCTTGTTTGACAACGTGTTTATATGATGTGATGGTTCTGCATGGTGTATTAGTATAGCCCTTTTAGACCATGATTGAATGTCTTTATTTACTGCTTCATTTGCGGTCTGTGAACCACTGGTTAAGGTTGTAATTAATTTGCGGTCTGCGTAACTGCTATGAAAATTTTTGTTTTGTTATTTAGTCTATCCAGTGTGCGAACCGTGTATCTCTTGTATTGATTGCTCAAGCCGAGAAGGACGAAGAACCGGATGTCGGTCTAGGCAAATGGAGACATCGACCACGAGTTGGTGGGAGTCTTGGAGCCAGTGGGAGACCCCTGAGCTTGGATGTCAAGAAGTGCCCCAAGAAGATAGTCTTCTTAGGATTTTTGTTTTCTCACACTTAGGGTGACCGTCGGTTCTTATAGACCGACACTATAAGAACCGAATCAGTTAAGGGCTATGCTATGCACGTTTAATTCTTTGTATATTAAATATGCATGCTAAGGTCATATGCTTTATAAGTATATGAATGGATGTTTATTTTACGTTTAAAATGTATGATAGGACATCACCCACATGCAAAGATTAAAATAGGTTTATAATCGAATTGCATGTTTAAGAGGATCTTGAAACGTCATTGCATTATCTACTTCTGAATCCCACGTATTGAATACTAGATTACACAATGGAGGTGTAGGATCTCAAAAGTATAATAGACCTGACTAATGGAGAGATGATCCTACGAGTAAGCAATATCACAACCAATGTGGTAATTGTTGTAGTAATCATCGAATTAACTATGACCTGAGGGCTTAGTTTTGGCATTTAATAATTTTTTAGATGTACCTGATTTGAGCAGGGACATAATTTCGGTTTCTTGTTGAACAAGAATGATATCTGGCTGTTTGATAATGACATTCGTGATAATGACCTAGATGACATTTATTATGCAGACTCCAAGAGTTAGTAGGCACTATCTATTGGAAATAGATAATACTAACCAATTGTCAGTGTGTAACATAAATTGAGAACAACTTGAATCATGTGATTCAAACTGAGCTCTAATATGGCATTGTCATTTATTGTTGCATAAACAAGATACACACATCAACACTTTCCAAAGTGTGGACCTTAAAGTCAAGTTGAATTCAATTCAATTGATAGGTGTGACTCTTGTTTTATGGGAAAATTGATGATGATTCTTTTCACAAGGAATAGCTGAAATGGACGAGTGACTGGTTGGGACTAATATACTTTGGTATATGTAGAACCTTAAGCTCACAGAGGCAGAAGAGTCAATTTGGAAAGAGGGTTTGAAGAGCTTAAATTGAATCTAAGTATCAAATGCCTAATCCAAGACTCAATCAATCATCTTGAGTTTGCAAGATCGTGTTGGAATGAAAGATCGAGCCATATTGAATATGGGACGATCCATGATAAGACATTATCTACGTTCAGATACATTCATAGTGAATGATGCTCCGATGAATATCACAAAAGTTACACCATACGACACTCATTTCGACTCCCATTACCGTGGATGTGTGCGCCCTCGTGCAGCATTCATTGGGATGCGAGCGGGGTGAGATGGTCAGTTTAATCCACATAATAACTGGACCATAGTTAGACATGGTTTGGGAGACATCTAAACATGTTTTTCCCAATGATTTGGGATTGCAGGGTTATTTGCATCTAAATCTGATAAGTGTGTCTTCATAAGTATCCTTAGAAAACTAAGAGATAAAACTTCTACATACCAAGCGAGAACAAGAGATTGTTTCTCGAGGTAGGGTGTTTTGGAAAGGGAGTTTATTTCCAAAATGGTCAATGGGAGTGTTGTGCATCTCGAAGAAATTTGGGAAGGTGTTGTACAACCTGAAGAAATTCAGAAACCATATTATGACACTGTAGAAATTATGGAGCAGTTCGTGTAGTTATTCATGACGGTCCAAGGCGGTCTGAAAGAATCCGTCATGCACCTACAAGATACAGGTTCCGAGTATCTGAAGGTGATGACAAGGACGTTGTGGATCAAGGCAATCAAGCAACCTTTCAAGAGGCTATGGACATTACCAACTCTGAGGAATGGCTGGAAGCCATAAAAAGGAGATGCAATCTATGTCACATAAACAAGCTTAGAATTTGGATTAACTCAACCATTGGTGTAAAAACCATTGATTGAGAGTGAGTCTTTAAGGTCAAGAAAGACATGGATAGAAAAATCAATCAGGATTCTTCTTACAGCAGAATACTGGAAAGATTTGCAAGCTACGGAAATCCATTTAGGGATAAACCAGGCTTCTCGGAGTTGGAATTCTCGTTTTGGAGAATCTGAAAGAAATTTTGGTTTCACAAAACGTTGATGAACCTTGCGTATGCAAGAAGGCTAGTGGGAACTTATACCAGTAATCAATAGTTTAAAACCCTAGTGAGAAACACTAGAATGCAGTAGAGAACATTCTCATGGACATTATAAGCATTGGATATCTTACTGTTGTGTTAGGTATTGGATGAGAAGCAATTCGTTGGGATACAACGATGGTGGTTTCAAGAATAATGGTCTGAGACATGGTCTGTTTGTGTGTTTTGTACTAATGGTGGCGTTATTGAGCTGGAACGATTCCAGACTAGCTATTATTACTGTTTTTGCAAACGAAAGCTGAGTATATACAGTTGTTTCGGATGAAGCTAAGGAGGATATATGGTTCAGAAGTTCTGACCTATCATTATACCTAATTAAAAACCCGTCTGATCTAGTGAACTTAGTTTGTGATAACACAAAAGTCCAAGATCACAAAAGTCACAAAAGTCCAAACAGATACTCAGCAAATATAGTCTCTTTTAGAGACAAAATGAAGATCTACAGTATTGCTACTGATGATAATACAGTCGATCCTTTGACGAGGGCTTTCTCACAGCCTAAACATGAGGATCATGTAAACTTTATGGGAATAAATTGGGATTTAGATTGGAACTAGGGGCAAGTGGGAGATTGTTAGAAATCTTCCCTAGGCTAATCTCAGTTTATATGTGTTAGTTTTATCATTGCAATAGTTAAATCGACATCATATTATCACTGTGTTGTGATAATATGTTAAGTATGATCTGATCTATTTCCACCAAAGTAGTAGAACCATAGATCTGAACGGATCACACTTAACGAGTCCCTGGTCATACAAGCTTCACAGAAGCGAGCAGTATGAAGAAGATTCTTTATGATATAGTTCTATTTGTCATTGGGATGGATTCCCATAATCGGATCATAGATATCATTTAGGAAATGTGAAGGATTCCCATGGGTCCCAAAAATTTAATTTCATGCAGCGGACTGAAATTAACCATGGGAATCAAAGAAAACAAGATCTTATTGTTAAAATTTCAGCATGCAAAATTAATTTATAGATCTGAAATTATACCTTTTCGAATCACAAAACAAAGAAGCTTTAGTGAATCTGCCTACAGAAAATCGTAACTTCTAAAAGCCATAACTTGGGCTACAGATCTCCAAATGACTCTGTTCCTTTTTCAGAGTAAATTTCATCCAGTTTTCTACGACTTTCATGTTTTGCACAAAACCCATTTCGGATTGCAAGATCATCGTCTGAAGAAAAACATCTTACTCGTTAGTGCTGGAGGCAACTATGGTGGCCCGCAAGGGCTGCCATGGTCACCTACGGGAGCAATCATGGTGGCCCACGAGGGCTGCCATGCTCGCCTCTTGGGCAGACCCTGGTTGCCGCGAGGCAACCATGGTGGCCCGCAAGAGCTGTCATGGTCGCCCGTGTGGGCAGACCTTGGTCGCCCGCCGCAGCGATCATGGTGGCCCGCGAGGGCTGCCATGGTCACCCGCAAGCGACTTGGTCGGCCCTAGGGCTTTCCATGGTCCACCAAGGGTCTCGACCCTGGTTAGCCATGGCTAACCCAAAACAGCCCCAAAATAATTTTTAAAAAATTTTTCAAATCAATTAAAAATATGATTTTTTCAATTTTCATGCATATTCAAAACCGATGAACATATGAACAATTAAAGAAAAAAATCATATCTATACATGCTCAAATTAAACATAAATTAACCTGCCTCTGATACCACTAAAGGATTACCATGGGTTCCAAAAATTTAATTTCATGCATCGGACTGAATTTAACCATGGGAATCAAAGAAAACAAGATCTTATTGTTAAAATTTCAGCATGCAAAATTAATTTCTAGATCTGAAATTATACCTTTCCGAATTACAAACACAAAGAAGCTTTAGTGAATCTGCCTACAGAAAAACGTAACGTCTAAAAGCCATAACTTGAGGTACAGATCTCCAAATGACTCGGTTCTTTTTGTATAGTAAATTTCATCCAGTTCTCTACGACTTTCATTTTTTGCACCAAACCCAGTTCAGACTGAAAGATCATCGTCTGAAGCAAAAAATTTTACTCGTCAGTGCTGGACAGATTTTCCGGTTTGTCCCGATTTGTTCCATCTTTGAGGATTTCGAATTTGACAAACAAAAACCAAAAGATTGTGCTCTCTAGATCGTCCACACAAGCACAAAACCTTGGGAAATGTTTCTACACACACCCTTCCTAGCGTTGTGTGTAGAATCGAACAAAACCAACAATGAAGGTGTTGAAGAGAGAGGGTCGGCCAAAGAGGAGAGAGAGAGAGAGAAGGGATTTCGAAATCACTTCAGGAAAATATAATTGTGTAATTAATAAAAAATCTGATTTTTTTAATCTTCTTTATAATTACACAATCATCCCCTTAAAACCCTTAATTGCACTTAAGCCCCATTCTTAATTAAAATCAAGAATGAGCTTTAAGGCCACTTAGCTAAAACCTAGTAAAAATCCATTTAATTGAGTTATAATTATATGGTTTAGCTAAACCTGTCCAATCTCTCTAACTTGATTTCTTCAACCGTCTGGTTAATAAACCTAGGCCAGAAATCAACTGAATCGTTTTCAATTTGACTAAATTGAAAAGCGGATTCTCCCAATTACCATCTAAACTTTTTTTTCACATATTGTACTTAAAGTGTGTGACCCTCTAGGCTCACGACCCGTTGGCAGACCGGTAAAATTACTATTATACCCTTTCCATCATAAGTGGCCTCTAGAAAGACATTATGATTACCCAACGTCCGTGATTATCGATTATTCGACTTAACCTTTTATCGTACATGTCACTGTCCTTTTATCAAACCGATATCCAGATTGATCAATAGGCATAGAACCGTCATCCTAATTTATCAATCACTATTTCTTCATATCTGAGATGATTGAAAACTGATACAAAGGTATCACCTGTATGGCCATGCTATTCCTTCAGTCAAACTCACCAAGTGGCCTAAACGGATATCTTTCTCATACCGGAGTATGAGTGATAAATCCCTCAGACGTCTTTTGAGTTCACTAATGTAATTCATAACCAAGCCAATCATAGCCGTTATGGCTACCCTTTTACAGGTAACGTTAGACTAGGTAAAACTTAGAGATTCATTACACAGTGCACACAAAGACTCCTTGGTCTTAGGATATAATGACAAGCTACGATATGTGAGTATCTTACGACAGTATCTATGCTGCATGCTACCATCGGGTCGTCCGATACCATCGACCTGATGATATCTACTATATAACTCTGGCACATACTTTGCCATGATCAGTAGAGCGTGATCACAATGAGTTGGTCTCATACTGATCGCTTCTTAAAGAAGCTTAGCTGATTAGGGACTCATCAAATGTAATTCTTTCTGATCTACAGTTCTACTATTAGTGGTTACGCACATAATGACATAGATCAAATTACATTCAATATATTACTACAATACATTAGTAATATATGCCGATTTATTTATTCGGAAAGATGATAAAACATTACATATGTAGATCACTTTTATATTGGACTGGGGCATAACTCTAACAATCTCCCACTTGCCCTGGTTCCAATTTAAGTTCTGATCTACTCCCTACAGACCTTGCATGTTCCTCATGCCTAGGCTACGGCTGAGCCTTTTTCAAGGGATCGGCCAAATTATCATCAGTCGGATAGTGTTTAATCTCCACATCACCTATATCTGTGATAACTCTAATGAGATGATGCCTGCTGAGTATATGTTTGGATTTGTTGTGGAACCTAGGCTCTTGAGCAATAGCTACAGCACATGTGTTGTCCCATAACAAGCTTATCGGATCAGACGATCGCGGCGTTGCATCTAATCCGATCAGAAAGCTTCTAATCCATATGGTCTCTTTGGCTGCTTTCGTTGCAGCTATATACTCAGCCTCCGTTGTAGAGTTGGCTATTTTGGCTTTCTTAAAGCTTATCCAGCTGAAAGCGTCACCACTCAACACAAAATATATCCTGATTTAATTTTGAAGTCATCTGGATATGTCTGAAAACTAGCATCGAACTGTCCTTTGACTGCTAGTTCTCTATCTACATCCCCATACACTAGGAATGCATCCTTGGTGAAATTCTAAATCGTAGCCGAGTCAGGAAGTCGAACACAAAGTCTGTAACTTGTGTATCGACTTCTTGTGGAAACAGTAAGCAAAGTAATAGACAGATAATAATCACGACACCAGAGATGATTACCCAGTTCGGTGACTCCGCACCTACGTCTGGGGGCACTTTGCCAGTGGAAAGGTTTTTCACTATCAGGTAGTCAATAGTACAACTTCAAGCCCAACTAGCTATCACACAAGCTATTGTCCTAAGCTACTATAGATCTCACCGTGAATCGCCTCGACCAGGAGCCTCTCCCCTGTCTTTGAGATTCCCTCAATTCCACCCTTCGAGCAAGTCCATGCTCGGTGTCGTTGCCTTCTTGGACGGAGTTGTGAATCTTCAATCACAAACAAAAACCCTAACCGATCCAAACACTTAGTCTTCGCGACTCAAGGTTTGATCGGAGCAAAAGGTCCGTTCTAGCGAATATTCATCAGCCTCTCAACAAGCCGATGGTGCACGGTTAAGAGCTCTGAGAAATCTTGCAATTGTTAGAACAAGAACGGATGATCTGCTAATGGGAAGCCAAGGGCTTTTTATAGCAGCTCACATTCCTAATCCCTCCTGGATTCGGAACAGGAAAGTCAGGCAAGTTGTTGCCGCCTTCCATGACAGCTGGAAGTCGTCTTGCCTGTTCTGACTTCCTGAATAAATCAGGCAAGTCTGGTTGCCGCCTTTTGCTGACGTGTAACTGCCAGCTGGAAGTCGTCTGACTTGTCGACGTCACTCTCTTGCGCTCCAAGTCTTCGTGGCGTCTTTCTCCTTTCGCTCCAAGCTTTGTCGAAATAGGAAAGCTTTCAGTTCTTTCCTAATCTGTCTTGTAACAAGTCGCTCCACACGTCATGCAACATGTTGCTCGACTTCTTACTTTTGCGCTAAAAAATCATGCCAACTATTAAACGTAGCAACAATCTCCCCTTTTTGGCAATTTTTTAGGCAAACACCTTTTTGTAAGCCCATCGTCATCTTGTGGCAGTTACGCACAACAAGTGACTTATCTTGTGGCAGTTACGCACAACAAGTGATGTGACTTCTTTACTCCAAGCAGGCACATCGTCGTCACCTTGAGGCAGTTACGCACACAGCAAGTTTCATGACTTCCGATGCGACTTCTTGTGCGGCTTCTAGTGTATCTTCTGGAGCAGCTTCTGGAGCAGCGACTTCTATGTACATCTTTCGGCAGCGACTTCTATGTACATCTTTCGGCGCGACTGCTGGCGTAACTCCTGGCGTACATTTATCTCCCCCTGTTTGTCTAATAATATTGCCAAAGGCAATCTCATAACTAAATTTGACCAAACAGCAGGATAAAAGAAAAACAGCTCACACCTTGAGCAAATAAACGGCTCAAACATGAGCTCAATCAAGAGCAAATATCCCAAAAATAAACAGTCAAATTGTGCGGAAACTAACTCGGACAAACCCCGAGAATTTAAAAGTGTGTGTGGGACAAAGTTATCATAGCAAATTTCAGAGAATTACTAAAACGACGTGGAGTCGTTATCTTCTTCTTCAGCAGTAGCAGCAGCAGCAGCAGCAGATCGGAGGTTTTCTAGAAGGACTTTACAGGCGACTTTGCGAGTTGAGAGCGTGGCAATTGACTTCTCCAGATCAGCAATCACTTCCACCAATTCTTCCTGCATCCTAGTGCCAATTGGTCCTGAGGGACGAGAGCTTGAACCAGCTCCTGGAGTTTTGGCCATAGGAAGTCCAAGGTCCTTCAACTGCTGCCCTTCAAAGTTCTTGAGATTGATGGCTAGAGGCAGTGGCTTTTTACCCGGAATATCTGACTCTCGGACAATGTTAGGACATTGTTGGAGAAGGATACCGGTGATTAGCGAAGGGAACCCGATTGGAAGTTTGATTGCACATGATTTGGCGTGCTTAACTAGATGGTCAATAATGTAAGCGCCAAAATCAATGGGAGACTTCGTACCTATTTGGTAAATGAGTTTTGCCAGCTCTGTTTTGATGCTTGACCCATGTGTAGAGGGTGCCCAGTTAGCCAGACCGATGCGGTAGAGAATAGAATATTTTGCTGTGAGTTCTGTCGCCGCAATGGTGTCCTTGACTGGCCAGCCCTTCCTACATCCTCCGGTTATCTCGACCGCTACTTTGTCCAAGTGCGGTACTTCCGGAGTGACTTCTGGGTCATCTCTGCCAAGATAGGTGTTGATGGTAGAGGCAGAGATTTCAAAGCATTCTCCCCGGACAAACACCTTTCGGTATTCAGCATCTTCGGGTTCATCGAACTCGCTTGACAGGTTGACAACAAACTCCTTGACCAAAGTTGGGTAGAATGGCTCAATATTGATGACCGTGTTGGTCAGGCCAGCTCTACGGATAAGCTCTACAATCGCATTTATCCCTTGTGCTTCTGTGGAGAGTTCTCTTTCTGGATAAATTTTCCGTTGATAGACATACTGCCACTTAACGGCATTATCTATAGAGTGGAAAGAGACGTTGTCTGTGGGTGCCTGCGGTACATACTTGCGGAGCTTCTGCCCTCCTAATGTCTTCTTCACCTGTGGTAGCACAATTAGGGTGTCTTCTTCTTCATATTCTTTTTCTTCAGGGACAGAGGTTGCTGTTGTGGTTACTGACTTCTTTCTTGACTTCTTCGGCTGTTTGGACGCCGAAGCTTCTCCTTTTTCTGTTGCCTTTCTCTTTGGGGTCAATCTTCTCTGAACTTGAGGTTCTTCTTCTTCATCAACCAACCTTTGTGTTGGTAGTTTCCTTCTCACAACCCTCTTGGGCACAGCTTCTTCCTTTTCCATGGTTTCAATATCGACACTTTCTTTGACAGGTTCCTCTAAAAGTTGAGTGACTTCTGGAATGACTTCAGGATTATCATCACGCCCTGAATCACTGTTCAGGGCGACAAGGGAACTTTCTTCCTTTTCCAAGTCCTCGTTTAGAGAAGATTTCTCTGGTGCGGGTGTCGACTTAGAGAGGCTAGGTTGGTCCTCGGTGCTAGTGCCGTGGACTTCAGGAACAAGGGTTTCTAAACCCTTTTCAGGCAGGCTTTCTTCTAAGTTTTCTTCAGAGAGGATAGCAGATTTACCTCGTGTTGGAGTCGGAGTAGAGAGAGAAGCGTCTTCTTCAATGTTTGTAGAAGCGGCTAGAGCGTCGTCCTTCTCAACGACGGGGATTGTGTCTTCCGGTGTGACAGATGGGGGCGAGCTTGTTACTTCTTGAGGTGCTGCAGAAGTTTCTCCTACCCCTCTTCCTCCTCGGATCCTCACTCCATGCTTGGTCCTTGTCGATTTGGAGGCAGATAATTTCTTGGCAATGACTTTTGCCCTCATTTTTGCTCGAAGTACTTTTGAAGCAGATGGTATTCTACCGCTGCGAGTACTAACCATTTAGCTAGGATTTTGTTCTTTGTGGGGGAAAGCAAATTTTTGCTGAGCTTTTTGATCTGAGAAACCCTAGCGATTTCAAATGATGGAGGAGGTGCAGAGTATGTGGGAGTTTGAACAGAATGATTTCTGATAGGTGGATAGTCAGATCGTAATCATTCCCAAAATTCAAAAAGGACTAACGGGCTTCTGATGAAAGGATTTGGGCCCGGCTTGATTTTGTGGACCCTGTTTGGTCCTGATCGAGAGAAAGAGTAAAATCAACTAAAAGCTCTTCCTCTTCTTGCTTGACTTCTGGCTATTCTAGACAGCAAAGTCTGAGGGTTGACCTCAGACTTTCAAACCTTTTAGCATCTAATGCTTTTGTAAAGATGTCAGCGACTTGTTTCTCAGGGTAGGTATTCGAGCTTTATTTTCTTGTCTTCTACAAGCTCTCGAATAAAGTGGTGCCTGATGTCAATATGCTTTGTCTTGCTATGCTGCACTGGGTTCTTCGAGATGTTGATTGCACTGATATTGTCACAGAACAAAGTCATGACTTCTTGCTTGACTCCATATTCTGCCAACATTTCTTTCATCCAAAGAAGCTGAGTACAGCTACTTCCAGCTGCGATATATTCGGACTCAGCAGTAGACAAAGCAATACAATTTTGCTTTTTGTTGAACCATGATACAAGGTTGTTCCCCAGGTAGAAACAACCTCCAGAGGTGCTTCTTCGATCTGGTGTGCTTCCCGCCCAGTCAGCATCACAATATCCAACCAGAGTAGGAGAGGTATCAAAGGAATATAGTAATCCCAATTCATAGGTTCCTGAGATGTATCTTATGATCCTCTTTGCATGAGCCAAGTGACTAACTTTTGGATTGGCTTGATATCTAGCACAGACTCCCACAGAATAAGCAATGTCGGGTCGACTTGCTGTCAAATAGAGGAGACTTCCTATTATGCTTCGATAAAGACTTTGATCAACTGGTTCTCCCATCTCGTCCTTCGTGCACTTGTCATGTGTGGCAATAGGAGTCCTCTTGTGTGAAGCCTTTTCTAACCCGAACTTCTTGACAATGTTCTTTGCGTATTTGCTCTGGGAGATAAATATTCCATCTGACATCTGCTTGATCTGGAAGCCTAGGAAATATGTAAGCTCACCGACCATACTCATCTCAAATTCAGACTGCATGTGTTCAACAAAGCGTTCCACCATCTTGTCTGACTTCCCTCCAAATACGATGTCGTCGACATATATTTGAGCAATCATGATGTCCTTTCCTTCCTTCTTCACAAAGAGAGTTTTGTCTACTCCCCCTCGAATATAACCATTGCGTACAAGGAATTGAGTAAGACGTTCATACCATGCTCGTGGAGCTTGTTTGAGACCGTAGAGAGCTTTCTTTAGCTTGTAGACATGGTGCGGAGAGTCATGGTGTTCGAATCCCTTTGGTTGGGCTACATAGACTTCTTCGTTCATATTTCCATTGAGAAAGGCACTCTTTACATCCATCTGATAGAGTTTGAAACGAAGATGACATGCGATGCCGAGAAGAAGTCGTATGGCTTCCAGTCTGGCTACTGGAGCAAAGGTTTCTTCAAAGTCGACTCCTTCGACTTGTGTGTACCCTTGAGCCACTAGTCTCGCTTTGTTTCGAGTGATGTTACCTTGCTCGTCAGATTTGTTTTTGAATATCCATTTTGTCTCGATGACATTGACATTGTCAGGTTTGGGTACAAGTTCCCAGACTTCATTCCGTGCAAACTGAACCAATTCTTCTTGCATCGCGCAGACCCAGTATTCATCATTGATGGCCTCTTGTATATTCTTTGGCTCAATTTTGGAGATAAAGCACATGTTACCTATCAGTTCTTGGTGGTCAAGAGATGCTTTTTGTCGAGTCCGAACTCCCTCATTAATGTCTCCAATCACATCCCTGGGTGGATGATACTTCTGAATTCTTCTTGACGGAGCTCTTTGCCTTGTAGGATTTGCCTCTTCATCCGGGATGATTTGGCTTTCGTCTTCAGACTCTTTGTTGTGCTCATCGTTCTTGACCTCTGGTCTGACTTCTGGTCTGACATCCGGTCTGGCTTCTCTTCTGACCTCTGGTCTGACTTCTCCTGAGAGATTCAGGACTTCTTTGTCCTCGTCACTTGTTTGCTCGTTATTGTCATCATCAATTACGACATTGATGAATTCCATGATAGTCCGGGTGCGTTTGTTGAATACTCGAAACGCTCGACTATTTCTGGAGTATCCGAGGAAGATGCCTTCGTCGCTTCTAGGGTCCAACTTGCGTCGAGGTTCCCTATCTGCGAGTATGTAGCAGACCGATCCAAAGATGTGGAAGTATTTGACATTCGGCTTTCTCCCCCTCCATATTTCATAAAGAGTGAGCGAAGTTCCAGGGCGAAGAGTCACTCTATTATGAATATGGCATGCCGTATTCAAAGCTTCAGCCCAGAAGTGTTACGGGATGTCTTTGGCTAACATCATGACTATTGCCATCTCTTGAAGAGTGAGATTCTTTCTTTCAACGATTCCGTTTTGCTGAGGAGTGATGGGAGCAGAGAATTCATAGGCGATTCCTTCAGCATCACAAAAGTTTGCGAAGCTGATGTTTTCAAACTCCTTTCCATGATCGCTCCGAAGTCGAACGACTTTCCCAATAACTTCTCCCTTTTCTCGCTGAACTCTTCGACATAAGGCTTCAAAGACTGAGAAGGTATCTGACTTCTCTCGAATGAAATCTACCCATGTGTACCTTGAGAAGTCGTCTACACATACAAATATGTGCTTCTTCCCTCCTAGACTTTCTACTTGCATGGGTCCCATAAGGTCAACATGAAGAAGTTCTAGAACACGAGAAGTAGTAAGATGTTGTACCTTCTTGTGCGACATCTTGACTTGTTTCCCAATCTGGCATTCTCGACAGATTTTTCCTTCAATGATCTTGAGGTTGGGAACTCCGATGATAGCCTTTTCAGAGAGAATCTTTTGCATACTCCTCAAATTGATGTGACCAAGTTTTTGATGCCATAGTTTTGTCTCTTGAGCTTTGGAAAAGAGGCATGAAAGTTGGCAAGGTACTGACTGTTGGAGACCATAGATAACAGTTGTCAAGGGACCTGTGGCCTATCATGACTTCCTTATGTTGTTCGTCTTTGACCGAGCACTTGTCACGAGTGAAGTGGACATCCAGATTTAAATCACCTATTTGGCTTATGCTGATGAGGTTTGCTGTGAGGCCTTCTACTAGCAGAGCTTCTTTCAGACATGGAGAGTTGGGAAGATTGAGTTTCCTTTCCCGAGCACTCTAGCTTTTACACCATCTCCAAAAGTGACGAAGCTGTTTGTGCATGGTGTTAAAGTGACCAAGAAAGAGCTATTACCCGTCATATGTCGAGAGGATCCACTATCGAAGTACCAATCGTTGCTGGTTGAGGCCTTTAAAGCGGTGTACGCGATGTTAGCTCGATAGTTGACTTCTTTGACTCGTCATTCCTTCCGAGGTTGGCTTTTCTTGACGGTGGTCCTTTTCTTGACCGAGTTTTTCCCATATAGCTGATAGCAGAAGGGTCAAATATGTCCTCTTCGTCCACAGTGATGACAAACCCAGTTATGTCTTTCGTTCTGGGTTTTTGACGCGGCCAGGGTAGAAGGCTTTTTGGTTGCTTGGTCAGCCGTGAAGTTAGGAGACTTCTGGCGAGACTTCTGGGGGACAGACTTCTGAGGAACGAAGATGGTGTACGATGATGAGGCTTCTTTCGAATATCCAAGACCTTCCATATTTCTTGATGGTTTCCCGATCGAAAGTATTTGGTCCAGAGTATCAGTACTTGGATTCATCATCTTTACAGACTTGGTGACCTGCTCTAACTCGCCTTTTAGTCGAGCAACTTCCTTTTTGAGATCAATAGTCGTCTCAAGAAGTCTTGACTTGTCTTCATTAAGAGTGAGAATGAGAGCGTTCTGTTTTTCGATTACCTGAGAGTCTTCAAGCCACTTGACATACCATTCGTTGTACGCGTTGTTGAGAGTCTCATCAGATAGCTCATCATCATAGTCATACTTCTTTGATCTTTCAGCTGGTTGATCTATTGTGGAGAAAGTGAAAGCCACATAGTTACTTGTATGCTCAAGGTCACTGTCTTCCTCATCTTCATCGTCAGTTAGAGAGGCATTGAATCCCTTCTTCTGTTTCTTTAAGAAGTTGGGACATTCTCTCTGTATGTGTCCATACCCCTCACATTCAAAGCACTGAGCGCCTTTACCTGATCGTTCTCCTCGTCCTCCATCGTTAGTTGTGATGTCGAGCTTCTGAAACTTGTGTTGTGGCTTGTCTCTGACTTCTCGGGTGACTTTTCTTCCTGTCATCTGGCCAAATCTTTTCATGACTCTGTTGTAGTTTTTGGCCAGCATGGCGATAGTTTCCTCGATGTCACTATCCAACTCAGAGTGTGTTGAGTTCTTCTGATTAGAACTTTTGAAAGCCACACCTTTAAGTTTCTTCTCAATAGGAGGTAGGGAGAGCTCGAAAGTCATCAGTGAGCCCATGAGTTCATCAAACTTCAGTGTCTTCAGGTCATGGACTTCTTCTATGGCGGTGATCTTCATCTTGAATCTGGGACTTAGGGCTCTTAGTGTTTTTCTGACCAAGTCCTCATCGGTCATAGGCTTGCCAAGTGAATATGATTCATTGGCCAGATCCTTGATGCGCACATTAAACTCCGCAATAGTCTCGTCGTCATTCATGGTCAGAGCCTCAAAGTTAGTCGTGAGGTACTGTAACTTCTGCTCTTTGACTTTTGAAGTACCCTCGTAAGCAACCGCAAGTGTGTCCCAGGCAATTTTGGCACTTGTGCATGTGTTGATGAGTCGAAAGACATTCTTGTCTACTCCATTAAAGATAGCATTGGGTGCACGAGAATTACCTAGGGCGGCTTCATCTTCTTCCATGCTCCACTCCTTTTCTGGTTTGATGCTGGTTTGATTTCCATGAGCATCAGAATAGTAAGGTTCCTCCCAGCCATTGATGATAGACTTCCAGGTTTTGCTGTCGAGGGACTTCAGGAAAGCACACATCCGTGCTTTCCAATAACCATAGTTTGTTCCGTCGAGTACCGGCGGACGATTGATAGATCCTTCTTCCTTTGAATCCATATTAGCTACTCATATTTTTACAGGAAAATCACCTAAGAGATTAAGGTGCCTCCTCTGATACCAATTGAAATTCTGAATCGTAGCCGAGTCAGGAAGTCGAACACAAAGTCTGTAACTTGTGTATCGACTTCTTGTGGAAACAGTAAGCAAAGTAATAGACAGATAATAATCACGACACCAGAGATTATTACCCAGTTCGGTGACTCCGCACCTACGTCTGGGGGCACTTTGCCAGTGGAAAGGTTTTTCACTATCAGGTAGTCAATAGTACAACTTCAAGCCCAACTAGCTATCACACAAGCTATTGTCCTAAGCTACTATAGATCTCACCATGAATCGCCTCGACCAGGAGCCTCTCCCCCTGTCTTTGAGATTCCCTCAATTCCACCCTTCGAGCAAGTCCATGCTCGGTGTCGTTGTCTTCTTGGACGGAGTTGTGAATCTTCAATCACAAACAAAAACCCTAACCGATCCAAACACTTAGTCTTCGCGACTCAAGGTTTGATTGGAGCAAAAGGTCCGTTCTAGCGAATATTCATCAGCCTCTCAACACGCCGATGGTGCATAGTTAAGAGCTCTGAGAAATCTTGCAATTGTTAGAACAAGAACGGATGATCTGCTAATGGGAAGCCAAGGGCTTTTTATAGCAGCTCACATTCCTAATCCCTCCTGGATTCGGAACAGGAAAGTCAGGCAAGTTGTTGCCGCCTTCTATGACAGCTGGAAGTCATCTTGCCTGTTCTGACTTCCTGAATAAATCAGGCAAGTCTGGTTGCCGCCTTTTGCTGACGTGTAACTGCCAGCTGGAAGTCGTCTGACTTGTCGACGTCACTCTCTTGCGCTCCAAGTCTTCGTGGCGTCTTTCTCCTTTCGCTCTAAGCTTTGTCGAAATAGGAAAGCTTTCAGTTCTTTCCTAATCTGTCTTGTAACAAGTCGCTCCACACGTCATGCAACATGTTGCTCGACTTCTTACTTTTGCGCTAAAAAATCATGCCAACTATTAAACGTAGCAACACTTGGTCCTCCTCAAATATTTGAGGATGGCCTTTGACAGCAATCCAGTGTAGTTGGTCGGGGTTAGATTGGAATCTACTGGTACGGCTCAGTGCGAACGAGACTTTTAGTCTCGTGCATATCCTGGCATACATGATGGATCCCACAGCCGAAGCATAAGGGATCTTACTCATCTTGCTCAGCTTATCATGAGTACTAGGACTATGTAGCTTGCTGAGCTTAAGGCCATGACGCATGGGTATGTATCCTTTCTTAGAATCAAGCATTGAGAGTCTTCTCAACACTTTATCTATGTACATGTTATGACTTAGCAACATGTTCTGACTTAGGCCCAAAATCCTCTTGGAATGATCTGTAGAGATCCTGATGCCTACAATAAATGTAGCATCACCTAAGTCCTTCATCGATAAGCACTTCCCTAACCAAGCTTTGGTGGCAAGGTCGGGATGTCATTCCCGATGAATAAGTACCAGGAATACAGTATTACTCCCACTCGCTTTCTTATAAACGCAAGGCTCACTTTCGTTTTTGATGAAGCCGAGTTCCCTTACAACTTTATCAAAACGAAGGTTCCAACTCCGTGAAGCTTGCTACAATCCATAAATGGATCTTTGCAGCTTGCACATCTTTCCGGGATTTTTTGCATCTACAAAACCCACATGCCGTGTGATATACACACCCTCTAGTAAGTTCTTGCTAAGGAAGGGGTTTTGACATCCATCTGCCATAAGTATGGTTAAAAATAATTAAGATTGATCTGACCATTTCTACTGGTGAAAAGGTGTCATCATAATCCATATATTGAATCTGACAAAAACCTTTTACAACCATCCTAGCCATATTGGTCTAGGGACTTCCATCCATGTCGGTCTTGATCCTATAGACCCACTCAGAACCGATGGGTTTTATCCTTGAGGTTTGATCCACCAAGCACCAGACTTGGTTGTCATACATGGATTTCATTTCCTCACTCATGGCGTTCTGCCATTTTTCGAAGTCTGGACTGGCCAAAGCTTGTCTGAAGGTTTCTGGATCATCCTGATCCACCAATATCAAGTCATTTCCCTCAGTGGCTGTGAAGGCATATCTGTCTAGAACATGACAAGATCTTTCAGACCTCCTTGGACCATCTGGAAGTTCTGTAGGGATTGATTCTTCATCTACGACCGTCTTAGGCTCCAGTACTTCTACATCTTGGATAGCAGGCTCCTGAATTGCTTCAGGTTGTTCCGTACCCTCTCAAATTTCTTCGAGATGCACGGGACTCCCACTAGCTGTTTTGGAAATAAATTCTTTCTCCAAAAATACCGCTCCTTGAGCAACAAAGACTTTGTTCTTACTGGGTATGTAAAAGTTGTATCTCTTAGTTACATAAGGATACCTTACGAAGACACACTTGTCTGATTTGGATGCATGTATCTCTGCTACCCAAATCTTTAGGAAAAACATATTAGGGTGTTTCCCACACCATATATGACTATGGTCCATTTCTTATTTGGCTACTACGTGAAGGCGCACGCATCCAAATAGAACTGGCCATCTCATCCCGCTCACATCCCAATGAATACTACGCGAAGGCGCACACATCAATGGTAACGGGAGTCGTAATGAGTGTCATGTGGTGTACCTTCTATGACTCTGGTCCAGCTCTTATTTGGCTACTACGCGGAGGCGCACGCATCCAAATAAAGCTGATTACCTCATTCAGCTCGCATCCCAATGAATACTACGCGGAGGCACACGCATCTAAAGTAATGGGAGACAGAATGGCTGTCACAAGGTGTACTTTCGGTGTCTTCATTGGAGCTTGATTCAAAATTAATGCGGCCGTTTCCAGATTCAAGTATTAGTTGAACCCTCTTCTGGCCTGAGTACTCATAGGTCCACAGACGTCGGAATGTATTAGACTTAATAAGTCACTCACCCTTTCACCTAAACTGGTGAAAGGTGCCTTTGTCATTTTTCCCATTAGGCAAGACTTGCATCTTTCAGTTTGAGTGAATTCAAACAGACTTAAAAGTCCACACTTGTGAAGTGTTGAAATGTGTTCCTCGTTTATTGTTCATTAGGCAAGACTTGCATCTTTCAGTTTGAGTGAATTCAAACGGGCTTTAGAAGTCCACACTTGTGAAGTGTTGAAATGCGTTTCTCGCCTATGTGCCTTAAACGATAATGCCAAATTATAATTTGGTTTAAATCATCATATTTAAGCCTTTTCTTATTTACGTTATAGCGATTAAGCTCAGCAACGTAAATATCGGATCCTGAAGACATGGATACCCACTCTTCTTCACATGATCCTTATATTTCTTATAATCCCTTATTCCTGTGTCCTGGCTCATTGCAGTGATAGCAGACCTCCTCCATTTTGTCCTTAGCCTTCACAACAGCTTTGGGAGCTGCTTGAACCTCTGGACCCTTGGGGTGTCTGATCTACCCTGCAAGGTGCTCAGGAGCCTTACCCTTACCCTGATCAGGTTTCTTGAAGCTGACCTTCTTGTTGACCATAAGGACCTCCTTGGTCTTGACCTTGAGGTTCTTTTCAGCGGTCACAAGCATCCCATGAAGCTCTGTTAAGGACTTGTCCATGTCATGCATATTGTAATTAACTACGAAATCACTATATGTATCTGAAAGTGATTGCAACATAAAATCTACAGCCATTTCCACCTAATCATCAAAATTGAGTCTAGTTAGATGTTCTTGAAGACATTTCATCTTCGTGACATGGGGACTAACAGGGCTCCAGCCTTAAGTTTGCAGGAGTTAAGTTCTCTGAAAGTATCATATCTTTCGGCAGGAGCTTTCTCATTGAACATTTACTTGACCCCTTCCTTACAGGTATGAGGGTCATCTGAAACGTTCTTGAACTGCTTTTGCAACTCTGGCATCCTACTGCCCAACATAATGCATGACACGTCGATTTGGTCATTAAGAAATTTTGATAAGTATCCTTAATGCCCTAGCGGCGTTCAGCGGTGGCTCAGCAGGTGGTTCCTTGGTAAGGATATACTACTTGCGTTCATGATTGAGTACAAGCCTCGAGTTTCTATCCCAATCTGAGTAATTCATGCCCTTGAGTCTGTCCTTCTCAATCTGGACTCTTAATGTGCTATTACTCCTTTGTGTTGTGTTTGCCCTTTAGTTCTACATGGTAAATTTAATTAAAATTCAAGTTACAGATTCAGTTATAAAACACTTGTCTGATTCTAACATTAGAATCTGAACCAGGATCCTATCATACCCTCAATTGAAGTGAACGGAGGCTCACTGCTTCAATTGAGAGCATCAAGGTAGAAATACATCCATTTACAAAACCATGTAATTCCTGACTAGGGTCTGTACTAAAAGTACACGACATACCCAATACTGATACCCTAGGTCAGCCCTAGTTGACAATCGTAGACAAGTCCACCAAGCTTGAACTATGGACAGAACTAATGTGGCTACTACGCGGAGGCGCACGTACCCACATAAAACTGCCCATCTCATCCAGACTTCTCCTCTATGAATGTTACGCGGAGGCGTACCGACATCCATAGGCTCAAAGCCCTTTTGAGTGCCCAAACTTGGATGGTATCACGCTTGACTTGTAATTAATTGCATTTAAGTGAATTATTACAGTATGATTGTATATCGATACAATCTTAATCTGGAATCATCAATTGCAAATCCATGCAAAGATGACCCCTTATCCAGTTACATGCAAGTCTGATTAAATACCGGTTTTAATCTTTGCATGTGGGTGATAGCTAAACATACATAACCTTGTATATAAAAACTATCATACATTTATACATATTCAACATGCAAATGTAAGAATAAAATATGCATAGCTAAGACCATCTTAGGTTCCTAGGATTCTAGCAAACCTAATCCTAAAGACTTGGTCTTCAAGATCCAGACTTGTATCTTGCGTCGTTCTTCGTAATTACAAATTTAAAAAAATAAAATAAATACAAATCACGACATGCAGGTCGTATTTACTACAACCCAAAACTTAGCAACACGCAGGTTACAAAACTGAATTTGAAAAGCTACAAGTCTAGAGGGTTTTGCTATACATCATGTGGAAAACAACATGTTGTCAAAGATCATGTGATCACTCATCATACTTATCAAACAACAAATTTTTCCAAATTTTATCTTTCTTAAGTGTGGAAAAATTCTACTTTATCGAAACTGGACGGGTTAAAGTAATTAATTGAACTTGAACTGGTTCATTCTGGTTTATCGAAACCGAACCGAATCTAAAAATTAAAAATTTCAGGGCTTCAAAAATATTCTCACGAACCGACCGGTTTAGCTAGAATCTGGTCGAGCCGAACCAGCCCAACCGAGGTCGCTCGCAGAGGCAACTATGGTGGCCCGCGAGGGTTGCCATGGTCTCCCGCGGGAGCAACAATGGTGGCCCGCGAGGGCTGCCATGGTCGCCCCTTGGGCAGACCCCAGTTGCCCGCAAGGCAACCATGGTGGCCCGCGAGAGCTGTCCTGGTCGCCCGCGTGGGCAGACCTTGGTCGCCCGCGAGGGCTACCATGGTCGCCCGCGGCAGCGACCATGGTCGCCCGCAAGCGACCTGGTCGGCCCTTGGTGCCGACCATGGTCAGCCTTAGGGCTTTCCATGGTCCACCAAGGGTCTCGGCCATGGCTAACCCAAAACAGCCCGAAAATAAAAAAAAATTCAATTTTTCAAATCAGTTAAAAATCTGAATTTTTCAATTTTCATGCATATTCAAAACCGATGAACATATGAACAATTAGAGCAAAAGATCAGATCTATACATACTCAAATTAAACACAAAATAACCTGTCTCTAACACAAAATAACCGATGAAAAGCGGATTCTCCCAATTACCATCCAAGCTTGTTTGTCACATATTGTACTTAAAGTGTGTGACACTCTAGGCTCACGACCCATTGGCAGACTAGTAAAATTACTATTATACCCTTTCCATCATAAGTGGCCTCTAGTAAGACATTATGATTACCCAACGTCCATGATTATCGATTATTCGACTCAAATCTGTTATCTTACATGTCACTGTCTTTTTATCAAACCGATATCCAGATTGATCAACAGGCATAGAACCGTCATCCTAATTTATCAATCACTATTTCTTGATATCTGAGATGACTGAAAATTTATACCAAGGTATTACCTGCATGGTCATGCTATTCGTTCAGTCAAACTCATCAAGTGGTCTAAACGGATATCTTTCTCATACCGGTGTATGAGTGATAAATCCCTCAGACGTCTTTCGAGTTCACTAATGTAATTCATAACCAAGCCAATCACATCCGTTATGGCTACCTTTTTACAGGTAACGTTAGACTAGGTCAAACTTAGAGATTCATTACACAATGCACACAAAGACTCCTTGGTCTTAGGATGTAATGACAAGCTACGATCTGTGAGTATCTCATGACAGTATCTATGCTGTATACTCACCATCGGGTCGTCCGATACCATCGACTTGATGATATCTATGATATAACTTCGGCACATACTTTGCCATGATCAGTAGAGCGTGATCACAAGGAGTTGGTCTCATACTGATCGCTTCTTAAAGAAGCTTAGCTGATTAGGGACTCATCAAATGTAATTCTTTCTAATCTACAGTTCTACTATTAGTGGTTACACACATAATGACATAGATCAAATTACATTCGATATATTACTACAATACTTTAGTAATATATGTCGATTTATTTATTTGGAAAGATGATAAAAAAATACATATGTAGATCACTTTTATATTGGACTGGGGCATAACTCTAACTAAATGGTATTGGACGACCCGACCTAAGTATGTCACGTAGATGCAGTCATGAGCATACTCAGTTGATGTAGTATATCACAGATTATTTAACCAAGGAGTATCTGTGATTGCTATACAATTAATAGCTAAGTTTGACATACACATAACATTACATGTAACTGGGTAGCCATAACGGGTATGATTGGCTTGGGAACAGGCTGTATGAGTAATACAGATGACGGCTAAGAAATCTTTCCCTCATACTGCGGTATGTGAATGATATCTGTTTGGGCCCCTTATGAGCATGATTGTGATACGCATGCTAATGATACGGAGTATCATTCTCAGTCATCTCAAGATCAAGAATTAGATAAAATAAGGATGACGGCTCTATGCCTTATGTCTAATCTGGATATCTAGTGACAAAGAGATTATGATATGGACATCATAAGGTTAAGTCGAATCTTCAATCAGCGTGTACATTGTGTAATCATAATGTCGTACTAAAGGCACATTATGATGGATAAGGTGAAACGGGATTTCACGCCGATCTGCCAATGGGACATGAGCCTATAGGGTTACACGTAAAGGACGAGCACGGAGGGAAAGTAAGGAGACACGGCTAAGGAAAGTCGGCCTTAGAACGTGGCCAAACCTATGGGTTGGGCCACGGTTCGTGGCCAGACCAAGTGTTTGGGCCACGGGACCGTGGTCATGACATCAACACGGACAGTGGCAAAGCATGGAGCTTGGGCCATGGGCTCGTGGAGACGACGAGGCCGCAGAGTGTGGTGTTTTGGCCACGGGTATGTGGCGAACTAGTCAGCGACACGATCGGCTCCACGATCGCAACAAGCAGAGTGAGTTTCGCCACGGAAAGACCTATTAGTCGGCACGGTCCCGTGGCAGGCTCCGTGGCAATGCTCCATCGTCGAGTATAAATAACTCCCAGCACCGGGAGTTATAGATGAGAAATACTCACCGAAAACAAGCCGTTATTCTGCCAAAATTGCCACAGATCCTAGTAGATCAACTACTCCATGGTTTAGAACCTTTTCCTATCTCAGTGCGAACTACGTGGGCTTTGATCCCCGCAGGACGGGGTACGCATGCGCTCAAATGAAATTTAGGCTCAAGTCCAGGAATCCGAGGTAATACTTCCTATTGCTTAATCTGGTAATTTGCAAATGATCCTAGGACGGATTTATGATTACTGTTCTTTTTTGCTTCCGCTGCCATGATTTTGGACCCCATAATTCTCAACAAGTTTCCAATGTGAAGAGTTGTGCTTACATTGGAAATGAAAAGAAGCATTCACATTTTTTAATTTTATGTAATTCAGAGTATCAAATGAACTTATATTTCTTTAATGTGGTTATCTTGATCTCCTCTTGTAGCAGAATGCCCCATGGCCTATATATATACGATTAATATAATTAGTTTTGTATTAAAATAATAAAAATGAATCTTTAACAAAATTATTATAGTCCATTAGAGCTACTGCAAAATTTTAGAGACGAGTTACGAGAAACTGTTTATAGCTCCCACTATCTAGATTTTCCCATTACTTATTGTTTCTCCCAAGAAAATTTGAGCTTCAGACATTTTGATTTTCGAGCCTATAGTTGGGTGTTTCCGGCGGTGGCGTGGACGAATACGGCACCAGAGTCATTGAAGGAGACGTGGACGTGACCCGCAGTGTCGGTGCGGAGGCGGCCGGCGAGGGGATGCTTCAGGTCTCCAAGAACAAGAGTCAAAATAGTGAGCGACATGCTTTTGAAAATTTGAATGATAATGAATAGATTTTTGTCAATTTACCCTAAAAACTAACTGAAACTTAACCATTTTGTTCAACTTGAAACAAAACCAGTCCTAATTGTTCTCAAACCTTAAGCCGACACATGTATTCCATATGCGTTGAATATGGTAATTACGTTGGCTAGTGATTTTTTCATACCTTATGCACATTTCAATGTTCCATTGAAAAATTGTTGACATATGAAACTGTTATAGCTTACTCACATTGTAAGGAAGTGTCGGTTATGATATATAATTCCCGACGCGTTGTTGCCAACACCAGGACTAATATTTCATAGCCAACGCGTGCCTATGTACGCCAGCTTTGATAAATTATTTTCTGACATGCACATATTATGTGCGCAGTGAACGATAACATTTATATGTTAAATGATTGCTCCCTTTATTTGCATCACTAATGAATGACGTCTCAGTAAAAATGTTAGTATGCAATTTCGTAGAGGATAATGTGTCTGGCTTAAATTAAGATAAATATGTTAGGTCGCTAGGGTAGTCCATTACGATTTCAGATTGTGTATTTAGGCTTCATAATTTCCGTAAACAGATAGTTTGTATCCTCAATTAAACGAACAATTCAATAATCTCTCTCTCTCTCTCCCTCCCTCCCTCCCTCCCTCTCTCATATACATATATAGACACTAGTGTTATGAATCTCCCCGAATTTTCCCGAGATGAGTAGCCTGAGTTCGGCCAAATCTCGGTCAACCGGTCAATTCTATCAATTTCAGTTCAATTCAATGAATTATGTTAAAATCAATCAATTTTGATGCAATTCGGTCTAACCCAAGTCAACCGATTTTAGTTTCAGGTTATTACGCAAATCATCCTTTTTTACTCCGTTTTCGCACACCCCTCTCGACTTCTCTCCCACTTTGTTCATCGCCTCTTATTTGTTTCACTTCCGTTTGCACCTCCCATCTCATCTTGCATTCGATGTTTTAGTTAGGTGATAGATAGATTAGAAGGTTTCACATTTTGATATCCATTTAATCCCTTCATTTGTTTTTATAGACCAGGACTAACATGATATCAAGACATGTTTATTATTTTTATGTTTATCATCTTAATCTGCCAATATTTTCATATTTGCTTAGATTTACTTAGATTAGGGGCTTTTTTTCTCATTGACGCTAGATTTGGCATATTTCCATTTCTAATTTGCACTCATTTCTTAGTTTCATGTTTTACCTTAGGTTATTAATGTTCTGTTTTATATTTAATTTCAAATATTAAACTAATATGTTTCATAGGTTTTTAATTAGTGACTTAGTAATTATTGAAACGTTTTGGTTTAAAAAGGATTAAATATTTTCTCTTTAAGAAGCATTAAATATGAACATATATATAAATATGTATGTAATACAAAAACAAGTTTTGCCGATGTATCCGTTACTTTTGAGTTTCACAACCTTATATATGCCAATCATAAAGTTAAACAGAAAATTTGCATTTCTTCCCTTTTCACCGTTCAAAATATAATATAAATTTATATGTATAATTGATATATTTAAATATTAGATATTCATTATTTTTTTAATGTAATTACTATGGATCCCACCAAAGTCAGGAAAACTGAAGATAAACTTGGATGGAGGAATGGATGCAGAAAGGGGGCTATGGAGCATAGGAATGGTGTGTAGGGACTCGGGAGGACAAGTAGCTGGAGCTAACTCAAAACGATTCACAGAACATCTCCATGTCGAAGAGGTGGAGGCCGTGGGCGTCAGAGAGGCATTATCATGGGCAAAAGGAAATAAATGGAATGACACGATACTCGAATCAGATAGTCTTCGGGTGGTGGACAAGATAAGACAAACAAACCACATGAGGAACATGATCGGGGGTATCATACACGACTACAGGCGGATACTGTCAGGCCCAGGGGTGGACATCACACTAAATTTTGCCCGTAGGACCTGTAATAAAGTGTCTCACGAATTGGCCATATATGCTTTAACTAACAGTGGTTGAGTTTATGGTGAGGGGACTGTCCCACCAACTATAGATTCAGCTGTCCGGCTAGATGCCGGGTTAGTTGTCTTCTATTAAATAAAATTCGATTTTAATTCAAAAAACATTATAAATTTACTTATAAGATTATGGCGACAAATCGAGACTATATATGAGATTTAAAGGTCTCAATCCAATATCAAACTATATATGTCAAAAATTATAATGGGACTATAGACTAAACCAGTGCTATGTTTGGGTGTTTGTTAAATAGCTTTTCGTAGAAGTTTGATTTTTAGCCTTCCAAAACAATGTGCCGAACCTCAGAAGACGTAAAAGCAAACGCATACTATATTTCGGTGTTTGTGGAGCAGCTTTCGTAGAATTTGATCATCTATATCGTACAAACACCCAAATATAGTACTGTTTTACTTTTACATCATTTTTGTTTAGGTGTACATATGTCAACATTAGATTGAGATATCGATCTCAATAAAAAACATGTGTACAAGGTACGCATACGTGCGAGACTAACGAGTAAAAGGGCTCATCCCCTATATATATAGCCTTCCTTGCATATTGGGCACTGCCAACAGTATCTGTACGATTAAGTAACAAAAGAAATTGAAACATGGAGCCTTCCCGTCGTTCGTTGTCAGTTGTTTTGGTGGTGATCATGCTGCTAATTGCTACTGGTTCTTCTCTTCATCATTCCTTATATCTTTAATTAAGAATATATTCAAGGATTAGTTAGTTACATTATTGATATATGTGTGTGTGGGTTAACATTGCAGAGAGTGGAGTGATGGGGAGGACATGCGAGTCACAGAGCCACAAATTCAAGGGAAGTTGTGTAGTGGACAGCAACTGTGGGAATGTGTGCAAGAGCGAAGGCTTCGCAGCCGGCCACTGCAAGGGCTTCCGCCGCCGCTGCTTCTGCACTAGGCCTTGTCTCAATTAATTCCCATTTCTATACATCATAATAATGCAACTCTGTTGACGCCTCCAACTATGTTATACCTGCTATCTATCCTCAATAAACTCTCCATTTTAGCAACTAATTTCAATAATTTATATTCAATTCAAGACATATCTACCAACGTGAACAGGCAAAACTGTAATACTCTCTGTTAACTATTTACATAGACTTTTGTGGGACCCTATAAATAAGATTACAAGACCTTTTCTGGGGTTTCGGATCCTTACTCTGACATCTCTTTGGTTCCTAGGCTTTGTTTTCTGTTTTTAGACATTGTTAGCATTTTATGCTTTCATTATTTATGCCTAGTCTTCTTTTCAGTACAATCAAATCTTCAGCTTATAAAAAAGTCTTTTTTGTATAAAATATTTGTATACTTTTAAAAAATGACGAATATGCCCAAAAATAAATTATAAAAATGGTAGTTCCGTCAACTTTTTTTTAAAAAAAAATACATGCATTTTGTGTACGGAAATACAAAGTGCACAACATATCTTTGCCATTGACAAATGAACACATGACGTAACATTTTTGCCATTTTCCCTTAAAACAGTATAAGACATTGATTTGTCTTCTACACATCTTTATCTGTCTGTATAGCTAACCAAACTGCATGTAAATGACAGATAAGCTGTGAACATGTAAGCAGGAACTTTTTCAACTACATTTGACAGTCTTGATTAGAGCTGATCAAATACAAGGATAAAGTATATAGATGAAGTTGAAAAAGTAGTTGTTCAGTTGTCCAAATAAAGATCACAGCCAAGCAGATAGTGATAGCAGGAGATGTCGGTACACTGCATTTAAAACACTCATCTGTAGCATACTAAGGTAGTTTCAATATTTAAGAATCTACACCAAAAAGATGGCACATTGCATACAGATTTACTGATCATTAATGCCAACACAAGCATGGTATTGTTGATTTGGGGAAGAGGTCCATAAGTTGTAGTTGCTGTGAAGATCAAATTGACCAGTAAGAGTGTTGGTTGGGGGCTTGGGGCTCATACCTCATTTAAAATTCCCAACTATATTTTCACTCAACTACCTGTATTATGTGTATATTACCCTCTAGCTTTTACCTTTCACCTTTCACCTTTCACTGTCACAAAATTCTCATTAAACATTGTAGGACCTGATATTTCAGAGATGGGTTTATTAAGATGGTGTAACAAGTGAAATTTATGATTATATAGAATATAGAATAATATTATTGATGTTGTGTGATTACAGTAAGAGAGAACCCTTTATGTGGAGGATATACATGAGTTAAATAAGAAAACTTGTAATAATAGAAAACTCTAACTAATTAGTAGTAAATTTAAACATAATAGGAAATTGACTGATACATTCAAACAATGATATACATATTAGACATCACTTTGATCATCAAACAACCTTCAACAAAAGGGTATTTGTGCTTGAAACCGACACAGGCGGCAGGCGGGTACTATTTCTAAGGAACTCGGCAAAATACCCTCGTAACTTCGGGAGAAGGGGTGCCTCCTTAGGGGGTCACAGTGACCAGGCTTGGCCGACTGTTTATCAAAAACACGTCTCTGCAAAATCGTAAGACCATGTGCGGGAGGGGGAGAGTCCAGCCTAGTGTCGGAAGGTCAAGGAAGTTTGTGGTTATTTTAGCCTGTGAATGGCGGCTGTAACTATAATGGTACTAATTGGACACCACTCTAATCCAAAAGACGAGTTTAGGAAGCTGTGGATCTAATTAGGTGTTATCAACACTTCATTTACTGATAATTACCAGATGCAGGACCAAGACTCACTTGTGATTTCTACCACATGTTATTTGATTTCTACTCTGATCAAGTTTTATTCCAAATATCACAAATAAACTGATAATCAAACATGCCGGAGATGGGTATCTTCCTACTTATGGACAACCCTTATGTTACTGCTGTCTTTTAGGTTGTGAATTCATATTCATTTAAGAACCGCAAAAGCTACAGCAGGTAATAAGTTACAGAACAAGTAATAATATGCGAATTTACTTAATGTAGAGCCAAGGACAGAAATGGTACCTATATATGGATCCCCTAGACAGCATTGCTTGGTGAAGGTCTTGGAAACAATGGCTTCTTTGACATTTAATTCCTTTAAACTCACCTTCCTCACCATCACAACCATCTTCATTCTCTGCTTCTCAGTATCTTCTGCTGTTCCTGCAGATGAGCCGAAACGACGACCCTTCAACAAAATCTATGCCTTTGGCGATTCATTCACTGATACTGGTAACACTCATTCAGAAACAGGCCCCAGTGGGTTCGCCCATGTATCAAGCCCTCCATACGGAGCCACCTACTTTCGCCACTCCACGAACCGCTACTCTGATGGCAGGCTGGTGGTTGACTTTTTAGCTCAGACGCTGGCCTTGCCATTCCTGCCACCATATCTCAGTGTCGTCAATGGCACTAACTCCTCTGCTACTAGTACTGGTGTGAACTTTGCTGTCGCTGGCTCCACAGCTATAGACCATGACTTCTTTGTCAAGAACAACCTCACTCTTGCCCTCACTAATCAGTCCCTGATCACGCAGCTGAGCTGGTTCAACAAGTTCTTGGAGGTCAAGGGCTGCAATGAAACAGAACTGTCAGGGTCTAAGTGTAGAGCAGTGTTTGATGATGCTTTGTTCTGGGTTGGTGAAATTGGAGTCAATGACTATGCCTACACCCTCGGATCCGAGGTTCCCAGTGACACCATTCGAGAACTTGCAATCAAGAATGTCAAGTATGTCTTACAGGTAAAGCTTAATTATTCTTCTTTCAGGTAATCGAGAGTGCTCGTGTTTTGATGATGTTTTTTTTCTCTCTGGTTCTAGTCTCTGCTGAAGAAAGGAGCAAAGTACATTATGGTTCAAGGTCAACCCCCGGTGGGCTGCTTGACACTATCCATGTACCTAGCATCACCAGACGACAGAGACAATTGGGGGTGCGTGAGAAGCGCCAACAACGTGACTTACCGCTACAACATTGCTCTGCAGGGCGTGCTACATGAACTGAGGGTGCAATTCCCGCATTCTGTCATCACCTACGGCGATTACTGGAACGCTTACATCACCGTCCTCAACAATCCAGCCAAATACGGGTTCAAGAACCTGTTTGACGCTTGCTGTGGATCAGGAGACACGTACAACTACAGTGTGTTCAAGACCTGTGGCGCGCCTTCTGTGGGAGCGTGCTCGAATATTACTCAGTACATCAACTGGGATGGAGTTCACCTAACTGAATCCATGTATAAGGTGATGTTTGATTTCCTCGTTCGCGGACAGCTCTCCCATCCTCCCTTCAGTTACTTGATGGACAGGAAGCTGCGCCAAGGTTGAAAAATGTTTATCAGTTCAAAATACTAGTTTATGATTACACGTCTGATATATGATATCGGAATTTAAGAGTCATAAGATGTGTATCTCACAGGAAAATGTACTGTCGGTACCAAAGTTGAGTTCCTTTACTGTTCTTAATAATACAAATTATTGTTTGCGGATTTATTTACGTACCTCATACCCATTTAAATACACAACAGCAGTAGCAGCAACAACAAAAGACATTTCAGTGACAGTCCATCTGCACGCGTTTCATACTGATATGTACTGCACACGGGATGCTATTGCTCCACGCTAACTTGCTGCTGTAACACGAAACCATTTATAAAGAAATGCATATAACAAGATTTCGGAATTATGGTTGCGCGCAATGTAGAAGCTTAGGGCCAAAGATTTAAAGATTGTTATAGGTAAAGATTAGATTTATCTGTTCTTTTATGCAACATGGTCTCATGTTATTACACAGCCGGTGGCTGACAACAAGAAAAAACTGTTTACAACCTTGTACTGTCATGCTTACAAACTGAGAATTGTAATAGAGTTTCAGCCCTTTTCTGATAGATCACAAGTTACGGATACAAACATGAACGAAACAAAAATATACGGTACAATTCACATGTAAATGAAAGGAAAGTAAACTACAATCGTCATCGATATAGCATAAATAAAGTCAGTACCTAGAAACAAGCAGTGATCATCTAACCATGAAACCCATGACCATTTCTTCTTGTGATTTTTCTTGTTCACTAAACCTTATATTCAATACCAAGAAACCAGAGGACCAATTATCGAATAATGAGAGTATGACATAACCAATGAAACTGACAAGGTCTCAGACTCCAACTCAAGGCTTGAACAAACAAAATTACGGTTTCTCCAGCTAACAACTTGAGAAATCGAGTTTAAACATGTCATAAAAAGGCTCAAATCAACTAAACACCTGTTTACAGTCCGTGTTCTTGTTATAGCCCGACTTCCACGCAGAATAAGGATAACTTAACGGCCGTTAGTTCAGTAGATCAGGAAAAAAATCAGGTTGTGATATCGTCAAAGCTCAATCAAACCCAAAAAAAATTATTTTAAACGTGGGACATTGACAGGAGTGTCACCAACTTGCAATGTTTTTGATACTTAAAGCAATCTGTGGTGAATAGCATTGAATCATCGACCTGTAAGTCAGCAGACAAGGGACCCTAGTGTTAATTCTTGAGAGTCTACACCAGAAAAGACAGCATTTCAATGGAGATAAACAGACAACACCACATTTTCCATTTTTGCATTTCCCGTATATGCCTTTGGGTCCCAAGCCAACCAACATTTCACTCTACTAAATATAAATAACTAGTAACTCAGTTGGTTACTCATTCAATGCTTAAGCAAATCAAAGATCTCATCCAAGAACTACAAATCAATCTCAAGGCAAACCATAGAGGAATTACGAATTTTCCACGGGTAAATACTGAGTTTATCAAAGAGGAATCACAAATTCAGCACGTGAGCCAAGCTATCTTAGAGTTACCAGAAACAGTGTCAACAAGACCTATACTACAGCTTGTTTCTTCCTATAGCCCCCACAAGTGCACTGGCATGCATTTAAGTAATTGTATAAGAATCCAAGTGGCAATCAGATAATTCTTGCAAGAAGACCAAGACCTCACAAACATAATGACTTCTTTTGTGTTCTTCATTTTCTTCTTCACCATTTCCACCACCTTCATCCTCTGTTTTTCACAACCGTCTTCTTCTTCTTCTTCCCCGGCAAATGACACAAACCATAGACCCTTCAAGAAAATATACGCTTTTGGGGACTCATCCACTGACACGGGTAACTTAGACCCACAAATCCACCTCTCCAATTTCTCTCATGTCTCAAACCCTCCATATGGAACCACCTACTTTCACCACCCCACAAATCGCTACTCCGATGGGAGGATAGTGATCGACTTCGTGGCTCTAGCACTGTCATTACCTTTCTTGCCACCTTATAGGCAAGTCAATGGCTCAGCCAACAGCTCTGCAACTGGTAATGACACTTCAGTATCCGATAATGGTGTTAACTTTGCTGTTGCTTCTACGGCTATAGAGTACGAGTTCTTCGTCAAGAACAACCTCAGCCTTGACATCACTCCAAAATCTATCTTGACCCAGCTAGACTGGTTCAATGAGTTCTTGGAGAAGAAAGGGTGTGCAGAGGAGACAATGTCTGAGCCGGAATGCAGAGCTCTGTTTGATGATGCTCTCTTCTGGGTAGGTGAAATAGGAGTTGGTGACTACGCTTACACACTTGGATCGAATGTCACAGTTGACGTCATTCGTGAGCGTTCCATCAACAATGTCAACACTTTCTTAGAGGTATGTTAGACTTGCAGTGTCACGTGTTTCATAAACAAAGCACTGTAATCTAAAGTTGACATTTTTATTATTGAGTTTCAGGAACTGATCAAGAAAGGTGCAAAATACATCGTCGTGCAAGGTCAGCCGCCAACAGGGTGCTTGACACTGGCCATGTACATGTCATCCCCAGAAGACAGGGATGGTTTTGGATGCGTCGCCAGTTCCAACAACAAAACCTATGAACACAACACTGCCTTGCAGGCTATGTTACAGAACCTCAGCATGAAATACCCCGAAACTGTCATATCCTATGCTGATTACTGGAGTTCCTACATGACGGTCATAAAAAATCCAGGAAAATACGGGTTCAAAGATCTTTTCAACGCCTGCTGTGGCTCGGGTAATCCCTACCATTATGACTTGTTCCTGACGTGTGGTGCACCGTCTGTAGGAGCCTGCTCAGACCCTTCTCAGTACATCAACTGGGATGGGATACACCTAACAGAGGCAATGCACAAGGTTGTCTCTGATTTTCTACTACTAGGAGATTTTTCTCATCCTCCTTTTAATTATTTGCTCGAAAAGAAACGGCGTCGAGGGTGAAGTCGTTTCGGTGTTCAGCCTTCTTCATTGGACCAGGTTCTTGGTATGAATTATGTTTATGCTGTATGAAGTTTTCTGTATCTAGCTTTCACTTTGATGTGTTTATTTTGTTCACTACAAGTTTGTTCAGAACTGATGTGAATTAAGGTCCCACCCAAAATATCCCCTCCTCTCTGAAAGACATGTGTGAAAAAAAGAGTCCAACCTAACTATGTCAACTTGAATAATAAGCATATGAACACTATAAATATGAAAACTTAACCAATACAAAACGAATTTTCAAGTCTATCGAAGAAAGCATGACAAGCATGCAAGGAATGAGGTCCCCCATCTGAGCACACCTATAAAACATAACACTAATCACCACCTAAACTTGAATATCCCTAGCCTCAATCTTCCAGAAAATAACAGAAGCGCAAAGATTAAACCTTCAAATTGTGTAGGAAATTCATGGCAAGGCGAGAAGGAACCAACCTTGTATATAATAGCGAGGGAGAGGTTCAAATAACTTGAAACCCAACCAATGGAGTAAGAACATGAGAATGGGTGCAAAGTGATTGTAAACCAACTTCATACTCGGGATAGATGCTGCCCTGCAAAAATCATAGAAATCACGAGTCATGAATCTCAAAGCAAATTCAGAACTTGAAACAACTAGGAATGAGAGAAAAATCATAACAGAAAAAGAAAAGAGTGACAATAATTACATTCCAATATCCTAAAATTGGTATAGGCTACATTTACTTCAGCCCCTGAGAATGCCAAATTGTGAATCCATTTCCATAATACACTTGAAACCCATTGTGAATCCCCTAATCACCAGAAACCCACTTGAAAAACACATTGAGAACTCAAATCCCCAATAACCCATTTGTAAATTTAACAGAAACCCAGTTGAGAATGCACAGAACTACAAAACGAGCACCAATTCGCAAGAGAAAGTGAAAAGCCAGTACAGGGAAAATGATGACAAAGAGAGCTCGACAAAAATAGAAACGTCGCCTGAGAGATTCGAACTCTCGCAGGGAAACCCCATGTACTTAGCAGGCACACGCCTTAACCACTCGGCCAAAGCGACAGTTAGTTCACAGGATTTGATGTTGTCTCATGACCAAGTTCTTATACTCTGGTTTCTGAAGCTCAGAAGCAAATATGGAAGGAACATTGAAGCAGTCACTTTATGGAGGCTCAGAGCCCATTAAAAAGCTTAGCTCTAAAATCACTTAATCTGGTTTTGGGCCAGCCAGAGCCCGTTAAGAAGGAAAATGACTGTTGACAATGGGAATAAGAAGCCGAAAAGCCCAGCCCGATAAAAAGAAGGAAAAAATAGAAATGGAGATGCGGGGTATTGATCCCCGTACCTCTCGCATGCTAAGCGAGCGCTCTACCATCTGAGCTACATCCCCATTTGATGGGCTGACGCATTTGTAAAAGTATAATTAAATATATATCATATTCTGCAATTTTATAGAAAATCAAGTCCCTCCTAATATTGAGGCTCCCGTTTTAGCCTCTCACATACATTTTCATAACACCTTATGCGCATAAGGTTTATTTACGAACTGTGCTGATATAAAAAAAAGTGTTGACATATCAAATTGGGACGTAGCTCATATGGTAGAGGGCTCGCTTTGCCAAAAACATTTATAAATATTTTTGAGAAATTATAGCTAGGGATGACAACGGAGAGGATTTAGGGCAGATTTAACATTCCCGTTAGAAATGAATCAGGGATTCTCCATTTTTAATGGGGACGAAGATTCCCCGTCGGGTTGAGTCTGGGAATTCCCTGTTTTTCGTTTGCAATATAAAAAATGTTGAAACATATTTATTTTTAATAAAATTTGTATTAAAAATTATTATTTTAATTAAAAAATATATTTAAAATATTAATTTTTTTCACTACACATGTATTATAAAATTTTATTTTAATAAAAATATATTATTTTCCATTAAATATGCATTTTAAAATATAATTTTTAATTTAAAATATACTTTTAATATATCGGGGCGGGGATTTCTCGCCCCATTGCCATCCAGATTAGGGGATTTCCTGCCCGTTTTCGTTCGGATTCGGGGATCCCGTCGGAGACGGGGTATATTATCATCCCTAATTGCAGCAAAAAATATGTGGGAAAAAAGAACTGTCACCTAAGAGATTTAGACTCTCACGAGGAGACGCCATGTACTTAGCAGGCACACCGCACACGTATTAACCACTCTGCCAAAACGACAGTCATTTGTTAGAATTTGACATCATTTTATTACATGAGCATTTTTCTGGTTTGTGAAGCTAAGAACCAAATATGGAGCTGGAAAATAGGGGGTATTTATGGTTGAGTGTTGAGTACGACTGTAAACGAGATGTTATAATCGAGCTCAAAATTGAGCTCGTTTATTCATTTAATAAATGAGCTGAGCTCGAGCCTAACATTTTAAGACTCGATAGACTTGCGACCGTGTCATTTAATATTTAATTAATTATATTTTTTAATAAATATTTATAATACAATTAGACAAGTCGAATCAATCTCAAGTTGGCTCATTTACTATTTATTTATCATTTATTTAATTTTTAATGAATATTTGTATTGAAATTTAAGCGATTCGAGTTCAAGCTTATTTATTTTATTTCGAGCCGAACTCGAGTCTAGTTAACTAACCTTGTTCGAGCTCGAGTCGTGCTCGAGCCTAACACTTTCTCACGAGTCCTGCCAAAATGAGTCTCAATTTAGCTCGTTTACACCCCAACACATGTCCAACTTATTGGGTTTGGATCAAAAAGCCCATTAAGAAGTATTTAAATTGACGATTGACAAATGAAATCGAGCAAGGCCCATACAAAGCCCAACACAGTAAATGTGAGCAAAAGACAAAATAGAATGGATGTGCAAGGTATTGAGACCTCTCATATGTTAAGCAAGCACTCTATCATTTGAGTTACAACCCCATGTGATATATAGCCAAGCATAAGGGTGTTCAAAAAAAACTGAACCGACTGAACCGAACTGAAAAATGGTTAGTTTTGGTCGGTTCGGTTTTGGTAGGGTGGGCATCACTTCGAATTTTAAAAATTGGCTAGAGTGTCCGATTATTAATATAAAAGATTAGCATACACTTTTCTCATGCCAAAACTTATTCTCTCCCTGTTTATTTATTTTGTAGCGTTTAATGATGCTACCAATTTCCTTAAGCTCAGAATATTTTTCTCTGCTAGATGATTAATTTTTATAAAATTACACTATGATACTCTAGTTCAAAATATTTTAACTAATGACTCGTTATATAATAAAAGATATGCATAACTATATGGTGGTGAGTAGCAGTTGGATTCTCATCAAATGATTAATGTTTTATGTTGTTAAAATCAATTTTTGGAAGAAGAATCCTCTAATCAATAGATTAAGAGTTCATGATGTTTTTAAAACCAAGTGTTTCTTTCTGCGGTCTTTAGAGCACACAAAAAAGAAGTTTCTATCATCACTTTTGAGTATTGGTAATATGGTACAACATATATGTGAAGGGTATTTTTGTAATTTTCATGTTCTCAAATGATAAAATCATAAAGAGTGCACTCCACTTAAGTTGCTTTAGGTGTAGAAGGTGAAGTTACTATTATACCCTTACTCAATTGGAAAAGGTTTGAGGCATAGAGACTTGGCAAGACGGGGGGACAGTTTAGTCATCAGGGATTGGTGTCTGGTTCAATAACAAACCTTCTAAGTACATGGAGTTTCCCCACGAGAGTTTGAATCTCTCTAGAGATGCAGGGAATCAAACTCTGTGCCTCTCGCATGTAAAGCGAGCGCTCTACCATATGAGCTACATCCCCATTTATTAAAGCAAAACTTCTGTGTATATTAATACCTGTATTAAAACTGCAAGAACCTGTTTCTTGCATCATAATTTCGAAACTAATATTAACGACCAAACTTTAAACCACCGCTTTTGAATAAATATGTATTTAAAAAAATAGATTTCTTCCAAGTAGGGGTCGAACCTACGACTGTATTAATCTTAAAGTCATATACTTTTGTTTAAGCAAATGATTGTTCTTCACTTCACTCATTATTTTAAAAGGGTTTGGGAATGCAAACTATGTTTTTACGTGTCAAGCATCTTGAAACCTGCACGAAAATGGACTGTTGGATCACCTGTTCGGACGTGTAGAGGATTTGCACTAGAATGTAATTATATATAGAGAGAGAGAAGAGATATCAGCTACAAACCAATAAAAAATGTCCAAACGTCCAAACTGTATAACATGCAGTCTAATGTTGTATAATCATGTAGAACATGTAGTGCAATATTGTATAACATGTTGGACATGTGCAAAATTGAAGCCATGAAGAACATGTAGTACAATGTTGTATAACATGTTGGACCATGCCACGTGTCGCGCTCTGATATAACGCGCGTCTCAGATCCGATGGTTTTACATGGTTTGGACGTTATATATATAGTATAGTAAATTGATACATTTTTAGCATGTGATATCAAATTAAAAATCGCCCACAATACAACGTGGTGAATTGTAATTTTTCTATAAAATATGCTAAACTTAAGTAATCAATATATTGTTAGGACTTCACACTGAATTCAAGTGTCATATTAGAAGAGTACAAGATATAAAGAGAGTATATACACGTTAGACCATTGACCTGATAGGTTGTTCTTTTGGGTCAAATGTGAATTTTAATGTGTATGTGAGTTTTTCTTATGGTGTACTCCTCCTTAATAAATGTATGATTCCCCCCAACAAGTGGTATCATAGGCCAGTCTTTTGGGTCAGAGATATATTCTAATATGTATGTGAGCTTTTTTTTTGTGGTGTGCTTCTCCTTGGTGAGGTCGAGTTTTCCCCAGCAAATGGTATCAGAGTCTGGTTTGCACATATTAGAATGACTTATTCGACAATAACCACTTTTCAATCATTATTTTTCAAGTAATGATCTTTGATTATCTTATAATAGTTGAGCTCTAAATGTCGATTTGTTGTACTATATTAATTCCATCGGGGTTGGTTTGCATGGGCATTAGTAGTACAGTCTGCTACGGATATTCGCAAGGCTCATCCCGACATGCTCCTGATGTCAGCTTGTTTACTCATTTTTTACATGTAGGATCCTTTATTTTTCATATGGAACATTATGCGCTTGACTTAAATATGGCTGGTTTTGTTGTGAGTCCAAATCCCATAAAGAGATTTCATTTATACATTAAACCCTATACCCAATATGCTAGTCTTTTGGGGCAGAAGTAGGATGTAATGTGTATGTAGACTTTTCTTATAGTATGCTCCTCCTTGGTAAGATCTCATTATCAGAGTCTGGTTCTCCCCCAACAAGTGGTATTAGAGTCTTATTTGCACATATCTCATGGGTAGGCATCCAAAAAATCTCATACTGAATCGAGTCAGGTAAGTCAATAATATTTAGAGATCCATGATTGATCCGACCAAGATTGTCATATGAGCCAGTAGGTGAGAGTGTAAGAAAATTTGGGCTTAAGGGGAGCAATCCAATGTGAGGGAGATTAATACGGAGATGGATATTATTAGGATTTCATATGTGAGTCTAGGTCCCACGTCAGAAGATAAAGAGAATATATATACACATTAGACACTAGACCTAATAGATTAGTATTTTGGGCTAGAGGTGAACTGTAATTTGTATATGAGATTTACTTGTGGTGTGCTAGTGTACTCCACCTTGGTTTGGGTCGGATTTAGCCAAACCCGCACCCGAACCCGTTCACCATGAGCGGGTGCCTGACCCGCAAACAACCTGTTAGGCACGTGTTTTGTTTGTAATCCGAAACCGACCCGAAAATTCAAATATTGATTCAATTAACAAATTTCGTTTAGCATACAAGTACAAAAGTTAATATAAATATATGTTAGATCATATTAATTTAGGTTTTTTGAGTGAGTTGGTATTTAAAATTTAGTTTTCATTTTTTTTGTTAAAAAATTAATAAGAATATAAACTATTTTACATAATATTAATATATAAATTATTATTATTTTAAATTCGTACATGTGTGGGTCAAAATCGGATCAGGTATAGATTAACCTGCACCCGCTCAAAAACCTATTCATAAAACCCGAACCTGACCCAAACCCGCAAAACATCGGGTTTCACCCGTTCTGAATGGGAAGGGTTGATTGGGTACTCGTCGGGTTCGAATTTTTTTCCCTCCATAACCTTGATAAAGACCTCGTTCTCCGCAACATATATATAATAGGGATAATGTCACCTGACAACGCCTAAAGTTGACGTTTTTTCACGTAGGTACCCTAAATTTTTTTGGCATTGTGGGTACCCTAAATTTGCAAAATTGTCACCGTTAATACCCAATGCCCATTTCAATCCAATTTTTTTTGTAAAATTTTGTTAAATCTTGAGGTAAAAAGACTAAAATACCCCCACATGTGTGCTAAATTTTCAAAATATACCCTTTTACTAATATTCATTAAAAAAGGAAAAATCTATCGGCAACTGGTTCTCGGCGACGACCATGGAATCTGTCGTGTCGTGCACCTCCAACGATCTCCTAGCCATGAAATCGACGGAGTCGTGATTCGCGGCTCAAGCTGATGGGTCCTCGCCGTGAATCACACATGTACGTGATGGTTTCCCGCGAACCCTAAAAACTCCAGATCTATCCAAGTATATGAAAGCCATAAATCGACAGAGCCCTTTATTTGGATTTTGAAGTTCTTGTGATTCCTATCCTTCAATGATATATGAAAGTTATAAATGAGCACATTCGTGGTAAGAAATTAATTTTTAAATGACAATTTGCAATTCTAAGAAATTTTTGAATAAAAAAGCAAGTCCCCAAAATTGATGATTTCTAATAAATCAGTATTTTTTGTAATAAACAATTTACAGTTCTGTTAAACACATATGATTTTGGGTTTTGAGAATTTGTTAAGTCATAAATCTTGTTCTTGGAACTTTTTTTGAGCCGTCAAATCTGATTTTTGGGATAAATTGTGTTGTTTAATTGACAATCAGATCTATAGAGGATAAGGAGCTCGTGCTCGCCTTCTGTTGCGGTGGAGGAAGTGGCGACGAGCAGTGCCGGCCCTACCCTTAAGCAACATAAGCAGTTGCTTAAGGCCTCAAGGCCTCCAAATATATATAAAATTGTTTTGATCTAATAACGGGATGCAATCAGCTAGAAACCATGTTTCAAATAGGTACAAAGGGACCTCCACCATCCGTCGGATGCAATCTCATCAACGGCTATGAATATTAACCAATTTCTGCTCAAATTTAAATCAAAAAACATGAAAAGGACATAACAGTCATTCAGCGTCATGAGTCTTTGCGTTAGATCTCCGACAGTTCTGCGATCTCTTCGACAGTTCTGCGATCTCTCCGACGGTTCTGCGATTTCTTCGACAGTTCTGCGAGATCTTCGACGGTTCTGCGATTTCTTCGATCGATCAGTTCTACGAATGTAATCTGCGACTTCTGAAATTGTAATCCATCGTTTGATCGATTCTGATTTTGTAATCAATCTGTTATGCAATTCTGATTGACCAATTCATCAATTCTGAAACTGTAATTCATTAATCGATTCGATTCTGACTAAACTTTAGTGACTGACAGAACTGAAACTGGAATTCGATTCCGTTCAACTGCAATATTTGTAATCAACCTTGAATTCGAAATCTAAAAGGCTTTCAGACACACGAGGGGACCCCCTCGTGCTACGAGGATTTTCAATTATATGAAAGGCTTTCAGACACACGAGGGTTCCCCTTCAATTCGAAATCTGAAAGGCTTTCAAGTGCCTGTTCATAATCTGAAAGGCTTTCAAACACAGTGCAGATGTATAGTAACAAATATGTGAAGGTCTTTTATAAACCAGAAGAATGTGCAGACTTGTTAAAAATCTGAAAGGCTTTCAGAAACACGGGGAGGACCCCTCGTCGCATACGCTTCCAAGTCCTAGTGAAATCGGAATCTGAAAGGCTCTCAGGTCCTTGTTCAGAATCTAAAAGCCTTTCAGATACACGAGAGTGCGACGAGGGGACCCCTCTTCCGACGAGGGCTTCTTGTGTTTTTCTATAGCAAAACACTGATACCCGTCGGGGGAGTGGTGAGACGAGTGTTCCCCTTCAATTCGAAATCTGAAAGGCTCTCAGGTCCTTGTTCAGAATCTGAAAGCATTTCAGATACACGAGGGGCACCCCTCGTGTGACGATTGTTTTCAATTATATGAAAGCCTTTCAGATACACGAGGTGGACCCCTTGTTCGACGAGGGCTTCTTGTGTTTTTCTATAGCAAAACACTGATACCCGTCGGGGGAGTGGTGAGACGAGGGTTCCCCTTCAATTCAAAATCTGAAAGGCTCTCAGTTCCTTGTTCAGAATCTGAAAGCCTTTCAGAAACACGAGGTGGACCCCTCTTCCGACGAGGGCTTCTTGTGTTTTTCTATAGCAAAACACTAATACCCGTCGGGGGAGTGGTGAGACGAGTGTTCCCCTTCAATTCGAAATCTGAAAGGCTCTCAGGTCCTTGTTCAGAATCTGAAAGCCTTTCAGATACAAGAGGGGCACCCCTCGTGTGACGAGTGTTTTCAATTATATGAAAGCCTTTAAGATACACGAGGTGGACCCCTCTTCCGACGAGGGCTTCTTGTGTTTTTCTATAGCAAAACACTGATACCCGTCGGGGGAGTGGTGAGACGAGTGTTCCCCTTCAATTCGAAATCTGAAAGGCTCTCAGTTCCTTGTTCAGAATCTGAAAGCCTTTCAGATACACGAGGGGGACCCCTCGTGTGACGAGTGTTTTCAATTATATGAAAGCATTTCAGATACACGAGGTGGACCCCTCTTCCGACGAGGGCTTCTTGTGTTTTTCTATAGCAAAACACTGATACCCGTTGGGGGAGTGGTGAGACGAGGGTTCCACTTCAATTCGAAATCTGAAAGGCTCTCAGTTCCTTGTTCAGAATCTGAAAGCCTTTCAGATACACGAGGGTGGGACGAGGGGACCCCTCTTCCGACGAGGGCTTCTTGTGTTTTTCTATAGCAAAACACTGATACCCGTCGGGGGAGTGGTGAGACGAGGGTTCCCCTTCAATTCGAAATCTGAAAGGCTCTTAGGTCCTTGTTCAGAATCTGAAAGCCTTTCAGATACACGAGGGGGACCCCTTGTCCGACGAGGGCTTCTTGTGTTTTTCTATAGCAAAACACTAATACCCGTCGGGGGAGTGGTGAGACGAGGGTTCCCCTTCAATTCGAAATCTGAAAGGCTCTCAGTTCCTTGTTCAGAATCTGAAAGCCTTTCAGAAACACGAGGGGCACCCCTCGTGTGACGAGTGTTTTAAATTATATGAAAGCCTTTCAGATACACGAGGTGGACCCCTCTTCCGACGAGGGCTTCTTGTGTTTTTCTGTAGAAAAACACTGATACCCGTCGGGGGAGTGGTGAGACGAGGGTTCCCCTTCAATTCGAAATCTGAAAGGCTCTCAGTTCCTTGTTCATAATCTGAAAGCCTTTCAGAAACACGAGGTGGACCCCTCTTCCGACGAGGGCTTCTTGTGTTTTTCTATAGCAAAACACTGATACCCGTCGGGGGAGTGGTGAGACGAGTGTTCCCCTTCAATTCGAAATCTGAAAGGCTCTCAGGTCCTTGTTCAGAATCTGAAAGCCTTTCAGATACACGAGGGGCACCCCTCTTGTGACGAGTGTTTTCAATTATATGAAAGCCTTTCAGATACACGAGGGGGACCCCTCTTCCGACGAGGGCTTCTTGTGTTTTTCTATAGCAAAACACTGATACCCGTCGGGGGATTGGTGAGACGAGGGTTCCCCTTCAATTCGAAATCTGAAAGGCTCTCAGTTCCTTGTTCAGAATCTGAAAGCCTTTCAGATACACGAGGGTGCGACGAGGGCTTCTTGTGTTTTTCTATAGCAAAACACTGTTATCCGTCGGGGGAAAGGTGAGACGAGGGTTCCCCTTCAATTCGAAATCTGAAAGGCTCTCAGTTCCTTGTTCAGAATCTGAAAGCCTTTCAGAAACACGAGGTGGACCCCTCTTCCGACGAGGGCTTCTTGTGTTTTTCTATAGCAAAACACTGATACCCGTCGGGGGAGTGGTGAGACGAGTATTCCCCTTCAATTCGAAATCTGAAAGGCTCTTAGGTCATTGTTCAGAATCTGAAAGCCTTTCAGATACACGAGGGGCACCCCTCGTGTGACGAGTGTTTTCAATTATATGAAAGCCTTTCAGATACACGAGGTGGACCCCTCTTCCGACGAGGGCTTCTTGTGTTTTTCTATAGCAAAACACTGATACCCGTCGGGGGAGTGGTGAGACGAGGGTTCCCCTTCAATTTGAAATCTGAAAGGCTCTCATTTCCTTGTTCAGAATCTGAAAGCCTTTCAGATACACGAGGGGGACCCCTCGTGTGACGAGTGTTTTCAATTATATGAAAGCCTTTCAGATACATGAGGTGGACCCCTCTTCCGACGAGGGCTTCTTGTTTTTTTCTATAGCAAAACACTAATACCCGTCGGGGGAGTGGTGAGACGAGGGTTCCCCTTCAATTCGAAATCTGAAAGGCTCTCAGTTCCTTGTTCAGAATCTGAAAGCCTTTCAGATACACAAGGGTGCGACGAGGGGACCTCTTCTCCGACGAGGGCTTCTTGTGTTTTTCTATAGAAAAACACTGATACCTGTCGGGGGAGTGGTGAGACGATGGTTCCCCTTCAATTCGAAATCTGAAAGGCTCATAGTTCATTGTTCATAATCTGAAAGCCTTTTAGAAACACGAGGTGGACCCCTCTTCCGACGAGGGCTTCTTGTGTTTTTCTATAGCAAAACACTGATACCCTTCGGGGGAGTGGTGAGACGAGTGTTCCCCTTCAATTCGAAATCTGAAAGGCTCTCAGGTCCTTGTTCAGAATTTTAAAGCCTTTCAGATACACGAGGGTGCGACGAGGGGACCCCTCTTCCGACGAGGGCTTTTTGTGTTTTTCTATAGCAAAACACTGATACCCGTCGGGGGAGTGGTGAGACGAGGGTTCCCCTTCAATTCGAAATCTAAAAGGCTCTCAGGTCCTTGTTCAGAATCTGAAAGCCTTTCAGATACTCGAGGTGGACCCCTCTTCCGACGAGGGCTTCTTGTGTTTTTCTATAGCAAAACACTGATACCCGTCGGGGGAGTGGTGAGACGAGTGTTCCCCTTCAATTCGAAATCTGAAAGGCTCTCAGGTCCTTGTTTAGAATCTGAAAGCCTTTTAGATACACGAGGGGCACCCCTCGTGTGACGAGTGTTTTCAATTATATGAAAGTCTTTCAGATACACGAGGTGGACCCCTATTCCGACGAGGGCTTCTTGTGTTTTTCTATAGCAAAACACTAATACCCGTCGGGGGAGTGGTGAGACGAGGGTTCCCCTTCAATTCGAAATCTGAAAGGCTCTCAGTTCCTTGTTCAGAATCTGAAAGCCTTTCAGATACACGATGGTGCGACGAGGGGACCCCACAACTGAAGAGCATCGCTTTCCTTATGACCCAAAATAGGGCGATGACCACGAGGTATACCAAGGGTACACTGAATATCTTCTTCTTCAATCACTAAATCACGGTCACCATTCAGTTTAATTGTTGCAAACTGAGGATTGAGATTCTCCACAATCTAGTACCCAAGAGCACCTTGAGTACGACTTAATCCAAGGTTTAAAATCCCTTCAAAACACATCTCCTTAATATCACTCCTCTGCTTATCACTAAAAACTTTCATGCTGTAGAAAAGACCTCTTGGAGACGAACGAGTGTCTATACACTCAACAATTGGTTTTTCTTTTATGGCACGAAATTTCTCCATGATCTGTTTGGGTTTCAAAATAGGCTTCTCTATTCTAAGCTTCTTTGTCATGCTCTTGTTTGTTGTCTCTTTGAGGGGTAAGTCATCCACATTACATTCTTCTGTAGAAATCGGAAAAGGTAAACAAACATATGCTCCAACATTTCTCCTCTTCTTCATAACAAAATCAATAGTTTGGTTGTCATCAGAATCAACTTCACCTACACAAAATATCATTAAAAAATATGAAAGTCATTTCATTATACCTTAACAAGTGTTTAACATGGACATACACACACAAATTTCAAACATATGAAAGGCTTTCATATAACGTAAAAACCTATAGGAAGTTCCACAAATATGAAAGGCTTTCATATAACGTAAAAACCTATAAAACCAAGCCATAATGACACTGAAACAGCTTTTTCTGTAAACACATTTCATGTTTATATACAAAAAAACAAGTTCACAGCGACCGATTTACACAAATCAAGGGAGTTCCACAAATATGAAAGGCTTTCATATAACGTAAAAACCTATAAAACCAAGCCATAATGACACTGAAACAGCTTTTTCTGTAAACACATTTCATGTTTATATACAAAAAAACAAGTTCACAGCGACCGATTTACACAAATCAAAGGAGTTCCACAAATATGAAAGGCTTTCATATAACGTAAAAACCTATAAAACAAAGCCATAATGACACTGAAACAGCTTTTTCTGTATACACATTTCATGTTTATATACAAAAAACAGCTCACAGCGACCCATTTACACAAATTATGAAAGTTCCAAACATATGAAAGGCTTTCATATATCGCAAAAACCTATCAAACCAAGCCATAATAACACTGAAACATCTTTTCCTGTAAACACATTTCCTGTTTATATACCAAAAACAGCTCACAGCGACCCATTTACACAATATGAAGACCGTTCAGATAAATAAACTCCAAGCAAATTAAACAATAATTACTTGTCTTCTTCTCAATGCTACGAGCCTCCTTCAACTTCCTCTTCTCCGATAATTTGGCCATCACTGCAACAGAATCAACGGCACGATACAGAGATCTAGGTTTCCAAAAATCGCAACCTCTCGCAAAGCTCGAAATCGACTACTAATGCAAATCGCCTTCCCCAAATCGCAAATCACTCGCAAATCGACTTCCAAAAATCACCTCCTATGGCAATTCGCGTTACCAAAATCGCAAATCACTTGATCGATCGATCGATCGCAAATCACCACCTCTCGCAACTCGACTCAGCACAGAACAGAAAAATAATTAAAATGACGATCATACCCCTGCACATGTTGGCGAAAATGCGAAATGACGAAAAGAAATTCCAACTTCGACTTATTTACACCTCATGCCACCGCGTCCATCTTCACCGTTGATGATATAATCGTGTGGCTGAGATTGGTCCCTTGGTACCTATTTATAGCCATGGTTTTCTGCTGATTCTTTCCCTCTAATAACAAATTTCAAAATTCAATGCGAGTGTTTGTAATATGCATGCCCACAAAATTCTTCTGGGCCTGTTGGTAATTATTTATAATAACCATAGGCTTACTATTTTACAGCCTAAAGGCCCAACCATATTAATTAGTACTTTACAAATAGTAAATCATACTAATTAATGAGTTTTCCATGCTCCTCGTCTCAAAAGTGGACTTCGTATTTTATCTGTTAATTTAGTTTATATATTCATTGTCAACAAAAGTTTCAATTTTTTGCGACATTTTTAGTTTTTATACGTGATATGTTTTACTCTCTTTTTTTTCCGATTATAAATATGTTGACATTTTTAATTAATATTTGACTTTGATTGAAATCCAATAATATTGTATATTTACAAAAATTTCACGTTTTTTATTACATTTTCTTTAACACTACTACTATCTTGTTTTAAATGTAGAAATCAGAAACTTGTTACACATACGATATTGATATTGTGTACAACTTAATATGGTTTGAAATAATACAATAAGGTTTATTATGATATCTTTTAGGTGTGATTTTATATAATGAACTAATTTAATTTCCAAAATAGTGTCACATTTTTTAAAAACAAAAGGTCTTGTATTAACTTTCGCGTATAGGGCCTCGATATTCATCGGTTCGATTTAGGCTTCACAAACCATCGGGCCGCCCCTGGCGACGAGCGCAAAGATGAAGGAGGGTCGACGAGAGGAGGAAGGTGGCCCTGCTCCGGATTCACAAACATAGTTGCAAACCCGTATGTCTTTCAAATGTTATGGGTTCTTGTGTTTGTGATTGTGATTTAATATTAAAAATTTTGTTTTTTGTTTGTAAATTTTTTTATTTAATATAAGTGGTAATTTCATGTCCGTACCCTAACTTTGCCTCATTTTCAAATCAGTACCCCAAGTTTGAAAATTTTTTTACCGGTACTCCAAGTTTAATTAGTTGCATATAAGTACCTAATATGTTAAATCTAACAGAATTGTGATGTGAAAAGACCAAAATGTTCATAATGCTTATGATTTGAAATCCAACCGGTTCAAATCTAGTCGAACCGGTTCAATTTGACTGGTTTCATTATTAATAATTAAAATAATAATTATTGATAACAATAATATAAAAAATTAATTATTGATAAAAATTAATATTACATTGAAACTTTCGAATTTAATAACTCTCTCATACGACCTCCATTTCAGGCTCATTGTATATCAAATCGAAGAGAATCGGAAGATAAATAATTTTGAAGAATAATATTAATAATTAAATAATATTTTATTAATTATTAATAATTAAATAATAATTTGTTAATTATTAATAATTAAATAATATTTATAATTAGATAATATTAATTATTATTTTAATTTAATTATCGATATTATTCTTCAAAGTTGTTTATCTTCTGATCTCTTCGATTTGATATCTTATGATCCCGAAATGGAGGCCGTATGAGAGAGTTATTCCATTTGAAAGTTTCAATATAATATTAATTATTAATAATAATATTTTTTTATATTATTAATAATTATTAACAATTAAACCGATCAAATTGAACCGGTTAAACTGAATTTGAACCAGTCAAATTTCAAATCATGAACATTAGGGGCATTTTGGTCTTTTCACATCCCAATTATGTTAGATTTAACATATTAGGTACTTATCTGCAACTAATTGAACTTGGGGTACCGGCAAAAAAAATTTCAAACTTGGGATACTGATTTAAAAATGAAGCAAACTTGTGGTACTGACATGAAATTACCCCTTAATATAATATAATCATGTCTGTTTGTTTTTTTTTGTAAGATTTGTTTTTTGTGTTTTTGTTCTCTATGAAAAATAGAAGTGAGGAAGATGGAGTGGAGAGAGAGAAGGAAAAAGAGATAAAGGTAAGTTTTTGACAATTTGAAATGCATGTAGGGGCATTTCGGTTTTTTAACCTCAACATTTAACATAATTTTGTAAAAAATGAACAGAAATGAGTATTGAGTATTAAAAGTGACACAATGTCAAAATTAATTTAAGGCACTCAGGTGAAAAAACAACAACTTTAAGAATGGTCAAGTGACATTATCCCAGTATAATATAATATATCACATAAATAGAAAATATAAATTATAGTATATATGGGCTTAGGGCTGTCCATTTTACCCGGTAACCCGATACCCGACTTGACTCACCCGACACCCGACTCGGCTAACCCGATACCCGACTGACCCGATACCCAACTGACCCTATACCCGACCACCCGACAATACAACCGAGTCGAGTATTGGGTCCAATTATAAAACACGCCGGGTACCCGACTACCCGACTAGTATATATAAAATATATGATTACTATAAATCATTAAACCCAACCTAGCCCAACCCAACAACCAACAACCTTGCCCAACCCAGCAACAAGTCCAACCCAGCCCACTCGTGTTTGATGTCTGAAGCAGATACAAACGAGGTTATAAACCATCATTGAGTCCCATATGTTTCCGATGTGGGACTCAATGAGAGTTAATAATCTCTCTTCTTCTTCAAGCTCACGACTCAGCAACGTGGCACACCCTCCTCCGTTGATCTCGCGTCGATTAACTCATCCTAGCCCTCCATTATAAATAAACATGGCACTCTCTCTTCCACCCACATCTCTCACTCGCGTCTCTTCTTATCTCTCTTGTTCAATTCACAGAACTGAACCACTCTTTTGAAACCTAGCCTCTCGCCTCTCACCTCTCACTTTCTCTCCGTCGTCCCTCTCACATGAATAACTAAATCTCCTCCCCTCTCTGTCGACTCGACTTGTCCTCGCCTTCCTCTCATCTCCTCGCCGTCATGCCCTCTGATTCGACCCTCCCATCTCCTCTCTCTCTAAAGCCCTAAGAGTCCCGTCTTCTCATCTCCTTCCTCGTCGTTTCAGGCGGCCTGAGTCAGGCCGGCATCAAGCATGAACCACTGTGAATCGACCGTTGGTGAGTCTCATCTCCACCACTATCAATCAAGCAATGGTGGAGAGGAGACTCATCAACAGCGCGATTCTCCAGTGGAGCTGGAGATTGAAGCTTCACGCACACAACGCCGACCACATGTCTGCAAATCAGGTAAGTGCACAACGTCGACCATTTGAATTTTAGTTTTCAATTTGGGGTTTTATTTTGGGGGTTAGGGTTCTGGACTTAGGGTTCAATTGAGTCTCGATTTTAATTCAGTTTGTTGTTGTAATTTAGAGTTATGATTGAATTTTAATTTGGGATTAAAAATTGGGGGTTAGGGTTCGGATTTGGGTTACAAATTGGGGATTTCACAATACGAATTGGGGGTTTTGATTTGGGGGTTAGAGTTCGGTTTGGGATTAAAATTGGGGATTGAAATTGGGGAAATTGATTTGGGGGTTAGAGTTAGGGTTTAACTGAAAGTCTGATTTCAATGTTAATTTTGGTTTGAATTTGTAATTTGGGGATTTTATTTTAATTTTAATTTTCGAATTAATTCAATTTCAAATTGAAATTTTAAATTGGGGGCTATGGTTAGGGCTTCAAATTGAGGATTTTGATTTGGGGATTAGGGTTAGGGTTCGTGTTCAATTGAAAAAGTCTGATTTTAATTTTAATTTTGGGTTCAATACAAATTGGGAATTTTGTATTCGGGTCTGTTGGTTTTACCCGACTCACCCGAGACCCGAGTCTACCCGAACCCGACTACCCGACTCTTCAACCGAGTCGAGTATTGGGTCTGGGTTCCACCACCTGACTCAAACCGAGTCGGGTTCAACCAGAGCCGAGTCTACCCAACCCGACTCGATGGACAGCCCTATATGGGCTTAATGAGTCAACAACTCCCTTTAAGGCCCAACAAATAAAGCCTGCCAGTGCCCAAGCAATCATTTTTCTGGCTCGCATACAAACGACACCGTTTTAAAGAAGAGAAAAGAGGGGTACTCTACACAGACCACACCAGTGTTCCTCTTAATAGCCTCGTTATTGTGTGCTTCGTCTCTGAACATCTCTCTGTGTTTGCTCTCCACCAGTGAAGTCTTCGTCGCTTAGGAGTGCGAAGTGAAATATGGGGAAGAAGACGAAGAAGCCTGGAAAAGGCAAAGAGAAGACCGAGAGGAAGACGGCCAAAGCCGACGAGAAGAAGGCTCGCAGAGAGACCAAGAAGCTCTCTCCTGAAGACGACATCGATGCCATTCTGGTATTTGTTACCATTTTTTGTTTCTATTGTGTTTGAACCGTAAAGGAAACATGGGTTTGTTGAGAAAATATGGACGGTGATGAATTGAGTTTGTTTGTGCAAAATTTTCTGTTGGACCGTGAGCTATTTGATAATTAGTTGTTTAGTCAATTTCGTATCGGTGAACATTTTTGGAATGATGGGTTTGCATAAAAAGAGAATTTTGAAATTGAGTCTATTGTGTATGTAATCTGGTTGTAAGGTGTTCAATTGGGTTTTGAAGAGATTTTTAGAAGGGAGTCTTATTTTTTTTGAAAGTTAATGTGAATTTTTATCTACTTATTTCACAGTTGAGTATACAGAAAGAGGAAGCCAAGAAGAAGGAAGTTCATGTCGAGGAGAATGTACCTAAACCATCTCCGCGGTCCAACTGTTCGGTAATTCCGTTATAGATACTCGTTAACTTTAATTTATTTATTAGTAGGTAAACCTTCATGACATGATCTGTTAATGATGGTTTTGCAGCTCAACATTAATCCCTTAAAAGAGACAGAACTGATACTATATGGTGGTGAATTCTACAATGGTAACAAGGTCTGGTCTTGATCGTCTTTAGATGGTTGCATTTTTATTATTTAGATTACATGAATTTGTGTTTTAACTCATAGTGGTATCATGTTCGTATGGAATCTTTCAGACTTTTGTCTATGGCAATCTTTACCGTCATGATGTAGAAAAGCAAGAGTGGAAGTTGGTTTCAAGTCCCAATAGTCCACCACCTCGAAGCGCTCATCAAGCTGTAGCTTGGAAGAATTATCTCTATATTTTCGGTATGCAGTGAGAACTTGGCTCATTTCTTCTTTCTCTTTGTTAACATCTATCAAGCATGACTGTGTGCTGTGATACCATTTAATTCTTTTGGTTGATGTTTCCTACCACATTGTTGGTGATTAGGTGGTGAGTTTACTTCTCCGAATCAAGAGCGGTTCCATCACTACAAGGTGACATTTATTTGAAGTTGCTGATTTTGAAGTAACGTGCTTTGCTGGATGATAGGTTTTTGTATGCGTTAATATTTTTCTGTCAATTTGGTGGTTAGCTAAGAAATTTGTTTTGGATCTTGTTGTGTAGGACTTTTGGGTGTTGGATCTGAAAACAAATCAATGGGAACAACTAAATTTGAAAGGTTGCCCCAGTCCACGATCAGGCCATCGAATGGTATGTTCAGATTTTTCCAACCAAAATGAATTTGGAAGGATGTAATTCGTTGCCCTACATTACTTTTACCCTACTTAGCGTGCTTGTATATGCATGCAATAAAGAGAGTATGATTTATACTTTATGTTATATCTCAATAATCCCACTTTTATTTTTCGACTCTAGTTTATCAATGTTTCTTCATCATGTTCTTTATAGTGCACCGGCACCTGCAGCTGGTCCTCTTCAGCTGGTCCTCTTCTGATTCCTTTTTGGATCTGTTACAGGTTTTATACAAGCACAAAATCATTGTTTTTGGTGGATTCTATGACACCCTAAGAGAAGTGAGGTAGTTTTTTGGAACTATTCTGTATTTAAAGTTCATGCTTTTGCGATGACTGTTTGTGACCGACTGATATTATATATTTATACCCGCTGCTGACCTTATTAGGAAAACGTCTCCATTTAGTTGATAAAACTTTGAGAGGTTCTCTGAAAAGTTTCTTACTTGATAGTTTAATGCGTCTCTGCTCTTCTAAATATTATCTAGATTCTATGTAGACCCATCCTTATGATCACCCTCTTCCTGTTACATCTGTATGTGCTTATTTGGAACTTGCTAAGTGCGCGAATGTTTTTGTCAGGGAAAAGCTCACATAACTCCCCCTAAGTTTAGCTGATTCTCAGTTAACCCACCTTAGGTTTAAACACTATTTCTGGAGCCCCCTAAGTTTCAAAAAGTCTCTCTTAACCCATCTCCGTTAGTATTTTATGAAAATTCTGTTAATATTTTGTGAAATGACAAAAATGACCTTGTATTAATTTTTTTAAATAAATAAAAATGATTTTGAACTTATTTTTGTAAAGAATAAAGAATATGTCAGTATTTAAAAAAAATAAAAAATGTTTTTTAAAAAACATAAAATTGATTTTTAAACACCTTTTTTATTATATATATTTTTTTAGAAAAACTTTCTTTAAAAACTAACATATTTTTTATTCTTTACATTTTACAAAAAAATAAGTTCAAAATAATAATATATTTTTTTAATTCAAGGGCATTTTCGTCATTTCACAAAAAAGTTAACATAATTTTTTTTTAAATCTAACGGAGAGGGGTTAAGTGAGACTTTTTGAAACTTAGGGGGGCTCCAAAAATAGTGTTTAAACCTAAGGGGAGGGGAGCTAAGTGAGAATCAGCTAAACTTAGGGGGAGGGGTAAGTGAGCTTTTCCCTTTTTATTAATAACCAATAATTGTCTTCTGAAGCAATGAGCCATGCCTTTTTTTCTACGTCTCGCTTGAAGATTAATCGAGCTCCTTTTATCCATTTATGCAGGTATCATAATGATCTCTTTGTATTTGATCTTGATAATCATAAGGTAAATATTATTGGCTACGATTATATAGCAATATTAAGCAAATTATTTGTTGCACCATTTTGGATTACTTACCACTACTCTATATACATTCCAGTGGCAAGAAATAAAGCCCACACCTGGTTGCATGTGGCCAAGTGCTCGGAGTGGCTTTCAGCTCTTCGTCTACCAGGATGAGGTGAGTAAGAGGTTCATAGATGAAGTTTTATTATATGAATTTTGTGCTTTTTATTGAATGCGGTTCTATATTGTATTTTTTGATAACTCAGCTCATCATGAAAATAATATCATCTAATTTATGAGGCCTCTCTTTGGTTTGCAGGTGTTTTTATATGGTGGTTATTCCAAAGAGGTTTCATCTGATAAGAGTAGTAGCTCTGAGAAAGGAATTGTTCATTCAGACATGTGGTCTCTTGATCCTAGGACATGGGAATGGAATAAGGCATGCATTCATTTCCTATCCTCAATATAAATTACCTTTAGATCTTTTGTATTTAACATCATAGTTTTCTTGTTTTCATTATTTTATTTATAGAAAGGAACAGGGTAGACATTATTTGTAAAATAGGAAGGCACATTCAAAAACCAATTTTGAGCGGTGTAGATGTTCTTTGTAAATAATGAGGATCATTAAAACAATTGATCTAATAGTTTTTGGCCTCAACTGTCCACCGAGAAATCCGAATCATTTAGGAACTCCAACATATCTTCTGCTGTTTTATTCTTATAGAAGTATACTTGTTGTTGAGGAGAGATCATATATTTGTGTGCTTTTAAGATGATTTCATTTCACTCTTCCTTTGCATTGCATCTTCCTGCTGCTATCAAGGTTTGTTGTTGATATTTTTATATTACCTTTGTAATAGGTAAAGAAAAGTGGCATGCCTCCTGGGCCTCGTGCTGGGTTTTCTATGTGCGTCCATAAAAAGCGAGCCTTGCTATTTGGCGGTGTAGTGGATATGGAAGTTGAAGGTTGGTTTCAGTATTGTGCATGTGTTTTACATTTTTAACTCTCTTTTAAGATGAATCCCTTACCGTAGCATATGAAGAGTTTTGGTTCTATTTCATGGATGATATGAATAGAATATCAGATTTTGAAGAATAAATATCTTTATTTTGGGTAGTTTAAATCTTGATGTGCGATTACATATAAATCTAAGTATTCATGCATACAAGTTGTAGCCATGTCTATAAATTATGAAGCAAAATTTGTACATTTTCCATGCCTGTTATACCTTGACTAGTGTTCATAAACTTGGGATAGAAATTTGGAACCAGCAAAGGTTGATTCTACATATGGAAGACTGGTCATTGTGGTCTTGGTACTAAGAAGTTAGCTGAACTTTGGAGGTTTAGGTGCTTGATTCTGGACCTAATTCCATGGTTTTGGAATTATTTCAGTTGGACATGCTTAAACATGCAGCTATTTTAGAAGCCATGGTTTGTTGGTTAAAGTAGAAAACACAATAACATTTCTCAGTTGCTTGTATTGGAATTATTGACAGTTAGACATCATGCTGTGGCCTACAAGTTTTGATGTTTTGCTATGCCGATTCACATATCATTTTAGTTCAAGTCTTGAATAGAAACCCAGGATTAAAGAGAACTGAATGTTAGGAAGGATTGAAGAAAAACATTGGCGGTTTGCCCGTCAATATGGCTGTTTTTCTTTAATATGATGGCATCTTTTGACTTAACAAATCTCATAATGTTAGGACATGGCTTCTTGAATTGGAATAAATAAAATAAGATAATTTCCTACCAAGGTTCAAAATTGCGGAAATGAGCCTTGAGGCATTTTTCGTTAGCAATGCGAGGCGTAAGCCTTGAGGCGCAGTGAGGCTTAAGCCTCAATAATAAGACCAATAAATTCAAATAATATGATAAGAGTAAGAAAAAATATAAAGAAAAATAAGCAAAACAAGCAAAATAGAAATCATCAAATAATTAGCAAGAATTTAAAACTATATAAGCAATTATAAATTAAGAAAAAATAGGGTAAAAAAATATAAAAAATAAAAAATTCAGCAAAATAAACAAAAATAAAAATCATCAAAGAATTAGCAAAAATTAAAGGAGATGAGAGGGAGGGAGAATAGTGGTCGGCTAGAAAATGTGTTGTTGGATGGAAGTGTTGCTGATTTTTCTTCTAATTTATGTTTTAATTTTGTATTCCTTAGATTTGTTAGGTTAACTTTAACTTCTTAGTTCTTACTAACTTAAAGGTCTCAATAACAACATTTAAGAGAACTCAGATATAAAACTTTCATAAAAAGCCCATAATGGGTTTTTAAAAATTTAAATTTTAGCCTACAATTTGAGGCGTAAGCCTCTAACACCTTGATACCTAAGGTGCGAGGCGTAAGACTTGACGGAGCCGAGGCGTTAGCCTCGGTACACAGATGAGAGTCGTAGCCTCAAAGGCTGTTTTCGACAGCCTCACCTTGAGGCGAGCCTCAAGGCGTAAGCCTCAATAGCTTTTTTAAACTATGTTTCCTACTTTGGTGCACTTAACTTTCTGTTCACTGCATAGCAACAGTCTGTGAGTCAAAAGTACCTGACTTTGCTATTCATCTTGCTATGATCAGCAGGTGATGTAATGATGAGTTTGTTCTTGAATGAACTTTATGGCTTCCAATTAGACACCCGTCGCTGGTAAGTTGCACTTCATGCTCTGCTCCAAAACGCTCAAGTTGATTTATAATTTTGTTGGTAAATTTGAGCAGATATCTGCTATGAAATTCTAGGACAGTTTTGCAAAATTTTGTGATTGGATGTGGTATAATGCTGCTACCAAAAGACAGCTAATACATTACTATTTTTTGGGTTCTGTTCTGACTATGTTGCATGAAAATACTGTAAGATGTATTTTTCTTGTCTTCGTTTATTTTGCAAATGAAGGGTGGAGTCTGATTTGTTATTGTTGCATATGCAATGAACAATGATTACTCAAAGTAAGACTTGCTCGTTTATGACCTCCATACACCTTTCTGGTATAGGTACCCACTTGAACTTCGGAAGGAGAAATCTACAAAAGATAAGGTATAGTTGCAATAATTTTTTAAGATGAATATTTACTGGCCCCTTTAAAAAGTTGCAAGTTTAAACATAATTTGAGCTATTATGTTTTATTGAAGACTTGATGTCATTAAGCCTTCCAGATTGGTGTTTTGCAGTTGAAAAAGAGTTCTGAACCAAGTCCTAATGATCTCGATGATGATATGAGTTCAACTGGTCCAGAAAAGAACGGGGCAAGAAACAGAAAAGGTTCAAAGCACCGTGCAGTTGACATGGATAGCAACATTGATGAGATATCTCAGCATCTGGCAACAAGCATGGATGTTGATGATTGTGCACTGACCACAAAATCTGATGGAACGAACTCCCTTGAACCTGTAGCAGACCAACAAAGTTCTCTCGCACTAGAGGTTTGTTGGATTTCATTCAATATTACTGCTGCAGCATGCATATGTTTTCCTTAGTTCCTGATCTGTTGCCGCATAACTTTCAGGTAGTGAAGCCTTGTGGACGTATAAATTCATGCACAGTTGTTGGAAAAGATACATTATACATATATGGGGGTCTGATGGAGGTCAAAGATCGAGAAATCACACTTGACGATTTATATACTCTCAATCTCAGCAAGCTTGACGAATGGAAGTGCATCATACCGGTTTGTTACATTGCCTTTCGTGTATAACCAGCTTCATTATATGTTGTGGTTTTGTTAAATCAAAAGTAATTGTGCATGGTTGTTCTCACTGTCTTTCTTCCTCACTAATACCAAAACTAGCAGAGTCGAGAGACTTTAATTAGTTAAATTAACCTACACAATTCTGGTTTAAATAAAAGTAGAAGTAATTGGCTTCTGATAAGACAGGAGTTAATTTTTAGTATTGTGGATATTTCCTTTGTATTCAGGTTGTATTTGACATGATACGTACCTCTCCAACACCGATAGAAAGGAGTCTGGCATATCTCATCTCTATTATTGAATAAATTTAGTAGTTAGTGTATGATATGGTGTCATGAACAAACTCATAGTCTTCATGTTTGATCTCGGCCTTGGTAATTTAACTTAGCTTTGGTATTTGTGTTATTCCAATACCAATACCAATTTGAATTTTGTCTAATGTACATTGTCTCTGTGTTTCTTATTTAACTTAGGCATCTGAACCTGAATGGTTAGAAGTCTCGGACGAAGATGAAGATGATGATGACGACGAAGATGAAAGTGGTAATGATAGCGACACTGAAGAGTCTGACGATGAAGAAGATGTAGAGGTGCATATCTTAAAAATGTTTGAAACTAAATAAAAATGCTTATTGCACTTTTTAGCTGTTAAAATCATTTCCTGTGGCCTCTCCTTTTCAATGCCATGGCAAGCCTACTTGATGTGAATCATCAATTATAGTTTTAAATCTATAGTTTTTAATTTTTCTCTCTTATTTCATGTTGCTTCTGTTTGAAAAGGCAATGGATGAAGGCGCTGGGTCGCTTCAAGTGGGAGATGCTATTGCTATAATAAAGGGCGAGAAGAAGAAACTTCGAAGGAAGGAGAAAAAGGCAAGGATAGAGCAGATCCGAGCAAGTCTTGGTCTCTCTGATTCACAGAGAACTCCCACGGTACATTCTCTTGTTGCTTTGTAGACATGGCTCCAGACTAGAAAAATAGGAATAATATTAAGTTTGCTTTTTTCAAATTGAATGTAAAGAAGGGATTTTAGAAAGGACTAAGGATTAGTAAATTCTAGTAAAAACTAAGGATTGATAAAGTTAGTCCTCTACTTTCCCACCATGTTCCTTGTGCTACCCTTCCTAAGATACTTAACTAACTCATACAAGAATGTTATTGGTAATCCTTGAATGATTCATTTTCATAAAAGAAAAGTGGACACTTGTTTTGGCACATCCATTTTAGGGAGGAGTACACTTGGAATGCAAGAGTATTAAGTATTTAAGTGGCTATTTGCATTGTTCAAATAAAGGTAGCTTAGCTGAATTGAGTTCCCTATTGTGTTGTATCACTTCATTTGGTTATTGTTTGTCATATATATATTTATTTTGTAGCCCGGAGAATCCTTGAGGGACTTCTACAAACGAACAAATATGTACTGGCAAATGGCTGCCCATGAGCATACTCAACACACTGGAAAGGTATGTTCATGTTCTCCTTTGTACACGTCAGTGAATAGCAACATTGGAACGAAAAAAGGTTTGCTTTTGTCACAAGGTTGTGAAGCTCCACCCTTGTTTTGGCAATTTACATTATAAAAACAATCCCTCGGGTAATGGTTCACTCCATGGTGTGCAAAGATGAACTATCACCATCCCTCGGGCAAGTAGGCCAACTAAAGTTTAGTATTAAAAAGCTCCTTTGTTGGCATGCACCATTTTCGTCTCCTAACTGGAAAAAATGTAAAGAGAAGGAAAGGCTTTAAAACAGGAGGATGGTGAACTGCAAAAAATTATCTTTTCTAAGCACTGAAATGTAATTAGTGAGGATTTGGTTCAACAGGAGCTCCGAAAGGATGGTTTTGATCTTGCTGAAGCTCGATACAGAGAGCTCAAACCAATTCTTGACGAGGTAACTTAGCACTTGATAACTCTGCTATAAGAAGTTTTCCCGGAGAATTTATAACTGATTTGGTTATTACATGATGATCACTTTGGCTTATTTACGTTGACTGCAGTTGGCTATATTAGAGGCGGAACAAAAGGCTGAAGAAGCAGAAGGCCCTGAAACTAGCTCAAGCAAGAGAGGCAAGAAGAAGAAATAAGTGTTTGCTTGTATTTTTTGTTTGAAAATCCAATTAGGTCCTCATTCCACCTTAAATTTTGTCCAAAAAAAACTTTAAGTCTCTTATATTTCCTTTCTTTAGGCTCTCTGCCATTCCTCATTTTTGTTTGTTTTCTTCATGTAGCACAAAAAACACTTATTGTTGCAGATACTCTAAATTATGAGAATTTGGAAACAAAGTGGCAGCAATTCATTGAAGCCGAGCTCAAAAAAGCCCTATAAATATATTTGCCATCTTATTCTAACTTGTGTTTGCAACAACAAATATGGTGTTTATGATGACATGACCTTCAAAAGCATAATAGTTATCTTATGTAAGTGCCTATTATACATCTGTTATCAAAACATTCATGGCTATAAATATGCCAAAAATGCCATCCCCAAAACTCTCCACTTGTCATACCATGAACAGGCCTTGCTCCAGAACAGGATTTTCCATTGGAACTTCAAACCTGTCACAGTGAAACCCCAACTCATCATAGCAATGGGTCTGGAGTTCTGCAAAGAGCTCAGGGTTGTTGTAGCAGTATTCAGAGAAATCGAGGTTCTGGGTTGTGATCGCGAGAGCATTCTTGGAATCACCTGAGATTGGTTCTTGCAAGAAAGGCTCCCATTTTGTCATGGAAGTGACAGCTTCAAGAGTCGCTTGATTCATAGCTGGGAGAGCAATGGAGCTCAAGTTGCTGTCATTTTGACTGTAGTGAGCTGATGGAGATGGCATGTCAATGGAGCTCAACTTGTCTCTCTCTGGGAAAGAAGACTTGGGGCTCAAGGCAAATGAGTTTGCTTGGAAGTGTCCATATGGCTCAAGAAGTTGCTGTTTTGGGTCCCATAGCTGCTGAATCAGTGTAGCTTCATGACCCCATTGCTCAATTTGGAGTGTAGGCTCATATTTGATGTCCATACCCTCAGCTGTCAAGGCTGTTTCAGGTTTAGCCACTGGCATGAAAGGCACTATACCCTCCAAATCACCTTGTAGGGCACTTGGTCCCATGCTGGTCACAGGCATTGTGTACCCAAAGTCACTCACAGTTACAACATCATGGTTTTGGCCTATTGAACTTTTGCTTTCAAGGCCAAAACCTCCAACAGAATCAGCACAAGAGAAGTGTTGTTGCTGTTGCTTCATAGCCTCTTCCTTCTGCATCCTGCTCAAGTAGAGTCTATATTTCTGCAGAAACAAAGCATTTACATTAACTGGCAGAGCTATTAGCATTCTATATGTGAGTCCAAAGTTTTACATCATGACCGGATCTTAGGATGACAACATGACATGTTTAATGATCACTGTCCCCTATCCAGTTGGGTTGGGATATTAAGTTCCCGTTGGGTTAGAATATTTTGCCTCTCTACATGGATGACAACGAGATGGGCTCAGTGATCCCCACCTTCTACTTGTTGAAACAGGGATACTAGATTTCTGTCAGGTTCGGAATGTCCTCCTGTGTGCTCTTTTTTGATAAGGTCTAGCCTCCCCAATAAGTAAGTTGTATCAAAATAAGGTTTTGTGGACTCCTAGTAAGCAATAATCTCCGTGTATGTGGAGAGGGAGATCGTTAAGATTTCATATGTGAGTCTATAAATCTTCACAGCAGATGAGTTCAATAGCCATTACCAGTTTCCCCAACAAGAACAACCTAAGACCAACAAAATCTCTTCCCATTCCTCATGTCATGGTCTATGATTCCAACATGTTTAAACCTCAAGAGCATCCAGAAAACAAACCCATACCTGCAAGTGGCTTGCAACATTTTCTCTAGTCAATCCAGGAACATTCATCAAGGTAAGCACCTTCTTAGGCCCAACTTCTGCCACAAGAATCACAAACCAAGATTTTGTTCATACAATCTAAAACCTGAAGAAACAAACATAACAAGTGAAAGAAGGCAGTGCTTTACTCACTGTCAATGCCAATCTGGTTGACAGCATCAACAAACCTCCTGTGAAGGTCAACAGACCAAACCACCCTGGCCTTCTTTGATGTCAAGGAGTCAGCCACCCCCAAATCATCAACATGCCTCTTATTCTCAGGGTCTTTCCTCCTCCTCAACGCGCCCATCTCGAAGTACTTGTCCCCGAAATGATCCATCTCACTGATCAGCATCTGAATATCCGCGCCCCTGTGCTCAAGGCTCTCAATCTCCTTAACCTCATGTATCTTCTTGCGAACGACGTGCTGCCATATGTTCCTCAGCTCCTTCATCTTTATAGGCTTGAGGAGATAGTCACAGGCTCCATGCTGAACTCCCTTCATCACCTTACTTGTCTCCCAATCCACAGACATCACTGGCACAAAGTCACAGTCACAAACATACATCAGTATGAATTTGAACAAGTTAACATATGAACTGAGAGGGCTTATGATTGATTACTGATGACAGGAAGATCCATCTCGAGGCCAACGTATTCTAGGAGCTTGAAGCCATTCATGTCAGGCATGTTCACATCGCTGATCACGATATCGAAACCATCTCTCCTCTCTCGAAGCAGATTTAGAGCCTCTCTTGCTAAGCAGCATGTGGTTACTGCAACAATCAATACCAAGATTGGTGAATTTGTGTATGCATATCAAATCTGAAGATTGAAATCAATTTAGAGCTGAGACCCACAAATCATGAACACATGGATCAGCAAAAACTATAGATAAAGAGATAGGACCTTGATAAGAACACTTCTTGAGCATCTTCTCAAGGATCTTGAGCCAGGTGAGATCATCATCAACAACAAGAACCCGAAGACCGGCTGGGAATGCATCAGTTCTTGATGGGAAAGCTCCACTCTCCACCATTATTTCCAAATAATCCCAAATCAAAGCTTCTGTAAGCTTCCTCTTCCTTATTAAGCTTTCCTTTTTGTTAAGTGTCACTATAAGGAACAGAAAAGCTCTGAAAATGCCACTCACTCACCACACTTATGCTTTTGCTTAGCTAAGTCCACAACTATAGCCCTCAATCACTTCTTTATGGGTTCTCATTATGTTTTTTCAGTACCCAAAAATGACTCACTCCCTTAGCTTCTGCTTCTTCTCTAGATTTGAGCGGTGGAAAGTTCAAAGCAGCACAACTTTCTTGTGATCACAATGCAAGAAATAGTAATATGCCCTTCCATCATTGGGACAACCTTGAGCTCCAAAATACCCAACTTTTGGCTTGGGAAAGCAAAAACAAGGGGTTTTTCGAGTATCAACGCAAAAAAAAACATTCGAAAGAGTAATATTAATAGCTAAAGTGAGAGAGACTTCATATATTATGAATGAGGTCTATAGTTTCAATCCTCACATATGCTATTATTCTTAATACTAAAAAAGTAGAGCAAAAAGAGGAGAATCAATGGGAGGTGCACAACTAGAACTTGCCTTTGGGTGAAACCATACACTTGTTGGTTTCCCAAATGCAAAGAAGTAAAGTTACAAAACACTTGCAATTCTTTTTGTTTGTGGAGTTGGTTTTGCCAAAAGGATTGGCATAATGGTATTGGTGAAAACCCAAAAGAAGGCACATTTTCTTTTCTCTCTTTCACTAGCTCCAACTCCCCTTTAAAGTTGAGTGCATTGGTCCCATTACAAATCATTATTAATTCTATAATTTTATCATATGAGTGGAGAATTGTGCATTGCCTTTCAATGATAATTGAGCTCTAAACATCTTAATTGACAGTTGTCAACATGTGGGTTTCTCTTATAATCCTTGATTAGCCACTGCTAATCGTGGTTGGATCACATGTCATCATCCTATTGGTTGATATTCAAACTCAATTGAGTTTATTATTTCATTTTCATATGCTAAAGTTCATTATTTGGCTAGGTTTTGGGGTCTCTAGATTATATGGGCTTTTTAGGGGGTATAGAATGTTAGACAAAGGGTTAATGTACCCAGAAAAAAGGGTTGAAGAATGTTCTCTACGGGACGAAATCAAGTGAAAATCATGGTTTACAAAAGAACATAAGAACTTATACTATCTATAGGATGGATACAATCAATGGTCTTCATAAATAAGCTAATTTCATTAACAATTAATCAAATAAATGACTGAAAGGGTATTAAAGTAAAACTAACATGTGAAAATAAATGGAAACCCTATTAAATTTCACAAAATCATATGCATATCGTGATTTGTAGGGGTGTTCACGGTTCGGTTTTTGAATCGAACCGACCAAAACCGGTTCGGTTCTTGAAGAATTCAAACCGAAACCGAACCGAAAAAATTCGGTCGGTTTGTCAAACCGAACCGATCGGCTCGGTTGGTTTTCGGTTTGAACCGAAAATCAACCAAAAAACCAAAAAAAATCATAAATCAAGCAAAAAATGATTAGATTTCGATCGGTTTTTAGAGGAATTATGTATAATAATTTTACACGAACTAAAATACAACATTAATAAAGCCCAAAATAGAAAAATCCAATTGAAAAACACCCTAAATTGAAGCATAAACCGGAGAATTCATTATAATTTGGACCGGTTCGCTCGGTTCGGTTTTTGATCGGTTTTGGTTGATTGAACCGAAACCGAACCGACCAAGACACAAAACCGACCAAAACCGAACCGATCAAAACCGACCATTTTTCGGTTCGGTTCGGTCGGTTTTGGTCGGTTCGGTTTTTTTTGAACACCCCTAGTGATTTGGGTATGTTTTCTTGATTACCCATTTAAAAATACATGCCTCTATTTTTTGTTTTTTCTTTTCAATTTGTTGTATTTGATTTTTGTTTTAGAAATTTAGACTCATTACTGTTATTTTCTTTTTCATTTAAATATGAAATTAGTTTATTTTTCATGATTTTTTATTTCTTGTTACAACCCATGAAATTAGTTTATTATGTGTTTCATTTTCATTAGTCGCGTTTAATTTTCAATAACAATTTTGAAACGAGTTTCATTTTCACGTAAGTGGGTTCCGATGAAAACAAGTAGCTAACTAAAGAAATAAAACGTGTTAAAAGAAGTGGACTCGTGTGAAAATGAAATATACAATTAAATAAACGAAAATTAGGTTCATGAAAAATGTTAGTACCCATGAAATTAGTTTATTTTGTGTTTCATTTTCATTAGTCGTGTTTAATTTTCAACAACAATTTTGAAACGAGTTTCATTTTCAATAACAATTTTGAAACGAGTTTCATTTTACGTAAGTGGGTTCCGATGAACAAATAGCTAACTAAAGAAATAAAACGTGTTAAAATAAATGGACTCGTTTAAAAATGAAATGTACAATTAAATAAACGGATATTAGGTTCATGAAAAATGAAATTCGCATCATGAAAAATTTGTGAAAAATGATGCAATCGCAAAAGTAAAAATATAAATTTTTTTGTAGATCATGAAATCGTACAACTTAAAACATGAGATCAAAAATATTGAAATACTAAAAACAATTTAAACACACAATTAAAACAAATTAATCGAAAATGAGTAGTGAAAATATTTCATAATTTAATTGTTTTTTTTCTTTCAAAAAAAATGAAATCATGAAATTGTTAAAAAGGAAGTAAGAAGTAAAATAAGTTACAATTAAGTAAATTAGATATTGGAATTTATAAAAGGAAATCATTAAATGGTGTAATAATATAAAAATACGAAATTACCCTTATATTTGTGTTAAAAGACAAAAATAAATAGTAAGTTAAGAATAATTACACCCAATTGCCATTAATAAGTCAGCAAAAATACAAGTCATCTAAATTTTCATCTTGTGGTCAAAATTGATTCTTATTTTTTCATGTAAAGTGATGATTCTCACTTGATTAGAAGCCTGTTCTCTACAACTTAATACTAGTTAGTGGGAATTGAGAGGCATAGAAACAGAGAATTTTAAATTCCATTTTAGCATGGGTATTAATTTTGAGTTTGAAGTAACGTATGGTTATAAATAATTTTATTAAAAGACTTGCAAATAATATTATTACCAAGTTTGAATTCACTGACATTTCCTTTAAAAGTGCGTGCCCCAAACTGCTCGGTTGTTTCATTGAAAATAAATTAAACTTTATTTGTTTCATACATATGTTTTTAAATTTATAAAAAGCCTGAAATCGTTTGATGTATATTGAAAGTTTGAAGATATTATATAAAGGGGGTAATTACAAATTGTTATCTATAACTATCAGTACAAACACATGACTATCTAATATATTTTTTCTAACACATACTTACCCAAATAAATTGTTTATATACATAAAAATACAAAAATGGACGGAAAATTAATTTTTCAATCTTTTTGTCGGAATTTGAAACTTCGATAAATACCGTGTCCATGATATTATATATGTATGTCTTTTGAACATTTAATAATTATATTGTAATTGTTAATTTATTTTGAACATTTCAAGATATGCATTAAAATGTATCATTTTCATATCATGTGTTGTTTCTTTTCAAGATATACACAAATAATCCACAAGAAAAGTAGTCTAAAATAACTTTTGATTTTGAAGTTAAATAAAATAAGGTGAGTAAGGGAATTATTTGAAGTCATTCATTCCATATAACGTGAGTGAGGTGGGTAAGGGTAGTTAAGGGGACGAACAATGTGAGTAAATGCAGTTGGGAAGGGAAAAGGAGAGAAACAAACATGTTTGAACGTAACTCAAATTTTCCGTTCATTTTAGTATCTCCATGTACGTAAAAAATTTATTTGAGTAGTCATGTGTAAAAAAACATTGGGTAGACATGTGTTTGTAACTTGATAGTTAAAGGTAACCTGATGTGGTGCGGTCGAGGAAGTCGGTATGTAGAAGGTAGAACACCCGAAGTTATCGCAAAAGTGTCAGATTTGGACAATAGACTAGTGTTTTCCGAGCAGAAATGGCGGTTTGAGTCAAAATCGCGTTTTATAAGTTTTGGGCAGTTTTTTTTTTATAGTTTTTAATAGTTGTTTCCTTTCTTTTTCTTTTTTCCTTTCTAGCAATTTTTTTTCCTTTCTAGCGAATTACGGTTTTCCTTTTTTACAATTTGTGTTTCATTATTTAAGCACTCTCATACGATCTTTGTCATTTAGTTATTTTTGATGAATTAATAAAATTCGAGGTTTTCCTCTATATATATCATCTTCGGTATTTTTCGAAATTAACGAATTTTGATAAAGAATTCTTTCTAACCACGTACGATGCATCATAACCATTTGCAATTACCCCTATATAAAATTAGTTCACTTAATCTCAATCTTAAAATAAAATTTTCAAATATATGTTTCTCTCTTTTTTATTTATCAGGAATTTGAGAAATAATCGTGCTTTTTAAGTGAAGGGTGATTAAGGAGATTCTTTAATTCTTCAATTCCATTTTGTTTGTTTTTTTCATGTTATAATTAGTGTTAATTATGATTGCTGATAAAAGTAGGTTCCACAAACCTCTGAATGTGCTTCTCCTGCATAATGTTCCACTAAGCTAAGCTACTAGTCCATGTGTCCTCTACAAATGCATTCTTTAGTATTGGATTAATAATTTATTAACCTAATATTCACTTTCTGAAAAGCATTTGTTTATTAGTTTCTTACTATTTGCTAAGAGTTAGGTGCAGATATTTTGTAGATGCAGTCACAAAGTAATTTTCTTACCGATGAGAACTTGTATAATCGTTTTTTTTAAGGTAGAACTATTGTATAATGGTTATTAAAAGGGTTAATTATAAATGGTTATTTTATGAATTGCATACTTACAAAATATACAAACAAATAACTAGATAAATGACTAAAATTTTGTATTGAATTCTGTAAAGAAAATTATTTATATGCTTGATCACTTTTCACGTATGTACCCCTATAAAATATAGGTGCTAATAAATATCTGTGTTTGTTCACATTCATGTATTTTCAGCGAATTAATTTTTTAAGATCATGTACTGTTCTGATCAGCTTTAGTATAGGGTTTTATCAAATATATAAGAGCGATTTTTCTAGTGAGGACTCTTTCAATAAAATTTGCCTCTTTCTCTTGATTGACACGAACTTGAACCTTAGTCACCCTCACTAATTTTGACCTCTCAAACTAATACATTCCCGAGCTCACTCTCAATTCCTTCATCGTCATTGTCTTTGATTTCAGATCAAGAATAAGATCAGACAACAATAATACATGCCTTCCTGACACTCTTCCAGCAAATACGGTTGGAGTAGGATGTGAACTTCGCTGAAAACCTATCCTATTGGGATCAATTCATTGGAAACATGTGGATGTAGACAAGTATAAGAATGTTTATTTGCAATGAAACATGAGCGTGTAAAAATGGATAATTTATTGAGTCATTCTTCATAAGGATAATCTCACAAAATTACAGTTGACTTGACACAATTCTCAACTAACTACATAAGACTTATTTTTTATTGAGAAGTGTAGTGACTTTTTTTTCCTCACATTGTTACAATCCGTTTAAATTTTGAGTTAGTTTTTTAAATGTGAAAAGACTAAAATATCTTTCATAACCATTTAAAATTTTAAATTGTACCATTTGACCTTTGTTTTCCCTTCCTCCTCTTCTCTCTCCTCACCTTTCTCTTGCAAAACTCCATATTCGAATTCGTCTGTCACACAAATTTTCTAAAATAATTCTTGCAATGAAGAAAATGATTCACTCAAACAATTCTTGCAAGGGAGCAGCTTCAACTGCTTTTTCCAACGCCTTTTGCTGGCGAGTTCAGGCGGCCCTAAGGAAATATAGGCAGAAGTCTAGCCCAATAGGCACAAAATGAACCTTTCATCTTCCTTTCTCATCGTCTCTCTGGTAATGGTCTGAAATTTTGAGAAAATTGGAGTGAAACTTGTCAATGTTGAGCACAACATAGGTAGAGACTGTTATGTCTACGTGTGAGCTCAAAGTCCCACATCGGAAGATTACAAGGTATACAGAGAGTTTATATACACATTGGACCATAGACCCAATAGGCTAGTCTTTTGGGTCAAAGGTGGGCTCTAATGTGTGCATGGACTTTACTTGGGTGGTCCTCCTAGGTAAGCCTTGGATCTCCCCAATAGTGGTATCAGAGCGTGGTTACAGAAGTAATGGGCGACAAAACTCCAGTAATGACATCAGGAAGTGGGAGTAGCAACTACTTCTCACCCGTGCACGGTGGGAGTCACTGGCCGCGAAGGAAAGAAAGAACTGTGGTAAGCGCGACGAGGAAGGTGAGAGGAAGTTGTATCGTAAGTTTGATAAATCACGAATTAAGTGTTTTAATTGTGATGAATACGGACATTTTGCATCCGAATGGAAGAAAGCAAAAGAAGAGATAGCTCTCACTACACTGAGAACTGTAGTGATGATGAACCAGCATTATTTTAAAAGAAACATGTGAGGGGTTAAAGTTGGTGCACCGTAAAATGGAAGGATTGAAGACGTGAAAATAATACCACAAGATTAAAGGGGTGATAGTTAGTTTAATGTTATGGTATATTTATTAGTATTAATAGTTTGGAAATAATAATAGAAATGAAGTGGCATTTGCAACAAGAAGAAATATTATTGTTGCACATTACGTGACCAAGCAAGGGGTAGGTGAGTAATTCATGGTCAAAGGATGAGGTGTTCCTTAGTTTGTGGGAGAGTGGTTCCTTAGCTTTAGGTATAGTGGTTGGTACTTGTAGCTTATAAAAGCAATGCTAAAGTGACGAAACAAAGTGTGGCATTGAAATTGAGTTTGCATATTCTCATCTCTTTGTTTTCCATCTTGATATATATATATATATATATATATTGCATTCTTATATCTTATTTTGTTCATCTTATTTTACATTTACTTATTCTTCTTGGAGTTTTTACCATTTGTGATCTTTCAATTATGGACTTTCTTTGGGTGCTCCTCCTAGGTAAGTCTTGGATCTCCCCAATAGTGGTATCAGAGCTTTGGTTCGGTAGACTCTCCTGGTTACAAGGTATCAGAGCTTTGGTTTATATCTTATGGCTGGTTCAGTGGGCCGGGTATTCTCCTATGGCTGGTAAGACCGGGACCATAAGTTGGCCCCTCTCATCTTGAACCCCATATAAGATGAAAAAGGGCCCTTGTGGGAGAGTAGACCAAGGTAAAGTATGTGGGTTTAAGGGGAGCCAGCCCGATGTGATGAGACTCAATGTGAAGGGGGAGATTGTTATGTCTACATGTGAACTCAAAGTCCCACATCGGAAGATTACAAGGTATACATAGAGTTTATATACACATTGGACCATAAACTCAATAGGCTAGTCTTTTGGGTCAAAGGTGGGCTCTAATGTATGCATGAACTTTCCTTGGGTGCTCCTCTTAGGTAAGCCTTGGATCTCCCCAATAGAGACATTCAAGAGAGGTAGTCTCGAGATATGAGAGTCAAACGCATCGGTGGCAAAGCTCACCCTTAGTTGAAGCAAAATAGAGATTCAATTGAAGCAATTGAAATCACCCAAACGTTTTATTGAAGCAATCTAAATCTAAATTTGATTGAAGCAAAACCTAACAAAGTTTCGGAACCCATCAATCGAAGAAGCAACTGAGATGATTTTTTGGGCGTTTTGCCGATTTGAGGGAGCAACTTCGACTGCTTTCTCTGGCTCCTTTTGTCGGCGAGTTAAAGCGGCCTCAAGCTTTTTCCACAAGTTCTTGGACAAATTATTACGTTGAAACAAAACAGAGATTCAATTGAGCAGATGGGGATAGAGAGGAGTAGAGATGGATTGTAAATGGAACAAGGAGCTCAACCAAAAGAGATGTATAACAATGATGAAGAAAACGATAGTGGAAAGAGAAAGGTGTTTTGGTATTTTCGCATTCCAAATTAACTAACCACTACCAAGCTTGTAGTTATGTGAACAAAAAATAAATTAGTTGAAAATGATATCAAATCAACGGTAGTTTTATGACAGATTATCTCTTGTTCATATCATTATTATATGAATATTTCTTGAGTAATATTTTCGAAAGTGTAATTCATAAGTATAATTCTCTGTGATTAACCATAGATAAAACATGTTATATGAAAATTTAAATCGATAGAAATTTTATTTTTAAAAAAATTTAAATAAAAATTGTTAAATATTGGTTTGTAATTGGACTAAATCGAAAGGGTTATATATTGGGGCTGTAATCAGCTACAAACCTATGCTTTAAATACAAACTCACAAACCAATTTAGACTACCTAATAGGGCATTTGGGTGGAGATTTTATTTTTGTCTTTCGACTCGGGACTTCCGTTACACCTCTCCCTCAACAAGATTCACCCATTGGCTATAGTATGGAACCCGGTGTAGGAAATGTGCCATAACCCAATAGTTATGTAAACATTTTCTATTAATAGCAATAAAATCGGCATTTTTATTATCATTGTGTTGTGGTAATAAGTCAAGCAAAATTTCATTTAGGGTAATTTCATGTTAGTACCCCAAGTTTACTTCATTTTCAAACTAGTACCCCAAGTTTGAAAGGTTTTTTGCCAGTACCCTAGTTAGTTGCAGATAAATACATAATCTGTTAAATCTAACATAATTGGGATGTGAAAAGACCAAAATGCCCCTAATGTTTATGATTTGAAATCTAACCGGTTCAAATCCAGTCAAACCGATCAACTTGATCGGTTTAATTATTAATAATTAAAATAATTTTTAATAATAATATAAAAAATTTATTATTATTATTAGTTAGTATTATATTGAAACTTTCGAATAGAATAACTCTCTCATACGACCTCCATTTCAGGCACATAAAATATCAAATCGAAGAGAATCGAAAGATAAACAACTTTGAAGAATAATATTAATAATTAAATTAAAATAATAATTAATATTATCTAATTATAATTATAAATATCATTTAATTATTAATAATTAATTTTATTTAATTATTAATATTATCCTTCAAAATTGTTTATCTTCCGGTTTTCTTCGATATGATATACTATGAGCCCGAAACGGAGGTCGTATGAGAGAGTTATTAAATTCGAAAGTTTCATTGTAATATTAATTATTATTATTAATTAATTTTTTATATCATTAATAAAGGGTAACTACATATCAGTACACCTGCTAAAACCTCATTTCAGGATTGGTACCCCAAGTTTTTTTTTTCTCGTTCCCCCAAGTTTAAAACGTTATTAATTCACTCCAATTTCAGTTAAATCTAATAGCAATACTATTTATATTTTTGTTAATACCAAAAATGCCCCCGTTATAATTTAGGCAAAGTATAATATTTTATAAATATAAAATTACTATTGTACCCCTCAATTGCATAACAAACTTAACTTAAGTTGAATGATAAATTAGTATTTTCGAAGAACAAAATAAAAATAAAAATAAATGCAAGTGAAATGACTATAGTGCCCTTTCTTCAACCTCCAATCTCTCAATCTTTCTCTTGTTCATCAAAGTTGCCCAGATTCCCAATTTGAAGAGCAGATCCAATTCAATCCAAATATTCTCTTAAATTTCAAAAGCTTATACAAATATAATATTTAATAAATCATTAGTATTTGAATTGATAGATAAAAAATAACAAAAAAAATGTAAACAGATCTGCCTATGCTTCTGCTAGGGGTGTTCAAAAAAACCGTAACCGAGATAACCGAGCCGAAACCGAGCCAATCAGTAGCCGAACCGATTAATTCGGTTAAATCGGTTCGGTTATGTTATGTAACCGACCCCTATTCGGTTCGGTTGTCGGTTACGGGACTCCGGGAACCGCCCGTAACCGAACCGAACCGAATAACCGATGATAATTATATATTATAATTATAAATTCAGTAATATAAATTATTATAATAAAAAAGAATAACTTAACAACCTATTAATATTATAATAATAATAAAATAGTAATAACCTAGATCTAGAACTCTCTCTCGTCACTCACAGATCTTGAACACTCTCCTTCCACTATTCCACAATCCACACACAGTCCTCTCTCGGCCTCCTCTCGCGTCCCCATCCTCTCTCGGCCTCCTCCCGCATCTCCTTCCTCTCTCGGCCTCCTCTCGCGTCCTCGTCCTCTCTCGGCCTCCTCTCGCGTCTCCGTCCTCTCTCGGCCTCCAATCACGTCTCGTCCTCTCTCGGTCTACTTCCAAAAACATACCGACCGGTCGGTCTCACGTAACGTCAATTTTAGGGCTTTTTATTTCTCATGTAATTTTTAGGGCTTTTTATTGATTCTGTCATTTTTCCATCATTATAGACCTAATTGTTTCAAAGCATAGATTCTCAGTTGGTATTATTTTCTGGTAGCTTATGTTTGTAGGTTTTGATTCCTAATTAGCTAAATTTTACAAATGTTCTATAACCGACCGGTCGGTTCGGTTCGGTTATGGTCGGTTCGGTTCGGTTATCCAACCGTGCACACCCCTAGCTTCTGCTACTGCTACTCCACCGTCTCCACCAGCAGGGACGTCGTCCTTGTCCTTGTTAGTGCCGTTGAACCCACTGTCGCGCCAGAGAGGACCAGAATCGACGGTCCATTCGTGGCCTCTTGATGTCGCCATCTTCTGGGCGCCCTCCGGGGAGATCCACTAGAGGAGACAATCCTGGTGCACGAACTTGATGCTCCCGCTGCACGCGCAAGGGTACCGCAGCGAGTTCTCCGCGTTGCCGGTGTTCCGGTAGATCCTCCACACGTCCTTCTCGTCCTCGTCCTCTTCGTACATAGTAGGCGGCGCCGCCACGACGGTGTCGAGCGGTGGCTGTCTCGCCGGAGCGATCTCCATGGAAGGTGACGATTCTGGCGCGAGCTCAGTGGTGGCGGCGGCGATGTGGTCGTGGGTTGGGACAAGAAGAAGAAGAAGAGAAGTGTTGAGAGAGTTAGGTTGCAGAGAATTAGGTTTAGATTGAGGGTGGGTAGTGTATAATTAAGAGTAAATGAGAGGTGTAGAATTGGAATTTCATATTTTATTTTAAAAGATTTAATTCTTTTATTTGTTTATTTGCAAAGACCATCTTACCCTCAATCCATTAGTTTATTTTATCATTCAATTAGGGGTATAAAGGTAATTTCATAATTATCCCAAAGAGTACATAAGATTTAAAATAATATACTGAGGGCATTTTGGACTTTTCACAAACCACATCAGTTAAATCTAACAGATTTGGACTAAAGTTGTAACGTTTTAAACTTGGGGTACCGAGAAAAAAAATTTCAAATTTAAGGTACCAATCCTGAAATGAGGTTTCGGCGGGTGTACTGATCTGTAATTACCCCTATTAATAATTATTATTTTAATTATTAATAATTAAACCGGTCAAATTGAACCAGTTTGACTGGATTTGAACCGGTCAGATTTCAAATCATAAGCATTGGGGGCATTTTGGTCTTTTCACATCTCAATTCTGTTAGATTTAAGGGGTAGTTCCATGTCAGTACCCCAACTTTGACTTATTTTCAAATCAGTATCCCAAGTTTGAAAAGTTTTTTGTCGGTACCCCAAGTTTAATTAGTGGGGTAATTACATATCAGTACACCCGCTGAAACCTCATTCCATAGTTGGTACCTCAAGTTTGATTTTTTTTGTTATCGGTCCCCGAAGTTTTGTTTTGTGACACTTAAATCAAATTCTGTTAGATTTAACTGATGTGGTTTGTAAAAAGATCAAAATGCCCTTAATAGATAAATAGTATAATTATTTGATAAATTCAAAATGACCATTTAATCCTCAAATGAATAATAATTTGACCTGCTAACTTAAGGGTAACTTTGTCATTTCTTATAACAAATAAAATATTAAATCTTTTAATTAGAATTATAAAAAGGAGAAGCTGCCCTCCCTATTTCACTTTGTACCTTCATCTCTCTACAGATCGTCATCATCCCAAACCTTCGTCCCTCTCACATATGACTGCGGCTCCGTCGTCGAGAACCATAAGGGATGTAACCATCGTCGGAGAAAGACGAGCCGCCGGTGTCACCGTCTCCTCCTCGACCACACCGCTAGATTTGGACCGAGGGGGACCAGATCTGGAGCGGGGCTCGCCAGATTCATCGACACCTCGTCGGACCGAGGGGCCAAATCGAGACATCCGCCGTCGATTGGGAAAGATGTGGCCAAATCAGGAGCCATCGCGCCACCGCAGCCCTCTCCGATTCCATAGGCTCACCAAAATCGTCGACGACTCGTCGGACCGTAGGGGACCAGATTCGTCGACGGCTCGCCGAAGAAGACGACCTCGACACTGGACCACCCCGTAGCGCAACTGAAACCCTCTTTAAGTCCATATATGCTTCCTAGAGAAGCCTCGACACTGCAGATCGGCGGATCGAGTTCTGGAGCGACCTTGTTGTGGATTGACATGGCTCACAAGACAAATCTAGTTATTGTTTTTTTTAATTTTTTTGTTACCCGGTTATGATTTGATTAATATACGAATTTTTTTATTGATTATAAATTTCAGATCTGTAATTTTTTCTGAATTTTTGAAATCTGATTGAAATGGGCATGAGAAATGTTATTCAATCATCAGAACTAGAGGCGAATGTGTGATTGGATTTCTGCTTCATGATTTGTGTTCATGATGATTTTTGTTTGAAAAGAAGAAAGAGTGATGATGGTGAAGAAACAGTGATGGTAGTGTGAGAGGATGTTGAAGAAGAGGACATAATTGTCATTTCAGAAGACTTTTTTATTTTGTTTAATTTATTAATTGAAAACACTACTATGTCCTTCTAGAAAAATGGTAGCTTATCATTGAAGTGAGGGTAAAATAGTCTTTTCACATTTATCAATAATTATATAATTTGAAATTTATACATCGAGGGCATTTTGATCATTTAAAAAATAACAGTTTTTGTCACAGAATTGGACTTAAGTGTCATGGAACGAAACTTCGGGGACCGAGAACAAAAAAATCAAACTTGGGGTACCAACCCTGAAATGAGGTTTCGGCGGGTGTACTGATCTTTAATTACCCCTTAATTAGTTGCAGATAAGTACATAATATGTTGAAACTTATAATAATGCCCCTAATACTTATAATAATTAATATTATATTGAAACTTTTGAATGGAATAACCCTCTCATACGACCTCCGTTTCGGGCTCATAAAATATCAAATTCAAGAAAATCGGAAGATAAACAATTTTGAAGAATATTAATAATTAAATAAAATTTATTAATTATTAATAATTAAATAGTATTTATAATTAAATAATATTAATAATTATTTTAAATCTAATTATTAATATTATTCTTCAAAGTTTTTTATCATCCGATTTTCTTCGATTTGATAATTTATAAGCCCGAAACGGATGTCGTATGAGAGAGTTATTCCATTCAAAAGTTTCAATATAATATTAGTTATTATAAGCATTAGGGGCATTTTGGTCTTTTCACATCTCAACTATGTTAGATTTAACAGATTAGGTACTTATCTACAACTAATTAAACTTGGGGTAATGATTTGAAAATGAGTCAAAGTTGGGGTACTGACATGGAATTACCCCTAGATTTAACATATTAGGTACTTATCTGCAATTAATTATACTTGGTGTACCGGCAAAAAGTTTTTCAAACTTGGGGTACTGATTTGAAAATGAGGCAAAGTTGGGGTACTGACATGAAATTACCCCTTTCATCTAATGTCATCGAGTGTGTCATCATTGATCCTAGAACATTAGATACACACATAATTATACTTGACATGTCCCTGATCAAATGGTTATAGAGTGACTTGTATGAGGATTACTCTTGACCACGCTCTACTGATCATAAGTATGGGGTTACCAAGTCAGATCACAGAGGAGGCGATATTGGACGACCCGACCTGAGTGTGGGATATAGACCCAGTCATGATCATACTCAATTGTCGTAATATCATTGAATCCTTACGGACCTTGGAGTCTTCGTGAATTCCTATTTGAGAAACTCCATAGTTTAACATACTCATCTACGTTGTCCGTAACTGACTACAAAAGAGGTATGATTGGCTATGTGACGAATCATATGAGAGATTGCAGTTGACGGCCAAATGATTTGTCCCTCACGACTAGTGAGAACGATATATGTTTAGGCCACTTGATGAGACTGACTGAGAGGAAGTGCGCGGCCGCACCAAAATAATTAGAGTTATCATTCTCAGGTCATCTCGAGATCAAGGAAGTGGCTTGAACGCAATAAGGATGACGGTTCTATACCTTATGTTCAAACAAAAATATCTAGTGGCAAGAGGATTATGATAGTTACAACAAAAGGTTAATCGAATCACCGATCATCATGATCATTAGGTAATCATAACGTGTTACCAGAGGCTACTTATGATGAATGGACCAAATAGGGTCTTGGGCCATTTGCTAATGGCTCATGAGCCTACAGGGTCACACACAAAGAGCAAGACCCGAAGCAAAACAGACTTTGGAAGCCCAAGTGAACAAAAGGAGAGAGAAGACAATATCGCCACCCAGAGGAGGTGACGATCGTCATAGGTGGTGTGACAATCGTCACATCCAATGTGACAATCGTCACATCCAATGTGACAATCTTCACATGCTCCGGACATATTGTATTTCCTGTTTCGTTTTGGATTTGGAATCTGAAACCATATATGAATAAGACAGCTGTAGGGCACGAATTCTGGGTATTTTCAGAGATTGAAAACTCTGAAAAAGTGTAGGGTTTATTGGAAACAAGATCCTAACCCCAAGCCTATATATATATATGTTGCATCGATTTATTGTAAACCTAATGCGATATTCGAAACATTAGTTTTCACCTAAAAATTCTTTTTCTAACATGGTTTTCTGATTAGGTCTGAAGGAGAATTCGATTCTAGTATATCAAATCTATCATTGTTTCGAAGAATGCTTGCTCGTGTGGATACCGGTAGAGAGCGCATCCTGAAGGAGACAATTTTCACTGATTCGCAAATAACCTGTGTATAGGGGTGTTAAAAAAACCGAACCGACCAAAACCGACCGAACCGAACCGAAAAATGGTCGGTTTTGGTCGGTTCGGTTCTGGTCGGTTTTGCTCTTGGTCGGTTCGGTTTCGGTTCAATCAACCAAAACCGATCAAAAACCGAACCGATCGACTCCGGTTCAAATTATATTGAATTCTCCGGTTTATACTTCAATTTAGGATGTTTTTCAATTGGATTTTTCTTTTTGGGCTTTATTAACGTTTTATTTTAGTTCGTGTAAAATTATTATACATAATTCCTCTAAAAACCGATTGAAATCTAATCATTTTGTGCTTGATTTATGAATTTTTTTGGTTTTGTGGCTGATTTTCGGTTCAAACCGAAAACCGACCGAATTTTTTCGGTTTGGTTTCGGTTTGATTTCTTCCAGAACCGAACTGGTTGGTTCGGTTCGGTTTTGGTCGGTTCGGTTCAAAAACTGAACCGTGAACACCCCTACCTGTGTACTCTCAAAAGTTTCGTAAAGCTGGATCTACAAGAGGTAAACTAATGTTCGTTCTATCCCTTTCATCAATTAATCTTAAACATGCAGTAAGATCCTTGCTAGGGAACGTAGTTAAAGTTTTGATTATATTGCTTCCGTTGCGTGTATGAGATCCTGCGTTCCCCAACGCTTGGTATTCTCATTACACCTCTTCCCTCGGTATAACCGGTTTAACATCTTGTTATAATACTGAAAAAATGAAACATGTTTAAAAAATAAAAAAATATTAATATATTAAAATTAATTGTTTAAGATGAAATCATTCAATCTATTGAGTAGTTTGCTTTTTTTTCTTAAATTTGATTTATTTACTTGTATAATAAATTAGGGGTAAATAGGATTTAATTTGTGGTTTATAAATTTGTATTTGAAGCATGATTTGTACGGGATGCATTCTTATAAATTTACAGGATTTCACATTAGGAAGTTACAGTGACAAGTAAATGCATAGATCGAATTATGAAGTCTTCACTTCCATACAAATCTGACATAATTATTATAAAAAATCAAAATTCATATATTTTAAAATAAAAATAAAAATCACAACCGCCATTTTTAATTGACTTTCTTAACTATATAATTGATAGTTCTTTCTGACTTTAACTTTGAATAAAAATGATAATGTACAATATAAATGTGCCTACCAAGCCATATTGTCAAAATGAAGATAGCTGCTTTTATTAATTAACAGAAATAATCATACATTAATTCGAGTTCCAAGGACTCGCTCACGTGTGTCCAGATCCACATTACATCCCCTTTCATCGCTCAAACAAGGGATAATTCCATATACCACCCCTAAAATATATCAAATCTCACCCAACACCCCTTAAAATCATTAATCTCACTAGCACCCCCTTAAAATAGGCAAAAATTTCAGTTGTCAAAAATTTATTAAAAAAAGACAAAAATACCCCTTCCCTCACCATACCCTATGTCTCTCCTCCCTCCCTCCACCGTCGCCGTCGGCCCTCCCTCCGGCTAATCCCTTCCACCACCGCCACTCATGTCACCACCTCGAACACCTCTGCCGCCACCATCAGCCTCCCCTTCCTCCCTTCCTCCGCCCCTTCATCCTCACCTTAAACTCCTTCTCCTTCCAAACCTTCAACCTCGCCTCCCTCCCCATCAACTCAATCTTCGCCATTATCGCCATGATTGTGGACACGCGGCGGGAGGGGATCGGCCGGAGGGAGGCCGCCGGCGACGGTGGAGGGAGGGAGGAGAGACAGAGGATATGGTGAGGGAGTGGTGAGAGAGAGGGGTATTTTTGTCTTTTTTCAATAAATTTTTGACAACTGAGATTTTTGCACATTTTAAGGGGGTGCTAGTGAGATTAATGGTTTTAGGGAGTGTTGGGTGAGATTTGAAATATTTTAGGAGGTGGTATATGAAATTATCCCCTCAAACAATACACACGCGACCAAATCACTACAACAAAGAATCGACACCTGGCCATACTGAAGAGAAGGACCACCAAACCCCACTAGACATGTCCGCATCTGAGCATTCCTTCCTTCCCCAACCTCCTCACAACAACACTGCTCGTCTTGATTCAGCTTTCCACAAATAGATTGGATTCGCTGCAAGGAATCGCCGATCTTCTCCGACCAAGTCTCCACCAGTCAGGTACGTCTCCGACTCAAGCATGAACGTATTCGTATATTCGTGTACCGTATTTTTCTGATTGCAGTGGGTTTTGAGCTGAATCGTCGTGAATTCGGAGTTCTGCGATCTCAGATTCATCGATGTGTTTTTTGTTCGTTTTTACCGTAATAATATCGTATTTCTTGTAATCGATTGTATGAATATTCTCTCAACTATGTCTTTTCTAGGTCAATGCCATGTTGCTGCATTTTGGGTAAAGTTCCAATTTTGGGTTGTGATTAGATTTGAAATAAAAAAATCAAAATGGTAAATTAGGGGGAATTGTATGGATAATTTCACACTTTTTTCCCATTTCCTTAGCTATGGTACTCTAAAGATTTTCGTGGAAATGTCTTCATTTGCTCACTCTAGTAGGTGTAGTATGGAAAATCTATGTTAACAGAACAAATTTGGTCCAATTGTAGCTATGGCTAGTGTTTTTTGTGCCTGCTCTGTAAATAGAGTGATTGCAAAGATTACCAATGTAAGATCAGCACTTACCAGTAAATGAGTGTCGTTTTCTTTAATTTTTATGTCCCAAAATGAGTGTCATTTTCCTTCTTAAGGACCTAATTTTGCATGAACTATCAATAGTATCGTTCTTTTTAGTTAGATACACACTTGGTGGATATTGCGGGAGGATATGAAGATACACGTGGACGTGAAGGCAAAACTCTGCTCATTCTTTTTTTTTGTAAAGAAATTAAAATGACTGATTTTGAGATGGAGGGAGTAGATTCTTGTGAGTAACTCGAAATTTCTTGATTTGTTAGAAGAAGGGGCGCGATGTTTGGTTATTTGTCATTTAGTTAGTAGATATTGGCAACATTTAGTGTTGTCTTTAAATTTGATAGTTTCCTTGATACAAGGAGACATGGGTTGGGATCTTTTCAATCTGGAAATTGTTCATACTCTACTTTCACACTTTTCTCCTTGTTCTTTTGGCACGTCTAATGTTGTTGATGTTTGATTGTCTTAACGTTTTGGCTATGGCTGCTTCAGTGTTGATCAGACGACTTATGGCTGCCTTTCGAGCATTCTTGAACAGTCCAGTTGGTCCCAAAACAACTCATTTTTGGGGGCCGATTGCCAACTGGGGATTCGTTGTTGCTGTATGTTTCACCTCCAAGATTTTCCTATCAGTTCAATTCTTACACACACACACTTGCAGTTTTACCTGCAGTGCGAGCTACTACATCATTCAATTACCAAATCTTGAAATTCATGATGTATACAACTTATTTTAATCACATCTGGTGGATTGAACAGGGGTTGGTGGATATGCAGAAGCCCCCAGAAATGATTTCTGGGAACATGACTGGAGGTAATTTAACTAGAACTTACCTCTTGTCTTCAATAGTTACTACTTGTCATGATTGTAATCTTTTCTGTCTATTAAAACCGGTGTTGCAGCAATGTGTGTTTATTCGGCATTGTTCATGAGATTTGCATGGATGGTACAGCCTCGTAACTATCTACTTCTGGCATGTCATGCTTCAAATGAAACTGTGCAACTCTATCAATTCTCCCGGTGGGCAAAGGGCCAGGGGTAAGTAATCAAACTTATGTTTTCCTATGTGCTGCTTTCTTATCATAATTATATTTAAGCTATATTCCTTACCAGATTTTATTCATCCTTGTGATTTTCCTTTTCTCCACGTCCGCGGAAATTTTTGTTTCCTGTCCAAATTACAACATTCTAGCACGCGTGGACCTGATCACGGTCAATATCATATTAGATGATTGGGATGTTTATTTTTAAGCATTGGCTTGATATGTTACTACTTACTAGTATTCACAACCCAATATTTGATATGATGCTAGCAGTCACATTTCTGTTACACGTGTTACCTCATGTAAATCGAACAAACCAATGACTGATCTATCGTAGGTGGTCGATGAATACCTCTTGAATAGGCCTTTTGATGATACCTTAGTCGTTGAATCAGTGTATTTATATACATGCACTTGAATTGAAAGGTGTATACTACTTATGCTGCTTTCCTTATTCGTGTTCTTTATTGTTTTTATAAAGGTACTTGACGCAGAAGAAGGAAAAAACCTCTGCTGAGTAACTTGATGGCTCTTCCTTTCCTTGTTTCAGTTATTTTTTATGAGAAATTATTAATCTCTTTATCTGAACTCATTTGAAAGGATTTCACATTATGTGCCAATGATACATCATTTTAAATAATTGATTTCTGGATCTCATTCTTGGTCAATTATTTTGTTCTTCTCTACCTAAATAGTGCATTTGTGAATGCTTACAGAGATGTCAATGGTACATCATTTTAAACTGAACTGATTTCTGCAGCACATTCTCGGACAATTATTTCGTTTCTAATATAGAGATGCATCAGGAGTCTTGTGGATCATCAATCATCATGCCATTCGGTATTAGACCACCGTCTTCTGTCTTGGATTGCTCCTTTGAGCCAATTGACTTTTAATATTCCGAATCACCTCGTCTTGGATTGCTCCTTTGAGCCAATAGACTTTTAATATTCCGGATCGTAGCTCTCAAACTTGTCATCTCTTGAGCTAGCTCGGCATTAAAACTAGTTTGCTTTTTTCATATAGGCCATGACTCTCTCCTCCAATTCCGACCTCTTCTCTCAGGGAGAATGATCTCGAGAATCATACGTATTCTCTTGTTTTCTATAATATGTCTGGGAGGAGTGATGGGTCATAATTCCCTTAACGAGGATAATCGTGTAGTTGACTCTCTTGATTTTGGTAGGAGTGGTAATTTTGGGGTGGTGATTCTTCGTGTAGGATGGAGGAGTGTCATCGGGATTGATAATGTTGTGGTGGGTCTTAATATGTAGAGTTGTATTGGGACTCATCTCGGTAATATGAGCATATGAGCCACCATCTTGGCCTTGAAAGTCTTGCCTTGGAGCATAATAATCTTGATCACCTCTGTATCTATCACAGGACGACTCATACAAGGTGGATTGCTTTTGAAGAGCCCACTTGTGGACTGGTTGGCTCGTCGTATAATCTGGTTGATGATAATTGTAATCCGGGTTATAAGACCTCTCATGAGAACACAATTCTCATTTTGTCAATGATAACCCAGATTTTCATCTCTCTCGATGATGGTCATGATTTCTCTAATCTTATTTCATTAAATTTGTTCTCTTTCTTGCCTACTCAAATCAAACTTCACAAACCTAAATTAGTAGGCATCACTAGAAAAGGGGTTAAAACACCAACTCATAAATCACACTAAATGAGCAAGGGACCACAAAAATGATATTCAAGAAAATTTTGACACAAATTAAAAGAGAAGAAAATAAATAATACATTATCCAAATAATAAACTTTTTGGTCATCGTCAACCGTGCAAAAAACTCGTTGGGGAAAAGTGTGAGTGTACCATACGACGCCTCCCTGCCTCACGTAAACGCACACTATCGACAAGTAATAAAACCGATAAATATCCGGATCGGATTCCACAATGACCAAAATGGGGTCTACTATTTAGCTAATTTGTGTTCTCTTTTCGATGAAATGTAAAAACAAGTAAATACTCAATTTTTGAAATTTTTGTTTACAAGATAATGAAATTAAACATAAATAATTACTCTAACTAAAAGGGGGTAGGAATCAAGGATAGTAGGGTAACTAAGGGCACTAGACTCTTAACTTTACTACCAACCTACAGGAGAAAACTCACTTAATCATGCATTTAATTCTTTGGTCTATGCCTTAATTACCTAATCCGCCTTCCCACGTTGAAAACGGCCTATTCTCGAGTTAAACAAACTTTCTAGAAAATATTAGTTTACTCAAGACCGCTTTAAGCTCAACAATATTCGAACCAAGAGAGAGAAAGTTTGAACTAAAAAATAGGTGATTTGTAAGAGCTAAAGCAAACACTAATAAAATGCTTAAAACCACAGAAGCTCAATCTCATGCAAACAACCAAAAGCAACTATTTAATCGGGCTGAAACCCGCCCCTTAATCATGTTTACCAATCTAGTTAATTGCAAAACCATAAATCCACAACCCTAGCCCAACCAAGTTCATGATCTTCCACTAAACCCTTACTATCCTCATTCAATCAAACCTCAATCTTAGATTTAAATCTTCATTGCCATGGAATGATCAACAATCAAAGTCATACCCATGTACATCATTGATAGCTTCTTCTCTAAGCTGACCACCATCTCCTTGAGCTCTCTCACTCTCTCTACACTCTACATTCTAAAACTCTGATCGTCAACTTTGTCCCTCTTTACCCCAACTTTTTACCTGAAACTAAACTTATACCCGTGGAGCAAGTATGGGAATATTAGGCACGAATTATTCAAAATCCAAGGGAAATCGAGTTAAAAGCGACAAGATTTGGTTTGAGATGGATTGTAAAATCCACTCGCATCACTCCCCCTTACATGTGATGTTTGTATTACAAGATACAAATTTTGGGTTACGTGATTATGACCAGCAGCTAAAGAAATGATAAGGAGGAGCAGAATTTAATACAAAAGGTTTAACCAATAATCACATAAATGCAGGTATATATAAGGAAAATTTATGATCATTACCATCAACTATACGAGTTGTTCATGTCACTACTCTTAATTTTTTTGCCTCACCTCACCACAGTCAATTAGTTATATATTTTATCGTTTACAATAAAATTAAATTTGATATAAAATATTTATATTACCCATGTACTATAAACTTCAAAAATTAAAAACAAAACTTTTTGAACTTCATATTTTAAAATTACTTTTTTCTCACCTAAGTCATAAAACATTGATTTTAATATTATTTCTTTAAAAGAACAAGCTTTTTTTAGAAAAATTAAAAGTAAAAATCCAATTTTAAAAACGTTTTTTATAAGTTTTTTTAAAAAAATATTAAATATTCAATAACTGATTTGGGAAGGAGTCAAAACATTATGAAGTCGTAACGCGCGAGAAATAGAAACTGTTTACCGCTCTGTCTGCTTCCTCACTCACTGACTCCACTCTCTGTTTTGGTGTGCGATGGATCGATTCAATTCCATGAAAATGAAAGGCATGGACCCAGAAAGTGGTTTCTGCGCCGATTCCAGAAGCTTCCACAGCCTCCGACCTGCCGTCCCTCTCCCTCCCCCCGCCGATCCCCTCTCCGTCGCCGATTACTGCTTCTCCCTCCTCCGCTCCGCCCCCATCTCCCCGGAAACCACCTCCTTCGTCATCGACTCCTCCTCCGGCCTCCGCCTCACCCACTCGGCGCTCCTCTCCCAGGTCCGATCTCTTGCCTTCCACCTCCGCACCTCCTACTCCCTCTCCAAGGGCCACACCGCCTACATCCTCTGCCCTCCCTCCCTCCACGTCCCCGTCCTCTACCTCTCCCTCCTCTCCCTCGGCGTCGTCGTCTCTCCTGCCAACCCTCTCTCCTCCCCCTCCGAGGTCCACCACCAGATCCGCCTCTCCACACCCTCCATCGCCTTCGCCACCGCCAAAACCGCCACCAGCATCCCCAACCACCTCCCCCGCGGGGTCGTCCTCGTCGATTCTCCTGATTTCGAGCGATTGTTGACTCGATCGGTCGATGTTGGATCTGGATCTGAGGTGGTGTCCCAGTCCGACACGGCGGCGATTCTGTACTCCTCGGGCACGACGGGGAGGGTCAAGGGCGTGGAGCTCACGCACCGGAACGTCATCGCCGTGATTGCCGGGTTCTACCACCTGAAGAAGGCGGAGGCGCCGGAGGAGGAGGCGGTGCCGCACCCCGTGTCGCTGTTCACGGTGCCGTTGTTTCATGTGTTCGGGTTCTTCATGCTGATCAGGGCTTCGGCGATGGGGGAGACGCTGGTGCTCATGGAGAGGTTTGATTTCGAGGGGATGTTGAAGGCTGTGGAGAGGTATAAGGTCACCTACATGCCGGTGTCACCGCCGCTCATTGTGGCGCTGCTCAAGTCGGAGTTAGTGTCCAGGTATTATCTTAGCTCGCTCATGCTGCTTGGCTGCGGTGGCGCCACACTGGGAAAGGAGGTTTCCGAGCGCTTCAACCAGAAATTCCCCAATATAGAGATCATGCAGGTATATGTATATATATATGAATTTGAGCTGTTGAGTTTGGATTATGTTAATGGCGTGTGTTCTTATGATAGGGATATGGCATGACTGAGACGGGAGGAGGCGCGACGAGGATGATAGGACCTGAGGAGTTTAAACACCATGGGTCCACGGGTCGTCTAGCTGAAAATATGGAAGCCAAAATTGTAGATCCCGGGACGGGAGAGGCCTTGCCTCCGGGCCAAAGGGGAGAGCTATGGCTGCGAGGGCCGTTGATCATGAAGGGTGATCGTTTTTTTATCAGCATTTGATTGAATGAGAAGTATGGTTATTTGAGTGAGTGTGTATATGATATTGGTATGAATGCAGGTTATGTAGGAGATGACAAGGCAACAGCAGAAACATTTGATTCGGAGGGATGGTTGAAGACGGGTGATCTTTGCTATTTTGATTCTCAGGGTTTCCTCTTTATCGTTGATAGGCTTAAGGAGTTGATTAAATACAAGGCTTATCAGGTTCTTGTGTTATTATGACTTTATTGTTTATGCCATAATAGTTGTTGGGTGGGTGATGAAATGTTGTATGTTGCAGGTTCCCCCGGCTGAGTTTGAACACTTGCTTCATTCACATCCTGAAATCGCTGAAGCAGCTGTGATTCCGTATGTTTCAATTAGTTTCATTCTCAATTGAAAATGTCGTGTTTGTTTATGAAATTTAATTGTTTCCTTGTGATTCTGTTACTGCAATTTTCATGACTCGTGCTAGAAATATTCTTTTTATTGTTCTCGCTCATTTTAAGAACTTGTTTGGGATTTGGAGATGCGGAGAGGACCTTTATGATATAATGACAATGGGACTTTACTAGAAAATCAAACTATTTTCGAAGGTTTCTTGTGGTAAGAGTGAGGGGATCTTTATGGTAGAATGATAAAAGGTTTTTATGGAAGTACGAATATTTGAACAGTACCATGTTCACGGAAAGGTGACATGCATTATATTTAGGGAGATAAGGATTGCTTGCCTACTGGCGAGTCTAATCTGTGGTAGGAAAAAGTGTTAGGAGTCCACATGTAAGTTCAAGTCCTACACCGGGTAAATATGTGACGAGTGCAATCGGCAAAAGCATTTTACCTTATTTTTATTAAAATAATTCTTTCGCTCTGCTGTCAAAAGTATGAGAAAGTATATGATCTTTTCAATCAAGCAATAGATGCAGAGGCTTTACTTCAATCACCTACACAAAAGGATAGTTAATACACACACTTAACGAAGTCTGAATCCTTTTATTTCATGTGCATTCGTTTTGTCGATAATAATTCAAATTAGCAGTTCATCTCTGTTGTGTGGATGTAGATACCCTGATGAAGAAGCAGGGCAGATTCCCATGGCTTTTGTAGTGAGAAAACCAGGAAGCAATATCACAGCCACCTGCGTTATGGAATACGTTGCAAAACAGGTATACTCATTCCCCATTTTTTCTTTTGCTAATTTGAATGGATTTAAATTATAAAACATGGGCACAAGTGCGCAGGAAACATTTCCATATGCTTTCTAGAGCAACTATCAGGCCTCTTATCGCAATCAACATTACTAGGGTGGCAATTACCTATAAACTAAATGGATGCATTACATTCACTCATTTTGGTTCCATGTTTCACCTTACGATAGGAATCTGTTTTGAAGATAAAACGTGTACAACAGGTTTGAACCTTGTGCTTCCTGTTGACTCCACCTATTAGTTATATCACCTTGAAATGTCCCTGAACCAACTCAAAAGAATTAATAAGCCGGTGTATCATAACTAGTAAAATCATCGGTTGCATAAGCTTATTAGGGCATAGAACATACCCTTGGCAACAAGCTTTTCTTGCTAGCACATTCAATTTTCAAATCATGCTCTTGAGGTCTTAACTATGATTCGTTTTTACCCTTGCAGATTGCACCATACAAGAAGATACGTCGCCTAGCATTCATCGATGCCATTCCAAGAAACCCTGCAGGAAAGATTCTGCGGAGAGAGTTGGTTGCCATTGCAGTCTCTGCAGGTGCAAGCAAATTATGATCGAGTGGATTCAAGTTATATCATTCTTTTGCATCTAAACTTATATGATACGGGGTCTCAAACAACAATTGCTTGAGGCTTTCACGGATGCGCAACTGATTTTGTAATCAATAACAGGCAAATAAAAGTTATAGCTTTACAGAGCAATTAAATTACTCAACTTCTTTGGCAGCTCAGCATTCCTAGAATAACATACACACAGGCTCTAGATGTATAATACAGGTGTTGTCCAAGCTGTCAGGAATTCAGCATCATAGCCATCCGTCACTTCGTGAAGCTTTCATAAATCTGTTTTATTTTATCAACAATGACGTCATGTGTAATTAAGCGAAGTTGTCAAAAATCTGTTGACGGATATAGACCAAAGTCCTTATTGAGCAGCAAACTGGAATTTGATTATCTGTACAATCTTTTACTGGCATCATATTGAAGATAGATTATGAGATATCAAGATGCAACCCAATAGTAACTGCTTGAAATGGTTCCCTAAATCTTACTCCATGATTGACAATAGAAAGATGGTGCAATCAAGCAAAATTTATGTAACTGTGTAATAAATTATATCCTTGTTCATCTTGCACTGCACCTAACTCAATATCTCCTTACCTCTGTAGTTTTGTATTTGCAGATTCCATTCTCTTCAAGTTGTGGAGACTTCTTAATGCAATATGCTTTCTTTACATGACATCTGTAGGCATGGAGGTCAACATTCATTAGTTATTTCATGTGATTCCAGTACTCAATATGTTGATCTCAACTCCAATTTAAGTTGAATATCCCATACAACAAATAACCACAAAGCAGACATGAAATGGAATATGCATTGCAGTAGAAACATTAACACATACTTGATCTTATACTGTTATTAGAATTGGGAACCCCCAATCGAAATTTTATCATTTTCACCCAACAGATATTCAATTTCCAAGATGTTACATGGTGAAACAAAACGATTACAGTTTACAATGAAGCAAATGGAGTCAGGCTGATACTGTATGGGGAGAGCTTTCATAACAGCTTACCAGCCTAGGGCATGCTAGGGGGGAAGGTAGGCATGAAATCTTTGGATTTGGGAAGAGGCACTTCTCTAAACCACTCATGATCCAGAGCTTCTTCAGCAGATATCCTCTTTGCAGGGTCGTATGTTAAAAGTTTGCTCAGCAAGTCAAATCCTGATTCAGAGAGAGCTGGAGATCCAGTAAAAGACGTGGCAGGAAATTTCCTACGCAACAGGCTATATGGTTGCTTGGCCTTGAAATTTACCCTCACCCCTGGCCCAGGCAATTCAGAATATCCAGGCCAATTTGACTCACTTGGCATCCCAAGAACTCCAAAAATCTTGTCGAGCTGACTAACTTCTGTCTCCCCTGCAAATAATGGTTTCTTGGCCAGAAATTCAGCCATTATACACCCCACTGACCACATGTCAATTGCCGTAGAGTATTGTTTAGCTCCTAGCAGAAGTTCAGGTGCCCTATACCACAGTGTCACCACCAGAGGAGTATACGGCTTCAGGGGGCTCCCATATTGGCGAGACAGCCCCAAGTCACAGACTTTCAACTCACCCCTGTTGTTCAGAAGAAGATTCGACGTCTTCAAGTCTCTGTGAAGCACCCAATTATCATGAAGATACTTGACACCCTCTAGCAGTTGTAGCATCAGGCATTTGACTTCACTTATGCTAAAAGGATGCTTCATCTTCTCCATCACAGCCTTGAGATCATGCTCCATGTACTCCATTACCATAAATATACTATCAAGGTCACCCATAACAACTTCTTTCACATCCACAACTGAAGGGTGACGAAAAGACAAAAGAATGTTCATCTCTCTTAAAGCAGACAGTGGGAACCCATCTCTTTCTATGCCCATCTTCACTTTCTTCAATGCCACAATTTCCCCGGTTTTCTTATCCCTGGCTCTATATACAACACCATAAGTTCCTTCACTTATTCTATTAAGCTTCTCATACTCAGACACGTCTCTGCAACCTTGAAGCATTTTTATGTCTCTTTCGATAGAGATTTTAGGCTCTTCAATCTGTTGAATGTCAATAACATCCTCAGAATTTGAGTCTAACCGGTTAGCAGCAGCATCATTGCTGGATTTAACATCAGCAGCCATAGGGTAGTCATCAGAAGATTCTTTTCCTAAGCAATCTCTACTGGCAGGCCAAATAAAATAACCATCACTGGACACGGATGATCCCCGACTTACCCTTTCTGAATCTTCTCCTAGAAACTCCCCACTCTCAGGACTCGACATCTCAGACTCCACAGCTGAATTTGAACTTGGTGCCACTTCTCCTCTCTTGGGTACACAGCCATCATAAGATTGATGCATATCCCTTGGAGAATCAATGTCTGATGCCCATCTTGACATGGAAATGCTCCGAGCTTGTAAAAAGTCATCCTCTTCCACATGAGCACCCTTTTGATCATCGGTCAACATATGCTCCGAAGGCAACAGGGATGAAATAGTAGGAAATCCAGACTCGGTAGCAGCACCAAGTTCTCGCGCCACAGTTGCCTGACCTGACACATCATCCTCCATTCCCTGTGCCATATTGGTTGGAGAAGAAAGACACTCTGAATCAGGCCCATCAGAGCTACCTCCAGAAACACGAGTACACGGTCTAGGAGGGAGCGGAGGAGGAGGAGAAGGCAGTGCTACAGTTCGTACGACTCTGTTCTTGGATGAAATCCTCACTTCCTTCTCCTTTTCGTCCCATGTAATAGGAGAAAACTTCCGCTTCTTCTGAGGCAACTCTGGTCGATCTTCAGGAGCTGAGATTTCCCTCCCCTTGGGCCCCAGAACTGACACAGGTGCATCTCTGAACCCATTGCTACTTGAGTAGCGTTTTTTATCCTCCGTTTTTGTTCTGCCGACAAATCCATCTGGCTTCCTTCCCGAAGTCCGATAATTTGAGAGGCATTTGCGCTCCAAAGCCTCATCACGGCTTTGCCTTTCAGCATCAGGACCAGCGTTCCTGTGATGGAGGTTCTCTTTTCTGGAATAAAGATCAAAAACCGGTCTCCTTGAAACACGGTGCTGTCCTGCCGCCATATGATTCAGAACTCTTCTTTGTCAAATAATTCAAAGAAGGAAACACAAACCCTAATCAAATCAAATCAAATCTCTCTACAATCCTAACCCCGCAAATTCAACAATTCCCAGACTTCCTAAAATACAAATCCCCAAAACTCAGAAAATCAATTCCTTGCCCTCTTTTTTATGAAACCCTTTTTCAGATAAACCCTAAATTCAAGACGATAAACAAAAAATTCAACAAGTACAGAGAACAAAGATCGCACAGTATTCAATTTTATGACACAAAACACGTAAAATCCAATATGGTTGCAAAAGATATCAGATTGAGAAGGGCGAGAGACGCGAAGACAATCAAAAGAAGCCCCTAGGGCTCGATTTTGGGCGTCGGGGCCTTGAGAAATCACAGGCAGCGAAAGATCTTACCAGAAATCGATCGATCGAGAGAGAGAGAGATCGGCGAAAGGGATCGGACAGGACGAGATCGAATTCGAGATTCGTTTCGTCGGCGCTACTCTCTTATATTCTTAGGTTTATGCGCTTCTCTTGTACGCGTAAACACGTTTTCTCATTGACTCCACGTTTTATTTTATACTGTTTTAAAGGCGGTGTTGTGTTGTGTTGTGTATGTTTCCTATTGTCCTTCCAATCACTACTACTGGTTTGGATTCCAATTTTAAATTAAACAAACTGAAATTTGAACTTCTTTTTTTTCGAAAATTTGAATATTAAATATATTTACAATGTTTATTTATGTATTATTTTTGTTAAAAGAATTAATGTATAATGTATTTCTATTTTTATATGGATATATTAGTGAAAAATATTGTATATTTCTTTAAGTATATGTTACTTAGACTCACACATTTTCTACTGCCTATAAGCCTTAAAAGTTTTACATTACTCTTAAAAGTCTTACTACACTCTATTATAACTATTTCACACTTTTATACCCTCATTCTCTTTTTTCCTGTTTTATAATACATTAACTATCAGTTTAGAACAATCTAACTCAAAATACCTAAATTCTTATATTTTTAAAAAGGGGTAATTCCAACCAGCACCCTTTAAAATTAGCTGAATCTCACATGTCACCCCCTAAAATTATTGTTCTCATTTGCACCCCCTAATTTAACAATTTGTCTCACTTACTCTTTTCTGTCAGCTTCCGTTAGAGGCTGTTAAAAAATAAAATTAGAAAGACTAAAATGCCCCTAAATATAATTTAAATTTTCAATAAATGCCATTTTGACCCTCTCCTGATTCTCTCTCCTCCTCCACCAATTTATCTCGTCTCTCTCTCAGTTCTGCACAAATCGTTGCCATCTCTGAGGATGCCGCCACAGTCGAGTTCGTCGTTCCCAAGCCGATCTCCACCACCTTCTCGTACACCACCCTCAGCGGAACCGCCCTCCACCGCCGCCGACCCTTGCCGAAGAGTTGTGGACGAAGCCATGGTCGATCTCCTCCCGAACCCGAGGCCTCCGATGACGGGGACGTGAGTTGTGGACGAAGCCATGGTCGATTTCTTCCCGAACTCGAGGCCTCCGATGGCTCGATTTGACATCCATTGCCAGTCGCTGAGAAGAACCCAACCTCTCCATCTCCAGATCTGGAGATGGAGCCTCCTCGAAGAAGAGCCTCCTCGCCGGACGGTGACCAGAGGAGGTCTGAGAGGGCTGAGACTCCTCACCGGACGGAGTTAATGTCGTCTGAGATTTTCCCTCACTGTTATTGATTTTGGTTTTGGTGAAAAAGAAAACAAATTGTAAAATTTACAAACCCTAATCACAAATTAAATAAGCCATTAAAGAGCATACACACATAACAACACAAATTAATGAAAAGAATATGAACTTTTTCATAACCCAATTCAAATCACAACCAATTTGTCCTACTCTTGGTGAAGAACAAAACCAGAGGGTTTTACAATAGAAGCCATGGAGCAAATCTTCACCATTATGGTATATACTGAGAGAAACCCATATCAGAATACAAGAATCTGATCTGAAAATCTCACAGCACCATAAACCTATCCATCTTAGGACCCAAGGATTGATTATTTTTCACAAAAAAGATTTAACTTTGATGAAAACCCAATAATCCTCGGAGATGGCAACGATTTGTGCAGAACCGAGAGAAAGACGAGAGAAACTGGTGGAGGAGAGAGAATCGCGAGGGAGTCAAAATGGCATTCATTAAAAATTTAAAATATATTTAGAGACATTTTAGTTTTTTTAACATTAATTTTTAACAGAACTTAACGAAAGCTAACGAAAAAGAGTAAGTGAGACAAATTGTTAAATTAAGAGGGTGCAACTAAGAACAATAATTTTAGGGGGTGACATATGAGATTCAGCTCATTTTAAGGGAGCTAGTTGGAATTACCCCTTTTAAAAACAATTAAAAAATACTAACACTATTCTTACAAAAAAAAATAAGTCCAAAATCATTTTATTTTCAAAAAAACTGTCTAATACATGTAAAATTTAAGTGGCTTAAAAATGTTTTTCAGTTAAGTGAAAATGACATTAAAAAAAATTATCTAACATTTTCCCAATATATTAGCAAGCAATTTTTTTTACATATTTTATTTAAAGCTTTAATAAATAATTATGGCGAGCTATACATTACATTTTCTACCCGAACCCTAAGCTATATCAAAAGAGGAATTCAATCGCAACAACCACCAAAGTCGATACAAGCCAACGAACCATATTTATGATAGCACAATTTGATTGTTTTTTTTCTCTAACATTTGTCCTTGGTAGTCTCTTGCAAAAATAAATTGGATGTCACAGAGCTCAGTAGTTTTTGCCTCATGCTGATGATCTACATCACCATTCCACCATCGATGGTGAAAACCTGCATTACGGAAGCACATAAATGTGTTATGTATCTTAACCTTGTGAAAGGGAAATTCTTACCATAGAAAGTGGAGGAGATCATTACCTGTCCCGTAATGTAGCTGGAAGCAGGATTAAGCGCCAAGAACTCGACCAATCCAGCAACCTCTTCCGGTTGACCATAACGTTCTATATCCACAATTCAAATACAATCAGTGAGAACTTTGTCATTTTTGGCTAATCTTAAAACTTAAAAGTATGTTTCAGTTGTCAAACGTAATGCAGTTGATCATGCTTCAAATCCTACAACTCTGAGTGTGTGAAGCGCTAGTCTTGTGAGTCCCACGAAGTTTGACCACTGATTGTATTGTGTATACTATACCCCCACTAGTTAAAATGCAGAGCAACGACACTAATGTGGGTGAATATGGCGTAATTTAATCAATATAAATAATAGGAATTAAAGCAAAAATAAAGAGTAGGCATCGTAGTTCATTCTTACTTAACGGTATGGTCTCCAGAATTTTCTTTTCAATGTCCTCTCCAAGCTTGGCAGTCATGTCAGAGGCAATAAACCCTGGGGCCACAGCATTAACCTGTAGAAAACCACTGTAAGCCATTGAACCATCATCAAATGTATTTTCGCTGTAAATCTAAATAGCTAGAATTAATCTGGATCTAAGTTATACTTCTGTTTTGTTATCAGCGGCAATTCGGAAATCCTAATTTAATTGTATGCACTGATTTATAAACTCAGGACCTGATATATGTAACATAATATGGAGAATCATTTTGGGATGTCTTTGCAAAAAAATGATGAGAAATATTCGTATAATACTTACATTAATATTCCTGCTGGCGTATTCCTTTGCTACGCTCTTTGTAAAGCCAATTACCCCTGCTTTTGCAGCACTATAATTGGCTTGTCCAGCATTGCCAATCAATCCAACAACAGAAGCTATATTGATTATCCTTCCCTGAGTACAGAATGAAGCGAGAATATATAAGCAAACTAAGAATCTCATGAAGGAAAATGCTTGGCAAAGGTGAAAAGCAAAGCAAATCACATCTGTTGGTTAGTATGGCGAAAAGGATTTTACAGTGAAGCTTAAAATATTCTATTCATGTCTATATAATTTACCATTATAAATCAGTCAAATCTGAAGCACTTTTCATAAGAACACATTTTTAAATACTGTGAGTGCATGTATGTAGTTTAATCGCACTTGTCAAATTAAACTCTTAGAAATGCTACCAGGACACAAATAATGTGATTTTGAATTACCTTTCTTTTTTTCATCATGATTTTGGCTGCAGCCTGCAATAATCATAACACCATTACCATGAGTAGTGATTTTAATCAGACCAAACGCAAATAACATGGTGATGCAACCAAACAACACATACCTGTGTGCATAAAAATACACCGGTAAGATTTAAATCAATAACCTCCTGCCACTGGGATTTTTTCATTCTCATCAACAAACCATCTCGAGTAATACCTGAAACCAAAGTAAAACATGTATAAGCAAAACTGCACAATTTTAAATAAAAATATAAACTGTTCCTAACCTGCATTATTTATCAATACATCAACTGTTCCCCATGCATCGACCGCCTGCATAGGTTAGACAATGGTGAAGCCATGTCTCGGCAGTAATTATATCAATGAGTTTCAAATTTTTATTGACATAAGACAACATACTGTTTTAATCATTGAATCTACATCTTCCTCCTTGGAAATATCTCCACCAAAGGTAAGTGCTTGGCCACCACATGCCTCGATCTACAAGGATTCTAACTGTAAGTTTGGTATTATCACGAGTCATGACTGAATGTCATTTTCTTTGCTTATGAACCAGAAAATGGGAATGATGGCAGAGAAACTGACAAGTAAAGGTAAAACATTTCAAACGCAAGACAAGACCACCAAAGGTAAACGATTGCCACTGCTTACATCAATTTACAAGGATTTTAAATGTAACTTCAGTATTGTTATGACTGGATTACATTTTCTTTGATTAAGAAATAGAACACAAGATTCGCTAACTTAATTGTATGCCAATCACACTGTAAGTGCATTGTGATAAGAGGGCGTAGTAGGGGAAGCAAATTTTGCCAACTAATTTGTTTATCCAGATGTGCCTCCCTGCTAATGTGTAAAAGTATGTATAACCAGGTTCCTGTAATTTCTACTTAATCAAAACCCAGAATGTCATAAGTCTGACAAAGTTTTCGCATTGCACCTACCTCTTTAGAAACATCTTCTGCCTCCTTTGCAGATCTCGAATAATTCACAAGGACCTGAAAGAGAAAATAAGCTCACAATCATCAAAACGGTAATGAAAAGACAATAGCAAACAACAAGACACCAGATGCTACAAAGAGGGACAGATGGGCCAACAAAGCTTGATATCTGCAATTGTGTATTCGATAAATAACAAAAGTGTATCATATAAATTTACAATGACAGGTATAAATTAACCCTTCATTAAAAATAAGGTCTTCTTAACAAGTCATAGGTCAAAAACATGCTTCCTTTTAAGGTGAAACTTAACTCAACTGGTTCTCTTCCTTTTGGAGATACAATTAGAGAGGATAGCAACTAATTGCATCTATGTACTACGCTGTTCCAAATTGCCATGTCGGCCCTCGAAGTGAAGTAACCTTTTTGCACAAATATACTCCTAAAATAGAGGATAAACATAACATGGCAGGCACTAAATTCATGCAAACCACTCACAGAGATCCCATTAATCAGTACTAACTGTGAAATCAAACACTTTCAGAATCTAGATTTTAATATATGCTCCTGCTGATTATATTGGTAATGCTTAGAAACATATTCATCAGAGAGAAGCACAAACCTTACAACCAGCTTTCCCCAATTTCAGTGCAATTGCTTTGCCAATTCCTCTAGAAGCTCCAGTAACAACTACAACAGGAGACTCAGTATTCTCAACAGCTTTAGCACTATCTTGCCCAACAGCTGCAACACGAGCCCTAACGTCTGAATCACATAGCAAAATTGTATAAGCAAATAGAAACTTAGTCTAAAATTCACAAGGACCTAGCAATTACAATTAGCAGTAGAAGTGGAGCAATGGCGGAGTGGCGAGAGGTGAGGGCGAGGAAGGCGGAGGAGATGAGAGATCTGGCGAGAAATGTGGCCACCGGCGACAGGAAAGAGCTTCGCCGGCGCTCTGAAGGGGATAGTAGTAGTAGCAGCAGCCATGGAAGTGGCTCAGAGATAGTCTTGAGACTTGAGAGAGTCGATGAATACCTAAAATTTGAGGGTTTGAATTGGACGTTGAGTTGGTGGAGTGATTGGGTCCTACAAGTGAGTATCACCATCCCAATTATTTTTCAAGAATAAAGTTACTTGAATAGCATTTTTCAAAATAGAGATTGAATTAATTGAAAGAGAGCCACTACCGTTAGAATTGAATTTTGAATGAAATTTGTTAAAATTTAAAATAAAAAGACAAAAATGTCTTATGACCAGACTTCAAGTTTTCCAAATCATGTCATTGTGAGGATTTTGGTTGTTTCTTGACTCAACTTTCACCGACCTCATCTCCAACCTCGGAACAATTTCGCCGGTCGTCCTCGCCTCCTCGCCATTGACCGGAGATGCTCGCCATGGTTGTCGATGAAGATGCTCGCCAGAGAAATTGAACCGTCGTCGGAGATCCTTGCCGGAGATACCCTTCTATTTATTATACGATTTTTTCACTTGCACTTGCTTGGATTTGGATTTATCCACAACACATGAGCATTTATGAGACAAGTGATTTATTTTTGTAGATTTGTGAGTCCTTCACATCAGGTCCTTCTCGGGGAATTGACATCATAAGGGAAGTAGGCATCTTTATCTTTCATAATTCAAATTTTATTTTAGTTTAATTACTCTGTTGAAGGAGTTTTGCTACCAGTATTGTAATTGTTTGCAGGCTATACGGGAGGGTGTTGAAACTGTGATTGTTGTTGGAGGTGATGGTACTCTCCACGAGGTTTGCTCTTCTTCTTATTGGAATGAGGTTGAGATATTGCAGTATTACCTCTATAAATTTATTCATATACTTTCTTTCAAGGTAACAACATATATCATGAGCAATTCTATCTCTGGAGCTTGACTTACTATGAGATTTTTGTCCTTATTTTGTTCTTAATTTGGAATGAATAGTTAAAGGACGAAGTGTTTAGCAAATTTTTGTGTGACCTGATTGCTTTTGAAGCTCTAAATGGCTTTCTTTCAGACCATAATTGTTGATACATGTTGAATGCATTTTCCTTCTGTATGTTGTTCTGTCTGGCTCCTTAACAAACATTGATCATCACACTATGGATGATTAGCCTTCGAATTAGTGCCTTTAAGGTGTTGGGTTGGTCTTAGATGGAGCAAAATGACAGTGTTCTTTATATCAATTGTGCTTATATCAATGTGGCCGAAGTTGCGGAGCTCGCCCAAACTCGTCGGAATCGCGCCGGAGCCTCCCGAGACTCGGGTCGAGCCGGCCAGTCAGATTGGGGGCTCCGACACTATAAATGTTTTTGTTTCCGTTCAAAATCAACCCAAAATTAGAAGAAGACCCAATTTTGGTCACTTGAGCATTTCCGACAATGTTTCTGGCGAGCATCTCCGGCGACGACCAGGACGAGCATCTCCGGTCAATGGCGAGGAGGCAAGAACGGTCGGCGAAGTTGTTCCGAGGTCGGAGATGCGGTCGATAAAAGTTGAGCTAAGAAATAACCAAAATCCTCACAATGACGTAGTTTTGAAAGTTTGAAGTCTGGTAAGGGGCATTTTCGTCTTTTTACTTCAAAATTTAACATTTTTCATCCAAAATTCTAGCGGTAGGTGTTATCTACCAATTTATGATCTCTGGGTATAGCTCATTGTCCATTTTAGAAAATGGGGTGTTATGTGTCTTTTGAGGATTGTTGGGTGTGGTTTAGTGTCTTTTACCCTAAATTCTAAATTGAAAGAAGGGTTAATTACAGTGTGCTCATACTGTAGTGACGTGTTTTACAGTTTTCCCCCGCTATAATAAAAAGTTCAAATTAAGGTCAGCTAATTGCATTTTTTACACTGTACCCTAGCATTGTTAGAATCTGGACGGAAAACCTAAACATTTTGAAAAAGACAAAAGTACCCCCTAATCGAAAACAAACCAGAATTGATTTATGGTCTGAGAAAATGGACCGTTTAGACCGAATCCCAATCTCCACCATCTTCGTACAACAACCTTTTCTCCGGCGCCCTGCACGATGGGATCCACCACGTCGGCTAATACAATTCTAAACATACGACTAATTAAAATTTAGGATCACAAGTCCTTGCAATATATATTTGCAAGAAATTATTCAACATATATTTTACATAAGTTGATTCAAAATCTTTACAATATATGCACACACACAAACTGATTCTAATTTAGGTTTTCGTTCAAAACCCAACGACGTTAGGGCAAAGTGTAAAAAAAATACAATTAGCTTGGCTTATTTTGAACTTTTTATTATAGCAGGTGCAAACTGTAAGACACGCCACTACATTATGAGCAAACTGTAATTAACTCTTGAAAGAATGAGACGCATTTAAAAATAATTATTAAATATAATGAAAAATAAGAAGAAAAAACCCTAGCGGCTCACCTCTCTCCGAAAAATACTTTGCAAATCTCGAGATTCTCTAGATTATCGGAGGTGCGTCCCCTCAGGCCAGGCTCTCCAGTGACCCCCCTTTTTTTGGTGTTTTTAGCTTTTTGTTGTGTTTTTTTTTGGAGGACCCCTAGCTGGATTTGGCTATGAAGGAGGACGAGTGACTCTTCGATAACAGGTGTGGGTTGTCTTTGTTGAGGTTTTCTTAACAAGCGGAGCTCGAAGGAGGAGGTAGAGATGGTGGTTGAGGCTCCAACAATAATTGACCCTAGGGGTTGATTTGTGGTTTGGGTCTCTGGTGTTTCAAGATATACGAGCTCCTCGCGACCATCCTAACAGCGGCGATGTAGGGGCTACTCGTGATCAATATAGGGGCTCTAAGTTGTTTTTAATTTTTTTTTTCAGATTTGCTTGTTTTTTCTTTTATTTTGTTTCTTGTTTAGGGGTTGTTGTAAGTCTTCGTTTTTGTGACATGAATCTCGTTGTTTTGCGGTGTGTCCCGCAGTTTGTTGTTGAGATTTTTTCTGGTCGTGGTTAAGCGGTGCGAGGATGCTGGAAGATCTGTTAGGGTTAGGAGATATATTCTTTGGCAAGTCATGCAATTTCTCCATCCAGCTGCCGCTGAGGTGCAGGCCATGGTGCGAGAGAAATTATTTGTCTGTTTAGCCTTGATTTTTCAGATTGGAAGTGTGGGATTTTCCCACTATCCCTTATTGCTATTTTGGTCGTGTGTGTGTGCAAATTAAATATATTTAGCGATTTGAGGCACTGACTAGTATGTTCGAATCTTGTTGGTCTCATTAGATGGGAGGAGATTTTTGATAGATTAGGTAAATGGTGTAACCATTAAAAAAGGTATACTTAGGGTAGAGTAAAAATGTCGGCTAATCCATCAAACATCCATAATCCTTCCATCAATAAACTCAATTTGGGGTGATCTGAACACGTATCATACTGAAAAAAAACTCAACCTAGATGTATTTGGGTCGGTTGGCATATTAGACATGCTTAACCCGCTCCAACCCGAGACCCAAGTTATCTCATTCTCACGGGCCTTCCTATAACCTCGTTGGCTCATTTCTCCTTTATCCTTAAGTTTTGAAAGAAAAATCAATAAGAATGACGATAGAATTAGTTTCGAACAATAAAAAATGCATCTAAAAAAATGAAATTCTCATGTAGATCATCTAAAGTTTATTTTAACTTGAGAGATCAACTAAAGAAATGTAATTCTCACAAATCATCTAAAGTTTATATACATGCAGCAAGTCAACAAAAATTAAGAAATGAAATGTATAGCTTTTATTTTCCTCTTCACGAAAGATCTAAATCCTACCTCCTAAATTAGGTTTTGGAAAATACAAATGGCTAAACATAGAAAAAAAAATGAAAATCTACTATTCTAGAAACAGAGAAGCAACATGAGTCTAAAATGTTCCCTCAAATTGTCTACACAATACCATTCTTAGTATTTATGGCTTTTCACTACCCTTGAAAACCAGTCATTACTGCAAGCAACCCATGAAGCATTTATCAAAATTCAAGTCTGAAGTTGGATCAGTCGATTTGTCCCTCCTCGCCATCATTGACACTTTTTGGTGTTGTATCTTCATCATCTTCTTCGTCAACCTTCATGTACAATCCTAATTGTTCCAAGGGGTTACTGCTTCCTTGGAGACCGAAACTACCCAACATATTTTTAGACTAATCATGCCTTGCTTCATCCGTCAGATTTGGTAAATCTTCGCCATTACTGGTAGTACGGAGCATTTCTAAATCTTTCAAAAACTGGTCGTTCTCATTGATATCAACTGTCTTCTCCATCTCTTACAGCTTTTGACAGAAAACTTCTCTCTCTAGTTCCCTCTTCTTCCTTGCTTCAGCTGTGGGTTCCGCTTTTGTTTTCTTTTGAGCTTCTTCTGCTGCCGTGGCTTTTGCTTGCTATTGGGCCTTTTCTGTTATCAGAGAGAGAGAGAGAGCGAGAGAGAGTAATTCAATCTTAACAACTTAATTTGATTGAGCAAAACCGAAACACAAGTCCATAGATATATGATGCAAGCACAAACCTTCTCTTTTCTCCCTTTCTAGTTCCTCCCTCTCCCTCTGAAATACTTCAGGATCCCGCTTCTCACTCTGAAATCCATGAAAAGTATATTTGATGCTCACACCGTTTCTTCTTTTAGGTGCTAAAAACATTGGATTGGTGTCACTAACCTTTTCAAATGTCTTTTCACATGCTTTCAGATTTGTTTCGGCAAAACGATTTTTCAATAAAGCTGCTCGGTAAAGCTTTTCAGATGGAGCACTCTCTCATATAACAATGTTACAGTGGAAGAGTGAGATGATGTCGGATTCACTATAGATAGTGTACTCCATTATATTTTCATGCTTACCCTCTTCATTATCATCTAGTTCAGCATAATCTGGCTTAGACGGGGTGTTCTGCTCAATTTCACTGATCCCATTCGTAAATCTGCAGAATAGATGCAAAACATAGGTTCAGGAAAACTGAAACCCAATGAATCATATTGAGGATGAAACTAGGACAACTACTGAATGAATGCCAAAACATCATATATAGACTAACTTACTATTTTCCATGTCTGGGTCATTAACCAGACTCTGCTTCTATTTTAAATCTGCACCAGCATCTAAGTATTCCTAATGGAAAAAAACAAGATGCCAAATAATGTTAACTGCCCACTACTTTCCTTGGCGTATGTGATGATTGGGGAAGATTAACACAAACAAAGGTCAATTCATTTCATTCCAGATACCTCTGGGAGTGTAGCTTTAGCACCATCTGATTCACTCTCAAAGGGAACTATCCAAGTCTGAATCTGAATAGAAAATTGAACTCGATGAATGTGATGTTCCAAGTTTTTATACATCTAAAAAACCTCAAAGGTGATAAACTGTAACGGTATGAATAGAATACTTTGGGCCAGATTAAAACAACACGTGAACAATCAAGACTACACAATCACAAATATAGGTTCCATATGATTCTGAGGCTTCGAGTGAAGGAACTTTTGAGGGTTTCAACGATTTAAATTCATGCCCATACAAGAAATTAACCTCAAAAGTCCTTATTAATTTACGGATCTTACATGATCATTGATTGATCATGAGATCTAGGCTAGAATAATAATTCATAAATTACCTTGAATCGAAATCCCTTTGTCACTAAATTAGATTCAGTGACCTCTAAAGAACGTCCACACAGGAAGAGCAATCCGAAGATACTCACAACGATCCTTGCTAGAAGATCGAACCAAGCAAAACGGGAAGAAGGGAGGGAGAGGGGGCCGACCGGCCAGGGAGAGAGAGAGACAGGGTGGCTAGGGTTTTAGGAAAAATTTTCTTATAATTAAAAATCTGAAAATTTCCCTTTTATATCTCTTTTTAGGAAATAATTAATTAAAAGCCTTAATGGGCTTAAAGCCCAAAGCTTATTAATTAATTAAGTAGAGAAGCTCATTCTGTCTTAGCCCAATCTGGCTAGAACTTGTTTAGTTAAATTAATCAAATCTATTTATTTAGATTCTAATTAATTGGTCCAGCTAAACCGTTCTTGATTTCCGGTTTAATTCTTAACCGAAATCGGTCTAATCCGGTTTAATCCAAAACCGGAATTTATCTCTCTCATGATTCCTCTATATGATTCCATCTGTTTTACTCAACCTTTAGTGTGTGACACTCTAGGCTCACGATACGTTGGCGGATTGGTAAAATTACCATTTTACCCTTTCTATCATGAGTGGACTCTAGCAAGACATCATGATTACCCAACGCTTGTGATTATCGAGATTTCGACTTAATCTTGTCGTACACGAAACTATCCTTTTATCCTCTTGATATCTTGACAACCACGAGGCATAGACAAGTCATCCTCGTTCAATTGTCATGTTTCTTGATCTGAGTTAACTGAATTGTAACTGATACTCCGTATCGACTGCATGACCATGCTATTGTATTTTAGTTGTACTCATCAAGTGATAGAAGGTCAAACTTCAACTACCAACACTATATATCCTTTCTAATTCAAAAAAGAATCCCTCATGAGTGCCATAGAAAATAATAGGGGGAAAATGAAGTTGATTTCAAGGACTCTATCATTGTTCTTTTGAACAAAATAAAACATCAATGACCTGAAGTCTACAATGTTGTATTACAAGAAGTTTAAAGGGATTTCACATCCATCTAAGGTGTAACAGAGGAAACTCTACCTTCTGTTTAAATTGCCCAATTTTAGCGTATCAGAACATTAGATACAACAACAAAAGGTACATACCTTTTTAGGTTCTAACTGTTATAAATTAAGCAAGCAAGAGAACACAAAGAAGAGTGGAGAAAAACAGAGCAAGCTCTCAGTTTCTTATTGATGTGTATGTATCTAGTTTGCAGGTTGTAAGCTCTATTTATAGAGCTCAATAAATAGGTGGGGTCCACCTTAATTAATTACAACACTCCCCCTTGGGCACCACCTATTTAAAAATAATTACTTTTAACTTTACAAGAAAAAAATGAGATAAAAACCGAGTAAATAAGTAATTCAAGTGATGTTGGACGTGCATAATGTTGCCTCGTTAAAAACCTTTTCAGAAAAACCCAATGGGACAAAACCTGAACAAGGGAAAAAGAGTGCAGCGCACAAATGTCCAAAGTGTGTTCAACTTTATAACTCTTGCTCCCACTGATCGTTGCTTTCCCTGATCAAAGCTCCCCCTAATTGTTGCTCCTCTTGATCGATTCTCCCCCTGAGAACTAGTACAATCACTTTTCCTGCTTGCTAACTCGACGCATGCCCAGTCTGCATACGAGCTTCTCGAAAGTGGATGTCGGTAATGCTTTGGTGAATAAATCTGCAAGATTCTCACTTGAGCGTATTTGTTTTACATCAATCTCGTGACTCTTCTGGAGTTCATGAGTGTAAAAGAATTTTGGTGAGATGTGTTTTATTCTATCTCCTTTGATGTATCCTCCTCTGATTTGAGCAATGCAGGGCTGCATTGTCTTCATATATTATAGATGGAGAACTTGTTATTGAGGAGATCCCACATGATTCTCTTATATGCTGAATGATTGATCTCAAGAATACACATTCTCGACTTGCTTCATGCAGTGCCAAAATTTCTAAATGATTTGAAGACGTTGCAACCAAAGTCTGCTTTGTTGATCGCCAAGACATCGCAGTCTCATTGCAGGTGAAGACATATCCAGTCTAGGAGCGTGCTTTATGTGGATCTGAAAGATATCCCGCATCTGCATATCCTATCAGACCTGTATTTTCTGTGGATTTCGCATACAATAATCCTAAATCTTTTGTTCCACTCAAATAACGAAATATATGTTTGATCTCATTCCAATGTCGGCTAATAGGCTCAGAACTGAATCTTGCCAACATATTTACTGCAAATGCAATATTCGGTCGTGTACATTGTGCCAAGTATAATAAGGCTCCAATTGCATTTAAATATGGCACTTCAGGACCAAGTATATTTTCATCTATTTCTTTCGGACGGAATGGATCTTTCTTAGGATCAAGCGACCGAACGACCATTGGAGTGCTGAGTGGATGGACATTTTCCATATTGAAACGCTTCAAGAGTTTCTCAATATATGTAGATTGATGGATTAGAATACCATTAGTCACATGTTCGATCTGCAGGCCGAGACAATATTTAGTTTTTCCAAGATCTTTCATTTCAAATTCTTTCTTTAAGTATGTCGCGGTCTTTAGGATCTCTCCAGGAGTCCCAATTAAGTTCATATCATCAACATATACTGCTACGATGACAAATCCAGAGCTTGATTTCTTAATGAATACACATGGACATATGACATTATTTTTATACCCTTCTTTTGTAAGGTATTCATTTAGACGATTATACCACATTCTTCCGGATTGTTTTAGTCCATATAACGATTTTCGCAATTTTATTGAATGTAAGTTCCTTGGACTATTTCTCATTGTTTCAGGCAATTTAACTCCTTCGGGGAGTTTCATATAAATGTCAGTGTCTAATGTTCCATATAAATAAGCAGTAACAACGTTCATTAAATACATGTCTAGTCCTTCAGACACTGTCAAACTTATCAAATATCTAAAGGTGATCATATCCATCACGGGTGCATATGTTTCATCAAAGTCGACTCCAGGTCGCTGAGAAAAACCTTAGGCTACTAGTCTTGCTTTGTACCTGACAATTTCATTTTTCTCATTTCGTTTCTTTGTGAATACCCATTTTACCCAACTGGTTTAACATCTTCTGGTGTTCGAATTATAGTCCCGAATACTTGGCGTTTTGCCAATGAAGTCAATTCGGTTGTTATTGCTTCTTCCCACTTTAGCCAATCATCTCTTTTGCGGCATTCATTAATAGTACGTGGCTCAAAATCAATATCATTTATCACTTCATTTGCTACTGCAAATACAAAAATTTCATCAATTATAAATGATTTTCGATCCCAAGATTCCTTTACACATGAATAATTCATATTAATTTCATTATTTGTTTGTTCTTGACGTTCCTTGGAATTTTTTGAACTTGATGGCTCTACTAGGGCTAATAATCTTTCATGATTAGATGGTTCTTCAGGAATCATAAGTTTTTCCGGAACAGTCTCTGTACTCGATTGATTTTTTCGTTTTCGAGGAACAAGAACTTTAGCACCTACTGGTCTTCCACGCTTCTGGCGTGCATTAGAGGAATTTGTTGCTGCCTTAGAATTATCTTCATTTACTTTAATTCTCGATGGCGTATTAACGGCATCAATATATGACCTTGTCATTTTAGCTGTATCTGTAAATGCATCAGACATTTGATTTGCAATATTTTGCAAATGTATTATTCTATGTACTTCCTTTTCACATTGCGGTGTGCGTGGATCTAAGTGATATATGGAAGTCACTTTCCACGAAAGATCGTGCCTTACTTCAGGAGGCTTTTTATGATCAGTTAGAGAGGGGAATGTTGTCTCATCGAAATGACAGTCAGCACATCTTGCTGTAAATAAATCGTCTGTCAGGGGTTCAAGATATCTAATAATAGACGGTGAATCAAAACCAACATAAATTCCCAACTGCCTTTGAGGTCCCATTTTTGTGCGTTTAGGGGGTGCAACAGGCACTTGTACAACACAACCGAAGGTTCGTAAATGGGATATATCAGGCTGATGTCCACACACAAGTTGTATAGGAGAGTACTGATGATATGCACTAGGTCTTAGACGAATTAAAGATGCAGCGTGTAATACGGCATGTTCCCAAGCAGAAACAGATAAATTAGATTGCAATAATAATGTACGTGCAATTATTTGTATTCGTTTAATCAAAGATTCTGCTAACCCATTTTGGGTGTGAACGTGCGGGACAGGATGTTCAACATCGATACCTAATGCCGTGCAGTAATCATCAAATATCTTAGACGTGAATTCCCCTGCATTATCAAGGCGGATAGACTTTATTGGATGATCAGGGAAATGTGCTCTCAGCTTAATAATTTGTGCCATCAATTTAGCGAATGCAAGATTACGAGTTGATAATAAACAAACATGTGACCATCTACTAGATGCGTCAATTAAAACCATAAAATAACTAAAGGGTCCACTAGCGGGATGGATAGGGCCACATATATCTCCCTGAATTCTCTGCAGGAGTGATGGACATTCAATATTAACTTTGGCAAAAGACGGGCGGACCACTAATTTTCCTTGTGAGCAAGCGGTACAGGTGATATCATTTGACAGTAAAATCTTATGGTTTTTTAATGCATGATCATAAGAATTTTCAATGATCCTACGCATCATTGTTGATCCTGGATGACCAAGACGATTATGCCAAAATATAAAAACATTTCGATTAGAGAACTTCGGGTTCAATATCGCGTAGGTCTCAACTGTTTTTATAATTGTATAATATAATCCTGATGATATGACAGGTAATTTTTCAAGTACACGCTTTTTACCATAAGTATTTGAAGTGATATGGAGAAATTCATTCTCATTTTCACTTGTGGTCTCAATGTGATATCCATTACTGCGGATATCTTTAAAACTTAATAGATTTCTTCTGGATCTACTTGCATATAAAGCGTTATTGATGCTTATTTTTGTTTCATTCTTTAGTAATAAAGTAGCTCTTCCAGAGCCCTCTATTATATTCGCAGAACCTGTAATCGTATTAACATTTGCCTCACCCAAAGTTAGATATGAGAAATATTTTCTATCCTTGAGAATTGTATGTGTAGTGGCACAATCAACAATGGATATTTCTTGGTCATTCCCGCAAGTAGATGATTCCTTTTCAAAATCCATCCTTTCATAAAAGTAGGAAACATTACATTAGATATCAAAAAATAGAAAGGATTCAAAAAACAACAAGAAAAACATACGGGTTCAAAAAACAAAACATACGACAAACATTAAATACATTATATAATAACGTCATATACTAGTCGTCAAAGGTTTCAGCAATATCTTTTTCCTTTTGACCTATATCACCATCATCATCTCCAAAGAAATTAGAGACATTAAGTTTAGTAAGATCTTCATGATCTGTGCTGTCCATATAATTTGTCTCTACAGTCTTTTCTTTGCCCTTGGCTTTGACAGATGCTTGATAAAGATCAACCAGATGTTTCGGCGCACGACAGGTACGCGACCAATGCCCTATTCCACCACATCTATAACAAATGCTTTCATTGTTTCTGGGAGTTTGGATTCGTGGGCCATTTCCTCTTCTTCTGTCATGTACTTCTTGTCTATTCCACTGCTAGTAGAATATTCGGTCATTTCTTCCACGAGGTTGAAAGTTGTTACGTCCTCGTCCGCGACCACGACCACGACTGGGGCCTCGGCCTCGTCCGAATCTTGAGAAATTATGACGATTAGTCATATTTGCTTCTGGAAATGGTGCATTGCCGACAGGGCGAATGTGGTGATTCTTTAACAACAATTCGTTATTTTGCTCCGCAATGAGCAAGCATGCAATTAGGTCTGTAAATTTCTCAAATTTTTGCTCCCTGTATTGCTGCTGCAAGAGCATATTTGAAGGATGAAAACATCGGTTATTTTTTCACCGCACATCCTGAGCTTGGATACAATTCTGAATACGGCAGAATTGTACTCGTTGATGGATTTGAAATCTTGGAGTCTGAGATTGCTCCATTCATTCAGTGCTTGAGGAAGAACAATTGATTTCATATGTTCAAATCTATCCTTCAACCTCTTCCAGAGGCCAAGAGGATCTTCAATATCAAGGTATTCTGCACGGAGGCCAAAACAAATATGGTGACGAATAAAAATAGTAGCCTTTGACTTGTCCTGCAGGGACGATGTATTTTTCTCCTTGATGACTTCCCCAAGATTCATGGATCTGAGATGAAGAGTTGTTTCTAAAGTCCATGCAAAATAATTGCTTCCATCCAAGCTGAGTGCTTCGTATTGGCATTTTACTAAGTTTGACATCCTGAAATGGTCAATAAATAGACTTATATGAAACTTCGGGTCATGTATATTACAAATCATATATTTCTGATTGATATAATTACATATAAAATAAATTTCTTTATAAGTAATTTGAGAACTTCAGGTTCGAAATAATATAATTTAACAAGGTTAATATTATGGCATTTCATGTATATAAATATAAATTACAGATATAAATAAGTACAAAGCCGCACTACGAATAAATCGGTGGAGGGATTACCCTGCCATTGGTATACTCGAGGGCATAAAATAACAAAAATAATAAATAATAAATAAATAAAAACACATATACAAATAATTACAAGACCACACTTTGAGCACCAGTGGAGGAATAACCATGCCGTTGGTTAACTCACAGGGTTTTAAAAAAAATATATGTAAGTAATTCATGAAATAAATATACAGTAACATTATAAGCATATTCATATAATATAAATAACATTTAAATAAATATAAAACCTCATTGAAAGTATACCGGTGGGTACAGTTACGCCGTTGGTATACTTCAGGGTCTAAATAACAAGTATTATTAAATAAATTATAGAACACATGAATATTACATTGCAGAGTATAAACCACGATTATAAGCATAATGCATAGTATAATAATGATGTTGATACATGCATGGAGTATAAAAGTTAAATAATAAAAAGAATGATATATATATATATATATATATATATAATGTGTTATAAAATACAACAAATAAACTATTAAGAGTTGATACTATTGGAAAGAACACATATAAGAGATATTCTTGAGCAAGAATAATAAAGAAACAATAAGTTGAACCAAAGGTAAAACAAATAAAAAAATATTGAACTGTGAGATCTGAGAAGAGCAAGGGGCATTGTATAATATTATATGTATAAGAAAACTTGAAATAAGAATAAATAATGTTTTTCTATTTAGTACCTTGAGCAAGTGCTGATAACGTGTTATAAATTAAGCAAGCAAGAGAATACAAAGAAGAGTGGAGAAAAACAGAGTCTCAGTTTCTTATTGATGTGTCTGTATTAGTTTGCAGGTTGTAAGCTCTATATATAGATCTCAATGTTGGTACAGTTTTAGTAAGGCAATGCTTGCTTCTGAAGCCAGACTCAATAAATAGGTGGGATCCACCTTAATTAATTACAACACTAACATTATTTTACTAATATTCAAGCCCTACCCTAGCCAAAAATAAGAATAATCAATTCAAGGAACGTTGGAAACTTTAATCAATGAAAACAAAATGTATTCATAATGACAGCAAAAGGATTAAAAATATTAAATTGAGATATAAGTGTCTCAACATGTGTTGATGTACATATAATTCCAAACAGAAAAAATCATGCCTTAAATTCTCCAACCCTAAGAAAATAATGAACAAACACAGAAACAAAAAAGCACATAAAGGGTACACAGAAATGCAAACCACTTGATGAAGAGACTGAATCTCTACTGGAACTACTAGAAGGGTTGGGTTTTGTGTTCCCAAAAACATCCATTTCTATCTCTACAGGAGGGTAGCTAGAAATAGGAGGATCATTTCCACCAACAATGTCTACATCTTCATCTTCTGCTTCGTCATTTCCTGAAAACAAAAACAGAAATGAGATTTAACCGGAAAAATACAATTAACCTTGGGTTTCTCACATTCACTTGTTAAGCATTCAAAATGGAAAATACCTTTGCAAGGTTGCAACGATGAAGTGCTAAAACCTGAATCATTATGAAGCTGCAAGAAAATGAATTTCATATATCAGATAAAATTGCACATAATTAGTAATCGCAAAAGCTCAAAAAGGAGAAGGAAAGATATACCTCTATTTCACAAGGTTCAGCATTTGACTGATTTTTCTGTTTCTCCAAAGCATGCTCATCTAACAGCTGTCCTAATTTGAACAAAGCCTCATCACTACCCTGTCCCGCAATAGAACTATGCTCTGTAAGGAAATCAACAATGCCTTCAGGAAATTGTCCCTGCAAAGCTTCCAAAGGCCAATATTACCCTTCTCCTCATCAGTAATGGTACATTTAGGAGGCTCTAGCTTGACCCTGTTGTCCACAGGCATTAAGTTATTCTTCAAAGAAGGTTCTTCTATAGAAATTTTAGTTTCAAAATTAGCACCAGATCTTGCAGGTACATAATGTGTTTTACTGTCTCCTGGAAGCTTCTTTTCTATATATTTCCACTTCCCTTCAAAAAGCTTGCTCAGTGTCTCCGCCATGAAATGATACTCATTTCCAGGAGGATTGAACTTCATGGCATTTGAGAAAGTAAGCCGCACATATGCAGCAAATTCAAATGGGCCAGAATAACGTGCTGAGGTTAAGTTTCTTTTCACTGTACCCAAATCCATTGGATGCTTAATGACAGTGAAGTAATCTGGAATATTGAACTTAACAACTCCGCCGGAGTGTTGAAATCATAACCAAACTGTCATTACCCCTATATTTTATCCCTAACTACCCATTCACCCCGTAAGGAAACAACTTGGACCACTACGTCAGGGCTGTTCTCGCAATATGTTTATTTTTTCCCTTTTTATGTTTCATATAATTAGAATCTTGGATTTTATCTTTATTATATTGTTTTCATTTTTCAGCCCACTTCTCATATAAATGACAAAAATCGAAACTCAAATGCACAACAATTATAAACCAAAATAGTAGAGTACTATCTAGGTTGTGGTTAGATCGAATGTTTAGTTCTACTTAAATAATATAGAAAACTTTACAATTTAGCATAATTCTAAGATGATATAAATAAAATGGAACACCATCTCAAAGCAAATACAAAAATGTAAAATGGGGTAGGATGATTGAGTACATTTTGTTCTTATTTTACTAGTCATGACTACACTTTCAAAGCAAACTTCATCGGTACTTAATTTAATATTTGTTAAAATGTTACTAATTATACTTAGAATCAGTACGTATGAAATGATAAAATTGCTCAAAATGTGATAATAGACATTTTAACACCAGTTGAATCATCATCGTCACATAGCATCCAGCTTCAAATGCACATTTCTTTTTACCTTTAATAACAAATCAATCACAAACATAAGATAATAGACATAATTCTACATAGTAGAGACTTGCTATCTATACTGGCAGACACAACATAAGTCTTAAATCTAAACAATCTTAACATACCAATGCTAAGAGTTCATTTCCACATGCTGACAATACATCTATTATCTTTATTTTACGTGCAAAGTTTCATACATGGATTCTGCAAACCAAGACAAGGAAATCACTCTCCGAACTTTGAAATTGGAATATATACATAAACCAGTACAGTTGCTTATATATCTGTTCCTCTGTTTGAAAGATTTAAGATCATATACACAGAAATTGCCATGGATAAAAAGACTGGCAGCATTCAAATTAGTTTTCCGCTAAAAGAATGTATGGTTATGGTCGCATAGGAGGAGAGTGCCCGAGTTTATTCTTTCTCGCTGGCTACATCTCTCGAAGAGTTGTTCTTCGCTCGTAGGAGGCTTGAGGTAGTCATCCACATCATAACACAAACCAGGTTCACCTGACAAAGACGGGTTTATGCAACTTGTTGATTTGCTGCTTGTATAGTCTCTTGTTGAAGAAACATCAACAACCCCAGGACTCCAGCTCCCACGGCTGCTAGGTGAATGAATGTTATGATCTTGCACATTAGTCACTTCCTATAAGAGTGGAGTTACACAAAGTACAAGGAAGTAAGCACAAATTGATAATAACAGATATGTATTTTTAAATGACCTGCTGTTATTATAAGATTACGAGAAATTACAGAAAAAATCTTACACCCCTGCTCCCAGGCAAGTGACCCAAAGATTTGAATCCAGAATCTCAGATGAGATAGAGCTCAGTAGATGATGACAAATAATAATATTGTATTGTCATTACTCGTGCAAATATGCAACGATTGTGTTTGTTTAAAAGTTTGGGGATGAGAATCACATTTGTGTGTAATTTAAGGTCATTTTGATTCTCACATTTGTGTGTAATTTAAGCTCATTTTGATTCTCATTTCCTAAACCTCCTAGGCATAGGTTGATTTCATGTTGCAAGATGGGAATAGAAATAGGGTTACATAAGGTAAAGAGAATGGACATTGCATTTGCTCTCATTTACACACCAACAAGGGGATGGTTCCATTTCCATTCCTGTTTCTACCCAAAACCATCCTAACGCAGTTTAAGAGTTTATGGATTACACTACGAGCCGGTGAAGAATTAATTACCTGAGCGGCTGCATCCCACAAAACAATTCTTGTAGATGGAGGTGGCTGCATCTTGCCGTTACATGATTGAGGAGAAGGAGCGGTCTCCCACTGCAACCAGGGCAGAACAACACCGTCCATTTCAACAGGAGGAGCTTTTGATACTGGTGGACTTTGAAAGGTTTCTAGCCTCGCCGTTCCTCCTTTAATGGAGCTTGTGTCACTCCTCTCTCCGTCTAACGATGAAATATCTGTGTCTTCAACATTTGAAATGAAATCCTCAATATATTTTTCTGCCTCCTCAGTCAATCGCCTTGACATTCCATGTCTGTCATTGGTCCTCTGGAAAATAAACATACAAATTTAATTACAATGAGGACCAAACTTATGCAAGTGATAAATAACCAGGAAAGTTTGCACCATGGCAAAGAGCATATGAGAAAATTGTACCCTTCTTGGACGAGGTGATTTGTCAACAGCTACATTGTTCTTTGAATTTGGAAGCAATTCTTTCACAATCTTAGAGAGTTCTCTACCCCGTTGCTCCTCCAACACTAACTCCGCTAATAACTCTTGTGTGCGCTTCTCTGACTGTTTAATCAAGAAAGAAAACACATTACTATATGAAGCTATATATAGGATGGTGTACACTCACTGAGAGGAATTCCTACAATTAAAAATGACAATATGATTATCGTCACACCTAAAATACTAAATCAACAATCACTTTGATTGAATCATATTATCTATACAATGCTTCCTTCTGGATGCATGCAATTCTATGAATTGTAATGTTATTGCATCATAGGATGAAATTGCTCAACAAACTGATAGTGTGACTTTTACCTGTTCTAGATTGGTTGCATAATTCTTTCGAATTGTAGAAGCAGCCTGTAGTGCATGATGACCATTTGACTGCAACCTACCACTATCAGATGTATTTTCTTCAATGGCCTGCAGTAAGCAATTATTGCAACACTTAAGAAACTACATTGAGGCAGCACCAAAAACTTGCACATGAGCACATCAATATTGGAAAAGATGGTTCTCGAACAAGAAACTTTCAAACCTGCCCAAGTTCCATCTTGATCTCTTTTACAGCATATCTAAGTTCTTTCCGCATTGCTTCATATAACCCACCTTTGATGTCATTCACAGTGGGGTGCTCTGCCTGAAGGTGACAAGAGACAACAACAATTAATGACAAATTTAAAATGCTACAATGGTGGAACAATAGTGCTTATTGCAGAACTATCATTTTCTATAAACTAACCTAACATTCTTATGTGCATAAAGTGCTCGTATTGTCCTCTCAATCCCATTTTTACTGTAATAACCATCTTTACCTTCATCATCAGTAAGGGTAAAAAATTGGCTCTGAAATGTCCAGAGACTTTGTCTGAACTGATCAAACAGATAAACTATAAGAACTTTAAACAGAAGTGAGGTTGTTTGAAAAACTAATGTCACTGAAATGTCATGGTGACTGCTGACTTTCTTTGTCTGGAAAATGTTCTATTCTTCACTCTAAGTATGTTAGGTTGGTTCAAAATTTGTTCTTTTTTGGGTTCTAATTTAGTCCTAATGCATCCAAACTTCAGTCCTCATTTAGTCCCAAAGTATGGTTATTTGTTCTAGGTTGGCCCCCAATGTGATTTTTTTTGTTTCAATTCAGTCCTGATGCATCAGATCTGCCACAATTTGGTCCTACAAATTAATCACATTCTGATGTGTCAAATGATGAAAAGAACTGACGGTAACTAATTGGGATACTTGGGGACCAAATAATTAGCAACTAAATTGGAATAAAAATTAAATTTGTATCAAGTTGAAACAAATTGTTATAATTTGAGGCCAAAATCCTCCCAATTCCCAATACAATGTTTCTTCACCTAGGCAAGGGAATAGAGAAGTTCTTTTAAAAGTAGACAGGAAACTGAAAATACTCACAGAATAGCCATTGTCTGGCTTCAAATCTCTTTGGCTAAGAGATCTTCTCAATCCCTGTCGATGATTTAGAGTGGTTGGCGTAGCGGATGAGTGCTTTTTGTTGGTTGCAGTGCCAACACACTTGGAATTATTTTGACGAATTGACTTCTTAGAATTGTCTAGATCACTCTGTCATTTACAAGAGGGAAATATCATGAATATGCATAAAACACCTTAAAGTTTCCCCCAACTCAGTTAACAAGAAACTATGCATACTCTGCTAACAATAGCCCTTCTGTTCAGTGCAAGAAGTGCCCAACCAACTAACAGGAAAAGAAAGGCAAAATCAAAGTAGAGAATAGAACTATTGAATGTGACATAACTCAATCAATATCTAATTGATTGATACTACAGCTCGATCCACATAACAACTCAAGATGATAGGTGGAAGATGAAGATCAAAGATTTTAAGCAAATGGTGACATGATCTATATATTTTCGATGAAATGGTAACGGGTTTCAAATATTTTCAATAAGGCAAGTGACATGATTTACATATTTTTGATGCTAGACTAACAATTGGGATGTCCATACTTGGGTTTCCAAAATTCAATGTCTCAGAACCTCATTAAATTTCTTGAAAAGATGATAAGGAAGTGGTTGCTCCAAAGGGGAAAGGAATAAATTCAATTAACAAAGTTGTCATTTTGGTTGAGGGGTTGATATTAACCTTAGCATTAAAAATTGTTTTAAAATAAAAATAAAAATTTTAAAAGTTTTTCTGAAAATATCTTTTAACAAATTTGTATAATGAAAACTTGTGATTTAATTTTTAAGTTAAACATTATTTTTTTAAATTGCTTTAAAAAATATAATTCTTAATATTATGGGCAATTTCGACATTTTTAAACAAATACACACAAAACAAAAATTAAAGTTCACATCACACAAAGGACATAACGTTGTTCTTGCAAAAGTATGATAGTACATAGCATAGCATGTCTTTACAATTTTCCCATACACAAAAAAAAAATCTAAGACAATACTCAACATGTACAGAAGAATACAGTGCAGTCCAATTTCATGTAACAAAACTAAATATTCAGTACCCAAATGAACGCCAATTTTTCCCATCACATGAAGAGCTAAAAAATAGAAGCATACAAAATCGAAGCAAAGAAGAATTAGAAACAGAAATTCACCTCAGAATCGCTCACTTGATACCGAACCACAGACATCGATCGCCTCCTCCTCGAATTGGTTTCCGGAACTACCCTCCCTCCACCAGAATAATTACCAACATTGCCCCTCCCACCATTCCCAATCTCCGCCGCTCTCGCCGACCCTTGCCTCGAAACCGACCTACCCCGCCGCCGCAATTCAGGCGCCGCGCAACTCGAATCGGAGGTCCTACCTCGGCCTCCACTTCCAGATCCGTACAACTCAACGGCGAGATCGTCGAGACTGATCTCCGGGAACCTCGATCCTCTCACCGTGTTCACGAACCTCCCCCGCGGCGGAGGAGGTTCGCCGGAGAACTCCGCCGCCGCGGGAATCGGGCGGGAGAACCGGCTGAGGCTTCGGGAGCGGCGGTGGGCCGAGCTGCGGCTGGAGGAACCGCCGGAGTCGTCGCCACCGTCGGATTTTCCGATCGGCGTTCTCTTGGTGGTTGATCTGAATGCTGACGTGGCCATAACAGGAGATATACGTATACGTATACGTGTATCTATAGACTAGAGGAATAGGAGAGAGAGAAGCTCTTTGGGCGGATGATTTGAAATGCATGGAGATGACGAATTTGGGCGGATTGTTTGTCGTTATTTACGACTTTACCATTTCCGTTTCGGTAGTCACTTGCTTAGCTGGTGGGCAACTTGGGCTCTGACGAGATGTTCAAGGCCCAAAAAGCTTCAAAGCACATTTTGAACCGTTTATGCCTTATGGTTGGATAAAATCAATATTTTAGACGGGCTTCTGTTTCTCAAAGCCCATTTTGAACTTGAGAAATCGTAAGTGGCAATTTTGGTAATTCCATTAGTAAAACACACTAAAAAAACTTCACCTCTAGCTATTATAAAAAAGTAACTCATCTACAAAATAAACACTTCAGTGATACGAGAGACACACTTTCCTACGAGAGACTATAAGTTCATACTTCGGAAGTGTACGTAACACCAAACCGGTCTAAACATTCCTGAGTTGATCTGAACATAATTAAATCGGTTTGGTTATAAAAAAAACTGAAATTATAACCATTCGGTTTATAAAATTAGAAAGATAAAATATTCAATTGAAATGAAAACCAATCGGTTGGACACATGGGTCATGACTCGTTTTAATTCATCGATTTTCATCTAAATTTGAGTAAACAAAAAGAGTCAAATAATAAGTCAAAATCAGCCATGTAATAAATCCATGAAAAGCAGTTTAAGGAAAATAAAATCGAAAACCGACTGGTTCGAAATCGAACCAAACTAAATTCTTGGTTTAATTTCAATTTTAATCAAATTAAGCATATCAGTTAGGATCGGTTCGACTTTAAAATAATTCAAACCTGATTCGTGGGTAGTCCTAAGAGAAAATTTATTTCCAAATTTAAAAGTATTTATTCAACATCATTTGAACGAAACAAACATTTCAACATACTTGAGACAACTGATATTTATTAGGAAGGATTTATAAATAACTCAATTTTTTAATATTTTCTTATTCCACCAACAATCTTCAACACAGCATTTGGCATTTGTATGACTCGAAGATGGGCTGTCGTGAGAAATCCAAACATCCCATTACCTGAAGTGACATTTTGTATGATGTTAAGAATTATGGGATCATAGGTACATGTTGATGTTCATCCCCCCATTACCATTCCTTGTCTCTTTCTTGATCACCACAGGACCTATAAGTCCCTTTCACTCCCCATTGACAATCGATGTTTGAAACACGATTCAGAGCTTGCCCTACCCGATGTTTCTTGATCAAAACCCCAATACTTATCCCAATTCCACCATGCAAATTTCTTCTTGTTCACGTGATTCCTCCTCATCCTCTTCAAAATCCTATATATAGGGATAAAATCAAGTAAAAACTTTGTTTTAGAGAAAAAAATAAGAATATTTAACATTCATAAGATGGATGTGATCAATGTTACTATAATTAAGACAAATTATAATGAAATTAAATAAATTTAATAGGAAAAAGGTATAATTGACAAAACCAATTGTTTCAAATTTCAAAATCCTAGAGGGACATTAATTGCTAATCGTAGTCAAATATACTCCAGCTCATTTCATCTCCACTATTTTACATAATTCATCGCTCTCATTTCATGAAACCATATCCGTTCACAATGTCCCGATTCAATCTTTGACGTTGGACTCTACTGCAACGTCGACTCCGGCGATGCTAGTGCCGATTTTTTTTGGTTTCATCAATTTGTGTGTAATTGAATGATGTTTTGAGAAATTATTTTCTTGAAATTTCTTTTTGTGCATTATTCAACTTTTTTAAATAAGGACCCAATGGTTAACATCAAAGTACATGCAAATAGAGTAAGTAATGATGAAAATGAAAGCATAATCGTGTGAGTGAAATTGAAAGACAACCCAAAATTGACCATGACCATTTTCATTCACTCATAATTTGATTCTTACTAGGCTAGGAAATGGACACCAATGATCAAAAGAAGTTGAAAATTAAATTAGAGCGTTGATATTGAAAATGAAAATGGAACTTAGGGATGAAATAAAAATTATGGCTGAGATTTAATGAAATGAACATAAGTATATTAAATTAAGTACTAAGGATTTAATGAAAATAAAAAACATTGGGCTGAGACTTCATGAAAATGAAAGTAAATATATTAAATTGATGAAAATGAAAAATGTGCAATTTTTATGAAAATGAAAACTATAAATGCTGGGAATGAAATTCATTTTCATGAAAATAAAAATTATGTTAGATATTGCGTCTATCAATTTATAGAATGTTATAAATGTTATGAATCAATTAATGGTTTTGTAGTCAACATATTAATATTTGGCAAGAATAATGTTAATAAAAAGGAAAAAAAATCAGATTATATCAAAATTTTGAGATTTGTGAGATTCATTCCATTTTAGACTCATCATTAATGCACAAAACAATTACCATACTACCCCGTAGTGGTGTTAGATGACGAAATTAAATTCACAAAATACGAAAATTACGTTAAATTGCCACCCAAATTAGTGAATTAATCTGATCCATAGATATTACGATCCGACGATTAGTAAAGATTATTATTTTCTCGTGTAAGCAGGGGGTTCTTACTTGATTACGCTCCTATATATATAGGGGCTGAATCATGTGAGAACTAAACGTATTTATGAGAACGTGAGAGTTGAGTTTGTCCATTGAAAATAAGTGAATGTCCAATAAAAATCGTGATATCCAATGAAAGTGAATGTTTAGCGGAAATAGGTGAATGTCCAACGAAAACACTTTATCCATTCAAAATAAATGAATATCCAATGGAAATAAGGGAATGTCTAGTGGTTCTCATGTTCTCACGACACATTTGGTTCTCAGCCGAACCCTTCCCTATATATACGTGTGTGTGTGTGTATAAGGACATATTCAAGTGAGAGCCAAGAGTCGCGTGAGACCTTGTGAGAACCACCCAAATGTAACGAGAGGGCGTGTATTTTTCTATACCTTAGAAGAGAAAGTGTTACCCGTCGAGGGGAGGGGTGTTACAATGCATTAAAAGAAAAAAAATTTATACATATTTTTTTGGTTTTCCATAATAATGTTATGGAAATACATGTCATAATAATTGAAACACGGGTATGGAAATACACGGTATATATAATGATTGAAATACATGCCTTAATAATGGAAATACATGACATAATAATGGAAACACAATTTTCACAAGTTCACACCACCCTGTTTGGTTCGCACATGATCATGGACCTATATATATATATATGATTTAAATCACATACAAACTTTGGACTTTTTACAAATTGTCCAAACCTATCAGATCTACATCCATTTTGGGCTGGCCCAAATCTTTGCGCCACGTAGATTAAAGCTAAAGTGGAGTGCGTTATGTTTAACTGACGGTGGTTTAGGCGTAGTCAGGTATTTTCACCCCTCTGGCATGCGTGCCGTTTGACCTAATCCAGGCCTGCATTATTGTCTCGTCGATTTCTTCCTCGATTCTTATTTTATTCTTCAACCTCTTTACGTCGATCTTATTTATTTCTGCAAGTGATATTTTCTTTTTCCCCTTATGGTTTTCAAACTCTTAACTCGAAACTCATCAAAGTAGATCTTCAGGTACGTATATCTACAACTGATATTTTATTCTTTCCCTTCTTCGTGTTTAATTTTTGATATTTCCTGCTATTCGAGTGTGGAATCTTTGTATCACAGATTAAAATGGTTCGCTTGGAAGAATTGTGTGTGTTACTACGTTTAGTATTGGCATATCTTTTAGCGCAAAGTCCAGATGTCAGACAACATGTTGCAACACAGTTGGCTCGACATAATACTCGCAGGATTAAGCAAGACATCGAAGACTTTCTGTTTTAGATCACAGAAGCTCTGCGCTCAAGGGAATAAAGATCATGGATGAGTTAGGCAAGGTCCAGCTGGAAGAAAGACACACAAGCAAGATTTAATAAAGGCGGCAACGCCAACTTATCACTTACAAGAAATGCAAGGCGGCAAGAGATTTCCTAATCGGAAAAGGAATTCGATTAGGCAATAGGAGTTGCTATAAAAAGCAGGTGCTACCCCCTTAGCAACTTAGTCCTTTCTCTTGGCTAAATTCTTATAGCTCTTAAACATGTACAACTAGTGGATTCAGAGGCTGATCAATTTAGAAAGGATATTGTCGATCACATACATCAACTCGAGACGATTTGAGTGTTTGTGATGTATTGGGTTTTGGATTTGTGATTGAAGACTCACGAGAAGATTGTCGAAGACAACGAAACCGAGTATAGGCTTGCTCGAAGGGTGGAATTGAGAGGATCTCAAAGACAGGGGGAGTCCCTGACCGAGGTTGTTCACGGTGAGATCTATAGTAGCTTAGGACAATATCTTGTCTGATAGCTAGTTGATGCTTGAAGTTGCACTATTGACTACCGAATAGTGAAAACTTTTCCACTGGCAGAGTGCCCCTAAACGTAGGTGTGGAGTCACCGAACTCGCTAAACATATTGTGTCTTCTGTTTACTGCTTTACTATTTACTGTCCATAAACTGTGATTAGGCAAGTTGCCGAACCAATTGTCATAACATTGTGTTCGACATCTTGTTCTTGCTACTTCGGCCAGGAGTGTTCATGGCGGTAAGTTTTCAACAAAGCTAACCTAAATTACAATGTAGTTTCAAGTATTCCACACACAACAATTAATGTTCAACATAGTTAATTACAATTTGGAACTGTGTTTGAGCACATTTTTCCACTAATTTGAATTTGTAATATGCATTCAGTAGAGACACCTTCCACCTCCAATAGAAGTATATGGTCTTCAAAGCCTAGGTCTTCCAGCCCTACCTGGAACTGTGGGTGGGAATCAGATTGCGTCCATGTACTCATAGGGATTTCTGATTGACTTACTTACTCCTTCAAAAGGTGGAGAATTTCCACCACTAGTATTACCATTTTCACCGTCGCTTCTAATAGTTCCGCCATCATCTCCAAATATTCCCCCTTCATGAGCATCTATTCCATACTCGTTAAAGATCTTATACCTTTTTTCCAGGAAAGTCGTCAACTTCTGCAACGATATCGATTCCGGCCAGTGGAATAACATATGCAAAAAATTGTAAGATTTGTTTGGCTAATACAAATATTCGAACGAAAAGGTTGAACTTAAAGTTTCACAAACCTGATTCGATAATATTGAACGATTCGTTAACGTTGTATGATTCTATTGTGCAATTCTTCCTATCTTGGTCTTGTTGACTTTGACTCCTAATTTTTTTTTTGGTTTCTATCGGCTTCGACAGAAGTTTTCGATGTCGACAGAAGTTTTCCACCAGGATTTTCTCATTCCTGAAATTTTTGCGACATTTAATGGATTTATTACAATTTGAAAACGTATCGTCACTGAAATCAATCATGGTTTCCACTTTTTTGTTTAGTTAAAATACCTAATCTACCCATGACGCCATTAACTGACGCCATTAATTACAGATTAATGACCCTTGCGCGCAGGCTAGATCGGACGGCAAGGATTGGTCGGACACTTACCTTTAGTTTATAAAAAGTCACTAGTTTGTAGTGAAAGACTTATATATATATATTCCACTCTCTATGTCTTTTCCACCCTTGTTTATTATTACATCATAAGGCCGTCATCTAAGCACGTTTGGTATTAGAGGCATTCCTTCCTGCTTCAAGAAGGTAGTATTATATTATATTCAACTATGATAAGTTTTAGCTAAATTTTTGTTGTGGGTGGTAGGATTTAGGATGAAATAATTCGGGTTAGAAAGTTCATTTTCTGAAAAAAAATGTTTCGGCAAAAAATAGTTTTAGTGTCGTTCTTTGCCAATGAAGCCTGAAGAGCTATGACAGTCTTTGATGATTATGTTAAGGATTGTTTTTTCTAAAACAATTTTCACATCTGGGATTTAGGATTTTCCTTATACCCCTTAGGGATGGTATTTAAACAATTTTTCGTTTGCCTTGATGACTTAATGGATTTTCACTAATGAACTTATTTCTAGTATTGTTTTGTTTTGCTTCCTGCCAACCACAACATATTTCTCTTTTCTAAGCATGTCTTATTCTTTTGAAGAAATTCCGAATGATAATAATGATCATCTTGACGAACTAGTCAAGAACGGTGAATTGGAAAAATTTTCAAAAATAATGGACCAACTCAATAAATGGACCATTCCGAGGGAAAGTCCCTCAAAATTTTACATAATAGGTGTTTTCGATTGGAGATCTCGTCTTGCCATCAAGACAATGAAGCAGACAGTTAGAATGTCTGAACAATCTCAAACGATTAAACTTCTGAGCAAAAAAGATTTGCTTAATTTCAAAACTTATAAATTTATTCATATTGGTTTAATTCATATTAGAAAGCTCATTTTTTCACAAAATGAACTTTATAACCAGAATTATTTCATCCTAAATTCTACCACCCACAACAAAAATTTAGTTAACACTTATCATGGTTGAATATAATATAATATTACCTTATTGAGGGAGGAAGGAATGCCTCTGAATATATATATATATAGGGATGCACTCCAATACAATCTCCCCTAAAATGTCCAAACGTCCAAACTAATGTATAACCGTCAGATCTGAAACGCGTGTTATCTTAGATTGCGACACGTGGCAGTTATATAACGTTGCACTACATGTTATACATTACTTCAATTTTACACAAGTCTTACATGTTATACATTACTTCAATTTTACACAAGTCTAACATGTTATACAACATTGCACTGCATGTTATACAGTTTGGACGTTTGGACATTTCCCCCTACTATATATATGGAATTACATTCTAGTGCAAATCCTCAACATGTCCACACACATCCGAAACTTCAATCCACTCGTTCGTTTTTGCGAGATTTAAACAGCGCGTGACATGTGTCATGCGCGCACAGTGCACTTAAGTGAAGGGAAATTACAAATATTTACGCAGCAGAGCGTTCTCTTCAGCTTCTCATTCGGAGTGTAATGTTCAACATTAAGAGTGTAATGTTGAGAGTGTCATGTCAATGTTGAACATCTCACTCCCAATGTTGAACATTATACTCTCAGTGTTGGACATTACACTCTTGATGTTGAACATTACACTTCCACTGTTGCATTACACTCTCAATGACATTACACTCCTACGGTTGACATTACACTCTCAATGTTAAACATTACACTTCCACTGTTAACATTACACTCCCAATGAGAAAGCTGAACAATACGCTCTGTTGCGCAAAAATACAAAATTGCCCTCACTTAAGTGCACAGTACGCGACATTACACTCTCAATGTTGGACATTACATTTCCACGTGGCACGCGTTGTTTGAATCGCACGAAAAGCAACAGATATGATGTGTTCGTTCTGTTCGGACATATAGATGATTTGTAGTGGAGTGTGCATATATATATATATATATATAGGCACACTCTACTACAAACGCCCAACCAGTCCGAATCGAACGAATACATCATGGTTGTTTCTTTTCGCGTAATTAAAAGAGCGTGCGACATGTGGCCGTGTAATGTCCCACCGTGAAAGTGTAATGTCGCGCACTATACACTTAGGTGAGGAGCAATTTCGAGTTTTTGTGCAGCGGAGCGTATTGTTCATTTTTCTCATTCGGAGTGTAATTTCAACCGTACGAGTGTAATGTCAGCAGTGGATGTGTAATGTTCAACATTGAGCGTGAAATGTCCAACATTGAGAGTGTAATGCCAACAAGTGGAGACTATACACTCAAAAGTGTATACTATACACTCACATTCAGACTATACCTCACAAGTGCAGACTATACACTCGCAAGTGCAGACCATTGAGATTCTAATGTCAACCGTAGGAGTGTAATGTCCAACATTTTAAAGTGTAATGTCCAACATTGAGAGTGACATTACACTCCGAATAAGAAAGTTGAACAATACGCTCTATTGCGCAAAAAATCGAAATTGCCCCTCACTTAAGTGCACAGTGAGCGAAATTTTCCGTGTTTCCATGTGTCAACCATCTGGACACCACGCAAAAATTTGATGGTTGGATCACCCGTTCAGACGGGTTCGCCAGTATAGTGGATTTGTAGCTGAATGTGATTAGATATATATATTGTTGTAGAACGTTAAAACACTTCTGCACCATTGGATCTTTGCTATGATCAATATTTCACACGTGTGGTGCGGGCCCATCTTTTATATAAAAAAATAGATGCGCATGGGTATTATTGTGAAATTGCATAGATATGTATTCGGTCTTCTAACATGGGTGATTCTCTTTCCGAAAATAATTGTTTCTTTTTTTCTAAATTTGATCTCTATTTAATGTGTCTAACACTGATTAAATTTGATCTCTATTTAATTTGTCTACTTTTTTTCTTCTAAATTCGATCTTTATTTAATGAGATTCTCCTTGATGTCCTCATGCACCGTGTAGAATAAATTTCTCTCAATGTCTTTGTAAAGCCATACTACAATTTATTATAGCTACGCGCAATAGTATAGTTGCTTCAATGATATCCACACGTTGTCACTAACAGCTAAACCACATACCCCATTTACACACGATCATTATTCACCTTTCATGTGTAACCTCCTTCAATGTGCTATGCGGGGATCGACTATTATTATTATCCATCAATCAAAATAGCCACACTGAGTTCCTGGCAGCCATACTGGTGCAACTATAGCCACACCAGATATTGAGCAATCATAGTTGGATTCAAACAGACTACAACTTCAGATTGCATATTATGATCATAATACTTATGAATGAAAGTCACTCCTATGCGAAACATGGACAATGATGTTAGTGAATAGCCAAACTAGAACATGGTTGTTATTTTTTGTCAGATTATTGCTTATGGCCATACTACATTTGTGTATAGCCATAGAGAGGTAATACATGGCCACACTTTAAAGTGAATAGTCACACCAGAATATGCATGCATAAATGAACTTCTTATATGAGCACCAATATTTATTTATGATTAGTCTTTTGTATACCAATATGAGCATGCAGATTGATTTTTCATAATGAATTCATATGGCCATACTCAGTTTCATATTAGCCACACTTACTTACTCGGAGCCACACTGACATCCTACTCTCACTTCCAGATTTGTCTTCCATAAATGTCCACGAAAATATTATTCCCAATATTATCTACATATATATATAAATGAATGCACTCCACTACAAACTCCAACAAAACGTCCAAATCCTCATTTAACCTTCCATTTTTTTCGAGCGACGATCAAGCAACACGTGGCGGAGCGGTTCGCTGGCCCCTAATCACAAATAGATGGAGAATTGAGGGCACGCTCTTCATTCTGATCGCGCATTTAAAGCGCGATCATTATGCGATTCTCACTAAAAATAGGCGCATTCAAACCGCGATCGCGCATTTAAAGCGCGATCATTCAGCGATTCACACTAAAAATAGGCTAGATCCAGAGAGCGATCATTCATCATTTCATGTGTTGTTGAACATTATCTAAGTAAGCTAGTTATACAATATATAATAGCATGTTATACATGGTACACTGACATGTTATACATAGATAGTATGACGGTTATACATAAACCTCTGAAGTGGGTAATCGTTTTATGTGCCGATGAACATCATATATATACACTAGTTATACAGTATATAACCGCATGTTATACATGGTACACCACCATGTTCTACATAACCAGTTACACATAAACTTTTGAAGTGAGTAATCGTTTTATGGGCTGCTGCACATCATCTAATTAAATAAGTCAATATCCAATAACAAATCTGTATTTTCAAAATTACTAAAATAATGAAGAATATAAATTAAACATATGTATTTCCAAAAAGATCGATATGCAAAATTAATTAACTATTTGTTATCAAATTTATTGATGATTTATTTTTAAATTAATTGAGCATTTATTACAAATATTTAGTTAGGAAATAAATTATAAGTCAATCTGAGAAGAATATAAGTCTTCATGTCGAAATGACCAGATTGCCCTTCATTTTCCGTCTCGTTCTATTTACTGAGAAGAATTTTCGTCCGCGCCAGGTTTCAACATCTCCACTCTCGCGCGTATATTTAATGGTTATACACGGGTTTGGACATTTTTGGAGTTTGTAGCTGATATCTCTTATATATATATAAAAGGTATCAACTACGAACCTCTTGTTTGGTGTTAAAACGTCCAAACCACCTCTCAACCGTCTGATTTGTGCGGAGCGAATGAGATGGCGCCACGTGTAACCACGCAGATTGGGAGGGAGATAACGGGCACTGACGGAGTCGTTAGGGTGTTGGTGTGTAATATATTTATTTCGCGTGTGTAACTTTTGTGTGTGTGTAACCGACTAGTTGCTATTATGTAACACATTCAAATAGTGCGTACATGTGTTCGGTTTTATGAACGTGTAACCAGTACCTTGGTATTGTATAACACCTACAATATAATTGTATAATCATTCACGTATAGCGTAAAACCATAATTGATCTGTGTAAGAGCTGAATTGTATAACAATGGTTAGTGCGTACATGCGTTCGGTTTTATGAACATGTAACCGGTACCTTGGTATTGTATAACACCTACAATATAATTGTATAATCATTCACGTATGACGTAAAACTATAATTGATCTATGTAAGTGCTGAATTGTGTAACAATGGTTACACACGCGAAACAAGTATGTTACACACCAACACCTCTAACGGTTACGTTAGCGACCGTTATCTCCCTCCCAATCCGCGTGGTTACACGTGTCATCATCTCCTTCACTATGCGCAAATTAGACGGTTAGGAGATGGTTTGGACGTTTTGACGCTTATTTGTGGGTTGTAGCGGAGAGCGCCCCTATATATACATAGGGAAAATTCCAGATAACCCCCCTTAACTATACGCGAGTCTCACATGATCCTCCCCAAGTACAAAATCAAATATGAGAGGTGCTTAAGTATCAAAAAGTTCCACTTTACCCTTTTCCGTTAATTTTTTTAAAAAAATTGTTAAGTTTTTTTTGAAATGATAAAAATATCATTTTATCTGAAAAATTAAAATAAACAAGTAAAAATGATTTTGAACTTTTTTTCTAATTTTCTTGTTTTACAAAATAGAGAATAAAATTCTGTTACTGGTAAAAATAAGTTTTAAAATGTTCTTTTTTGTAAAAAAATGTAAAAATAAAAACTTACTTTTAAACATCGTTTTTTATTTTTATGAATAATTTTTTTAAAAAAATAAATGTTAAATTATTTATTTTTCTTTGTTTTTATTAAAAAAAATTATCATCTTTTTTATTTATTTTAATTTTTCAGATACAAGGGTATTTTCGTCATTTCACAAAAATTAATATAATTTTTTTAAAAATTTACGGAAAATGGTAAAGTGAGACTTTTTGATACTTATGACACCTTTGAAATTGATTTTATACTTAAAGAGGTTCATATAAGACTCGTGTATAATTATCGGGGTTATCTGAAATTTTTCATATATGTTGAAAAAGAGAAGCACACTCATTTATTGCCCTCGTATTCAAGGAAACAAAAACTGTGAGGTAAAATGTTAGAGGGTACACTTCACACTTTAGTTTTGGGGGTCACTAATTTTAATCTCCACACAGTAGTTATTGTTGATTAAAAACATTTCTAAATTATGACAGTAGTTAAATTATTTTGAAACTTCCAATGGTTTATGAAAGTATTTGAAACCGATCCCTAACCAAAGTATTTTGAAAATTTCATATAACCATGAGCAGTTCTATGAAGAGAGGGTTTTTTTTCAAGGTGTATTCATTTATCCTAATGATATAAATTTAATGAAAATTTGAAGATAAAATTATAATTTTATATAATTTTAATGGTAGAATTTAACACCACTAACAAAATGAGAAAAAGTGAAGATTAAGATACCAAAAAAATAAAAATAAAATTAGTTATATAGTAAAGTGAGAATTCACTATAATTAGATGTTCTAAATGTCATTTTCTCTATTATTTAAGGGTGGGTACGGTTCTGATGGAAACCGAACAGGTTAGAACCGACCCAAACTGAATCACTCGATTCTCAATATAAGGGAACTAAACTCAGAACCACTATGTGAAAAACAATTTTGTTTTGGGTTCAGTTCGGTTCTAACTGGCTCAGTTTCGCTCGTACCTAGTTTGAACCGGTTTTTTTTTTAAATTTTGAATTCATCCTTGATTTTTTTTATCACCGAAGATGTGAATTTTATAGAGCTTGCCCAAGCTTCAAAGATGGAAGTAGGGGCTAGGAGAAGAGGAGTGAGTACATAAGTGATATAGTGAAAGAAATGAAAAGTGTTGTTACTATTACATTGGCTATTTTAGCAGCTGACAGAAAGATGTCTGTCTACATGTTGTGACATGAGTTATATACTGAATAAACAAAAGGATGTCTATCCAGAAGTAAAACATTTAGGATGACGACTTCTGGTGAGTTTTCAGTTTTGGAAGATCTCCTAAATGGATTGTGATTCGATATGATTCAGTTGTATAGAAGTTTAAGGAAAATTCATGAAACATACAAGGAAGGGTTTGGAAAACCCTAATGATGCGACGATCAACTACTACAAAAGTCTTACGGTATCCCATTAGTAGTTGCACCTTTTATTTTGTAAATTGACATTTTGTGTTGAGCATTCAGAGTTCCTAATCGTGTTGGACGAGCGTGTTGGGAAGCTGAATGATTTGACTAAAGATCAAGATTTTGTGCTCAATCACTATTCGAAGAAGAATGAGTGTTTGACTGATTTGGGGTGTGTTCGCGCGATTGAAGTCTCGTGCATCCATTGATGAACATAAATTAAACTGAGCAGAGGCGTTGCTCGAAGTGTGGAATTGAGAGAGGATCTCAGATTCAGGGGGAGACCCTGAGATAGGTTATCACTTGTAACAATAGTATAAAGTTAAATGATTTGTGTGATGATCATAGGAACTTGTATGTTTTGATTGGTTATGAAATAGTGAAACCTTTCCACTGGCAGAGTGCCCTAGACGTAGGTGACGTTGCACCGAATTGGGTAACCATATCTCGTGTCATTTACGTTTATGTTCTTTGTGTTATTTTTACTCTGTGTGTTTGCAAGTGTCTATTACTAAATCTTAACATTGTGAGAGACATCTTGCGACTAACCATAATTTCAATTGGTATCAGAGGTGGCATCTAAACCTATAAGTGATTTCCTGGAAAAAAAATTCTGGGAACCTGAAATGGATAGCTTAAGAGAAGGAGGTTCAGTCAACATGCCTCATATGCTGGATGGAACTATGGATATTAGAAGGTTCGCATGAATGCATTCCTAAAATCCATTGACAATCGAACATGGAAGGCATTAATACATGGATGGGAGGCTCCAGAAACCATTGATGCAAACAACGTTGCACACTTCAAACCTGAAAGTGAATGGAGCCCCACAGAAGACTAATCAACCCTATGTAATTCTCGTGCTCTAAATGCCATATTCAATGGAGTTGACCAGAATGTGTTCAGATTGATCAACATATGTACTAGCGCAAAAGAAGCATGGGAGATCTTGGCTACCGCCTATGTAGGGACAACCAAAGTTCGTGAACAGAAACTTCAATAACTTACCACTAGTTTTGAAGCCTTGTCCATGAAGAAAGATGAGACAATAAGTGAGTTCAATGTTCGAATTAGAGATTTAGCAAATGAATCCTACTCTGTAGGAAAACCCATGATGGATGAGCATCTGGTCCGGAAAACCTTAAGATCACTGAGTTCACGATTCAAGATGAAAACTACAACCATAGAAGAAACGCATGATCTAAAATAATTCATATTTGATGAACTCATGAAATCACTTATGACTTTTGAATTCTCGCTTCCCAGTCTGGATAGGAAGCAAAAAGGGATGACACACAGAACCTCCATAACTAGCTCTCTTGAACAGGTAGTTTCTGACTCAGATTCAGACGATGAAACTATTTCTTTGATGGTTAACAATTACAACAAGATTATAATTATATATACGACATTTGACATATTTTTGAGGCAATCAGGGGGAGAAGAAGTGAAGAAGTCGTGAATGGGTGACTAAATGTCAATTCAGATGTGGTGACATCTTTCTGTAAAGTGATACAAATAGAATTTATGAAAATAAAAGTGGTCGCCTAAAAATAGCCAAAGGGGGAGATTGTTGTTACTATTAGATTGGTTATTTTAGCAGCTGACAGAAAGATGTATGTATACATGTTGCGACATGAGTTATATGCCAAATAAACAGAAAGATGTCTATCCAGAAGCAGCAACATAAGAAGTAAACATCTAGGATGACAACTTCTGGTGAGTTTCCATTTTTAGAAGATCTACTAAATGGATTGTGATTCGATATGATTTAGTTGTGTAGAAGTTTAAGGAAACTTCATGAAGCATACAAGGAAGGGTTTGGAAAACCCTAATGATGTGACGATCAACTACTACAAAAGCCTTGCGGTATCCCATTAGTAGTTGCGCCTTTTATTTTGTAAGTTGCCCTTTTATGCTGAGCATTCAAAGTTCTTAAACGTGTTGGACGAGCGTGTTGGGAAGTTGAATAATTTGATTAAAGATCAAAATTTTGTGCTCAATCACTATTCGAAGAAGAATGAGTGTTTGACTGATTTGGGGTGTGTTCATGCGATTGAAGTCTCGTGCATCCATTGATGAACAGAAATTAAACCGAGCAGAGGTGTTGCTCGAATGGTGGAATTGAGAGAGGATCTCATATTCAGGGGGAGACCCTGAGGTAGGTTATCACTTGTAACAATAGCATAAAGTTAAATAATTTGTGTGATGATCATAGGAACTTGTATGTTTTGATTGGTTACGAAATAGTGAAACCTTTCCATTAGCAGAGTGCCCCCAGACGTAGGTGACGTTGCACCGAACTGGGTAACCATATCTCGTGTCATTTATGTTTATGTTCTGTGTGTTCTTTTTACTTTGCGTATTTGCAAGTGTCTATTACTAAACCTTAACATTGTGAGAGACATCTTGCGACTAACCAGAATTTCAAAAAGTACATCATGAACATCACAGTGACAACCCTTTAAGAGACGATTCGATCTTCCAAATTTGGAGGTGTGTTGTTGTAGATGAAGTCGTTGTGTGCTAACTAAAGAAACCAGAGGATTAGGTTGCACAGGGGATTCCATTTACTTGCAAGAGAACAGTCGTGGATGAGGCGCGACCACAGGTAAAAAAAAAACTCTGATTGACTTCAGAAAAATTATGCGGCACTCGTGTTTTGACATAAAGTGACCCCAAACGCCATGGGTCCAAGCATAGTGGAGAAGAACATGCCCTACAGTTTCGAACGCTAAGTGACAGGATTGACAAACATTCTGAGCCAGGGGATCAGAATGCCTCTGTTGGCCAAGAAATCTCTAGTTGGGTGGGCATTATGTGCGGCGATCCAAAAAAAACTCTGAATCTTGGGAGAGATAGAGGTTTGCCAGATGACCTTGGGCCAATTTGTGTATGTGGATGACGAGGCTTGTGCTAGGTTGTACATGGCTTTCACTGAATAACCTTTCTCATTATGAACCCACAACAATTGATCGTGTTTGGATATGTTTGAAGCGAAGGGTCGAACACAAAGACCTTTGGATCTATAGCTAGAGAGTATAGGCGGGGGAAGCGTGAAGCCATAGTGAAGGTACCTGCCCAATTATCAGTCCAAAATCGAATGAGTAGTCCCGAACCAAGCCTCCACTTTAGGTGCCGCGAGCCCATCATATTCAAGAATTCTGGTTCGGAACTGAGCGAGAATAGATGCTGAAGAAAGGAGGAGCCGGCCTGAGAAGCGAAACTGAACAGGTCACACTCCTTACTTTCCCATTTATATTTCTCACATAACACTGATTTCATGAGAGAGTTCGATTCGGTAGCAAATCGCCACCACCATTTGCCTAGAAGACATTTTTTCACCAAGCCCAAGCTTCTGATATTCAGACCACCCTGCTTCTTGGGTTTACACACTTTTGCCCAGCTCACCTTACAGATGGCTTTCCTTTCCAGATTATTGGACCATATAAACGTTTTTTGAACCTGCTCCATCTTGCGAATTACAGCTTTAGGGGCTTTATAAACTGACATGCAGTACATTGGGAGACTTGCCAAAAAGAATTTAATAAGAGTGATTCTTCCCCTCGACATATAAGTAGCGCCCTTGCCATAATGCTGATTTATTTGCGCCCTTCTCATAATGCTAATTTATTTGAGAATTGGCAAGCTCGACTCTTGAGTATTGATAATTTCCCAGGAGATACAATTTCGTCTTTGCATAGTTGATTTTAAGTCCCGAGATGCATTCAAAACAGATTAGAATTGATCGGGCGTTCCTTATCAAGCTCGGGTCTGCTTTAAGACATAGGATTGTGTCGTTTGCAAACTGCTAATGGGTGATGTATAGGCTCGAGCTGAGTTTCATGTCAACAATGCGACCAGACAGTTCCGCAACTTGTAACATCATGTGTAAACCTTCACCCGTAATTATGAATAGTAATGGAGACAAAGGACAACCTTGACGGATACCTTGAGTGAAATCAAAGTCTGTCGACGGGCTGCTATTGATTATAACAGAGGCTAAAGTTTTGAGACAAGATGCGATCTAGCTTATCCATCTTTCTCCGAAGCCCATACAATTTATCCCCAATTCACATGGATAGAAGATATCCCCAATTCACATTGTCGAAGGCTTTCTCAAAGTCAAGTTTTATGATCGAACAGTCACTCCTCGATCTTTTGATTCTGTCCACAATCTCGTTTGTGACAAGTATATTGTCCGCAATCTGTCTTTCTCCCACAAACGCCGACTGGGTATCACTAATGATCTGGTCGATAACCCTCTTTAGCCCGGCTGCTAAGATTTTGGCTAAGATCTTGTATGGGGCTGTGGTATGACTTATTGGCCTTAAATCAAAGCATGTTTGAGGCGACGAAACCTTAAGGCTTAGGGCAATGAAGCTCGCATTCAGGCCCATCCCGATGATGCTCGATCTGTGGAAAGAAGATAAGAAAGCCATCATGTCGGTTTTGATGATCTCTCAACATTTTTGGAAGAAAAGCAAAGAGAAACCATCCGGCCCTAGCGCTTTAACACCGTTACAGTCCTTGATTGCCCCCAAAACCTTCTCTTCAGAGAACTCAGCTTCAAGCAAAACTGCCTCCTCGTTGGATATGGTATTTATTGGCAGGTTTGTAAGGTGAATCAAACAAAATTAAGTCTAATTTAAAGCCAAAACATTAAATTTGTAATTATAAAAGGTACTAACAAAAATCATATGTTAAGATTTAATTATTACAACTCAGTTGAAATATAAAGTTTGCACCAAAAATAAAAATTAAAGATAAATAATGTACGAGAGATGGACACATGGTGATGCGGACCAGTTCGATTGTTACCAATTACCCGACAGTTTTGAGTTTTAAGAATTATGATCAAATTAAAAATGGTTCTCTTGAATTTAAAATCAAAACTGAACTATCAACTACGATTTTAGTAAATTTCGTTTGATTTTATGACCGATTTCGGTTTAAGGTGTCTGCCCCAGATTATTTATTACTAAACTAGAAAGACATGTCGACAATTAAAGCAGCATAATTATACCAAAATAGTAGTAGAATTAGATAATATAATAAAATTTAAAATGACTGAAATTATTGGATAATTATTGAGAAAGTCTTGGGCCCTATGGCCAGGGTGAAGCATAGAAGAGGACAAAAACATAAACACATGGTCACATGGCCTTGCACATGAAACACTAACACTCAAGTTTCTGTACTTCTGTTTCGCGCAGCCAACTTCCATCCCATAATTGTTCTTTATTTTTATATATTTTATTTCACCTTACAAATAATTGTTTATAGTATTTTACGAAATTATAAACTAGTTTTTTTTAATTAGGAGTATCTATACATGTACTGATCAGTGGCATACATAGCCAATCATTAAAATCATTGCCTTTGTATGATTCTGCTACTGCTAGCTGTGCTGTGGTAGAGCTTTTTTAGATTTCATGTGAGCTGTTGTGTTGTGGTTTATTTTGATCATATATGTATATATATGATTTTAATAGCAATTTAAGATTGCATATAAGATTTCTATGATATTTTATTCAATCAAACAAAACATTAAAAGTCAGTTTGAACTTATATATTTATAAATATCAAAAAATGATTTTTAAAGAATTTTCTATACGTTGTTAGAGTCATTCGTAAAAATGCATGTAGTTTATAAACGCGTTCACAATTCGATGTATACATTCTCTAAACCTTTATGCCATGAAGCGCAACTTTCCATTTAGCTCTTCGATTTTTCGTTGCCGGTTTCAATATTTCGCGTACTCATGTTCGGGAAAATAAAAACAATACCTTGTGATGTTTCGGTGAAATGACCAAAAACATCACAGTTTGTTGAAATTACACACAACTGTCATTAATATTGTGATGTTTAATATTCTTAAGTTTGTATGCATTTTAATGAGATACACATAAACAATACAACAAGGACCTGGCATTTTCAATCTGATTGAAACGAGATAGAGGATAACAAAAGTTACTCAATACTCTTGTATATAAGTATACTTTGTATGATTTGAGGGTGGCAATAAAGAAATATAGTGTAGAAAGCAGGGGCAAAATGGTACAACTCAAGTCTATAAAAAGGAGAGGAGATGCATGTTTTTTTCACACCCATGCACACAAGCTCCAAACCCCATTTTAACTATTATAATTCTCCCAAATTCATTTTCATTGCTTGAGTACTGACTGAAATTGATACAAAAATGGTGTCTAGAGTTGAAGAAGCCATGAAGATGAAGAAGCAACAAGAGAAGCAGATCCATGGACATCGCTACGATCAGCAGAAGAAGAATGTTCAGATACAGATGGTCTGCAACAAAACCAAAACCATAAAGTTCAAGAGAAGCTCCTCCAACCTCGAAGAAGACGGTGCCTCCTCCGCCATTCTTCTTCTCGCCTGCATAGCTTGCACTCCAAGCAACTACACATAGTAGTTTCTTTATAATTATTAAGGATAAATTCTATGATATGTTTTTTCTATGTTTCGATCATACTTTGATATAAGTTACAATATATATACACCTAAGTTGAACTCTGTAGTTCATTTCTACTCTGTTGTAGTAATTAATTGGTCTAAATTAGTATGATTGTAGTATTTGGATATTAATGGTGAAATTAATTATTATTATTATCATGAAAGAACAATATAATGGAGTGATAATAATCAATATCGATTACATAAATAAATAAAACGTGCTATAAATATGGGGGGACAGCACAGCACAGCCTTGCACATGGAAGATACTACAGAACACATGGGAGCTGTGTCTTAATCTGCCCCCTATTCTTGCTAATTTCATAAATTACAATCATGAAAAGAAAAAAAAAAGTATTCTGGTATAATTCAGCGTGAATAACGAGTAGGAATGGCGACAAAAATCGAGCATTCGACCCAAAAATGTATTCAAATAAAATAGGTATGAGTATATAACACAAAGATGTAAATATCGCATGACGTTATAATGTCGGACATGAATTTTCGGAATTATGATAGGCCATGTCGGTTTTATGGCAAAATTTTGACATGATGATATTATAATTTGATTAATTTTTATTTGCAGTTGATTGTGATCTATTTGTAAGAGTTAAATAATACACATTTGATATTAAAAGTCTTCAATGGGACAACCAACTGTTTGAGTTTGATTCTTTTAAAGTTGTGCATCCTTTTTCAGCCATCGCTTGTTTAGTCTTCAATGGGACATCCAACGACGGCATGATTCTTTTTTCACCTAATATATCTAGACCGACAATGCAAACTCTCTTTAAGTTGCTCCATAGTTCTATTCTTTTCTTTCTTTTTCCTTGTTTTGTACTTAGTGTTTTCCTTCCTAGCTTGGAAATCGACTCTCTCTTCTTTAGTATAATCAATTTATCATCTCATCCGTTATCACTAAAATTAAAATATTTTGACATTTTATTTTAAATTTTACATTTGCTAGTGAAAGGCATAACTATATCAAAGTAAATGGTAGTAGAATAAGGGGTTTAATCGTGTACAAATCCTATATTCGTGTACAAATATAGGAATGATTTTCAGCTACTAAATGAAAAAATAAATGGTGTAGATATGTGATGACTCATCTAATGGCATTAGTTGTAATTATTAATAACTTACATTTTGTTTTTGTTATTTAACACTAATGACAAGGGTAAATTAATATTTTCATACGATTTCATTTTAATTATCTCATTTAATTTGTATTTAACATCAATAATTACTTCCACAATTATAAAATCTTTCCATTTACGATTAAAAAATATCGGTCAACAACCAAATAATATTTTTGGTTGTTGAACGATATTTTTTGTTTTAAATATTAGTGTCGCATGTTTATATTGTTTCATTGTAGTGTTGTATGATTTCATTGTTTCATGAATCATATATTTATTTCCATTCCTAATGTCTTATGCTTTCATTATGTCCTTGCACCGTCATATTTTCCATTGTTCCATAAACAATATATATATTTTCATTGTTCCATTATCAATGTTTTATACTTTCATTATTCCATATAAGTTATTTGTATTCTTATTTATTCACGGACAGTGTCATCTTCTTGCATTATTTCATACACATGCTTATTATTTATATTGTTCCAATATTCCAAACATAATTTATAAGGCTTTAGATTTAAGCACAACTCAACACACGAAATGACCTCAAATATTTTTCTCTATAATCATTTTCCCAACCATATTAACAAAAATCAAACAAATTACAATAACAATAACATTAGTATATGTGAATTTAATGGTGCATGTACGCAAATTATTATTGATTTTTACAACTTTTGCTGTCCCATAAAAATACATGTACGGTTATTTTTTTGCGTCCCTATAGACGAACCAGAAATCCACACGTCATGTTGTATTTTATGTAGGGCTGAATTCATGCTTCCAGTGTCTCGAATCGCATTCCATGCATGGCTTAAAATCATCCGGGCAGCAGGGCATATAAATATCATCTGTCAAATGATATTTATTCCATGGTTCCCTTAATTTAGGGCTGAATTCATGCTTCCAGTGTCTCGAATCGCATTCCAACGCATGGCTTAAAATCATCCGGGCAGCAGGGCATATAACCACCGTATGCATCTTGAACCCATCCACCAATTGATGGAACCATGGAATAAATATCATTTGACATAACCATAGACCCAATATCATCTGATGGAACCATGGAGCATATCTCATCCGATGTAACCATTGAACCAATATCATCCGATGGAACCATGGAACAAATATCATCTGGTGGAATCATGAAACCAATATCACATGTTGCACCTACGACATGGATCTGAAAAAAGAAAATAGAGATCGAAAAGGAATGAGGTTTTTACCTTTAGGCAGTTTCGAGAGTCATGGACGAAAGCGCGGAGGGACGAACCGCGAAGGCCACGGGCAAAGACGTGAAGAGAGAGTAAAGAACCGCGGAAGGAGGCGGTGGTGCAATAGAACTTCAATCCGTGGAAGGCGGCGCAACAAAACTTCGATTCAGAGTGTAATGGTTTTGATCTGGAGGCACGACGAATTCGATACAGAGGACGGCGACGCAAGAGTTTCGATCCGGAGGTCGGCGGCGCGCAAAACTTCGATCCATACGATTGGTTATGGCAGATGATAGCTTGAAGCGCGGAGAAGATGAGAGTCTAGAATTAGGTTTGAGATTCATGAATCGTAAATGTAAATGAAATATAGGTTTCATGTTTACAGATTTGCCCTTATGGTATTTTTTTTCATTTATTTTACTAATAAATTCACTAATTATTACGGATCATTGGTTTAAAACCATCGCATAAATGATATATATTCTTAGATTTGTATCTAAGAGACCATTTGTCAAGGAGTGCATCCATAGAATATAAAGTTATATAATTGCAAATGATGCATAGTATTAGATTTGTAAATCGCAATCACTTTCATATTCTCTTATAATATGCATATTATTTTATTTTACTTTTTTCTATTTGAGCTTCTTCTCATTGTTTCCTCCACCATTCACCACTAAAACTGAGATTCAAGCCGGTGAGACTTTGTTTTCGCCGAGCAGGAGATCTGGTCTCGCCAGCTTGGCCAAGTCGGCGAGATTTTAGCCCGAAACTCGCCGAGCAGGTCTCGTCGGGAATGGTCATAGTCAGCGAGATATTGCATCAATATCTCGCCGGGTTGGTGAACCCCAAAATCTCGCTGGCTAGGTGAGAACCTTCCCGGAGAGACTTTCAATATATCGCCGGTAGGTTGAAAAACCTAGCCAGCGAGACTTTGGTCAATATCTCGCCGGCTAGGATCTACAGCCTACCCGACGAGACTTTGGTCAATATCTCGCCGGCTAGGATCTACAGCCTACCCGGTGAGATTTTGGCCAATTTCTCGCCAGCTAGGTTAAATGACCAACCCGGTGAGATATTGACCAAAGTATCGCCAGATAGGTTAAATGTGTATTTTTTTTAAAAATACGGGTTTTGAAATTATATAATTCCAAGACCCATAATTCTTAAGTAATAAACAGTAGACTGAGAACTTCAATTATCGCACAAAATGTCACAACTGAACGTTCTCCCAATCATGTTCTTTACACAAAGAAGCATCAATATGCATACATATTAAACTTCAGCACACAAAGCTCGAATCAATCACCCGAATATTTTCCATATAACGCTGCAAAGTTAAACTAATTACAATCAACAACCCAATATATTTGTCAGTCCCTCACTCTCATGTCGAGTACAATAGAACAAGTTACAACATACAATCCAAAGTAAACAAATAACATTTCTCTAAAGTTAATCATTGAAGAACTTGAAATGTGAAGCTATTACCTGAGGATATCGACCTCATCCTCACTCGTATGTGGACCTCAACAGAATTATAAAGTACCTGCTCATATGTTAGAGACAAAGACACTAACCTAGGAGACAAATATTCAAGTGAAAATATACGGCATATTAATTGAAATACATGACTTAATAATGGAAATACGGATGAGGTCGATACGTCTTGAATGTCGTCAACGACATCATAGTGGAAAATTTATGTCACAAATGTCTTGTTCTAAAAAACTATATATAGCCATCTCATTCAAATTTATAATTTTAGAAGTTATGATAAGATGATACATCATATTAGTATCTCAACCCTTCTATTCATCCATGTTTAAATAAGAAAATAATTTCTACCATTTTAATTGAACCAACACACAACACACACACACACACACACACACACACATATATATATATATATAAAAGGGATTTGACTGTGTTGTGATATTCTCGAGCCTAAGAACCAGCCAAGCCACACGTGTCTCTCTCAGAGAGGAAGAAAAAACTCCGTTATTTCTTTTTGAATAAAGCGAAGCTTGCGGCACAAGCAACGCATAACTTTAAATTTCTGTCTTTATTTTCCATGCGTTTTTTGCTATTTTTTAGCGTACGTTTGTCTCTGTAATTCCTATATTTACTCTCCCATAATCGTAGCTTAATAGACAGTTCAATACAAATCATTTGCTCATCTTTCTCTTACTCTGTTTTTTACTCAAATTCCAGAATAACATCTGGTATCAGAGCTTGCAGGGAAGATGACGAATGATAACTCCAACAATGTTGATGAGAACACCTCGACAAAAGAATCATCAAGAAGGGAAACAAGCATCTCATATGAGACGAGAGGCCAAGGACGACCGAGCCTGCATGTCGCATATCCCATGTTGGCAGATGACAACTATGGGGTGTGGGCATATAAGATGGAGATTGCTATGAAGACGCTGGGGGTATGGGCTGTAATTATAGGAAGCGAGGTGAATGAAGAGAGAGATATGGCAGCACTGGCTGTGATCTCACAAGTCGTCCCGGACGCGGTATTGATGGCGATATTAGAGAAGAAGACAGGAAAAGGAGCTTGGGAGGCCCTGAAAGAAATGAGAATGGGAGAAGCAAAAGTCATGAAGGCTAATGCTCTAGTGTTGAAAAGAGAATTCGACAGACTCCTAATGAAAGAGAACGAATCTGTAAGTGATTTCACTCTAAAACTGTCAACTATTGTGAACCAGATAAGAATCATGGGAAGCACAATAACAGAAGAAGATGTAATAGAGAAGCTATTCAGATCTGTGCCAGAAAGGTTCATACCTATTGTTAGCACAATCCAACAATGGGCCGATATGACTACCATGACGGTGACAGAAGCAGTAGGTCGACTCAGGACCTTTGAATCTGCAATGAAAGGAAGACAAGGAGAAAAAGAAGAAGATCCACAACTATTACTCACCAAGGCACAGTGGGAAGCACTTGCAGAGAAGAATGGGAGAAAAGGTGAAGGGTCAAGTTCCAACAGAGGAAGAGGTCGTGGCAGAGGTCGCCCGAACTCGAAGAACAATCGAAAGATTGATAAAACCAAGGTAAAATGTTTCAATTGTGGTGATTTTGGTCACTATGCAAATGAATGTAAAGCCTCCGAAGAAGTGAATTATGCAGAGCAACCTGAAGACGAAGAAGGTACTCTGTATATGATGAAAGTCTGCAAACTCGAGAAGAAGCAGGAAGAAGAGATTGTGTTGCTGAACGAGTCAGGATCAAATCCAGATTCCAAAATCAAGAACCCGGGTTATTGGTACCTGGACACAGGAGCCAGTAATCACATGACTGGCTGCATCAACAGTTTCTCAAAACTAGATAAGAAGATAACAGGCTTGGTAAAGTTTGGAGATGGCTCCATCGTCAAAATCAAAGGGCGAGGAACAATTTTGCTTGAAGGACAGAATGGTGAGCACAAAACGTTGATGAACGTTTACTATATTCCTTGCCTGAAGAGCAACATTATCAGCCTGGGACAGCTCGACGAAGAAGGATGCAGAATCGAAGTCGAGAGTGGATACCTGAAGGTATTTGATGCTGACAAGAAGCTCCTAGCCATGGTGAAAAGAACCCGAAACAGGTTGTACGTTCTAAACCTTCACCACACCACTCCAATTTGTCTGTTTACAAAAACAACAAATGCAGAGTGGCTTTGGCATGATCGTTTCGGGCATTTGAGTTTTGATACTCTAGCAAAGATGGGTAAGAATGGGCTGACTAGAGGTCTGCCTGTCATAAATCATATTGAGCAGCTCTGTGAGGCTTGCCTGGCAGGAAAGCAAAGAAGAGCACCATTTCCTAAAGCCTCGACCTACAGAGCTGAAAAAAACTTGGACCTGGCTCACGCGGACTTGTGCGGTCCTATCAGTCCTGAAACACCAGGAGGTAATCGATACTTTCTTCTCCTTGTTGATGACCATTCTCGGTTTATGTGGGGGGTGCTGATAAAAACTAAAGACTCATCGTTAAAAGTTTTTAAAAACCTGAAAAGCCAACTGGAAGTAGAAACAGAGCGCAAACTGAAGGCATTGCGCACTGACAGAGGAGGAGAATTCATGTCAAACGGTTTTAAGAGTTTTTGCGAAGAACAAGGCTTGATGAGATACATGACAGCTCCTCGGTCACCTCAGCAAAACGGTGTCGCGGAGAGAAGAAATCAAACAATTGCAGGAGTAGCTCGCTGCCTGTTAAAGAACAGAAGAGTACCAGGAAGATTCTGGGGAGAAGCAGTAATGACTGCTATCTATCTTCTGAATCGATCAATGACAAGGAGCTTAAAGGAGAAAACACCCTATGAAGCCTGGCATGGGAAGAAGCCAAATGTACAACATCTGAAGGTGTTCGGGTGTATAGCACACATAAAGATCACAGATAACAATCTGAGAAAACTTGATGACAGAAGCATGAAAGTTGTGTTTTTTGGCTATGAGACAGGTTCAAAGGCGTATCGATTCTTCAACCCACATACCAAAAGGGTGATAATTAGCCGAGATGCAATCTTTGAAGAATCAAAAGGGTGGAACTGGAGTCATGAGGAAGAAGAGGCGCCAGAAGAAAGTGACAACATCTTCACTATAAATTGGGAAGCAGAAACAGAGCAACAAGAAGAGGAAGAAAGTCAAACTGATGACAGAATCCTTACTCCTCAACATCCACCTGAAGAAGCTCAAGCTATCACCACACCTCGAAAGGAGAGATCCCTGCAAGAAATCTATGCAGAGACTACTGAAGTAGAAACAGAGTACGACGACCTCTGTTTTCTGTCATCTGAAGAACCAGAAAACCTGAACGAAGCTATGAATGATCCATCTTGGAAGAAAGCCATGCAAGAAGAACTCCAAAGCATACGCGAAAATGACACATGGAAGCTGGTAAGCCTCCCTGAAGGACAAAAATTAATTGGCTTAAAATGGGTCTTCAAATTAAAGAAGGATGAAAATGAGAGGGTGTCTAAACATAAGGCTCGGCTCGTTGCTAAGGGGTATGTTCAGAAAAATGGAATAGACTTTGAAGAGGTTTTTGCTCCAGTGCCTCGAATCGAGACAATAAGGCTCGTTCTAGCATTGGCAGCAGAAAGAGGATGGGAGGCTCACCATATGGATGTAAAATCTGCATTCCTTAACGGTGAGCTTAAAGAAGATGTGTTCGTGGCACAACCACCAGGATTTGAAGACTCAGGTAAACCTTGTCATGTTTTAAAAATGAAAAAAGCGCTTTATGGACTAAAGCAGGCGCCCAGAGCTTGGAACCTGAAACTCGATGAGGGCCTAAGGATGCTTGGGTTCAGAAGAAGCCACCTGGAGCATGTTGTCTACATCAAACCTCAACTCATTGTAGGGGTATATGTGGATGATCTAATAATCGCAGGTGAAGATCCTATGAAGATATCGGAGTTCAAGTCACAAATGATGAAGATGTTCAAGATGAGTGATCTTGGGCTCCTCACCTATTACCTGGGAATTGAGGTTCAACAGGACAATGAAGGGATCAGTTTGAGCCAAAGAAGATATGCAGAAAAAATAATTGCAGGGACAGGGCTGAAGAGCTGTAATCCCTGCAAAACTCCAATGGAGCAGAGGCTCATACTAAAGAAGGAAGGAGAAGGGAAGCTGATTGATGCCACAACATATAGAAGTATAGTGGGAAGCCTCAGATACCTCGTAAACACCCGGCCCGATCTTGCTTTCTCTGTGGGATTTGTGAGCAGATTCATGGAGAAGCCAAGAGAATCTCACTTTGCAGCAGTAAAACAAATTCTCAGGTATGTAAAAGGCACTTTGAGTTATGGAATAAAATACAAGAAGTCAAGAAATGAAGGGAAGATCATAGGGTACAGCGACAGTGACCACGCCGGAGACACTGCTGATCGGAAAAGTACCACTGGCGTCGCTTTCTTCCTGGGAGAAAGCATAATTTCTTGGACTTCACAGAAACAGAGGGTTGTTGCCTTATCCTCATGCGAAGCCGAATATATGGCAGCAACCACTGCAGCTTGCCAAGGTGTGTGGCTAGCAAGGCTGATAAGTGAACTTACTGGAGAAGAAGTCAAGACGGTAGAGCTACTAATTGACAACAAATCGGCGTTACTACTAAGTAAGAATCCAGTTTACCATGACCGTAGTAAACACATCGACACGCGATACCACTACATTCGTGAATGTGTAGAAAACAAGATGATAGAGATCAAGCACATTAGATCAGAAGAACAAAAGGCAGATGGTCTTACAAAAGCTCTGGGAAAATCGAAGTTTCTTGAATCAAGAAAAAACTTGAAGATTGAAGAAGATGCAGGCTCAAGAATAGGAGGGTGATTGTTGTGATATTCTCGAGCCTAAGAACCAGCCAAGCCACACGTGTCTCTCTCAGAGAGGAAGAAAAAACTCCGTTATTTCTTTTTGAATAAAGCGAAGCTTGCGGCACAAGCAACGCATAACTTTAAATTTCTGTCTTTATTTTCCATGCGTTTTTTGCTATTTTTTAGCGTACGTTTGTCTCTGTAATTCCTATATTTACTCTCCCATAATCGTAGCTTAATAGACAGTTCAATACAAATCATTTGCTCATCTTTCTCTTACTCTGTTTTTTACTCAAATTCCAGAATAACAGACTGACTATTGCCAGCCGTTGTTAAAGCCTTGTGGACGTTAACATTGGAGTGCGTCGCCCTTAAACTAGAATTTTAGCACTACTTAAGTAGTTATTTTTGTGTTGTGTTTCTGAAAGGGAGTATTGGTGCGAGAAATTATACTTGCAAGTTATCATGGACTGTAAAATTGAAAATGGTAAGCAATGAATAAACAGTATGGCATTTGCCAATTATAAATTATGCATTGAATTATTTGTGTTATTTCATATTCTAGAATATATGTAAACTAGTGTCATTAAATGTATAGTAAATATCGTTTGTATCGCACAGTATAGTATAAAATCACAAACCAAACAACGATTAAATCATAAAAAACATAGAAATATCAATCAGAAATTGATTGAATTTATGTAACTGATAAGTAGCAGATTAGGGCTAGCATAGCAAATCCAAAACAGATCCAATCCAAATCCAGAACACAAAGTTCAAAGTAAAAACAATTCGAGAATCAAAATAATTCATATAAACTACATATGTATCAAAATAATTCAAGCATCAAGCAATTCAGTATTGCATTACCCTAAACCCAATTCAGAACCTAAACCCCATTTAACCTAAAATCAATGAATCCAACCCTAAATCCAACAGACCAAACCCTAAATCAGTGAATCAAACTTTAAATCCCAAAATAAGTGAATCCAACACAAATTCAATCCAAACTCAAACAAATTCAATCCTCAACCAATCATAAATTTCATGAAAAAACTCAACAATTATCAAATCTCAAACCCTAACTCCATAAATTGCATTAACATAAACCCAATTCAGAACCCTAAACCCTTTTATTAGACACTTACCAGGTCCTGAGGTTGAAGACGAGGTCGGACAGAGATGGAAGAGACCGGACGGTGGTGATGGCGAGCTGGAGCTGGAGCTTCAGGCAAGCAGTCGAGCTGGACGAACCTGAGCAGGGCTAGACGGCGAGGTCGGGAAGAACGACGACGGAGCTAGAGGCGACGTCAGGCCGCAGACTTCAGTCAGAGAGGATCGACGACGACAAGGAGTGCGAGAGCAGAGTTCACAGAGTGGGAGCGGGAGGGAAAATGTGGGAAATTCACTAAGTGCTGAAATTATAGGAACTCTTTCCCAGCGAGATATTGGTAAAAGTCTCGTCGGGAAAGAGTTTATATTTATAAAAATAATAATTTTATAAATATAAAACCTTTCCCGGTGAGACTTTGAACAATATTTGGTCGGAAAAGATTTATATTTAAAAATATTTTTATATTTTTATATAGGAGGTCACGTGCATTTAAATTAGACACGTGCCACCTAGCCGGCGAGACTTTGACCAATATCTTGTCGGGAAAGAGTTTACATTTTAAAAATGAAAATTTAAAATTTTAGATCGATGTCGATTTGAAAATAAAATTGTTCGAAATTTTACCCGGCATAGAGAAATATATCTTCGGTTCCATCCGTAAGGTTGGATTAAAACAAATATTTTGACAATATTGAATCGTCTTGCACGTAGAGGTTTAAGATTATGGGAAGTAAGGGTTTACATACCCTAAACATACGATATTCACATCCCAAATGTAAAAAAATTGAATCATAAAAATCGAAACCGTTGGATATGTAGATTATGATGGTTTACATATGTAAACTGAATTTTAGCCAAATCAAACAAGAGGATCATAGACGATAAGTCAACCATAAAATTCAAAATTTTATAATTAATCTGTATCTTTCCGGGCGAGACTTTGACCAATATCTCATCGGGAAAGAGTTTATATTTTAAAAATGAAAATTTAAAATTTTACAACGAGGTCGATTTTAAAATAAAATTATTCAAAATTTTACCCGACATAGAGAAATATAGCTTTGGTTCCATCCGTAAGTTTGGATTAAAAAAAATATTTTAACAATATTGAATCGTCTTGAACGTAATAGTCTGGGTTATGAGAAGTAAGGGTTTACAGACCCTAAACATACGATGTTCACATCCCGAATGTAAGAAAATTGAATTATAAAAATCAAAACCGTTGGTTATGTAGATTACGATGGTTTACCTATGCAAACTAAATTTTAGCCAAATCGAACCAGAGGATCATAGAAGATAAGTCGACGGAGTATTTAGTCAACCATAAAAGTCAAAGTTTTATAATTAATCTATATCTTTCCCGACGATACTTTGACCAATATCTCGCCGAGAAAGAGTTTACATTTTAAAAATGAAAATTTAAAATTTTAGAACGAGGTCGATATGAAAATAAAATTGTTCGAAATTTTACCCGACATAGAGAAATATATCTTTGGTTCCATCCGTAAGGTTGGATTAAAATTTTTTTTTTTGACAATATTGAATCGTCTTGAACGTAATAGTTTAGGGTTATGGGAAGTAAGGGTTTGAATACCCTAAACATACGATGTTCATATCCCGAATGTAAGAAAATTGAATTATAAAAATCAAAACCGTTGGATATGTAGATTATGATGGTTTACCTGTGTAAACTAAATTTTAGCCAAATCGAACCAGAGGATCATAGAGGATAAGTCGACGGAGTATTTAGTCAACCATAAAAGTCAAAATTTTATAATTAATCTATATCTTTCCCGACGAGACTTTGACCAATATTTCGCCGGGAAAGAGTTTACATTTTAAAAATGAAAATTTAAAATTTTAGAACAAGGTTGATTCAAAAATAAAATTGTTCGAAATTTTACCCGACATAGAAAAATATATCTTTGATTCCATCCGTAAGGTTGGATTAAAAAATATATTTTGACAATATTGAATCGTCTTGAATGTAGTAGTTTAGGGTTATGGGAAGTAAGGGTTTACATACCCTAAACATAAGATGTTCACATCCCGATTGTAAGAAAATTGAATTATAAAAGTCAAAACCGTTGGATATGTAGATTATGATGGTTTACCTATGTAAACTAAATTTTAGCCAAATCGAACCATAGGATCATAAACGATAAGTCGATGGAGTATTTAGTCAACCATAAAAGTCAAAATTTTATAATTAATCTATATCTTATGGGAAGTAAGGGTTTACATACTCTAAACATACGATGTTCACATCCCGAATGTAAGAAAATTGAATTATAAAAGTCAAAACCGTTGGATATGTAGATTATGATGGTTTACCTATGTAAACTAAATTTTAGCCAAATCGAACCACAGGATCATAAACGATAAGTCGACGGAGTATTTAGTCAACCATAAAAGTCAAAATTTTATAATTAATCTATATCTTTCCCGGCGAGATTTTGACCAATATCTCGCCGGGAAAGAGTTTTACATTTTAAAAATGAATATCTAAAATTTTAGATCGAGGTCGATTTGAAAATAAAATTGTTCGAAATTTTACCCGGCCTAGAGAAATATATCTTCGGTTCCATCCGTAAGGTTGGATTAAAAAAAATATTTTGACAATATTGAATCGTCTTGAACGTAGAGGTTTAATGTTATGGGAAGTAAGGGTTTTCATACCCTAAACATACGATGTTCACATCTTGAATGTAAGAAAATTGAATTATAAAAATCGAAACCGTTGGATATGTAGATTATAATGGTTTACCTATATAAACTAAAGTTTAGCCAAATCGAACCACATGATCATAGCCGATAAGTCGACGGAGTATTTAGTCAACTATGAAAGTCAAAGTTTTATAATTAATCTATATCTTTCCCGACGAGATTTTGACCAATATCTCGTCGGGAAAGAGTTTACATTTTAAAAATGAATATTTACAATTTTAGACCGAGTTCGATTTGAAAATAAAATTGTTCGAAATTTTACCCGACATAGAGAAATATATCTTTGGTTCCATCTGTAAGGTTGGATTAAAAAAATCATTTTGACAATATTGAATCGTCTTGAACGTAGAAGTCTAGGGTTATGGGAAGTAACAGTTTGCATACCCTAAACATACGATGTTCACATCCCGAATGTAAGAAAATTGAATTATAAAAATCGAAACCGTTGGATATGTAGATTATGATGCTTTACCGTTGAAACCGTCAGACCTGAGAGGGGCTGGACGGCGAGGTCGGGAAGAACGGCGACGGGGCTAGAGGCGACGTCGGGCCGGGGAATTTAGTCAGAGAGGAACGACGACGACAAGGTGCGCGAGAGCAGAGTTCGTAGAGTGGGAGCGGGAGGGAAAATGTGGGAAAATTCACTAAGTGCTGAAATTATAGGAACTCTTTCCCGGCAAGATATTGGTAAAAGTCTCGCCGGGAAAAAGTTTATATTTATAAAAATAATTTTATAAATATAAAACCTTTCCCGGTGAGATTTTGAACAATATCTTGTCGGGAAAGAGTTTATATTTAAAAAATATTTTTATATTTTTATGTAGGAGGTCACGTGCATTTAAATTAGACACGTGCCACCTAACCGGCAAGACTTTGACCAATATCTCGCCGGGAAAGAGTTTACATTTTATAAATGAAAATTTAAATATTTAGATTGAGGTTGATTTGAAAATAAAATTGTTCGAAATTTTACCCGATCTAGAAAAATATATCTTCGGTTCCATCCGTAAGGTTGGATTAAATTTTTGTTGTTGACAGTATTGAATCGTCTTGAATGTAGAGGTTTAGGGTTATGGGAGATAAGGGTTTACATACCCTAAACATACGATGTTCACATCCCGAATGTAAGAAAATTGAATTATAAAAATCAAAACCGTTGGATATGTAGATTATGATGGTTTACCTATGTAAACTAAATTTTAGCCAAATCGAACCACATGATCATAGATGATAAGTCGACGGAGTATTTAGTCAACCATAAAAGTCAAAATTTTATAATTAATCTATTTCCCGGCGAGATTTTGACCAATATCTCGTCGGGAAAGAGTTTACATTTTAAAAATGAAAATTTAAAATTTTAGATCGAGGTCGATTTAGAAATAAAATTGTTCGAAATTTTACACGACATAGAGAAATATATCTTCGGTTCCATCTGTAAGGTTGGATTAAAAAAAATATTTTGACAATATTGAATCGTCTTGAACGTAGAGGTTTAGGGTTATGGGAAGTAAGGGTTTACATACACTAAACATACGATGTTCACATCCCGAATGTAAGAAAATTTAATTATAAAAATTGAAACCGTTGGATATGTAGATTATGATGATTTACCTATGTAAATTAAATTTTAGCCAATTGAACCACAGTATAATCGCCGATAAGTCGATTGAGTAGTTAGTTAACCATAAAAGTCAAAATTTTATAAAAGTATCTCACCTAGCCAACGATATATTGGTCAAAGTCTAAGGAGTTTATATTTAAAAATATTTTTATCATTAAATTTTATAATTCTAGATATAAAGTTATAATTAAATTATACAATTGGGGTTCAGGGATTGCTTGCAATATAAATTTAGAATTAAATTTTAATTTCATAATTAGGAGTTAGGGTTAGAAATTTGTGATTTGGGGTTTAGGGTTTACGAATTTGGGATTTAGGAGTTAGGGTTAGGATTTGAGGTTAAGGAATTTGTGGTTAGGGGTTGAGATTTGGGGTTTAGGATTAGAAAATAAATTTATGTTATAAACAAGATTGTTTTAGGATTGAATGTTGCGGTTTACGGTTTATAACATGAATTTAATTATATAGCTTTTAAATTTGTAAAAATATCTCACCTAGCCGGCGAGATATTGGTCAAAATCTCGTCGGGATAGAGTTTCTATTTACAAATATTTTATCATTAAATTTTATAATTCCAGAAATTCGAAATTGTAAAAACATAGCCGGCGAGACTTTGATCAATATCTCGCGGGAAAAAAATATGAAGTAAAACGTTGACCGTTGACCATCCTAACCTAGCCGGCGAGATATACAAAGTCTCGGCGGGTAGTTTATATCAGGCCAGCGAGATATTCGATATCTCGTCGGGCTAGTGTTTACCAAGCCAGCAAGATATAAGTCTCGTTGAGCCGATGTAACAAACCCGACGAGGCTTATTAATATCTCGCCCAGAAAAACCATATTTCCAGTTGTGATTGGCCATATGCTTCTTCATCTTAGCCTCAACTATATGACAAACCGACGTTTGATGAAAACAATAAATGACCAAAATATACAACTCTCTTAACCAAGAACCTTAATCTCCACATATGCAAAACCTCGGAATCATCAGTACTCCAACCCAAAATCATTATATCTCCAATTTTCAACTAAACTCACAACCCAATTATAGGCCGAGTCCACAGTTGTGTCAAAAATGGTGAAGATTGAGATGAAATCAAGAGAATTCATCAAACCCTCAACCCCAACTCCTCTCAGCCTCAAAACCTTGGACCTCTCTCTCCTGGACCAGCTCTCTCCTCCAGCCTATGTCCCCATGATCTTCTACTACGCGCCCCATGTTAACCCCAACGCGCCCTCAAGAATCGACAATCTCAAGCAATCCCTGTCCACAACCTTAAACGGCTTCTACCCACTTGCCGGGAGGGTCAGAGACAACCTCTTCATCGACTGCAACGACGAGGGGGTCGAGTTCTTGGAAGCCACAGTGGACTGTCCCATCTCAGACATCCTTAAACAACCTCAAATCCGTCACCTAGACATGTTTCTTCCCTATGATTACCATCTCTCCAAATCCAGATACTCCAACATTGATGATCAAGCCCAATTGGCTGTTCAGGCCAATGTGTTCACATGTGGAGGGATGGCCGTTGGGGTTTGCGTGCTGCACAAGATTGTTGATGGGATCACATTCACTACCCTAATGAGCAATTGGGCTGCCCTTGCCAAGGGCACTGGAGTGACCCACGACCCTCTCTTTGTAGGGCCCTCTCTGTTCCCTCCAAGAGACTTAACAGGGATGTTCCCTGCTTTTGACATACCAAAGGCCAAGTGCAGGACAAAAAGATTCGTCTTTGACACCTCCAAGATCACTTCTTTAAGGAGCAGAGTGACTGATGTAAGTAAAACTCCACTTAAATAATTTTTCGTTTAGTTTTCTTAATCGAATTTAGTGAATTTTCTCAAATTTTGAATCAATTTTTACTTATTTTTAGGTGGCCCAACATTTTTAGGCTCAATTATTAAAGATCGGCAATTTAATATGAGTCACGTGTCCAAATCGACCAGTTTTCAGTTCGATTTGATTTAGTTTTTTTTTTATCAATTATAATTTTATAAGCCGAACTGATAGAATTTCAGTTTTGTTCACAACCGGATAGAATCAAACATATTCAATTCTTTTTGGTTTTATTATTTTTCGGTTTAGTTCAATTTCCTATGTTACGTAAATTTTGAGCGGCTCTATCATTAACAAATAACTAGGGATAATAAAAAAATCACGAACTCGTGAGACTCAATATCTTTAACTCGACATAGTAAGAAATGAGGATCACTAAATATCTTGATTTTGACGGGCTATAGTACCCTCAATCCAACAGATATATATATATATATATATATATAAAAGGGTCGGAAATCAATGAACCCGGCCGCCCCTTTACCATCCCTCCATATAACCCTAATTGAATTAGTTATCTATTCTTTTCATAAATCAATAGGAATCAACCACTCAAGAATGATTGCATATATACGTACGTTAATGGCCACAAATGAATCTCACAATGCAGAGCGGTTCTTTAGATCACTACCCTAGCCGGGTGGAGGTGTTATCAGCTCTCATATGGAAATGTGCCACCAATATTTCCGAATCCAAATCCAAATCCAAATCAGTACTAACACAAGCAGTGAACTTGCGCGGCCGGATGGACCCGCTGCTCCCCGGACACGCCTCCGGTAACCTCCTCTGGCTCTCGGTCGCATCTTCCGATGGTTCGTCAAACATTCATGAGTTGATAAATCATATTAGACGGTCGCTGACCAAATTCGATAAAGAACACGTGAAGAAGATGCAAGGGGAAGGCGGGTTTGCGGTTTTGTGCGAGACACTTAAAGAACTCGGAGACGTGATGGTGAGTGATGCGGACATATATAGGTTCACGAGTTTGGGGAAATTCGAGCTCTACGGGACCGATTTCGGGTGGGGGAGGCCGGTTTGGGTGAGCAGTGCAGGGTTGGAGTTCAAGAATGTTGTTGTGTTGATGGAGACGAGGGTTGGTGATGGGGTTGAAGCTTGGGTGACACTTGAAGAAGAGGATATGGTTGTTTTCGAGAGGAATGAGGAGTTGTTGTCGTTTGTTTCGTCTAGTGTTTTTGACTCGGCCATGAGTTCTAAGCTTTAAGTTCCTACAAGTCAATAGATTTGGTCATTAGCATGTAATATGATGTTCTATAGTTCCTTGTTACCATGCATATCATTGCTGTTAAAGTTTGGCCTACATCCTAGAGATATTTCATAAACTCTTGTCGAGATTTACATCTTTTAAATGTAGACATGTTAACTTTACTTTTTTTTACTTATTTACATGTTGGGTTGAAATCTACACGTAAATAATATATGGAATGTCGGCTATACGGTTATAGTTTAAAGATAAACTAAACATGTCAAGTTAAACCATGATACAAATAAAAGCTTCGGTTTATGGGTAGATTTTAAAATGGATGGAAAACCTCAAATGCATACCGCTAGAATTAGGTGGTTCTCACGTAATTACACTTAAACAAATTCTAGAGTTAAGAACAGAGAATGAGATATCTTGTGGATTTCATTTTAGTGCTTGGAATAAGATAAATTCTTGTCTTTAAAGTTTTATTCATATGTATATATGGTAAGTATATCAGGTTTTTTAGGGAAATGAGCCGAGCTCAATTTATTAATGAACCGTCCGCTAATACAATACGAGGTAGAGTGTCTGGTACATCAACATTATTAAACATGAGATCAGGACTCGATAAGGCATTTGTAACTAAATAGCAGGTTGCCTTATTACCTGATCTACGGATAAAAGTAAAACTTACATTTTTCAAAAAAGGAAGCTAAATATTTAAAGGTACTTATTACAGAGCCAAATAAAGAAGGTAACCATTGATTAGAGCTGAGTAATCTCCCCAACTCCTCACAGTCAATCTCGAAGATTATATTTAAATCCCTAAACCCTCTTGCCCAGTTCATACTTTCTCGCAGCATCAAAGCCTTTGCAAGTAGTGGCTCAAAATTCCTACCCATCTAAATCGTCGTGCGCCCAACAACAAACCTACCGTCTATATCATTTTTTTGTATAAAATTAATATTTAACTAATTGAATATAAACTATTTACTTAAAAAGTGACTTGAATGTTGAATCTCTTTAGTATTAATAATTTATCGGGATGAAATTGGAATGAATGTAAGGTCGGCAAACTATAACATTGGTCGGCAAACTATAGGGATGCACTCCACTAGAAACCAACATTCAAATAAGAAAATATAAAAGAATGTCAGCCATTGGATGATATTGATCTAAGGATCCCTATTAATCACCTAATTTAGTATTAAAATAAATCAAATAATACTCATAAGGGTATATAGGTAAGAATAACACACTAAAACCCCTAAAATATCATGATGCTCCTCGACGCCTCCAGTCCTCCTCCTTCAGCTATGCGTCCGCATATCCTCCTCCGTCGACGGCTCTATGTGCTCCTCCGCGACAGCGAGTCGGGCTACAGATGGCGTCACAAAAGTTGTCTTCTTCGAGTGGCTTCGGGATAAAGGAAGTGGAGATGAGGAAGACAAAGAGGAGCTACTAAGGTCGTCGGGGAGGAGCTCATCGTCCTGCTGTTTGTATTCGAGTTGGAGACGATGAGAGTCGCCGTGGACCGTCAGTGGCTATGGGTGGGCACATTCGACCCGGGACCCGACCCACCCGTCAACCCGACCCGCCCGATACCAGTGAAAGCCTCACCCGTCGGGTTACGGGTTGAATATGGGTCTGAACCTTCTCGCCCGTTCATTTGGTGGGTGGGTGACGGGTGGAAGGCCATGAACCCGTACTGGACCCGACCCACCCGTATATGGGCTTCACAAATGAGAGCCCAATATATTACAACCAACAAGCCCACCATCCAAAGACCAAATCAAACCTACACAATCTAATAGTCATATGGATTTCATCATTTGATGGACCACAAAATATGATCCTTGATTTAAATTTGTAGATCTTATCAAATGGTTGCAAATTGCACACATTGCAATCTCTACACCACACACATAGCCTATCAACAATCATGAGGAATGACTAGTACCCTCCCTTTTCCTGAATTTCTTTCTTCCTCACCACCTTATTCAGTCACAAAAAAATTAGAGGCTACAAGAAGAGAGCCGTTGCATAGAGGCATGGAGGTTGGAGGAGCCGTTGAAGAGTCGATTTCAGCCTCGTATAAAGCCTGAAAAGGAAGAGTATTTATTCCAAGGACAATAGCAAGCCACCAGTTTTTGGGTCAGTGATCGACTTAGGGTTTCTGATTTGTATACATTTGGTTTGGGGCTTTTAGGTGTAGTTTCTTGAATCTGGTCTTCAAATGTTGGGGCTTTAAAGATTTTTAATCATAATGTTTCTGATTTAGGGTTTGTGTGTTTTTAACTTGGGGATTCTGATTTGTAGGGTTTGTGATTTTAGGTTTTTTGGGACCATTATGTTCGGTTCTACGGGTCACCCACCCGACCGACCCACCAACTTGACGGGTGAAAAAAATGGTGAGGAACGGGTGTATGGGTCGGGTCCGGGTCTCCAAGCCCCCACCCGTATATGAACGGGTGGGTGGGATTTTCAGTTGGGTGGGTGAAGACCCGACCCGTGGACACCCCTACCAGTGGCCACCGAAGAACCCGCTCGACAACTCCAATCGCCAACAGGCCCTGGCCGGTCATTCCGACGACGACAATCACCGTCTGTGGCAGGAAGGAGGGATTTGTTTCCGGCGATCCTGAGAGACGAGGCCCAACACGGCTTAATCAGCTCGGCAAGGTTTTTGTTTTTTATGCTCCGATTTCAATTTCATTTTCGTTTATGTTGTTCACATTTTGATATTGAATGATGCAAATAATTGCCATGCTAGTGTTGTGGTGAATGTGATGGATTATGTTTATTTATGTGTGTTTAATCATCATTTGATTCTGGTATGATTAAATAATTCATTATACAAATAGATGAAAGAAGAAGCAAATATACTCAATCACCTTTTATCAGTAGTGGTTCGTGTTGGATCGTTGGTGTAAAAAATTGGTTGATAAAACATTGAATAATGGAGGAGTGGTTCGAGTTGGATCAATGGTAGAAAGTTTCTAAAATAAAGTAACGCACCATAATGATCAAGTTTAGTATACTCTTCGAAATAGATATATCAAATGATTAATTTTTGTTTGTACACCATGTCTTTTGTGGACTACAAGAATATTGACTAGTTTATATGATTAATGGATATAATGGTTCATATGAGGACTCACAGTGGCTCGTGTTAAGTATCTAAAATAAAACCTTCCCATTATAATTTCCTTTAAGAAAATAGTTTTTAGTTTAATGGTAGCTTTAAATAGTGGCATTGAATTTCCCTTTTACACTTTCATTTCTCTTTCTTTGTTCATAGATATATTGTTAAAAAAATTTACTTAATGAATCCTTCTTTTGATCTATAATAGTTAAACTGCACAAACTTCTTAGTGATTTCTCATAAACAGATTTGGTTCCACACAAATAAGAGTTTTTTGAAGTCGGAAACATGTTTCTAACAGTAAGTGTCAATTAAATTTCAGTCTCAAACATTTTTCGGACTACTCAAACTGTTAGAAACATGTTTTATACTACTCAAACTCTCTAATTGTACCAACATCCTGAAATTTTATTTTTTCTACACTGAGTATATGAATGACGTTTTTGGTTTCACCATATTCTGTCAAATTTAGTTATGAATCTATGAGAAATTATGAATCCATGAGATAAGGTCACTGAAACAGATTTTGGAGAGAGCATTTCAACAAAGTAAGCACATATCAGCAGGGAGAAGCAATTGGCATCAGTTTATGTTATGGAAACTTCACACAAATTAGAGAGATTAAGTAGTCTAAAATATGCTCCCAACAATAATTGAGAACCTATGAATTCATAAGAAAAGAATAATGAAACAGATTTGGACAGATCATTTCAACAAATTGAGTACATATAAACAGAGAGAAACAATTGACATTTGTATATGTTGCAAATATTCCACACAAATCATAGTTTGAGTAGTCTAAAACATGTTCTTAAAAGTAAGTGAGAACTTATAAATTCATGAGAGAATAACAATGAAACAGATTTTTCAGAGACTATTTCATCAAAATGAACACATATCAACAAAGAGAAGCAACTAGCATCAATTTATTTACAGAAACTCAACACAAATCAGAAAGTTTGAGTAATCTGAAACATGTTCCTAACAGTAACTGAGAACCTATAAATTCATGAGAGAATAACATTGAAACAGGTTTTGTAGAGATCATTTAAATGAGCACATATCAACAGAGAGAAGCAACTAACATCAGTCTATTTACAGAAACTAAACACTAATCAGAGAGTTTGAGTAGTCTGAAACATGTTCCTAACGATAATTGAGAACCTATGAATTCATAAGAATAGAACAACGAAACAAGTTTTGGACATGCCATTTCAACAAATTGAGCACATATCAGTAGAGAGAATCAATTGACATCAGTCAATGTTACAAAAATTCCACACAAATCAAAGTTCGAGTAGTATGAAACATGTTTATAACAGAACTTATGAATTCATGAGAGAATGACACTGAAACAGGTTTTGCATAGAACATTTCACCAAAATGAACACATATCAACAGAGAGAACCAACTGACATTAGTTTATTTACAGAAATTCATCACAAATTAGAGAGTTTGAGTGGTATGAAACATCTTCCTAATCGTAACTGAGAACCTATGAATTTATAAGAAAAAAACACTAAAACAAGTTTTGGGGAGACCATTTCAACAAATTGAGCACAAATCAGCAGTGAGAAGCAATTAACATGAGTTTATGTTACAAAAATTTCACACAAATTAGAGTTTGAGTAATCTGAAACATGTTTTTAACACTACGAACAATGAAAAAGGAACATTGAAACAGGTTTCGAACAAATCATTTAATCAAATTGAGCACATATCAACAATTTACACTAATCTATTTACAGAGATATTACAAAAACCATCAAGTTCCAAAAGTATGAAACATGATTCAAACAGATTCTTCTTATGCTTTTCATATTCTACAAATATTCTACACCTTCTCTCGTTTACTCTTCTTTGCTATTTTTCTCATAACTTTACGATATGCACTTCTTCAATTTTTCTTCTTCGATTCGACTTCTTCGGTTCGTGTTCTTCGATTCGTCTTGGCCGATTCGTGTTCTTCGATTCGTCTATGTCGATTCTACTATCAATCTCCAAACCGATTTTCATATTCTATTGTCAAAAGCTTAGCTCTTCTCTTTTCTACATGTATACGCAACATGTCGGAAGTGAGCAACAAACTCAATACTAGCACAATTACAAACTAAACATGACATGAAAGTTACAGGAACTAGTTTGGCTTTGATGGCACAAGTAAGAAAAATTAAGTACTGAAAAATATATCAAGATTTACAACAGAAATATTAAACAAATAACATTAGAAATATATGAATTCATTTCAAATTAGCGTCATAATAACATCAAATTGTTTACTATTCAATACTGTTGCTATTATTTTAAAAAGATGAGCAATACACATAACTTTATACACACACGCACGCATGTATTGTCAAGAAAAATGATATTATTTAGAAACACCAACAAAGATAACAACAAATTGTCTAAATCATTATACATCCTAATATATAAAAAGTACCAAAAAAATCTAAACTACACATAACTTTGTGTATGCAATTTTATCTTCCACTCTATTCGAAAGTGGGAGTGGACTATCTGGCACACAATTAAATGTGAACATAGTTTCAAGGAAGAAGGAAGTGTCCTTATCGACCGTATTGTTACTATTCAAACAAAAATTCTTATGCATTTTGGGAGCACTCTCTTGAATTGGATTTTCATAACCAATGTATTGGTCATCCTTAAATGCTACTCGCATTCTTTTTATGCTTCTCAAGAAGTTGCATATGCGTGGACATCCTCTCGGATTTACACTTGTTTGATTCACTATCCCCAAAAATGACAATTTATACTGTTTGCTACCTCTATACTTCTCATCGAACTAGTTGTACCACGTTTTGACTCTGCATCAACAATCAACGGAGTTCCTAAATATTCAAATTCACAATTCAACAAAAATAAATAAACAAAAAACACACAATCAGGTGTTACCAAACCTTGAAAGCTGCAGAATTTGATGCAACACCACTATCTCGCAGCTGAGCCCCATCTTTCGAGCTACTATCAAGAGTATAATAAACATCATCTCCACGTAACTGCAAGTCTAAAACAACCACAAAAACACTCAATTCACCTGAATTTCAACAAGAACAAACAATTTATTTCAATAAAGATTGAAAAAATAAAGTTACAAGCACAATTGAACAAAAAATAAACACTCAATTCACCTGAATTTCAATTTTCAACAATAATAAACAATCAAATCCAATTAAAAACCAAACAAACTCACAAGCAGGATTGAGCTTCAAAACATACAGATCCGACGCCGAGGAAGAAGAAGCATCGGAGCCGAGGAAGAAAGAGATTGAGGCTTTGTCAAAGAGAAGCGCGCGAGCTCGGAGCTGGAGCTGGATCTGAGCCCTAGATTTGGAGTCTTCGGTTCTCATGAAAGCCTCCCACGAGGACGGAGAGGTGAGGAAGTGCACGAACGCGGCGTAGAGAGAGTCGCCGAGCCAGCTCCGCCACACACCGAAGCTCTCGAGCCTCCGAGCGAGCTCGAAGCCGCGACCGCTGTCGCCGAGAAAAGACATTGGAAGGAGGTTCGGTGAGGGCTTTTTGGTGGGCTTGTTAGTACCGAAAGCTGTGTTGAGTTTTGTAATGGAGCAAAACGAAGCTCTGGTACGGCAAGATTTGAGTGAATGAAAAGACCATACTGCCCCTAAGGACCAAAATAAATTTAAAGTTAAGTCTTATATGTCACCGTGTCAATCTCAATTATTGCTCGTGTCATCTTAATTTCCTACGTGAACCTATGTTTTTTTATAATTTAAAAAGAGTATTTTAATTTTAATAAATCAAACATAAACTATCTCGGTATATATAAAAACATAGCAGACAAAATTGTAGAGAGTCAAATAGACTGGCCCCAGCCTAAGCAGGAGGGTACATGAATTTTGAGTTAATGGAAAGTGGGCAAGTTATAAATAGTATTTCATACTATTGTTAATAAATAGACCGCCCTAGCCTACAGTCTACTCAACCCAACCAAACACATTATTAATTAAATTAAATATCTCCTAATTCTTCTGACCATGCAAACAATTTTAGAAAAAAATAATTACTTCTAATATTTAATAAAGTTTTGACGTGAAAAAATCTTACTATAAACTATATTTGATATTAGGACAAAATGCATAAATCCATATATGTAAATCGTCTATATAGACAAAAAAGCTGATTGATCATAGATATAAAGTAAACAGCTGTAATCATCTAATTACATAATCAAACATATGCATCACAAATAGGTACAAAATAAACTATTTTAGTTATAGGACTATAATCTATAATATAACTTATTTAAATTTATAATTACTAAAATTTAGAACCATAAGGTCACATGATATATATTAAACTTGTATACACTCATTATCTATTTTATTATTTCTCTAAATTAAAATGGCAATCAGCCGAATTGAACTCAATTTTGTTAAGAATTAACTTGCTTGAGAAATAATTGTTTGACTCGAACTAAACATGATCGGAGGAATCATCTACGACTGCAGACGCTTAATTGCGACTCCCGATTTCGATGTCTCTTTAAATTTTGCTCGCAAATTTTGTAATAAAGTGGCTCACGAATTAGCCAAGTTTGCTTTAGCTAACATTAACTGAGATTATGGTGAGGGGTCTGTCCCACCACCGGTGGCTTCAGCCGTCCGACTTGATGTCGGGTTAGCTATCCTTTATTAAATAAAATTCGATCTTTCAAAAAAAAAATTGAACTTACTTGTCTATATTCAGTACTATTATTAATGAAGTAATTTTCTCATTCAAGATTAAATTGTTTTGTTATGATTTTGGATTATAAATCAAAATAGTTTATAATTTACAAAGAGTAAATTGAACATAAACCATTCCGGTAAATGTAAAAGTAAGTGTAGACGAAGTTGCAGAGAGTGAAAGGAGAGAGATGGAAACCGCAGGCCCGAGCTTGTCGTCGTCTTGGTTTCTCCGATCGCCGATTCATATTCCTACAATCACTTGCAGCTTAAATGTCTCTGCTCGAAACCCTAACCAATTCGGAGCATTTTACTCCTATGCCCCCCTCCTCCGCCGCCGCACCACCGTCAAGCCCCGTATCTTCCTCCCTCATTTGGTCGCGGCATTGGTTTGCTCTCTCTCTCTCTCTCGGTTGAAGAAATTTTGCATTACCAAGTTTGTTGAACTGTTTTGACTTATTGCGTGTTGGGTTCAGGAAGAGGTTCAAGATACTTACATCATGGTGAAGCCTGATGGTGTTCAACGCGGCCTTGTAAGTTGGATTCTATTTTGTTCTGTTTGGTTGCTGAGAATGTGTGGGAAGACAAAAAGGAGCACAATTTTTTTTATTTTGTATTAATTTGGGAGCTTCAGTTTCAGTCCACCCCAATCCCCATTGAAATGTATTTGGTTGTTTGAGGATTTAGGGGGAATTGTAGGCCTTTTCTCAGCAGCTGTGTGAGTGTTTTATGGAAGAATTGAAATTTATTAGTGGGTTTTGACTGTTTTTAGGTGGGGGAGATTATCTCAAGGTTTGAGAAGAAAGGCTTTAAACTGAAAGGCTTGAAGCTCTTTCAGTGCCCCAGAAAATTGGCTGAGGTTCGATTTCTTGCAGTTTTGTGCTTCACCTCTGGTATTTATTTGTGATGTGTGAAGAAATATCATTTGTGTTGTGTTTCTTATGGGCACAGGAGCACTATAAGGATCTTAGCTCCAGACCTTTCTTCCCTAAGTTGATTGGTTATATTACCTCAGGTCCAGTTGTGTGCATGGTATGATTTTCTGGGTTTCTGTCATTTTCCTTGATAGTTTTTTTCTTGAGGCGAAACTGATTGTGGCAATATGTTAGGCTTGGGAAGGTGTTGGAGCTGTTGCATCGGCTCGCAAGCTAATAGGGCGGACAAATCCTCTTGAAGCTGAGCCAGGCACTATCAGAGGGGATCTTGCAGTTCAAACGGGAAGGTAGGCTGTAACGACGTTAAAATATTGAATTGATGGGTATTAGCTTGTTTGGATTGATAATGATTATGTTTCACACCACTAAGTCATGTGTTGTATCTTTGAGCAGGAATGTGGTGCACGGGAGTGACAGCCCTGAAAATGGAAAGCGTGAAGTAGGCAAGTTTTGTTATGCTCTGAGAATTACGATCATTACTAATCAAAGTGCAATTTGGTCCTTAATGCCGTGATACCCAAGAGATGAAGTTTTTCATGTTTTGATTTCTCCATTACATTTAAGCATGCGGAGATTAAAATTTTATTTGGGATCAGCCTAGACATTATATATTTATCATATACCATGACCTTGTCTTTCCCTCTCTCTTTTTTCGAGAAAAGTCTTTCCCTCTCTTAATTATTCTAAACACTGCTCTAGGATTTATTTACATATCCTAGATCCTACTACCTTAAAGTAATAGCATTTTTATTTGATTAGCGTTATACGGTGAATTAGAGACATTGAACTCTAGCAACATTGGTTGTTGAAGATTTAAATTATATGAAAACTAGCTTTTTATGCCTGTAGATAGCATGCACAAGATGTGATATTTTGTGTATCTCAGCATATCTTTGAAATATCATGCACTATTTGGAAGAAAAAAAATCCAGATTGCACCTGTAATTTGCATGAAGTGCCACATAAGTAGATAGCTGTGTTTGTATGCTCGTAGTCATTGGTCTAAAGATTTGCTTGGTAGAAGTCATTGCACTGTTCTTTGAAATCCATGGGACGACCCTATCATAGTGGATGTTTTCCTAAAATAATGTTCTTAAATATTTGTGGATGAATGCTCTGGTATTTGGGATACCTATAAAAATCTAACCTTTTCTTCTCTTTGCAGCTCTTTGGTTTAAAGAAGATGAAGTGTGTCAATGGAGTGCATCCATAGCACCATGGGTTCTAGAATAACTTTTCACCAATTGTGGATTATGAAGAGCCTTGCACCTTCTGAGGTTTATTGGCTACGCAATTGTGCTTGAAGATTACATTTTTTGAGAATTCAATATGCTATTTGGGGATGCATTCCTTGACAAATAGGTCCTTCGATACAAATATAGGAATAAGTTACATCCGTTTGATGTAACTGATTTATGGTGTAGATTAATTCAACTTTCCATCATTTCAAAATCAAAACAATATGGAAAAGGGTATTGTGGTAAATTGTTGAGATTAATGTAATCAATGATTTGCATGAAACAAGGGAATGAAATAAAGGAAATTACGTTATAAATGTGTACCAATGAATCGTTGACATTACGGAAATCAAATTGCAAAATCATATTTTGTTTTTGACTAGTTCTATATCTCTGCATCTTTGGTCAAGTGACAATGGTGGTGGCTCCATCAGATTTGCTGAACCCGATTCTGGAAGACGACGGTAAAAGTGTTTTAAAAAAATCACTTTGTTGCTTGTTCAATTACAAATTGATCGTTGATTTGGTTGTGTACGAAAAATTCCATTGTGATGAAACGTAGCAAGTGACGACTCTCTGGAATCGAATGATGAAGGACACGGAGACTTTAATGATCTTCGAGAGGATTTGTCAGATACGGACATCGAAGGTATGTGCAGTTTTGCCATCGTTCCATTGGCAGTGTCAACAGTTCCTTGTTTCCATAAGCAGTTTTAATAAATTCATAATTCCATTATTTCTAACTCGTGAGGCTCATATTTGAATTAGCCGTGTCAAGTTTGGCTTTGTTCCATTTTTCCATTCTACTGTGATATGGTTACGGTGTGCAATTTAAGATACTTTCATTTCCATTTTTCCATTGTACCATAATGCGTAGTTTTAGTTGTCAGGGGTGGGATATAGATGATTTCGGTGGTTACACCCCCGCTGCCATTATAGTTTGAAGTCAGCTGTTGGAATGAGATTCGAGACACTTGATGAAGGGATCCAACACTACCGAGGATATAGCAGAGTTTATGAACTTATTGCTCGTGTAGGTACTCAACGAAATAACCGTACATGTATTGCTCTGAAATATGTCATTTGTGCTAAGGAGAGTGACAAATATGTGAGTGATGTGAATGAAGACGGTGAGTTCAAGTAGTACAACAAGAGGCGATGTGTGAGCACACGTAAGGGATGCAAATCCATGGTTTCAAGCAGTACAACAAAAGGCGATGTGTGAGCACACAATCATCCCTTTTAACTTTGGCACACAAGGCTTACTAAAACGGATTGTTTCAGATTTCCACCTTGTAAAACCATTTTGTTCCACGTTTCCATAATGAACTATGTATTTTGAATAAACATATATTTCACCTTCTACACATGATTTGAAATATTGAACTATCTATCTGCATGTTCTCATGATTGTTTGACGTTATAAAAAGCACACTCCATGACAGTTTGACTTGTCGTACATAGCTATTTCCAGGTGACACAAAAAAGAAAGAGAACAAAGGTTCATACCACCTCCAATGAAATAAGTGATAATAGCAGTTGGTAAAAACATTTAAGAACAAATGTTAATAGCACATTCGAACAAGGGACTGAACAACTAAAGTGTAATAGCAACAATAGATTGAACAAAAACAAGTCAATCACATACAATCTAACATTGTATGGAAATATGACCAAAACAAAAACATAAATATAAATAGTGTATCATAAACTCAAAAAGAAAATCAATCCAAAATGCTTTAACACACACTGAAGCGCATAAAAGTATTCTTGGGATTTCTTCGCGAAAGTGCATCTTGACGCTGTAGTTGTTGGAGGTAGCCATCATTGGGGATTTCTTCTTCACTAACATCTATATTTGTTGTCCATCTTCGTCCATAGTCTGCCCAGCAACATGGCGTTGCTTGTGTCTGTTGCGCACAACTTCCTTATAAAAGTGCTATCGTCTGACTCTAATTATTCACTTTCAAGCAGCTGAGGTGTGGGGTCAATCACTATAATGAAATCGTGGTAAATTAAATAAGTCATCGATATTTTTTTCTATGAATGAAATCATGGAAATACAAACATAAATGCACTGTTACATTTGAATGGAAGAAAATGAATCATGTAAACACTACTATATTTGAATGGAATTGTGTGCATATTGGAATCATGAAAATATGTGCCAAATGGAATCATGGAAATATGTGAAAATGGAATCATGACAACGCTGGAACCAAGGATAGTGAATGGAAAATGAAGTTATGTATGATCTGAAATCATGAAATTATAAACAAAAAATGGAATAATAGACATAATGGAATCATGAAATTATCTGATATATAGAATAGAAACAGAACACGGAAACGAGATACAACTACAGAAATCAGAACTGAAGCCAAAACATGGCTAATCTTGCCTTTTCGTCTTGGGAAAGTTCAAAATCCTCTATGGTTTTTGCTTAGTTTGAGCCTTTCACGAAAATAGAAAGGAAATACAGCAAGAGTAAAATTTCGACGACGTGAGTTTGTGTGGAATGAATAGAGATATCGAAAGTGCAAGGAAGATCAATAGGGCTTGACTATTTGGTAAATGTGAAAAGAGAAAGAGCGCCTTCTGCATCGAATCACTGATAATCAGGGATCTCTCCTCTCTCTTCGAATTTCTTGGATTTGCAAATACGATAATGACCCTCTTTTGAAGTGATTCAGTGCAATTTTAGGTATAGAAGACTTTATTTACAACACGGTGCCATTGAAAATTGGCATCCATCTGGATCCTTGGTTTTTAGATCAGACGATGCCGGTTTATTCGTAGATTTGTACTTTATTACCCCATTTGTACGTGAATTGATCCTTGTTGTTTGATAGGGAAACTAGTGATATACTTCTTTTATACTTTATTTTTTCTTTTCGAAAATGACAAAACCGTACCCTCCCACTCATTACAGATATTGTGATACTCAACTACTGATTACAAACATTGTGATACAAACATTGTGATACTCACATTGTGATACTCAACTGCTAGGGTGTCGGATTGAAATCTGTTTCTCTTATACATAGTTTTTATTCTTTGTGACATTTGATGGACAAATTCAGAAATAAAGTTTTTATTTGTTCTTGTTAAAGCTCTTCGTATTATATTTCGTTAGACAAAACTTGCAGAAATCAATTAGTTTTGAACAAAATTGTCAGAATGTTCAATACTCCCCTCACTTTGTTTCCTTCTGCAAGTCAACTCTGTATCTATAGCAAGTTGACAGTAAATTGTATTGAACTACAACCAGAAGAATACTTGATTAGACACAGTAAGAAAAAGCACAGTACAATGGATAGTAGAGGCTGAATAGGACCTGAAAATTTGTGTTCTGAGTTCTAGATAATATTGAGGAAAAAAAAATACAACCAAGTTGGTGTTCCTTTCTGTGAATGGCAAGCACCAAGATCATGTGTTCCCATATTTCTGTGGCATTCAAATTTTGCATCGGTAAATGTCTACCCACTTCATAGATCAATCACACGAGACAGCTTCTGAATGCGGTTTAATAAGAAGTCCCCTTGCTTAATAGTTGCCTGGTAAAGGGCATTCTTTGCATCGGGACGGTTAGTTTCAAGAACACCTGCAACTTTGTCAATCTTGCAATGGAGCTTTCCTGCTGCAATAAACCGTGAGAGCTCCCTGAAAGATAACAGGGCAACATATTCTTCAGTTCAAAATACCCAATCAATCTTGACTGTATAACAAGATCACGCGAGCAAAAAAAATTCTCAAGAAAATGGTAATACAATAAAACTTTCAAGTCTAAAACTACTTACTCGTCAATAAAGTCCACCGTCACACCAAATGCTTTTGCCATTGCTTCAATAGTAACACTTTTATAGGATTCCAAGAACTGGGAATAAACGACAGTTCTGACCTCCCTCATGTAATAGCGAAAGTGTGGATGCAAGTACCGGTCCAATTTTATTTGCTCTGACAGGCCAGCTGAAAATTTAACCAAAATGGGACAAACATGAGACTATGAACATATCAGCTCATCAAATAGTGCTAGCAAATCATATGAGCCAACAGTAACAAATATCCAGTTACAAAAACAAAAGAATATACATGATTTGCACGACAGAGGAACATTATGTTACAGGTGGCCAAACAGAAGCGATAACTCCGAAAAAATCTATAAATAGATAGCAAATTTCTAAAACTCGGGATTGGGGTCTCGGCAAGGCAAAAAATAAGTCTACTCAAATAATGTATTAGTAAAATAGATAGCAATGTCAAAACTAAATATAATTCACATGAAAGACAGAAAAACAATACTTTAGTAAAATAAGATACTTTCAAACAACTTAATGATGAGTTAAAACAAAAACACAAATTATAGAACAGGTTCAAAGCATATCTATAACAAATTGACAAATTTTGACCACACTTGACCGAGTGAGAACGGACAACTCAATTTTACCGAGTTGTCGGGGAGAATTCGCGAGTTTAGAACACTGAAAGATAGCAATCAACACAAGGAGAAGTGTGCACACATATTTAGTTTTGACTTTTATCAGGTACAAAAACAGTTAGATATTCACTTACCAAATGCAGAGTAAAATGATTTGTATTGGCAATCATACAAGGAGTTCATAAACTCAGAAAGATAAGAAATTTTTCCAATTACTGTCAAAATTTCAGGAGCATCAACAACCTGCCACATTATTTAAAATTAGTCGCACCCAAAAAGAATGCAAATCATCCAGCAAAAGAAATAATATCTGACCATTAAATCATAACCATGTAAAGAAAACAGCAAATTACCTTTTGCTTTAAGGACACTCTATCCAAGGATATGATACTTGTGAGGACAGTGTAAAAGATGAAGATGTCATACGGGAAAAGTTCATAAGTTGTGAATGTTGAAATGGAATCAAGAAACAAACTAGCTGCCTTCTTAAAATTACGTGTAGACATGCAATACAAGCCTTCATACACCTTCAAGCGGTTCTTCCTTTCCCAATCACCACCTTCTTCAAACAAGCTGTTCACAAAATGGAAACAATTATAACACAATAGTAGCCGATTTTTTTATAACAGAGACCTCTACTAGGAAAAAATCTTGTAATTACCTTTTTGCTTTATCAATGCCCTTGGAAATAAGATCAAAATCCATGTAAAAGAAACCAAGTTGCAGTGTGTAGAACACCAAGTCCATTTTCTGCCCCACTGCAACTGTTTTGCCTTCTGTTACTTTGAGTTGTTCAAGTGCTTCATCCTGAGCTCACAGGTTAGAAATGGGAACTAGATGTTACTTACAAGACCAAACTAGAATCATACAAGACTCTACAAACTGATATAGTGAATACCTTGTCACCAATCTTGATGTAAAACAAGGATTTAGCCAGATGAGCTTCTCGTACTTCACTTTCGCCCAAGTTTTCTTCAGCATCAGCAATTCTTAACAAAATAAAGAAATTGACTAAATTAATTGCAAGGAAATTGATCGCCAAGTACCAAGCAAGATTTCAAATATTTGAAGTAAATATTAATGATTAAGAAGCCCTATGTTTTAATTATAAAAAGAAGCTTTATGCATATTGATGGAGCATGCGCACAATAGTAGAGCATCTGCAGAATACACATGGTCAAGGGAGATACAATTCATACTTAACCATACTCTCCAATGGTGAGCTATCGATAGAGGATTAAGAGACTATAAGGAAGTCTACTTCCCCTCTACAAATAGTGGTTAACCTCATTCTGGCAATTTATGATACTTGTGACATTCTACCACCTCCAGCATTTCGTTTTAGCTTTGCTCGTCAATTCAGTTGCTCAGGCCATTGAATATTGCAATTAAATCGGCAACATAATTTCAGCTACTATCCTTAATCTAACAGCTCCATGACTTACTTGAAAATGTCATTAACATCATACTGAACTATACAATTTATTTAATTGCATATATTTTCCTCAATCTACCATGAATCCTGTGACTGTGTGGTCAATGCTCTACATCAGGAGACTTTGACGCCTAGTGGTCAAGAGAACATCCTATCTCATATAAAGTCAGAAGTTTGAATCCTAGTGGGTACCTGCTTGGGGACAGGTGGAGTTAAGGGTTTTTCTTATGAAATTTGTAACCCTATAAAATAGACAATTTTAAAATAAGGAGAGGTTTTGGCATGGTGTTTAAGTCATCAACATTATGAATTTAGGTCCACATGGCAGTACATAACCCTGCAATCAGAAATAGAAAATTGCAGTACACTTAACATACACTTTTCTACCACTTAGCCAAACTTGTGTTGGTAACATACACTTCTCAATTACTTTCGAAAACCCTTTTATATTTCTAATCATAGATAGCAACATTAAATACAAGCAATATGGGAACTTAGAATCTTAGGTTGCAATTACTTCCACACCAATACAAGAAAGTTGTACCATTTACTGGCTAGGGCACACAAAAACCAAAATAAAGCTAGAATTACCAGATTATCATTTCAATACAGGAGCTTCTAATATATATAGAAAAAAGCTCAAAACTCGGGCATCTATCTCATTTCACTTGCCCCCATTTTCCCATCAAGCAAACAGGAAATCAAATAAAACCGAAAGTTACAAAGGAAACCACTTACTTCTCATCCAGCTTTTTAATTTCTTCATCGATCTTGGCCCGCATGGAATCATACAATCCCCGATCCAAATCCAACACCGAGCTCGCCGCTAGGGCTTCATAGAGCGGAGCCATATCTACACAAGCCCAAATGCAACCGCACTTAGCCATAAACGAGACACTGAACCAAAATCACAGCTCAGGGCAATGAATTCGACAGTGGTTGAGGAATCGGCGACTTACCATCGACCTTGATGGTGGCGAGGACCTCCTCCTTGAGGCGGACCTTGTCGATGTCCTGCACGTCGGCATGGTTGAGGAGGAATATCTTGTTCGCGAGCACGAGGTGCGGCTGCTGAGCTCCTTCCTTGCTTTCCATGGCGACTCGGATCGGACTCACTGAGTTAGGTTTCGAGTTTTGTTTTGTGCCTTTCTTGAGGAAGGAGAAACTAACAGATCAGAAAGACTCCACTGTGTCTTCCTTGGATTATATACTGGCGAGGAAGTTATCACCTGCTTCTCGGTTGTAGCTGGAGCTATACCGTTCGTTTTTTGGGCCGTTCGATTCATGTTTATACCATTTTTTGGAGATCCTTTAAACTCCATCAAAATATTTTTAGAATATTTCGTTAGTATTTTTAAAATATAACAAAATTAAATCTCATAATAAATTAATTAATAAGTATAGAGTAGGGATAATCTCGCAAAACTACGATTGAGTTGACACATTTATCAAATAACTACAATTTTTGCTTTTTCTTGTTATGAAATGTTTGCTGACAATTTTAGCTACACATTGTTATTTTTTAGTTAGTTGTCAATGTAAAATGATTATAATTTTTTTAAATATCATATAATTTTTTTTTTGAAGGTAAAAGCAAATTTTATTAATTAAATAGCAGCTAACCCGACATCAAGCCGGATAGCTGAAGCTACAGTTGGTGGGACAGACCCCTCACCATAATCTCAGCTAGTGTTAGTTAAAGCAAACATAGTCAATTCGTGAGCCATTTGATTACAAGAAAAACAAGGAACACATGTTCCGATAGTAGGTAGTACGCAACACCGTTCGCTAATGATTCCTCCAAATTTTAAACATTTGAATCTTTTTCTCTTTTCTCAAAATACATTTATGCAAAAATAAACCTTAATGACATTAAGAGAATATTAGGTTTAAATTGATCACTTTGTCACGCGACAGTCAATTTCTTCAAACTATTGAAAATATCTGGGAATTTCCCAGTAAACATGTTTGAGGAAAATTCAAGTTGAGAGATGTTAATAGAGGTTACCAGTTCCATCGTTAAATTGCCTAGAAAACTTGTTGTCGAGAATTAAATGAGTCTGTCCTCGAATCTCAAAAATCACTTTAGGAATGCCACCAGCGAGATCATTAAAACCCGGATCGAGCGGCTCTAGCGACTCACATCTCTCGAACTCTGTCGCAGTGTCGTCGGATAAGTGATTGTTGGAAAAAATGATATTAACTTACACCCATGTTAATTGACAAAGAGATCAATTTAAACCCAACAATCTCTTGGTACCGTTAATACCTTATAAATGGCGATTTGATTTACAGTGTATAAATACACAAAATTTCGACCATTTTGGTTAATCTTCGCATACGAGTATTTTGAAAAAGAGAAGAAAAAAGTGTCTAATGACATGTGTTTAAAAATTTGAATGATATTTAGGGATATTCAATTCAGAGCAAAGAAAAAAAACAAGTCAACTGTAGTTTTGTGAGATTATCTCTATAAAATATTGTTTCATATGAATTGATGTTTGTACCCTAAATATCAAATTTAAATTCAATAGTGTAATTGTATTTTTAAAAATTAAATGAGAAAAGAAAATGAAAGAGGTATGAATTCTGAAATCTCGCTTGGAATGATACGGGTTGAGGAGATTGAGACGGATGCCTAGTACCCAACGAATGGGCTCAAGATGGTGGAGGTGTAATCTTTGAGATCTTGTTGGCTCGTGATGGTGAAGGGTTGAGGTAGAGGTTGGGCTTTAGATTGGTTAGTATGGTTGGCAGAAGTCTCAACCGGAGACGAAGGATTGAGGTCTCGACTGGGGTATGGTCGATAGAGGGTTAGAACGGGTAGACAGAGAAGGAGAACGGATAGTTAAAGGTAAGATTATATGTACAGGTAAATTTTAAAAGATACAAAAAGCATTTTTCTCTTTTCAAAATAATAATTAACAGGATTTGACATAGTGTATTGTAGTGCGATGATCAAATAGTTAAGTAGGGATGCATTTCAATATGGTAAAATGTCCGAACTTCTACAAACCGTTGTATCGCTCAAAATATGCGCACGATTTGTTCCAGCACACGACACATGACAGTAAAATTCTACCATGGTGTTTTCGTGTATCTACCGATCCATTACATTTTATCAGTTCACGGTCACTTTCACTAACATATTTTTTTTGTCACGGCGCACAAACCGCCATTTTACGGTACGCCATTACAAAAGTGTCGTTACAAATTATAACGACGCACAAACGGTGTGTGCTGTTTTGCAACTGCGCACAAATGGTATGCGCCATTACAATTTGTGACGGCACACAAACAGTGTGTGTCGTTACAAACTCTAACGGCACCGTTTATTTAGAACGGTAACAACATTATTAGTAACGACACACTTTCAAATGTGCGATGTTACAAAGTAATTTTGTCGCGGTGCACGTTTGGAAGTGCGTTGTTACAAAATATACATATTTTAAAAAAAATAAACAATGAAAAAAACTAAAAATTAATATTTAATATTTAGTTTTTTTCTATTTTTATTTTTTTTTCAAATTTTAATAATTAAAATTAAAGTTGTTTGAGAGGTCATAAATGACCAAATTACCCCTTATTCAGTCAAAATTGACCGAATTACTTTTGAGAGGTCATAATTGACCAAATTACCCCTTATTTAGTCGAAATTGACCGAATTACTTTTGAGAGGTCATAAATGACCAAATTACCCTAATGTCATCATGCAATTAATAATGGAATCGGGGAATTTACCCTAATATTATCATCATACGAAAGTACCCCTAAGGGGTATTTTTAGTTAATTCCGAAAAATACCCCTAAGGGGTATTTTTAATTCCAAAACTAAATTCATAAATTTAATATGCAAATTATTGTAAATCTAAAACATATTAATATTCAACATAACAAACTAACAAATCAAAGAAATTTATATTAATGTGAAACTAAAAATAACAAATCATGTAAATTTAATTTCATACAATTTTTTACAATACTAAATTAATTTCATACAATTCCTAAACTAATATCATGCAATTTCTTAAAATTACACAAAAAATCTTCCAAAAAGTTTAACAAATATTCAAAAAGTTTGTTCAACATGCATATTCAACAAATATTCATAATTTTAACGTGCAAACTACAGATTATTGTAAAATCTAACATGCAATCTAAAAATGAAACACCCAATTAAACCTAAAATTAAAACTCCTAAATACATACCTTAACATAATATGGAAGAAGGAGAGGAAGAGGGACGGTGGAGGTGGACGGCGGCGGTGGAAGACGGCGGTGGACAATGGAGGTGGATAACAGAGAGAATAGGGAGGCAGAGAGCTGGAAGAAGAATAGGGTTTGGAGAAATTATATAATTGGGTTTTGTAACGGCGCATATAGAAAAGTGCGACGTTACAAACCATAACCCTAAATTATTATTTTAATATTGTCAGTCCGATCTTGAATGATTAGCAGTGTTCCTGTGGTTTGATTTTCCTAAAATTTGCACTATACCACGTACATGTTATTTACAACTAATTGAACGGTTTCGATCCAAATATATATATATATATATATATATATATATATATATATATATATATATATATATATTAATCTACCGAATGTTTGATGATCAATGTGTTTAGGGTTTATGTTAGGTTTTACCTTCCTAAACCCTAAACTCACGCTTTCAACGAAAGTAGTTTATGTTGAAAATCAAGTTTTAATCCTACCGTACGGTACAGATAGGAGCGCAATAGATTGCTACTTCATGTGCCAAAATTTCAGTCAATTTCGATGATGTATGAACCTCGATCCAAACCGGTCAAGGGGAAGTCAACTGTGTTGACTATGAAATTTGACCATTTGTAACGATGCACAATATAAATGTGCGTCGTTAAAAAAATATTACCGAAGATGCACATAGCAAAGTGCGCTGTTACAAAATCTAACCCTAAATTATTATTTTATTCATGGCGGTCCGATCGTGAATGATTAGTTGTGCTCCCGTGGTTTGATTTTCATAAAATTTGTACTATACCAAGTATGCGTTATTTACAACAGATTGAACGGTTTTGATTTAAAAAAAAAATATATTGATCTATTGAACATTGGATGAGTTATGTGTTTAGGGTTTAAGATAGAGTTTACCTTACTAAACCATAAATTCACGCTTTCAGCGAAAGTGATTTATGTTCAAAATCATGTGTTTAATCCGACCATACGGATTGGAGCGCAATGTTTTAATACTTGACGTGCCAAAGTTATAGTCAATTCCGAGAATATTTGAACCTCGATCCAAACCGATCAACCTTGATTACCTCCGTAGAGACTTTTTTTTTTTTGGGACATGATACATCGATTTAAATTTTCATCGACGTACATGATTTTTAAGTTGTTTTAAATGATTATGATAATTTTGGTCTACAAATTGTATATGAAAAGAGAACAAAAAAAACCCGAAGTCAAGCGAAAGTCAACAATCTTGACTAGGGAGCAGTCAAGATTTTTGACCATTTGCGATGACGCACTTTCAAATGTGCACCGTTACAAAATATTGGTAACGGCACAGTTTTAAAATGTGAGCCGTTACAAACTAACGACAACAACAACAACCCGTTTTCATACCGTTTACTCCTAACGGTAAGGTTTTGGTCAACGGTCAACAATTTTGTAACGACGCACTTTCAATTTTGTAACGACGTACGGTTCATTATACGCCGTTACTCGGTTTCTGACGGCGCACGACAAACGTCCGTCGTTAAAAATTTTTGTAACGGCGCACATTTGCGCCGCCCATAATGCAAAATCTAATAATATTTCTACCGATTCATCATATTCTACCAGTTTACACTCAAGTTATATTTCGAACCGTTTGTATATCTACCTCAATTTATATTTGAGTTGTCATCTAGTAATTAACTGCATGAACCAAAAATATAATGTGAAATCCAATTATATTATATCAAAGTTACATGATCCCTTATTTTTATTGGGACCTTCTTATAGCCATGCATAATTGGAAACGATACACGACGACTGGTCGTTTTGCTCTTCCGATGTATTTTACAAGCACGTGACTTGTAAAACTCACTCACATGTACCCCAAACGCAAAAATCGTCTTCTCCACCGGTTAAACTCAAAACCCCAAAAAATTCCTCGCGCTCTGTAACTCCCATGGCGGCTGCGATTGTAGCAGATCCTCGGAAGCACCCGCGCCCGGGCCGGGGCGGGTTCCAGGCCCACGGGCTCACGGAGGAGGAGGCCCGGGTCCGAGCCATCGCCGAGATCGTGAACTCCATGGTCGATCTATCGCACAGAGGCCAGAACGTCGACCTCAACGCGCTCAAGACCGCCGCGTGCCGAAAGTACGGCCTCGCGCGCGCTCCCAAGCTCGTGGAGATGATTGCGGCGGTGCCAGAGTCGGAGCGCGACTCGCTTCTCCCCAAGCTCCGGGCCAAGCCTATCCGGACCGCTTCTGGAATCGCCGTCGTGGCGGTCATGTCGAAGCCGCACCGGTGCCCACACATAGCCACGACTGGGAATATTTGTGTTTACTGTCCCGGAGGGCCCGACTCGGATTTCGAGTACAGTACTCAGTCGTATACTGGGTACGAACCCACCAGCATGCGTGCCATTCGTGCTAGGTATGATTTATTTTTGGAGCCTCTACTTTGGATTTGTTGTGTAATTGTGTTAATTCTTGTTTGCTGGGTGATGGGTATTGGTAGAAACATTGATTGGTTCCTTAAAAGTTTGAACTTGATTCACTTTGTTATTATATGTTATCAATATATGGAATTTATATGAATGTCAGATGCATGCCATAACAACTTTTTGCTTCATTGAGAATGGGCTTTATTGATATGGCACATTACAAATGAGAAGTTGATGGTGCATCATTGCTACTCCCAAAGGTTTAGGCGTCACACGTGGATAAATAAGAAATAGCATATTTTGGATTGGATTGTTTCAATATGGCCAGCTTCTCTAAATCGTGCCACTTCTAGTCATCTAAGCAAATGAGAGATCGATTTTATGGCATATGGTTGTCGGTATTTTACATATTTATGAGTATTTCATGGTCTGTTAGTTAGACTTAGTCATGAAGATACTTGTATGGATATACCAAAATAATTTACCCTTTGTTTTTTCTCTCTCAGTAGTAAATCTAAAGCTGCTTTTCAGCTTCTCATTGCTTGTTCTAGCTGCATTCTATGTTTACATATTCAAATCTTTTAAGGATGTAAAAAAGAATCACCATCTCATATTGTTACCTGAAACGTTGATTTCAGGTACAATCCATACGTCCAGGCTCGGGGCAGGATAGATCAATTGAAGCGTCTTGGTCACAGTGTTGATAAGGTTTGTTTACTCTCCACTTGCTTGGTGCTATGATACATATTTATCTAGTCTATTGTTCATATTTTTATCGATGAAGAAATATGCTCTCAGGTCGAGTTCATCTTAATGGGTGGCACCTTCATGTCATTGCCATCCGACTACCGTGATTACTTTGTAAGGAATCTTCATGATGCTTTATCAGGGCACACGTCTGCTAATGTTGAGGAGGCAGTTGCTTACTCTGAACACGGTGCTACTAAGTGTATAGGCATGACCATAGAAACGTGAGTTCCCATTTGAACCATTTGTGTTATGAGTTATTTGTTTTCTTGTAAGGTAGACATAACTTTAGATTCTAGTTATGTCTTCTGTCTGTTATTCAGTAATGATCTGTTAACCTAAGTTCTGTCTGAACTAACTACAGTTCTTCTTTTATAACCTCGCTGCAAAGAGCTACTATAATAAGGTTTACTCTACTAGCAAGCACCCAACTTGGTTTTTTATCGTTTTTTATCCTGTCACTAATTTGCTATATACCAACTGTGGTGACCTTAATATGTTTAATGTTGCCACATGGCGATTTTTGTTAGACATTTGCTATGGGGTTTGAAGATTTGGAATGCATGGTTTTTATCTCGTATAGTTGTATTTATATTATGAGCCTCATCTTTTTTTAATGGAAATATTAATTGGTGATAATGGTTTCTTCTCGTATTAGTATTTAGTGGAATAATTTGGTTCACTTTTCCAAACATCTAGCATATTGTTTAATGCCCACAAATGCTTATTGTTATCTCTGTTGATTATGTTAGGAGGCCGGACTATTGCCTTGGTCCCCACTTGCGCCAAATGCTTTCTTATGGTTGCACACGACTTGAAATTGGAGTTCAAAGCACATATGAGGATGTTGCTCACGACACTAATAGAGGTCATACAGTAGCTGCTGTTGCCGATTGCTTTTGCTTGGCAAAAGATGCTGGTTTCAAGGTCAGTTATCCTATGAATATATTAGTTTTAACTAACAGAAGCTATTATGATGCGATGCGGTTATTCATCCCAAATCATGTTATTGTCTCAACATATCATAACTATGTTTAGGAGTTAATTGTACTACGCTGAAAATAATTCATTATTTAGAAGAATGATATAATATATAGGCGAGGTGTGTGTCTCTGTTCACATAAGGCATGAGGAAATCATGTAGAACACACGCCTCACCTATATATTACATCATTCTTCTAGATAAAGAATTATTTTCAGCATAGTACTATCAGCTCCTAATCATTTTCAAGGGTATAGTTTTGTTTGTCTTGTTGCCAAAGACTAATTTTCGAGCATTTGCTTTAGGTTGTTGCTCACATGATGCCTGATCTACCAAATGTTGGGGTTGAGAGAGATTTAGAAAGCTTTCGGGAGTTCTTTGAGAGCCCTCGGTTCAGACCAGATGGCCTTAAAATTTATCCTACGCTTGTTATCCGTGGAACTGGTCTGTATGAGCTATGGAAAACTGGAAGGTAATGTATATGTATTGAGTATATAATGACAAATTGATCATGGTTTTTGAATCAGAATCTTCTAGATCTCTATATCACACTGATATCGTTTGGTTGACAAGATTTGACTGAGTTCAAAATTATTGTTATCAACTGCCTGCATAATCTTGTAGTCGTGTTGTGTGTTCAAGGGAAAATTAGTAACTAGTCAACTGTTTTCGCAGGTATAGAAATTATCCGCCTGAGCAGCTTGTGGATATTGTAGCTAGAATTTTAGCCATGGTACCGCCCTGGACACGTGTCTATAGAGTTCAACGAGACATTCCTATGCCTTTGGTTACCTCTGGTGTTGAAAAGGGAAATCTCCGAGAGCTAGCTTTAGCTCGTATGGATGATTTGGGATTAAAATGTCGTGATGTCAGAACACGGGAAGCTGGTATCCAGGTAAGGGGCTTAGTCATGCTTATTTTGAAAGTGGTTTGTGTACACTATTGAGTAAAAAGTGATTTTATGTTCAATCTATCCTCACTGTAGGACATCCATCACAAAATTAGGCCAGAAGAAGTTGAGCTTGTTCGCCGTGATTATATGGCCAATGAAGGTTGGGAAACATTTCTTTCGTATGAAGATACACGACAGGTATGTAGGAGCATCTCTCTCTTCTCTTTCTTGCATCAGATAAACTACAGGTTGCTAGGAGACGAAATGTTTGAAACCTTGATTGTAATAATTTGAACTGAAATGTATGGGTATCACAATGACAAAATATAGATTAGTCAACTAGAGCACGTACTGAAATGACGTAGGACTAACTCATTTTGTTTTCTTCGAGCACAGGATATACTTGTTGGGTTGTTGCGTTTGCGAAAATGTGGCAGAAACACTACATGCCCCGAACTCGTAGGAAAGTGCTCTATTGTCCGTGAACTTCACGTTTATGGTACTGCTGTTCCAGTCCATGGGCGGGATGCTGACAAGCTGCAACACCAGGTAATAAATAAACCACACACTTCTTTCTTTGAAATTCTGCATGAATGTCGATAAGAGCATTAATAATTCCATTGGCATAGAGGTACATAGTAGTACATCCCTGCCATTCTTTCTTACCATTGTGGATGAAAATTAATTCCCTACAACGATCAGTGCTCTAAAAAACGTTAAGCACTAGTCGGGCAGATATGGACCTTGGGGATTAATCAAATTTGTATTTCTCACTTTCATTTCAATTTTATGACAGAAATGATTATATATACACAATCAGGTAGTTTTGTTTATTTAGCCGATTGTTGAGTGTTACAGGGTTATGGTACGCTTCTGATGGAGGAAGCAGAGCGGATTGCTAGAAGAGAGCACCGGTCGACCAAAATAGCCGTAATATCTGGTGTAGGAACGAGGCACTACTACAGGAAGTTGGGGTATGAGCTTGAAGGACCTTACATGGCCAAACATCTTCTAGGATAAAAGACTACATAGTATCTGTTGTAACAGAATTTTGTACGACTTGTGTTTTGGGGGAGATTATGTTTTAAAATTTTGAAGTTACTTGTTATTCAAGTATTAATTAAATCATGTTTCATATAAAATGGGAAAGAGAAGCTCACCTCAAATATCTCATGTGTAATCCAATTTTAAATATTTTGTAATACAGTATGTTACTTGATTTCTGGATCTGGTTTGAAAAAAAAACGAAAATGTAAGAAAGGACACACCCGGTGGGACTCAAACCCACAATCTCTTGATTAGAAGTCAAATGCCTTATCCATTAGGCCACGGGTGCTTGTTGAGTTTTGAATCAGCGTATTACTAAAATTAACGATCTGTACATATGGGTTTTTGTCTATTTTGGTATGTATAAATAAATTAATCAAATAAACTTGAATATTTTTAAAAGCTAGTATGATTAGAAAAATCTTGTAACCATTTTTCTCTATGCAGGAGATGACATATTTGCAGTCAGCTGTTTATATTGGATATTTATATGTGACGAAACGATAGGAAGTAGTTCAAAAAACTTGATTCAATAATACCACATAAAGTATAATCATCTTAATGAATATTTTAGGAAAGAAGAGTATAAAAATAATATCATATGTCCATGCGTATTTATCAAAAAATAAAATATGATTTTTTCATCGTTGTAATACATGCTGATGATATGAACCAAATAGAGACTCCCGAAAAGATCCTTAAGCCTGCAAGATATTTGAAGAAAAAATTTTTGAGATGAAAAATATTGTCAAGACTTGCAGATTGAGCATATGACTAATCACATTCTAATCCATCAATCTATATACATTAAGAAACTCCTGAAACGTTTCAATATGGATAATGTGCATCGACTCACCACTTCAAAGGCCATTCGGTATTTTTGATCTTAAGAAAGATCATTTCCGTTTCGAAAGAAATTGATGAAAATATACTCGATCCTGAAGTACTGTATTTAAATGCAATTGGAGTTTCATTATGTTTGGCGCAATGCACATGACCATATATAGTATTTGTAGTAAATATATTGGCTAGATTCAGTTCAGCGACTAGACGACAGTGGAATATGATCAAATATATATTCTGCTATCTGAGAGGAACAAAATGTTTAGAATTATTATATTCAAAATCCACAGAAAATGTCGATCTGATAGGATATGCAGATATAAGTTATCTTTCAGATCCCCATAAAGCAGGCACCCAAGAAGGATATGTAGTTACGCGTAATGAGACAATAGTGTATTCTTGCAATTAATCATTCAACATGTACGATAATTGTGTGAGATCTTTTCAATTACAAGCTCTCCATTTGTTATATATGAAGACAATGCAACATGTATTGCTCAAGTGAGAATCTTGCAGATTTATTCACTAATGCATTATCGATATTTACTTTTGAGAAACTCATAAATAGACTGGGCATGCATCGACTTCATAAGAAGAAAAAGTAATTATATCAGCTATCAAAGGGAACAATGATCGGGGGGGGCGGGAAGGGCAGAGTTTAAGATAATCGTTCTTCGTACATGTATACTGCATTTGTTTTCCTTATTCAGAGTTTGTCCTATTCGGTTTTACTAAAAATGTTTTTAATAAGGCAGTCATAAGAATGTCTGACGAATGCCAAATATGATTATTTATAGAGGTGGAAAATATTTTATAAATAAGTATATATATCCCACTTGGTGGGACTCATACTCACAATCTCTTAATTAGAAGTCAAATGCATTATCCATTAAGTCATGGACGTTGGCTAACTTATGAGTTAAGATATTAATAAAATTTACTTTTCTTATACATGTGAGAGAATAAGAATATTCATAACGTGGCTCCATATAATAGCTAAAAAGCTATTGTAGAGAGTGCAAATGGAAAAAATAGATTTCAATGAGACTCCCTAAATGATTTCATATAATAGGGAGCTCCCCACATTCTCTCTCCTACTATTTTATTACTTTTTAGTTTAATTTACTCTCTTATACAAACTTTTTTGAGATAATTCCAGGTGGCTACACCTAGATATTGCTGTTTTTCAAGTGGGTGCACCTAGAATTTTTTTTCACCTAACTACACCTTAAATGTGCAAAATTTTCACTTTGCATTTTCCGTCCAATTATGTTAGTTTTTAACGTTTTTTTCATGTGAAATGACTAAAATGCCCTTAAGGTTAAATGAGTTATTATAATTGAAATGACTAAAATGCCCTCACCTATTCATCTAATTTTCAAATATATGTCACTCCCTCTTCTCTCTTTTGTCTCTGCCACTCCCTCACCGGCCACACTCGCGCCGGGTAGGAGAAATGGAGGTTTGGGCCCTCGAGGGGTTCGGTGTTACTCATATTTTACAAGAGATGCTTACTTATAAGTCTGATCATCTTAGAACTCGCGACAAAATATTTGATACCACAGTCGTTGGAGGAGAAATGCCTAAAGCTGAGGATGCTCCAGAAATGGCAGAAGTCTTGTGCACGTGCAAAGATGTTATATCGGTAAATGAATTCTAGTTTTTTTTAATATACAAAGAAAGTCAAATAAAATGGATTTAGTCCATTCCTCGAATAAAAAAAAATGAAGTCGAGTCTAGTATGAGTTGTCGATATGAAAATATATGGACGAAATGTGGAGGAAAGCGTTAGAAATGGCCGATACTACTGGAAGGATTCCTCTTTGGGTAATAGGTACTATAGCTGGTATTCATGCGATCAGTTTAATAGGCATTTTCTTTTATGATTCATACTCCGGGTTGGGTTCATCCTTGTAATAACCGGATGAACCGAGTTCTTTGTAGACATGAAAGCATAAGAACTTACTGGACCTATCCCTTCTTTCTTTGTCTGATTCGAGGGGAGGATCCTGGCGAGTTCTTAATAATCATAATAATAATATCTTTGCATTTTTACGAATAAATGGATCACCCTTTCGGCTCAAAAAGCGCCATTCTATTCTTTATCCGAGGATCCTTTTGAAAAACAACCCTGATTAAGTGATTCAAAACATCCGCTCCTCGACAATATCTATGGAAAGTGAGGTTACTCCGGATAAGAGTAAAAGTAAGGTCCATGTTACCGCTGTATAACAAGTTATTCCGTGCCGGGGTTCTGGAGGCCTTAACACAGCTCTTAGAAAAGCTCTTAGAGTTCGACGATTGCTGATGCCGCCTTGATATTTGTATTTACTCGGGACGAAATGATTCAAACCTTCGCGTATCGAGATCAAAACTCGACGCCGTAAACCCATTGGATACGCACCAAGAATAGTGCACCCCCAAAGACAAAGAACGAAGTAAAAAACCGCAGCACTTCCCCAAGCTCATGTTACATACATTTTAGCATGACCGATGTGTGTTTTTCAATGAACAAAAAAAAACCAAGCACCGTGCTGTTAGGCGAAGTACTGGAGTGCTGCACCCTAGATGGCAAGAGTCCAGTAGTCGAACGCATCACTAGCTTATGTACGCTCTGACTCGAGTAGCATGGGACACGTGGAATCCTGTGTGAATCAGCAAGGACCACCTTGCAAGGCTAAATACTCTTGGGTGACTGATAGCGAAGTAGTACCGTGAGGGAAAACAAGCTCGTATTTTATGTTTGGTATCTTTTCAAGAAAAGGACACATTCATCGAAAAAAAGAGAACGGAGTCGGCCATAAAAGACAAAATAAAAAATATTTTTTAGGGAATCGGCCGAAAAAATAATAATAATAGAATAGGCTAACTCTTCAATTGAATCCAAATTACAAATCACAGTTCTAGTCGGTTTCGACATATTTTTACCCTTATTATGGTAATTTTTTGTTATTTTAGTTACTTTTAACTGAATCAATAGATAGATTTAAATGATAGAGATAGCGCCCCTATTCCTATGGATTTCAACAAAAAGTCCCGCATTCTTTGAAATATCATAAACAGTTCCGGTGTCTCTCGAGATTGGGTGTTCTCTCTAGAGATTGATCGAATTCGAAATATCCAGCAATATCACTATTTCAATAGAGATTTGTCGGAGATTAATCGAAAAATAAATCATATTTAAAGATTAATTGAGATTTAGCACATAAATTTTTAGATTAATCAAAAACTAGTCGTACAGGTCAGATATTTTTAAAACACTGCTACTCGTACGTTAAACTTAATTTCAGACAAACAAGAAAAGAAAAGTTAGATTTCTTTTATTACTACATGTATTACTGTTTCCCTATGTTACTTACCTCTTACCTCCATATTAAGTGGAATGTAGATGTCACTAAACAGAATAAAAAATAATATCACATAATTAATATCTTATTGATTATTTAGAAAAACATTAATTATACCGTGCTTAGTTTTATTCATTAGAAAATGAAGAGAGTTATAAGGCCAACAACATTATCTGTTTTAGTCATTCTTTGGAAAAGAAAAGAAAGTAAAAAAAAGCACACACCCGGTGGGACTCGAACCCACAATCCCTTGATTAGAAGTCAAATGCCTTATCCATTAGGCCACGGGTGCTTGTTGTACATGCCATCAGGTATTAATAATATATACTGAATAGTATTATGCCAGTGGACTCATATTTATGATTCTCACTGGAATTTAAGTTAATATAAATTTTACCAACAAATGTTCTAAAATTTTGATCTTGAATTTTTTAAAAGTTTATTTTATGTCTATACCAGGTTTCACATACTTAAATAATTTTAATTCGACATACACAAGTATTTTGAAGCTGAGTCGAGATGAGAAGATTGAGGCTCTGAAAGGGGCACCACTTAACCGATTTTGAGATAGATGGCTTGACTTGAAGAGGTCAATTAGAAAGACGGGAACTTTCAAAGTTTGAACGAACGCTTGCTTTTCACAGAAAAGACATGGAGCCGATCACCACCTGGGAATCTCACAAATATGGATAACTTCAATCCAAAATGATACTTGAGATCATGCAAATTTCAGGCAATAGGAAACCAGAATAATTGTTGTTATTTATAAGCTCGAGTGTCACGGAATGGTCACAACTCAAATGCAACAAAGACAATGCAGAAAACATTTATAAATTACAATCCCTTCTCAAGCATTGCTCTAACTCTCATGGGAAGGCCATACAGCCTGATGAACCCTGCAGCATCAGCCTGATCATAGATCTGTCCGCTCTCGAACGACGATATGTCCTCCCTGTAGAGGCTGTAGGGGCTCTTCCGGCTTGTGACAGTCACCGAGCCCTTGTACAGCTTCAGGGTCACCGACCCCGTTGTGTTCTCGGTGATCTTGTCCATGAACGCATCTGCAGCTTCCCTCAACGGGTCAAACCACCGCCCTGCATAAACGAGCTCCGCGTACTTGAGCGCCAGCCTGTCCTTCTCTTGCATCGTCTCCCGGTCAAGTGTCAGGGACTCCAGCTCGCGGACTGCTGCAAATAGGATCGTGCCACCTGGAGTTTCGTACACCCCTCTGCTCTTCATTCCAACGAGCCTGTTCTCCACCATGTCTATCCGGCCTATCCCGTGTTTCCCGCCTATCTGGTTCAGCTCGTTGAGGAGAGTTGCGGGAGAGAGGTTCTTCCCATTGACTGACATGGGAAGGCCGGCCTCTATCCCGATCTCTATGTACCTGCCAGAAGTTTCATGGCACACAATGTTAAAAACCTCATTTATCATGTACAGATATAATCAGCAATCATAAACTTGATGAGAGAATGTACTCGGGATCGTTAGGTGCGTCTTCTGGGTCAACACTCATCATGTACATGTCTTTCTTTGGCTCATTCGCTGGATCTTCTAATATGTCTCCCTGCAATTTTGATAGTGAGTACATATTGTTAGTGAAAGATGCAAGCATCTACTAGAGTCAGTCAGATGATTAATCCAGGAAATGATTTGTATCACATTGAACTTTTGTGCGGAGACAAAGGTCATTGAGTTTTAGAAACGCAATTCCAAAAGCTTTCAATTTTAACAACATGACATTTTTGGCATCAGAGTATGTAATTTACGGGATTACAAATCTGATTGAAAGGCCTGATATAGAAATACTTATCCCAGTGACAAGTCTCTGAATATGTGTACATGTTTTGAGATCCACATGATCCTTCAGCAGCCTTATGCTGACTTACAAGGATTAAAAGTCGTTTCAAATTTGTATACTTCTGAATTAAGAGAGCTACAGATGCATTTAACTCAGTAAGGTTCTAGAGACTGACAGGCCAAGAGAATCTAAATTAATCAGATAAAACAGGTCAGTGAGAACTAATAAGATCTTCAAAATGTGGCCATAGATCACATGAGCAAAGATCAGAAATACTTACTTCATGGCTAAGGTGCCATAAGTTCCTGTCTCTACTGTAAATGGATTTTTTGGTCACAGGGACAGGCACATTATGCTTCTTAGCATATTCAATCGCATCTTCTCTCCCAGTGATATCCCACTCTCTCCATGGAGCCACAACATTTAGCTCGGGGTTTAGTGCAAAAAAGGTGAGCTCAAAGCGAACCTGAATGGATTATGAAGCACGTCAGCTTGAGCATCATGAAATTTTTTATCAAAAAATAGACCGAGGAATACCTGATCATTTCCCTTTCCAGTGCATCCATGAGCAACAGCATCAGCTCCAACTTCTCTGGCAACATCCACCATGGCCTAGTATTACATAAATAATCACATATCAGTAACTAGTTATTACATAAATAATCACAATTCAGTAACTAGTTATTACATAAATAATCACAATTCAGTAACTAGTTAGTTATAACCACATTTCCGAGACATCATATTCCTAAGAAATTAATAGAAGATAACCAAGCATTTCCATATGTAGACAAATATAAATTATGCCAATGATTATGACATAAAAGCTGAGTGCCGAAGAATATAGCCTTAATATGTGGGAGCCCTTGGATAGAGGAGAAGAAACTATAATATCTTTGAATTTAAATTGAACAGAGTAGCCGCTTGATATTAATCAAGCAAGAACATTTGCTCTGAGCACATAGTAGCAAAGAGAAAGTGGAGCTAGGAAGGCTACAATCGACCAGACAGCGATCAAGGTTTAATCGGAAGTACTCGTTAACATTAGTTTATGGCACAAAGAAATATGTGTAACAAGAGAACTTGAACAAATTAGTCTAAGCTTTCAAGAGTTCTTCACCTTTGCAATCACAGGGCGGGCCATGGATGTTCCCAAAAGGTACTTCCTCTCATAAATAGCACCAGCTCGCAAGCAAGGATATATGTAATCCTTAACAAATTCCTCCTTCAAATCCTTCACTACTAGCTGGCAAGCCCCACTGGCCTTGGCCTTTTGTTCCAATCCCTCTAATTCCATTACGCCCTGAATATTTTCAGCATGTGGCCAACCATAAGGTAAGAGGGGCGGAAGATAATAGATCAAGCAATCTACAAGGGAAAAAATGTAACTAGAGGATGCTAAAAGTAACATACTTGGCCCACATCAGCAGTAAAGCAGACAACCTCACAGCCATAATTTTCCCTGCATATGGAAAAATGGTTCCAAATCTTAAGAAGCAAGACAATATTTTAAGAGGAATGCCAACAAAGTAAATCCAAAATACAGTAAAAATGGTGTCTGCGAAGAAGAAATAAATGAGCAGGAAGTTAAGGTATTGTTTATTTTATCAGCAGGAAGTTAAGGTATTGTACTACTATTGTTTGATAATGTAGCATTTCCTTTCTCATTTTGAACACGAATAGCTCCCTACTTTATTACTAGGATAGCTAATTCAATACGTGGGTATACTTTGTTCCCATACATTCATTTATGCAACCCAAAAGTTCTTCAATTTATTTCCTCATTTGTTCTTTTCAGAACGAAATGGAAAAAATAGAATGTTGCACACCGATTAGGAATATATTGGTTAAAACACAGTACAACAACTAACATTTACACTGAAGTCAGCACCATTTCCTTTTGTGTACCAGGATAAGCCAATTCACGTGTACTCTTATAAAAACCATGACTAGCTCATTTATGCTAGGTCGCTTTTCCAAAAACAGAGACTATCATATTATATGTTTCCCTATACCAACTCAATAAAATCGTGTATAAATGACATAACAATACCAAGAAATAATATACATTTGTAGACGATTCTTTCTTATCTTTTTATTTTTATTTTTTATATTTCAAGATATCTCTACTACCAATCAAACACTAATTATAAAGCACTAAAAAGCACACCTTAACCAAGGAACAATAACCGAGGTGTCTAAGCCACCACTATATGCCAGAACCACCTTGTTCAATTTCCCGCGGAGACCTTTATCATTTGTAACAGTGGCAATATCAGCTTCTTTATCACTCATAACTGCCCGAATGGCTGCATGTCAATGATAGAAGAGAAAAATATCAGAAAGTGGCACAGATCACAGTTCATGCAAACAGAGATGAACAAGAGACACAAATTTGAGCAGATACCAACCTGACCATGTCTGACTCAGATTTCATAAATTGGATATAATTGAACAAAAAAAGGTTTTGAGCAGTGAAATGCAAATTATTAAAGAATAAAGAGAGCAATTCCAATGACATTTTCACTACGAGGCTACGAGCATAACATGGACCATTCACATGAAAAACCCAATAAGCAATCTCATATAACATAAAAAGCAAAAAAAGTGAAAAATACCAAGAAAAACCAATCAACCTCACCTTGATGCTTATTCCCTCTGTTGGAAACTCTAGCACCTCCATTGTTACTGAAAATGGCATTTCCATGAAGTTCACTCGCTGCCGCTCCAAACTGTCCACAAAAAATCCAATAGCAACCCATCAATCATTCAATCCAGTACATGAATAGTGCATTTCAGAATCACAACTCACAAGGCTGAGCTATGCCGTTAACATTACCTCTTGGAACGAAACCGATTCCTTCTGGAGCAGCACTGAACCTGCAAAATAAAAAACAGATTTTTTTTCACCACCAATAACATAAAACCCACAAAAAAAGATCATTTTTGTAAGAATTAAACCTCTTCTGGGACTGTGAGAAGCGAAAACTGAGGGAGAGGAGAAAGATATGGGCTTGAGCTGAGCCATTAATGGGTCTCTGTGAACCTGCTTCAGTCTCTCTGCAACTGTGACAAGTGAGAAAGACAAAGACAGGCGCCAAACAAATTAAGGTTAGGGTTTTAGGTGTATACGAACGATGTCGTTTTGACTTGTCGCTAAAGAGCCGCCACTGCGCTACACGTCAGCAAGCTTTTAACAGACGAAACTTTTTGTGCTGACAAGAAATTTAGTGCTGGACAGCTAGAGAAATAGTTATCATCTACAGTTGATGTAGGAACATCACGGGATCTGAACCGTCCATTACGCCGAAGTAATTGCAAAAAAAATCTTAACCCAACGGAGAGTCTGGTTAGAAACGGTATCATCTAAATGGGTAATTACAATTCATTTTATGATCACCTTACTCGAGTTAAAGAGAAATTTCTCGTTGCTCAGAACTTCAAAAAGTTAACACTTAACTCAATTTAGTAGTAAAATATGTTTCAAAAAAATTTAATATTCAAAATGCCCCTAGGTATAATTTTCAATATTATGAATTTATTAATAATAGATAATTTCATGTCACTATACCCGTTTAAACCTCATTTTATGATCACTATACTCAACTTTAAATTTTTTTTCTCGATCCCTCAAGTTTTTTAGTTACGCTTAAGGTAAATTCCGTTAGATTTAACTGGTGTGGTTTGTAAAAAGTCCAAAATGTTCTTTATGAATGCATTTCTAATAATAAATATAAAACCCTGTTTTACCCTCACTTGAATAAAAACATACTGTCATACTCTAATGGTTGAAGGACATACTGGTCTTTTAAAATAACAAATTAAAAAAAATAAAAATGGAATGAAGGCTTCTTCTTCCTCAGTTCATCTCTCTCTCTAACCTCCCATCTCTCTCCATCCCATACCCTGGTCTCGCCGAAAAGTTCATCGCCATCGATGAAGATGGCGGCAGACAACTAGCGTCGGTGCCTGAGCCCGAGGATGCTGCAGACGCATGATTTGCAGATTTGAAGACCAAATCTGAAAATCATGAGACCCTTCCCCTCCCTCTGCGCCGACGTCGAGGGCGCAAGTGAGCTTGACCTTCTGAACGACGACTTCCCTTTCCGGCGTTGAGTGGATGCTACAAGGGTGTTTGAAGCTCTCCTACAAGGGTTCGATACAAGGTCACCTCTAGATCACTTGAATTTGACACGCTCCAGACTTGTTGTCAGGGAAGTTCTTGTCAAGATTATTAGGGATTTAAACAAGTGCATGCGTGCCAAATTGGGGTACCAATTTTTGTATGATCTGCCGAGCAGCAAAATTATCAACATACGGTGAACATACCTTTCCGACGACATCAGATTTGCAAACAGAGGTCAAGATCCGTCAATTTCCTCTTTTGATTTCGTTGACGTTGGTATCGTCAGAGTCGAGGACGGTGATGAGCCACTTCAGGTCTCCGAAAAAAGAGTCTAGGAGGCGAAGCTAGGCTTAATCTCTCGGGAAGTGTTGGGTCGTTCTCGGTTGTTCTCGGATTCATCGACGACAACGTGAGGTGCTGATTCTCTGACTGATTGAAAAAGAATAATTTCAGGTGACTACTCTTAGAATTGTCTGTTTTTCCAGTGGGTACACCTAAAATATTTTTGTAGATGGGTACACATAAGTTTTGCAAATTTTTCACTTTGCACCTATTCGTCCAATTCCTTTTGTTTTTAACATTTTTGACACGTGAAATGACTAAAATTGGATTGAAAAGAATAAAATGCACTCACATATACTTCTAATTTTCAAACCTATGCCATCCATTCTTTCTCTTCACCCTCTCTCTCTCTCTCTCCTCTCCTTCAAGGGGTACAATTCGGTTAGAAGCTTGAAAGCAAAGGTCTGATTTGCAATGAAGACCAAAGTGTAGTCGACTTCAGAGAGATTCATGAAATTCATAATTCTTGTCCGAACCTCAGACTCAAAATTATCGACGATTAGTGAGATATTAGCTCATAAATTGATCATGATTATTATCATTTGAAAATTGAAGCGATTAGAGAAGATTGTGATGGTTAGCGAGATGATTATATCGATTAGCGAAAATAACGCTATAATTGATATTCACAAAGCAAAATCCATCTTATTAATGAAAAGAAATCCATCTCGATGAAACGATTCATGGTGTCATCGTGTTTATGTAATGAAACATTCTCAGAAGCTTTTAAACAAAGTAATTAAACAACATGATGAAATAAAAATTGTGTTTTGATGCTACCAAAAAAATTGGGTTCGATGGGACATTGCATGGTTTCATCGAGTTTGTGTCATGGAACCATTGCAATAGTGATGGGCTAGGAATATTGAACTCGAAGATTGAATGCGACTAAAGAATATTGTGATGATTAGCGATATTTTAGGTTACAAATTGATAGTGATTATCATTCGAAAAATGAATGCGATTAGAGAAGATTGTGATTATTAGCGAGATGATTACATTAATTAGCAGAAATCATGCTAGAATTGATATTCATATATCAAAATCCCCCATACAATGATCTGTTAGAATTTTTGTGCCCTAATCCAATTGCTAGTAGTCTATAAATGTTTATGTATATTAATCATCGTTTATAATAAATAAAACGGCTTTGTATTACTTATGTGTTGAAGTAATATGTTGAGCATGATTTGATTTATGACCACTAAAGTAGTAGAACCATAAATTTGTACGGGTCACACTTAACAAGTCCCTGGTCAATATACGCTTCAATTCAAGTGACCAGTATGAGGATGGTTCTCAATGATGTAGTTCTGCTTATCATAGGGATGTGGGATCCCAGAATCATATCATAGATATCATGAGTTGATTAATATCGGACGACCCGCTTTGAATAGTGTTTCATAAATTAAGCCATGAACATATTCAAATGCGATAGCTTGTCACAATATCCTTAGACCAAGGAGTCTTTGTGATCGTTATGCGGTCGACGTATGGCTTTGACTTGCGCCTAACGCTTTCCGTAACAGGATTGCAATAACGGGCATGATTGGGTGGCGGAACGGATTGCATGAGTGACACGAAAGACGGCTAAGGGATTTATCCCTCGTACTACGATATGGGAAAGATATCCGTTTAGGCCGCTTGATTGAGAGTGACTAAGAGGAAGTGCATGGCCATATCCGTGATACGAGTTATCAGTTCTCAGTCGTCTCGCATATCAAGTAACAATGATTGATTAAACAAGGATGACGACTCTATGCCTTGTGATCAATTAGGATGTCTAGAGATAACATGATAGTGACTTGTACGCACAAGGTTAAATCGAATCATCGATCATCATGCACCTTGGGTAATCATAATGTCTTACTAGAGACCACTTATGATGGATCGGGCAAGAGAGATCTTTTGCGCCGATCTGCCAACGGTGGCATGAGCCTAGAGGGTCACACACATACAATATGGATAACTTGAGACAAGGAAACATTGGCGTTTCTTGAGGAGCAAGACATGGCAAAAACTGAGGGTTTTAGGCCATGGGTTCGGTTTTGTGAGAATGATTAGCGAATCGAGAAAACTGAGTTTTTCGTCGATATCGCGTCGGACTTTGTTTGATAAGTGACGACAAAGGGTCGGATAATTTTTGGACACGGCGTGCAACCGCATGGGCGAGCCTATTGGGCTCGGCCCATGAGGTCACTAGGCCGGCCCAACAAGGCTCAATAAGCACTAGTTGGCCGGCCACTTGATGGGTCCAAGTGTGGGGGCCACACACCATGCTTAGTTGGTGTTGTTGATTATGATGAAGAGTGATTTGTGAGATTAGGTGATGACTTGCCTCTTAACCCATGCCTTCATCATTTGTTACTTTATCAATCAACTTTAAGATATGAAAAAAATATACAAAATATCACAACAATTGCAAGAGCTCTCATTCTCTCTCTCATTCACTACTTGGCCGGCCACTCCCCTTTCCTCTATTCCCTTGCTCTCTTGTTCTTCACACTTTAGTTCTAGTAGGCTAAGAGTGTTGGATCTTAAGGATCATCCTCTTGGTGTGGACTTGCTCTAGAGAAGAAGATAATCTTGTTCTTCTTTCTTGATTCAACAAAAAAAAGGTAAACTCTTGTGGAATAAGTTTTGCCTTGACTTGCCATGACATATCGCGTACAAATCTGGCCATGAAATATGTGATCTAATTGACAAAAATCGTTCTAAAGTTTGTACCCTAGCCATAAATTTGTAGTTGATTAACACCCTAAATATAAATTAAATGAGAACACAATTGACTATATTATATCTCGAATCTGTTTAAGATTTTAGCTCAATTTGATTCAATTCTTATTAAGAAAGTGCCTGTAAATTGGAAAAACATTTTTCTCTATGAAAGTTTTTAAAAATTTGAGTTGATATGATCTAGTTATATTCGAGAACACGTAAGGTCATTATGAACGATGTCAATTTTTAATAGATACGCGTTGAATTTTCTCTATACCTAAACAAGAAAGAATGATTAAATATGTACATTATTTTTGTTGTTGGATAATCAAATCTAATTTACAAAAGAATGATTAAATCATAGGTTATTAATTATATAATTGGTGAGGGTTAATCGACTCAGTTTTCATGCATAACACAATAAAAATAACGATTATAGGGATGGCAAAAAAATCTCAACCTGACCCACTCCGATCGGGTGAAACCCGCAAAAAATCGGGTCAAGATCCAGGTCCGGGTTTCGTGTTCGGGTCTTTGGCTGGGTGCGGGGTGGGTGAGGGTTGTCCTATATCAAACTCGGGTTCAACCCGTACCCGGACCATTTAAAAAAATATTAATCTAACTTGGTTTGCAGGGCGGCTCAATCACAAGGAAGATTAGGCACCTGATTTAATCAGCCCCCTTATTCATTAGTTTATGCCATCTCCAACCAGACCCAAAACTTCATTTTGGGGACCCAATCCATTTCAATCAGTCCCCATATCCTTAAAACCCCAACCCCATTTTGGGGTCCAGCTACAACGAGTCTTCATATTTGGGGCCCCACTGTAGCGGTCCCCAAATTTGAGATAATATTATTATATTCGTATAATAATTTATTTCATTATGAATTTGATAGTGTACAGAAATAAATCAATAATAATAACAATAAAATAAAAAAGTTGGGGATAAAGGCGAGAGAACTCTTCGTGGCTCCTTGCCGCTAGAGACTCGCCGCCAATTGTTTTCGCCGGAACCGGAACCAACATCGCCGGAATGATGCCTATTATTCTTAGCAACAACCGAGAACGCCGGCCGTGAACTCCGACGACCACAACACCCTCCTCTTCGTCTATGGCCTCGAATTCAAATTATGTTTGAAGATCCGGAGAGGGACAACATAAAAACACGACCACCACTATAATCTCTGGTACTGTCTATGAGTTGATGTATGAAGAATCAATGGATAAGGAAAGGGGAAATGTAGAGAGTGAGACTGGAATTTAGAATAAAGAGGCAGAGAAGGAAAATGAAGTAGTTAGTGGAATTGGTAGGGTCAGGTTAATTAGAGGTATTAAATACTATGTTTGTCATGTATCAGCCATTTAATTTGTTTGAATTAACCGAAATAAATTAGGGGTAGTTGCATATTATAATTATTTTACTAATAATAGATTTTTTTGAAGGATAACCGAATTTTATTAATTAAATAGCAACTAACCCGGCATCAAGCCGGACAACTGAAGTTACAGATGGTGGGATAGACCCCTCACCATAATCCCAGCTACTGTTAGTTAAAACAAACATGGCCAATTCGTGAGCCATTTGATTACGAGCAAAATAAAGCACATAAGTTCTGATAATGTATAGTGCGCAACACTGTTCGTTAATGATTCCTCCAAAGCTGTTCAGCTCGGTCTGTTTAGCATCATGTAGAGCCACGACCTCCAACTCATTCAGATGGAGAAATCCCGTGATCTTGCTGCAGAATGCTTTACACAAGCATCCCTGATAACTCCAGAGACCAATCGACTCGAACCAGTTAGTATCTTGCAGAGCCACGACCTCCAACTCATACGGATGGAGAAACCTCGTGATCTTGCTGCATACCGACTTAAACCAGCTTACTCAATCAACCATGCGATCAATATAGCCACCGCGAAATTCAAATCCTCCCAGCTCATTGGGTTTAACCGGATCAACCCATCGACATCAGGGACCTCCCTGTTTCCTTCAAGTACCGATCCCAATAAGACACGTATTGAATCTTAAGCAAGCCGAGCCCCCTAGTTCGGTATGCTTGCATGAGTCTGCCCACCGACGCCAGATAACTCCGGTTCCCTTCCATTACCGGCGTACCAACAAACCAAAAGCAAAACCCCCTAGCCCTCCATGCTCTGCCGTCGCAACCCAGGCGCGACCCATCTGCAACTCCAGCCTCACCCGTTTCAGCACATCCCCAAACCACCCGCCTTCGCCTCCATCAAAACCTGATCTACCACTCGACCACGCCTCCATCAGACCCAAATCTATCTTCACAGAAGCTCTACTCCTACCGTGCACCACACTGACGTCGCCGCCAATACTACGCAGACGTCGACACCCATAGAAGATCGGCGTCGCGAGACTTCGCCCAATTGTGGCGAAACAAACCCTAAGAAAAGGGTACATGCCGCCGCACCCAATTAGGGTTTACAGATGGACATAGCCATGTTTTTTCATGTAGAAAAAGAAAGAGTTTGTTTGTTTTTATTTATTAATAATAGATTGATTGACTTTATAACTAATTAGGTAACTTGTGCATACATTATTAATTAATTCAATTTTAAGTTAAGATTTCCCTATCTCCTCTTTATTATTAAACGTTAAATGTTAATTTTCATCATGCCCATAATTTTAGCAGAAATCATTAGTTCAACTTTTTATAGAGAAAAATGGGGGTAATTCCATGTCAATACCTCAACTTTGCCTCATTTCGAATTCAGTACCCCAAGTTTAAAATTTTTTTTGGCGGTACCCCAAGTTTAATTAATTGCAGATAAGTACCTAACGGGGTTAAATCTAACAGAATGGATATGCAAAAAGACCAAAATACACTTAGTATTTAATTCCCAAATTGTGCACATATTTAATAAACATGAAATGACTATTTTACCCAGGTAAAATATTGAATTGAACTTACACTTAAAGGGTATATTTGTCTTTTCAAATAAAATAAAATAATATTAAAAACCCAAAAATAATTTGTGAAATTACATATATACCCTCATCTTCAATTTATAAATGTAAAATATCTAAAATAGCCCTAATTATTCATCAAATTTTCAAGACAATTGCCATCCATGTTAATTTTTCCCAATTTCTTTGATTTGGTTTGAACTTTTTCCAATTTCATGAAGAAACTACATTGCAGCAACCTAAACTTAACATATATATTACAAACTATTCACATTTCCAGAAATTCATAAACTAATTAAACCAAATTAACCTAAACCAAACAAAATCACAGTTAATAGTTTTCAAGAAAATACACCGCCACCACCGCCTCGCCCTTCCCCTCCTGGTACCTCACCACCACCACAGGACACACACAGTGATTCACGCAGTAATCGCTCACGCTCCCTAGCCTCACGTCCCCGCCGCACCCCGCCGTCGCCCCAACGATCACCGCGCCGAGCTCGAGCCTCTCCTCCTCGAGGCACAACCTTTCCCTCATGTCGTGGTCCTTGACGATGTGGATCTTGTACGGGACTTGGGCCTCCCTCAGTGGGGCCGCCAGGTCCGAGAGCTTCGAGGCCGTGAAGGCGTCGAAGTCCTCCTCGAGCCTCTCTCGGGACCTCATGTCGGCGTCGCCGCCGGAGGAGCCCCATTCGGCGCCGAAGAGGACGGAGGTGGGGCGGACGTGGAGGAGCACGACGGCGTCGCCGGGGCGGACGTAGTGGCGGACGACCCAACCGACGGATTGGGCGCTCTCGTCAGAGAGGTCGACGGTGACGCCGATCCTGCGGCGGGCGGTGGCGGAGGGGGTCGTGACGGGGTGGCGCCGCGGGGACGCGGGGTGGTTGTTGCTAATTAGGGTTAATTAATGATTATTAATAATAATATATAATTAATAATAATATTATATATATTTAAATATTAAAGAATTATATTTATTATTTGTGTAAGTGAAAAGTCAGATTTGCCCTAAATTTATCAGTTAAATTGATATTCAATTAGGGGTAAAATAGTAATTTCATAATCATATCAATTGAACCAATTAGACCAGTTTAACAAACCAAGACCATTGAGGGCATTTTAGACATTTTGCACACAAATTCTGTTATATTTAACAGCCGTTACCTTAACTGCAACGTAAATAAACTTGGGGTACCAGCAAAAAAAGTTTTAAACTTAGGGTACTGATTTCGAAATGAGGCAAAGTTAGGGTACTGACATGGAATTACCCCAGAAAAATGTATAATTCAATAAAATATGGAATCAGTGAGAAAATGAGAAGAGGGAGTGTTTAGGTTAAAAAAATTAATTTAGCATCAATTAATGATAATTTGTAAGATTAGATGAGTAGTTAATTAATGGTAATTTGTAGATTGATTGACTTTATAACTAATTTTTTTGAAAACGAACTTGTTTAATTAATAAAATGCAACCAACCCGGCACCAAGCCGGACATCTGAAGTTACAGATGGTGGGACAGACCATACTATAATCCCAACTATTGTTAGTTAGCGCATGCTTGGCTAATTCGTGAGCCGCTTTGTTACATGATCTACGGGCGAAAGTTAACGAGATATTAGACCCGGGGGCTGTTAGGAGACGCCTGCAGTCGAAGATAATACCCCCGAACATACTTTTTAATTGCTGTCCTTTGTCGGCCTAGTTTACCACACGAAGACAATCCGTCTCGATCCCCACCTCACTCCAGCGCTTCCCTTTCGCCCAAGATATCGCTTCCCTGACTCCTACGGCCTCCACCCTTTCGGGCTGGAGATGTCCCGTATACTGTCTGCACACCGCGTCCATAACTCGTCCTTCGTGATCCCTACATATGATACCAATACCCCAATGTCCAACCTCTGCATCTATTCCCCCATCCACGTTTATTTTTAACATTCCAGGACGTGGAAGGACCCAGACCATTGAAGATGATGCCACGAGTGGATCAACGTTAGAGACGTCCGCGTGGTGATTTGTAGCTGTCCACACTCTTCGGTACCCTTTTGCTAATGCCGCTACTCTTGGCAGATGGAAAGCCTCCTTATTCCAGACTAAATTATTCCTTGCCTTCCAGATGGCCCAAAGCATGAAAGCCCATAAGCTTGCCTCATCCTCACCGTTCACCCAATAACACCAGGCAGAGAGAGCTGGATCCGATCCCATTTTATCGCGGATTCCTCTTAGGAGCCTGTCGTCCCACACGAGTTTTACCACTCGACACCTCAACATCACGTGATCTATGTCTCTTCCGGGTCACCACAAAAAGGGCACTGGGTGTCTATTGGCAACCCCTTCCCTGCCAAACGGATCCTAGTTGAAGACAACGCCCTCCAGATGAAGATTTTGACCTTTGATGGGACATGTAACTTCCAGAGCTCTTTCCAGCTGGATCCTTGGACTGGTGTGGACCACACATTTTCCCTCTTGCAGATAGCTCAATAAGCACTTTTGACCGAGTAATCCCTTGATGTGTCTGCTTCCCAACACCACTGGTCCTTGACTCCATACCAGCTTGGAATAATGGAGAAAATTTGGTTCCCTGTCTCCTGGTCAAAGAGTGCTCTTACCTTATCTACGTCCCATGCTCTACAATCCAGGGTGTGCAGATATGAGATTCGCAAGCCCATGTGTCTCGGTGAGTGTCGGGCTTTCCCCTGAAAGAGATCACCATGGGTTCCAAACGTTAATTTCATGCAGCGGAGCCTTATGTAACCATGGTGATCGAAATAGATGAAGATCTTAATGAAAAATTCAGCATGTTCTTAAGCTTTTCAAATATGAAAATTACCTTTGTCAATCGATCAAAACACAACGTAGTGTTTTTCTATTGAGTCCACACAAGCACAACAACCACGAGTCGGTTTTCTCTCACACTTTTGCTATTGAATGTTTTGAGAAATTTTGAAAAAAACAATGGAGGAATTGGAGTTGGAGGTTCGGCCAAGTGAGAAGGGATTAGTGGGGGAGTTGCCGAAAATGTTAGAGAAAAATAAGGGGAAATATTTTGCAATTAATTTGAAATTAAAACCAAAAAATCTTATTTGAATTTCAAAATTAATTAATTGCATATCTTACCCTCTTAAACTCTTATTTTCACTTTTCCCCATTCATCACTTAAAACCCTAAATGGGCTTTAAGCCCGTTTAACTAAAACCCAAATTAAACCCATTAAATTGAGTTCTAATTTTGATTTAGATAAATCGGTTTAATTTCCTCGAATTGATTTCTTCAACTGTCCAATTAAAACCTTAGGCCAGAAAACTACCGAATCGTTTTCAATTTGACTATATTGAAAACCTGATTCTCCCAATTTCCATCCATAATTATTTGTCATGTATCGTGCTTAATGCGTGTGACCCTCTAGGCCCACGAACAGTTGGCAGACTGGTAAAATTACTATTTTACCCTTTCCATCATAAGTGGTCTCTAACAAGACATTATGATTACCCAATGTTCGTGATTATCGATTATTCGACTTAACCTGTTATCGTACATGTCACTGTCCTTTTATCAAACCGATATCCAGATTGATCAATAGACATAGAATCGTCATCCTAATTTATCAATCACTGTTTCTTGATATCTGAGATGACTGAAAACTGATACTAAGGTATCACCTGCACGGCCGTGCTATTCCTTCAGTCATACTCATCAAGTGGCCTAAACGGATATCTTTCTCATACCGAAGTATGAGTGATAAATCCCTCAGACGCCTTTCGAGTTCACTAATGCAATAAATATCCAAGCCAATTGAAGCCGTTATAGCTACCCTTTTACAGATAACGTTAGACTAGGTCAAACTTGGGTATTCGTTACATAGTGTACACAAAGACTCCTTGGTCTTAGGATATAATGACAAGCTACGATCTGTGAGTATCTCATGACTGGATCTATGCAGCATACTCACAATCGGGTTGTCTGATATCATCGACCTGATAGTATCTATGATATAACTCCGGCACGCACTTTGTCATGATCAGTAGAGCATGATCACAAGGAGTTAATCTCATACTGATCGCTTCAGAAGAAGCTTAGCTGATCAGGGACTTTATCGAATGTAATTCTTTCTGATCTACAGTTCTACTATTAGTGGTTACACACGTAATGACATAGATCAAATTACATTCGATATATTACTACAACACATTAGTAATATATGCCAATTTATTTATTTGGAAAGATGATAAAACATTATATCTGTTGATCACTTTTATATTGGACTGGGGCATAACTCTAACATCCCCCACTAACCATGGTGTACCCACTACCAAACTATTCCCAGGTCCGATGCTCATTCGTGCACTCTCGCGAATTACCGATCTTGCCTCGCAAATACTCCTCCATATGAAACTCGGGGCCGTGCCCAAAGAAGCCCCTAGAAATGAAGTATGTGGGAAATACTTGGCTTTTAGGAATCTGCTTGGCAATGAGTTAGGTTTTGTTAGGATTCTCCAAGCTTGTTTCCCGCATAGAGCTAGGTTATGCTCTTTAAGGTTAAGAAAGCCCATCCCACCCAGTTCCTTGTGTTTGCACAAATCTGCCCACTTACGCCACGTAATTCCTCCCCTTCCCCTGCTACCCTTCCACCGGAACCTATTGAGCATCCTTCCAATATCATCGAGGAGCCTTTGCGGAAACAAGAAGACTTGCATCGCATATGCTGGTAACGCCTGTAATATTGATTTAATCAACTCCTCTCTACCTGCTGAGGACAGGAACCTGTGACTCCACGAAGACATTCTTTTCGCTACTCGTTCCTTGATGTATGACAGGGCCTGCGTTTTATTCCTCCCTACCATATTCGAAATCCCTAGATAAGTCGAAGAACCTTGTTCCTTAAAGCCTAGGACGGAGATGATATCTTCTCTTTGGTGGGGCGGAGTGTTTTGGGAGAAGAAGACAGAGGACTTTCCACTATTAATCAGCTGGCCTGAGGCTCTTTCATAGATTGGAAGACACCTTACTATTTGCTCTGCCTCTATCCTTGTTGATCTCCCAAAGATGTAGCTGTCGTCAGCAAATAGAAGATGGGACACCTCTGGCGCCTCCCTAGGTATCTTGACTCCCCGTAGGTCGTCCGCCCTCGAGAACTCTTGTAGTAGAAGCGAAAGACCCTCCGCGCAAATAAGAAAGAAGTAGGGGGAAAGTGGATCACCCTGTCGCAAGCCTCTCGTTGGGTTTGGTACCTCAATTGTGTGTCCAGATGTAGTGGCCGAATATGTGACCGATGAGACACATGTCTTGATTAGGTCTACCCATCTCTGGCTATAACTTACCGCTTGCATCATCTTGAATAGGAAGCCCCATTCCACCCTATCACAGGCCTTACTCATATCTAGCTTCAAGGCCATCAGCCCTCTGTTACCTTGTGACTTCCTCCGTATGTGGTGAAGAACTTCCGCTGCTACTATTATATTATCAGTGATTAGTCTGCCAGGAATAAACGCGCTTTGTGTTGCTGAGATGACCCCCTCCAACGATTCTTTGAACCTGTTGACCATGACCTTTAATATAATCTTATACACCACATTGCAAAGAGAAATAGGCCTGTAGTCCCCAGGTGAATCAGGGCATTGCTTCTTCGGGATTATCACTATGTTTGTGTTATTCACCCCGCTATGCAGATTTCCGTATTGGCATTGTTTATTTGCGTGTCCTAGGATGCCACAATGAAAGCAAAACGACGACAATCTTTCATATTTGAAATTTATCCAGTATCCCACTCTTTTTGAGTCTTACACCCTCAACCTCCTGGCGAGCGGCTTATTGATTTCCAGTTGTAGCCGAATCCGAACATATGAACACCAATGGCCTGTGAAATTACTGTCGTCCATTCTCACGACTTTTCCCAGTATGTTCCCAATTTTTGTCGAAAACAGGTTTAGTCTTTAGGTGAGCCGGCATACCATGGCACTGCACCTATATCTGGAAGTGTCGAAATTGGACATCCTCAGGATGGGATCTCAATGGTAGGTACTCCAGCAGGACTTGAGTATTGTTGAAAGTCCAGGGACTTCTGTCCATAACACTAGTGACATCACGTTGGTCATAAAACTGGAATATGAATAGATTATGCGCCGCTTCGTGGATGGAAACCCTTTGCTGGGGTTGCCATAAACTAGCTAATATGTTCTTGAAAGTCTTAAAATCACAAGTTTTGTCGGCTATAAGTTTTCCAACTAGACAGAAAGTCCCATCTTCTTCTAAAGCCTCTTCAGGTTCTTCCACCACTAGCCCAACTTGTTCTTCTCCTTTTATTGATATGTGCTTCCATCTTTCCTGTAATTCATCCAACCCTTCCGGGTCGTTTCCCCTATGCTCCCCTGAATCTCCCTCATCCATTTCATTCTCCAGGTTTACTGATTGGTGTTGTTCCTGCGACCAACCCGCTCACCCATTCCTTAAATCCCTGCTTGTCCTGCCACGGCCGCCCCCCAAATTGACCCTGCTTCTCCCCCTCTCCTGTAATGAACTCTGACCTCCACCCGAGCCTTCCCGGCTCTTCTCCGAGTGGTGGCTTTGAGCTCCTAACCCTGCCTGTGTTTCCCCGGTGCCCTTGCATCATGTCCCGGTCATCCCACGACCACCCTCCGATCCCCTGCATCTCCCCGCCCCGCTTCAGCCCCTCCCGCCCCGTCCCATCCCTTGAACCCACCGTACCTGCCAGACCCGCCTCCGCGCGCCACCGCTCCTCCATCGGCACCTCCCCACGCCCCAACCCCTCCATTGGCGCCTCCGCACGTCGCAGAATGGTGTCCGCCTCCCCTCCACATCTCTTCGGTCCCTCCAGGCCCGCTAGCTCCTCCTTCTGCTCCTCCGCACGCCTCAGCCCTTCCGCCCGCCTCAGATCCGACCGCCTGTCCCCCTCCTGTCTCGCCTCCCCGCCAGACCGCAGGTGGTCTGGCCTCAGTCCCTCCGCCAGTCCCGACGCTCGTTCCGACCCTGACCCCCCTCTTTGGCCCATCGCCTCCATCGTCCCGTAATTGTGCCGCCGCAGCACCAGAAAGTCGTCGAATATTGCTCCCTCCTCGCAGGTGTTGCAGCCGCGAGACTTCGCACTATGCGAAAACCCTAATCGCTTCTGCGAAGGGTACATGCCGCGTCTCCAGGACTTTATAACTAATTAGGTAGCTTTTATATAATTTTTGTATAAATTATTAATTAATTCAATTTTAAGTTAAGATTTCCGTAATCTCGTCTTTATTATTAAACTTTAAATGTTAATTTTTATCATGCCCATTATTTTAGCAGAAATCATTAGTTCAATTTTTTATAGAGAAAAATGGTTAATTCAATTAAACACGGAATTAGTGAGAAAATGAGAAGAGGGAGGGTTCATGTTAAAGAAATTAATTTATCATCAATTAATGGTAATTTATAAGATTAGGTGAAAAGTTAATTAATGGCTCGTCACTCTATTAGTTAAGTAGTAATTGAGGGCGAGAAATTAGGGTTAGATTTAGAAGGAAATTAAATTGGGCACAGATGGTTGGTTTGTGTTGCATCCTTATTTCTAATTTCAATTTTTAAAATATACTTTAATTGATTAATTTAGGAAAATAATAATTACGGGAAATCAAATTAATATTTTGTTAATAAATTTTTTACATCATTATTAAGAATTTATATCACTAAAGAATTTTACATCTCTAAGAATAGTGTAAGAATTTATATAATATAGTGTAACAAATAAATAAAATAAATATGAAGTTATTTTAATAGTTAAATAATGAAAAATATTATTGATATGACAATTAGAAATAGTTTTGGGGTCATGGGTTGGAATAGAATGAGGGTATGGATTCAACATTCCTCTATTATTGAATCATGATTTTAGGATTTTAGGACCCTTGAGTTGGAGATGCCTTTATAAATTAGTGTTTCTAGCCCATATCTTACTGCATATGAGCTTTAAAAATAGGGATAATTCCAGGTGGCTACACTTAGATTTTGCTGTTTTTCACCTGACTACACCTAGAATTTTTTTTCAGCTGACTACGCCTAGAAAGTGCAAAATTTTCACTTTGCACTTTCCGTCCAATTCTGTTAGTTTTTACCGTTTTCTTCATGTGAAATGACTAAAATGCCCTTCAGGTTTAAAGAGTTATTATAATTGGATTGAAAAGACTAAAATGCCCTCACCTATTCATCTAATTTTCAAACACATGCCACTCTCTCTCCTCTCTCTCTCTCTCTCTCTCTCTCTCTCTCTCTCTCTCTCTCTCTCTCTCTCTCTCTCTCTCTCTCTCTCTCTCTCTCTCTCTCTCCCTCCCTCCCTCCCTCCCTCTCTCCCTCCCTCTCTAGTCCCACCATTTTTGTCTCTGACGAAAATGCCCATTCCCTCCCTCCCTCTCTAGTCCCACCATTTTTGTCTCTGACGAAAATGCCCATTTCTCTTCGTCTCCGATCCGATCCCCTTTCACACGGAACCACCGAACAACGTCGTTGGCGAAGGTCAGGGAGGCGTCAGATCCGATCGAATCGGCCATGGATGTGAAGCGCCGCGCGGCGAAGGTCGCTGGTGGCGAAACTTAGCTCGGTGTCGGAGACGACACGCGCCGAGGCGCTGAGGGAGCTCCGGCTGATGAGCAAGAGCGACACCGAGAGCCGTCCCCTGATCGCCGACGCCGGAGCCATTCCCTTCCTCGCCGAGACGCTCTACTTCTCCTCCCACGAGTCCCAGGACAACGCGGCGGCGACGCTACTCAACCTCTCGATCACGTTCCGCGACGCGCGGCCTCCTCGACGCATCTCCCACGCGCTCTCCCACCACCGCTCCGCCTCCTCCGAGACCGCCGTCCAGTCCTGCGCCGCCACCCTCCACAGCCTCCTCGCCGCCGCCGACTCCGACAGCCACCGCTCCATCGTCGGCTCCAAGCGCGACATCATCTACGCCCTCGTCGACGTCGTCAAGACCCCGACCTCCCCGAAGAGGTCGATCAAGGACTCACTGAAAGCTCTCTTCGCCATCTCGCTCTACCAGCCCAACCGCGCCGCGCTGGTCGAGCTCGGCGCCGTCGGGACGCTCTTCTCGTTGGTGCTCAAGGACGGGCGCGTCGGGATCGTCGAGGACGCCACGACGGTGATCGCCCAGGTCGCCGGCTGCGAGGAGAGCGAGGACGCGTTCTCGAGGGTCTCCGGGATCGAGGTCCTGGTCGATCTGCTCGCTCCCTTATTGGCAGGTACAATAAAATCGAGATCCAGTTGGGAAATTTGGGTCATTGTGAGGGAGCTCGAGAGCAGGAGGAACGGGAGCAGTGCTCCGACGAGAAGAGGAGGCGGAGGCGGAGGCGAGGTGGAGGAGAGGGAGCTCGAGGGGGCGAGGCTATAGGATTGGGTTGGTGAGGGTGAAGAATGACATGTGTTTGAAAATTAGATGAGTAGGTGAGGGCATTTTAGTCTTTTCAATCCAATTATAATAACTCTTTAAACCTGAAGGGCATTTTAGTCATTTCACATGAAGAAAACGGTAAAAACTAACAGAATTGGACGGAAAGTGCAAAGTGAAAATTTTGCACTTTCTAGGCGTAGTCAGCTAAAAAAAAAAATTCTAGGTGTAGTCAGGTGAAAAACAGCAAAATCTAAGTGTAGCCACCTGGAATTATCCCTTTTATTTATTATTGTTTAGATTTAATACTTAAATCTATTATATATATATTATCCATGTTATTGTTAGCTACTGTAATTGAATTCAACTCTAATTTTGTTTTGAAATCTAATTCTAATGATATGTTAGGCTCAATTACTCTCTGTTTATAGTTTAGAATATGGTATCTCCATGCTTGTACATTCGAAAATGGTAATTAAATGTTTTTTCGTATATTAAAAAGATGAAAATTGTTATATATATATATATATATATATATATACAATTAACACACCCCCTCAAACTTAAGGTGGTCTCAACATATTAAGTTCAGAAATTAAAGTATTGAACCGTCCAGAAATTAGGGACTTGGTAAAGATATCAGCAGTCTGATCATCAAAAGGGACGACACATAGAGTGATAGCGCCTTGATTGAGGTTATGGCAGACAAAATGACAATCATTTTCTATATGCCTGGTGCATTCATGAAAAACGTCATTGTGAGCGATCATGATAACATTTCGATTGTCACAATGAATAGATGTAGCCGAGCTGTGAACAACGCCCATGTCATTAAGCAACCAGCGGAGCCAGAGGAGTTTAGAGGTAGTATCGGCAAGAGCCCGATATTCTGCTTCTGTACTGGAACGGACAACAGTCGTCTGCTTCTTACTTCTCCAAGAGATTAGAGATGTGCCAAGAAAGAAGCAGTATTCCGTATTAGAGTGCCGGTCAGTAGGATCACTAGCCCAATCTACGTCAGAGAATGCATGTAACACCATAGGTGCTTCACAAGAGAAGTGAAGACCATGAGACAGAGTAGCTCACACATATCCCAAAATTCGGAGAACTACCTCATAATGTGTAGTACGTGGCGCACACATCAATTGACTTACCACATGTACTGCATATGCAATATCCGGACGTGTGACAGTCAGATCAACAAGACTACCAACAAGCTGTCGATAAAGGGTAACGTCTGGAAGAATTTTTCCGTTGGAGGGTGTCAGCTTCTCCTCTTCCTCAATGGGAGTGGAGGCGACCTTACTATCAGATAAGCCTGCCCGAGAAATAAGATCAGCTGCATATTTTGTTTGAGACAAGTGATAACCAGATGATACTATCGAGATTTCCAACCCAAGAAAATATGCGAGTGTACCAAGATCTTTCGTATCAAATTGCTCATTGAGATGACGTTTAAGGTTAGAGATACCAGAGCTATCATCTTCGGTGATCATCATGTCATCCACATATAGGAGAAGCAAAATGTGGCCACAAGTAGTTTGTTTGACAAATAAAGCAGTATCATAAGGACTAGAGGTAAAACCAAGATCAATTATCTTCCCTCTGAACTTCGAAAACCATGCCCTTAGAGTTTTCTTAAGTCCATACAGGGCTTTTTCAAGTGACAAACTGTGTTTGGGGGATGATCATACCCAGGTGGAGGCTGCATATATACTTCCTCGGTTAGGTCTCCATTAAGAAAAGCATTCTTGACGTCCATCTGAAAAAGGTTCCACTTTCTTCCGGCTGCAACTGTTAATAAACTACGAACAAATGTAAGTCTAGCAACTAGAGCAAATGTCTCCTCATAATCAATCCCATATTCCTGAGAAAATCCTCGTGCAACTAGACGAGCTTTGTAACGCTCAACATTACCATCACCCTTTGTCTTCACTTTATACACCCATTTGCAGCTCACCACAAACTTATCATTAGGTAAAGGTACGAGATCCCAAGTATGAGTTTTCTCAAGAGCCCGTCATTGCTTGCTGCCACAAAGGATTAGTGCAGACTTCTCTATATGTACGAGGTTCATAAACAGACAGGATAGTAGAAGCCACTCGGAAAAAATTGGGCAACGTTACCTGATAGTCTTGAAGATGAGACGGAGGGCGTGTTTGGCGGTGAGGACGAGATGAAAGCACATGATATGTTGGCGGAACATGATCTATGGGAGGAGCCGAGGAAGGTTCCGGGGTGCCTTCATCTGAAAGCTCAAGAGGAAGTTCCAAAACATCATCATGAAATAAATTTATATCAGGGTTGGCGAAAAAAGGTGCAGATGGGGACACATGAAATTCAGACATGGATGAGAACATCTTGTGTTCCTAGAAAGTGATGTGTCATGATATGCGAAGACGTTTGGATAGAGGATCCCAACATCGATATCCTTTATGTTCAATCCCATACCCAACAAAACAACAAAGACGAGCACGAGGTTCTAGTTTATTTCGTTCATGAGGCTGTAAGTTGACAAAACAGACACACCCAAAGACACGAAGGAGATTATAGGAAGGTGACTGACCATAGAGGCAATCATAAGGGGTTTTGTTTCCTATGACCGGAGATGTAACCCTATTGATAATATAGACTGCTGTGAGGGTAGCCTCTCCTTAGAAACGTACATGACATGCTGCAGAGATGATTAAAGCACGCGCAGTATTAAGAATGTGACGATGTTTACGTTCTGCTCGACCATTTTGCTGAGAGGTTCATGGACACAACCTTTGCATGACAGTGCCATGAGAGATAAGAAGATTTAAGAATGATGTCTCTTTGAATTCAGTGCCATTGTCAGTACGAAACACTTTAATTACCTTTGAAAACTGGGTCTGAATCATGCTAACGAATTGAGAATATATTTTGTTAAGATTAGATTTGCGATTCATCAAATAAATCCAAGTGAAACGAGTATGATCATCAACAAAAATAACAAAATAACGAGCACCCCCCCATAGAAGGAGTAGGAGATGGACCCCATAAATCAGAATGGATAAGATCAAAAGATTCAGCTGAAATAGAATTATTATTTGAAAAAGGTAATGTATGATGTTTGGCTAAATGACAGGAAACACAATCACTAAGTTTACTGGAAGTAGAACCTAATAAGCCACTAGAGACTAAACTACGCAAAGGCTGAGGAGACACATAACCAAGGTATGCATGCCAGACATCTGCAGAAACAACAACAACACATTGAGATGAAGATGATGATGGAATATGTAAGCCTCTAAGCTCGAACAAGCGACCCGTCTTACGGCATGTCCCATACATTTGTCCCGTCATTGGATCCTGCATAGAGACAGAAGAAGAAATGCCAGAAAATATTACATCAAGACCTAAATCACACAACTGACCGACAAATACAAGATTAAGAGATAGTTTGGGAACAAGCAATGTGTTTTGAAGAGAGAATTGTGAAGTAGACACAGTGCTAGAATGTGATGCAGAGATGACTGAACTATCAGCAGTATGAATGACAGGTGAATGTTTAATTGGTTTAGTATGAGAAAACAATGATGAATATGGACTCATACCAAGGTTTCGAAGTACTTGACATGACCGATGGGGAATGATTACCAAAATGGGATGCGACTAACACTTGTCTGAGAGTCTAGAGATCAACCTTACTGAGTAGAGTGGTCATATCAAGAGAATCAGCACATGCACTAGAGGAATCCGAAGGGGCAGCAACAACAACATTAGACCTTGTCTGAGACACAGGGTTTTGAGAACCATGCCATTCTTTTTCTTTGGAGCGCAAGATCGGGCATTCCGATATCCAATGGCCAGTCTGTTTGCAATAATTACACCGTTTCTTCTTCGAGGAATGATTCGCTTGAGAAGAGTTCTTATTCTTCTCATTACCATAACTTGTATTAGTGGTGGAAAAAACTACATCAACATGACGATGAGATAACATACCTGTAAGCCGAGTCTCTTCAGATATGAGTTCAGAGACAACTGCTTCAAGTATGGGAAAAGGATCTCCGTGTAATAAGGAAATGCGAACAACCTCAAATTCAGAGCGGAGAGCCTGGAGAAATTCCATAACCATAAGACGATCGTAATATTAAGCAAAAAGAGTGGAATTGGCAGAGTCTGTCCATTTAGGTATAGATGCAGCCAATTGATCCCAAATAGACCATATTTGAGATAAAAACTCAGAAACGGACTGTCCAGATTTTTGCTTTAGCAGATGAAGACGGCTAAAAAGTTGGTACTGGTGAGCAACGTCTGTGGTAGAGTAGAGTTTCTCTAAATGCTTCCACACCTCTTTTGTAGTGTCAAAACAACCGAAGTGAGATTTAACAGATGGACTACATGTGTTGCAGAACCATGTAAGAATTTGACGATTCTTACTATCCCACTCATCGAACCGATCATTGAATGCTTCTTGAGTTTCATCCTTATCTTTAAGAGGGGCAATAATATCACCAGTCATATATCTCCATAATTTTCTGCCATGGAGAAAACTAAACATCTCTTTAGCCTATAGAACGTAATTAAAGCCATCGAATAGGACATAGATAGGCTTTAAAATATATGTTTTTTCCATCACAAAATACCAAAATTTATGAGAGAAAAAAATATTAGAAACCGGGAATCAGCAGGCGGCGGTGCGTGAGTATCACGCGCGACTGATGGAACCGGCGACTGCACAGAATCGCCAGAAAGTTCCTCTCGACGTCGGACGCGCTAGCGTTGTGGTCAACAAGCGTCCCAAAACCGTCCAATCGAGTGTCCCGAAAATGGATATGGAACGGGAGGATTCGGCTGAATCGGAGGTCGACGGTGACCGGAGACGGTTCAGAAAGGCCGAACTAAGCGACGAGAACCTTAACTAGCCGGAGGTGAGACAAATCGACGCCTGGAACGTTGATTTTGTTCGAGCTTCTGGTCTTCGGTGACGAAGCCTAAAAGTCGAGGTGAGAGCTTCTGTGATGATGTCGGATCTCTGATGACGACGGTGCTGGTCTCGGTCTGGTGCTGGTCGACGGTGAATGGCAGCAGCGTGGTGCGTTGCGGTGGCACCAGCAAAGGCACAAGGTGATAGCTCAAAAAGAGAGCTATGAATTGTGCAGAAGATCAATTCAGGTGGCAGCGAAAAAGGCAATTTGGTTTGGACCAATTGCTCTGATACCATGTTAACAATAAAGAGTATTGTTGAATTGATATTTTGTCCAAAGGGACTGTTATAATATATATATATATATATATAGGCTACGGGTAGCTAGGGTTACAATACGAATAGGAACCCTATTGAGAATAGGAATATACGAGATAAATATATATATATATCTCGGGTCGGGTCGGATCAACTCTCGGGTTTTACCCGTACTCGATGGATTTTTTATGGGGCGTGGACCCGCTCAAAATAGATGGGTTATTTCCGGGTCGGGTGCCCGTTGGCGGTCTACGAGTCCGGGTTGGGCCGAATCCGACCCAAACCCGGCCCGTTGCCATTCCGATATAAGAATTATTATCATCCGTAGGATGCTAATAATCAATAATTCTCATTAATTCATTGATTTAACAATAAAAAGAAATGAAATACTAGAAAAAGGTATATGGGTAAAATAAAAATATACCAAAAATATGAAAAACAACTAATAAATGCTTCAATTTAAGAAAAAAAAATCCAATTTACATTAGTGAAAATAAAACATGTATATAAACATATTTGTAAAAGTGAAAATGAATTTAGTGAAAATAAATTCTGAAATCACAATAAAATAGTAGTAAATAAAATGATAACTAAGAAAATCATAATTAAGTAAATAGATTACAAAATTAAAATTAAGTGAATGAACTATGAAACCATACAAATGAAATCATTATCAACTAAATGAAATTTTGTAATCGTGAAAATGAAATAAAAATTATGAAATCGTACAAGTAAAAGTAAAATCATGAAATGATAATTTTTGTTCGTATATCTTTTAATCATCCAAATAAAATTCTAAAATTGTAAAAAACAAAATAGAAGATTTTTTTTTGTAAATCTTGAATTTATGAAAATATAATAAGTAATCATGAAAACGTAATTTAGAAAATAAATCAATCATAATTAAGTAAATTCACTCTTGTAATAAGAAAATGAAGTAATTAAATGATTAAATTATATAAAAATACGAAAATACCCATATATTTACGTTAAAAGACAAAAATAAAATAGCAAGTTCTCAGTAATTACACCATCTGCCATTAATGAGTCGGCCAAAATCCAAACTGTTCAAATTTTCATCTAATGCTTACAACTTGTTCTCATTTTCTCGTTTAAGATACTCGTTCTCACTTGAATACAAGCCAACGATTATATTAAGTTTATTAATTAAATCTATTCTCATGTGAAATATATGGAATATATTAAACGAAGTATATTAATCTATTATATTTTTTAGGGAACACATGAAATCAACGAATAGCTCCTATGGTGAATGTTAGGTTCTACCTCCAAAGAGATGGTTCAAAGTTAATGTGGATGCCAGAGTGAGGTCGGGTTCATATTATTTTGCCCTAAGCATGATATGTAGGTCTGCTGATGGTACGTGCATTGATGATCAACACTTGCGCGTGTCTAGGTCTATATCGCCTTCAGTCGCAGAAGTTTGGGGCCTCATTGCTGCTCTTTCTTAGGCTCTAGGTCTTAGTATGGGACATATCATTTTTGAGTTTGATTGTTTTTCGGTGGATCAAACGGTGTTGGTTTCGCATTCATTGTTTTCTTTGTTGGGTTATGTCGTACTTATCTAAATGTCCTTCCTTGTGTTAAAATTGTTAAGTTAGAAGAGAATTGAATACTTATGAGCTTGCTCAACCTGTACTATAAATTTGTATCCTAATTAAGAGTTTGAGATGGAGCGTGTCTACGCAGGCTATAAATTTGTCTAGTTGCTCCAATTACATGAACATCAATGATATATATTATTATTAACATATTGGTTTAGCTTACCTTTCGACATTATTCATAAAAATAACAAATAATAAGTCTTATTACATTACAAACAATAGACTGTCACAACCACAAGCCTATATATAAAGCTATTTCTTCGCGTGACGAATATATAGGCAAAAACCACTCACACAACGAATTAGTGAAAAAAATATTCTTCTTAAATACATTCTTGCAATCAGAAAGACTATTGCATTTACCGGCTTTCACCACCAGGTTTAGGATACTTCTTTTTGAAAATCAATTTTTGTCATGAACACATTGATATGGACCCGTTAGACAATGAATGTCACCATCAATACATTTCATGTGTATACCCTTAATATTAGAATCATTTTTACATCTACCCACTGCATCTGAATTTTACACACCTACAAATAAAATAATATTTTAGTTTTGCATTAAACACATTCAAAAGATCATTCAAACAATAAATGTGCCCATCTATATAAACCTGCACATGCATTTTCTTATCATCATTATCATTTTGCACCCATTCACCAATGTTCCAATGGCAAATATTAATAAATATGTATTCATGTTTATATTGTATATCTTGAATTATACATTATAAGAAGTGTTGTTACGTTCAAGTGTTGGCATATTTTTTAGCGCAAGGTCAAGATGTCAGCCAACATGCTGCAACACATTGGGCTTGACATAATACGCGCACGATTAGGCAAGTTATCGAAGCCTTCCTATCTTATACGCAGAAGCTTAGCACACAAGGGAATAAAGACACGACGGATTTAGGCAACCTCCAGCTAAGATAAAGACACGTCAGCAAGGCTAAGAAAGCTGCAGTGCCAACCTGTCACTTGCCAATAATGCAAGGCGGCAAGGGATTTCCTAATCAGAATTAGAATCCAATCAGGTAAGAGGAGTTGCTATAAAAGCAGGTGCTTCCCCCTTAGCAACTCAGACTTTTCATGTGCTAAATTCTTAGAGCTCTTAACCGTGCAAGACTGGCGGATTGAGAGACTGCATGATTTAGAATAACAGTGTCGATCACTATACATCATACGATGAGTATTGAGTGTTAGTGATTTGAGGTGTGTGTTCGTGATTGAAGATTCACGAGGAAATTGTCGAAGGCAACTACCAAGCATAGGCTTTCTCGAAGGGTGGAATTGAGAGGATCTCAAAGATAGGGAGAGTCCCTGGTTGAGGTGGTTCACGGTGAGGTAATAGTAGTTTAGGACAATAGCTTGTGTGATAGCTAGTTGATGATTGAAGTTGTACTATTAACTACGAAATAAAGCAAGATTGGTGGCTCAGGGGTATACTCAAGTAGAAGGAGTACATTTCGAAGAAACCTTCGCCTCTGTAGCCAGACTAGAGGCCATTCGACTGTTGATGGGAATTGCGTGTCATCTCAAGTTCAAGTAGTATCAAATGGATGTGACGAGTGCATTCCTAAATGGGGACTTAAATGAGGAAGTCTACGTGGCTCAACCCAAGGGATTTGTCGACCCTCATGCACCAGATCATGTCTACAAACTCAAGAAAACTCTCTATGGCCTGAAACAAGCTCCACGAGCCTGGTATGAAAGTAACACTGTTTCTAATGTAGAATGGTTATGTCAGAGAAGAAGTAGATCGAACCATGTTCGTTAAGAAGGAAGGCAAAGACCTCATGATTGCTCAGATCTATGTTGATGATATAGTTTTCAGAGGGATGTCTACCAAGATGGTGGAACATTCTGTAAGTCACATGTAGTCAGAATTCGAGATGAGCATAGTGGGCGAACTTAGCTATTTCCTGAGATTTAAAATCAAGCAAATGGAGAATGGGATCTTCATCTCTCAAAGGAAGTACGTTGTGAATCTTCCTAAGAAGTTTGGTCTGGAAAATGCATCTCACAAACGGACCCCCATTGCCACAACCACAAAGATGTCTAAAGATGAAAATGGAAAATCAGTAGACCAACACCTATACAGAAGCATCATAGGAAGTCTGTTGTATCTTACAGCAAGTCGTCCTGACATAACAAACGCCGTCGGAGTATGTGCCAGACATCAGGCAGACCCAAAGGCGAGTCATCTTTCTCAAGCCAAGAGAATCTTGAGGTATGTTGCTGGAACGGTAAATTTGGGGTTATTATACTCGTTTGATACAACGACCAACCTTGTTGGATACGTGATGCTGATTGGGCTGGAAATACTGTTGGGTTTTTGTGCCCTAGCACAATGTATTTTAAATCTAATCATGTAATAAAGATTATTAGTTGAAATAAAATCGGCATTCATATTACTAAGTGTTGTAGTGATATCTTAAGTATGATTTGATTTGTATCATTGACGTGTCAACACATAATAGTAGATCTACAAATCAGATAAAATCTTACTTAAGCAGTCCCTGATCAGAATAGCTTCATAAGAAGCGATCAGTATGAAGCTAACTCTAAATGATCACGCTCTACTGATCATGGCTAGAAGGGGGCCAGAGTTAGGTCATAGTATCACCAGTCAGGAGTGATATAGGACGACCCAATCATGAGTATGTTACATAGACACAGTCATGAACATACTCATATGTCGGATCATGAAATCACATCCTCAGACGGAAGGACCATTGAGGTCAATATGTAATGAGTGACGAGGTTGACTCAGTCTAACGTCTCCTGTAAAAGGGTTACGATAACGAATGTGATTGGCTCGATCACAAGTTACATAAGTTGACTCAATGGATCGCTGAAGGATTTATCCCTCATACGGACGTGTGAGCATATATCAGTTTAGGCCACTTGGAGAGTACAACTGAAATACAATAGCATGGCCATGCAGTCGATACGTAGTATCAGTTATAATTCAGTTAACTCAGAATCAAGAAACATGACAATAGAACGAGGATGACTTTTCTATGCCTCGTGGTTGTCAAAGATATCAAGAGGATAAAAGGATAGATTCATGTACGACAAGGTTAAATCGAAATCTCGATAATCACAAGCGTTGGGTAATCATGATGTCTTGCTAGAGGCCACTCATGATGGAAAGGGTAAATGATAATTTTACCAGTCCGCCGACGTGTCGTGAGCCTAGAGGGTCACACACTAAAGGTTGAGTAAAACGGATGGAATCATATGGAGGAATCATGAGAGAGACAATCCGGTTTTGGATTAAACCGGATTAGACCAATTTCGGTTTAGGATTAAACCGGAAATCAACAACGGTTTAGCAGGACTAATTAATTATAATCTAATTGAATAGATTTAATTAAATTAGCTAAACAGGGCCTAACCAGAATGGGCTTCTCTACACAATTAATTAAAAGCTTTGGGCTTTAAGCCCATTAAGGCCTTTAATTAATTAAAGTCCAAATAAGGGTTATAAAAGTGTAACTTTCAGATCTGAAAATTAAGAGATTTATTTTCAAAACCCTAGCCGTCACCCTCTCTCTCTCCTTGCCGATTTCGGCCAGCCCTTTCTCTCCCTCGCTCCGTCCGTTTTGCTTGCTTCGATCTTCTAGCAAGGGTCGTCGTGAGTATCCTCGGATTGCTGTTCCTGTGTGAACGTTCTTTAGAGGTTACTAAATATTATTTAGTAACAGAGAGATTTTGAATTAAGGTAAATTTAAAGTTTTATTCTAATCTAAGATCTGTGATCAATTCATAATCATGCAAGATCCAAATTAATTCGGATATTTGAGATTAATTTCTTGTATGGGCATGAAATTATATGATTGGAACCCTCAAATAATTCCTTCAATGGTATCAGAGCCTGGTTATGCATGATTTTGTATTCGAGCATGATAGGCTATGTTGCTACGTTTAATTGTTGGCATAATTTTTTAGCGCAAAAGTAAGAAGTCATACAACATGTTACATGACATGTGGAGCGACTTGTTACGATCCAGATTAGGAAAGTATGAAGCTTTCCTATTTCGACGACGCTTGGAGCGAAAGAAGAAAGACGCCACGAAGACTTGGAGCGCAAGAGAGTGACGTCGACAAGTCAGGTGACTTCCAGCTGGCAGTAACACGTCAGCAATAGGCGGCAACTCTACTTGCCTGATTTATTCAGGAAGTCAGAACAGGTAAGACGACTTCCAGCTGTCAGTGAAGGCGGCAACGACTTGCCTGATTTGTTCAGGAAGTCTGAAACTTCCTGTTCCTGATCTGAGAAGGGTTAGGAATGTGAGCTGCTATAAAAAGCCTTGGGCTTCCCATTAGCAGTCATCCGTTCTTGTTCTAACACTGCAAGATTTCTCAGAGCTCTTAACCGTGCACCATCGGCGTGTTGAGAGGCTGATTATATTTGCCAGAACAGACCTTTGCTCCGATCAAACATCAAGTCGTGAAGATTGAGTGTTTGGATCGGTTAGGGTTTTTGTTTGTGATTGAAGATTCACAACTCCGTCAAAGAAGACAACGACACCGAGCATAGGCTTGCTCGAAGGGTGGAATTGAGGGAATCTCAAAGACAAGGGGAGAGGCCCTTGGTCGAGGTTGTTCACGGTGAGATCTATAGTAGCTTAGGACAATAGCTTGTGTGATAGCTAGTTGGTGCTTGACGTTGTACTATTGACTACCTAATAGTGAAAACCTTTCCACTGGCAAAGTGCCCCCAGACGTAGGTGCGGAGTCACCGAACTGGGTAATCATCTCTGGTGTCGTTATTATCTGTTTACTGTTTTGCTTACGGTTTACATTCTTAGGCAAGTAGTCGATACACAAGTTACGACTTTGTGTTCGACTTCTTGACTCGGCTACGATTCAGAATTTCAATTGGTATCAGAGGAGGCACCTTATCTCTTAGGTGATTTTCCTGCAAAATTCTGAAGTAGCTAATATGGATTCAAAGGAAGGAGGATCTATCAATCGACCACCTGTGCTCGACGGAACTAATTATGGGTACTGGAAAGCACGGATGTGTGCCTTTTTGAAGTCCCTCGACAGCAAAACCTGGAAATCTATCATCAATGGATGGGAGGAACCGTACTATGCTGATGCTCATGGAAATCAAACTAGCATCAAACCAGAAAAGGAGTGGAGCTTAGAAGAAGATGAAGCCGCTCTAGGTAATTCTCGTGCACTCAATGCTATTTTTAATGGAGTAGACAATAATGTGTTTCGACTCATCAACACATGCACAAGTGCCAAAATTGCCTGGGACACTCTTGCTGTTGCTTACGAGGGTACTTCCAAAGTCAAAGAGCAGAAGTTACAGTACCTCACGACTAACTTTGTGTTAGAGTGTAGTTACGACGGTTTTAGAGATTGGCTGATTTTTAAAGGAACTGAAGAACATGTTACAAAGAATGTCGAAGCATCTTCTACGACATCTTGTGTGACATTGTTTACGGCATCTCGGCAAACATCCTTATCGACAGAAATCAGGGAAGTGCAGATTCGGCAGAAAAGTAAGAAGACGATTAGGAAACTGCAGAACGGCTCCTAATCTGAAAAGAAGAAAGACGGCGATTAAGAGGAAACCCTTTAGGGTTAGTACTCATCCTCGATTGTTATAAAAGCTTAGGCTACCCCCTTAGCAATCGTGTGGTTCGTTATTTGTTTCCTAGCAACAATTTGCAAGGTTCTTAGATGTGAAGGTTTGCGGGCTGAGAAATTGCAGATTGAGCTTAGGATATTGTGTATCACATAACTATAGAGAGTTAGGTGATTGAGGGTTTACTGAAGTCGTGAGTTTTGACTGCACGCAACCACCAAGCTTGAAGAAGACAGAGCAAGGCGATTGCTCGAAGAGTGGAATCAAGACGTTCTTGGATTCAGGGGGAGACCCTGAGATAGATTGCACTGTAAGACGTAGCATAAAGTATAGATCTAGGAGTGATCACAGGTACTTGTATGTTCTGACGGATTACTGATAAGTGAAATCTTTCCACTAGGCTGAGAGCCCCCAGACGTAGGTGACGTTGCACCGAACTGGGTAAACAATCTGCTGTGTCATTACTTATAGCTTTATATTTATTGTCCTGCATTATCTACGCAAGAAGTCAGACACAACGTTATAGCATCTTGCGTAACATTATGTGTGGCAGCTTGCACGACTAGCTGATCAAAATTTCAATTGGTATCAGAGGGGGCACCTATAGCTTTAGGTGAGTTCCTAAACAAATATTTTGATCAAAGATGGACAATACCAGAGAAGGAGAATCCATAAATCGACCACCTGTTTTAGATGGAAGCAACTATGGCTATTGGAAGGCTCGAATGTGTGCCTTCATGAAGTCACTAGACAACAAGACATGGAAGGCTGTAATCAATGGTTGGAATGCACCACAACTCAGTGACAGTGATGGCAATCCTATCGGCCCAAAACCAGAAAAAGACTGGACTGATGATGAAGATGAAGAATCACTGGGAAATTCTCGAGCTCTGAATGCTATCTTCAATGGTGTTGACAAAAACGTGTTCAGACTGATCAACACATGCACAACTGCCAAATCAGCATGGGACATCCTGGCTGTTGCATATCAAGAAACAACTAAGGTTCGAGAACAAAAACTGCAATACCTGACTACCAACTTCGAAGCCCTCATCATGAAAGAAGACGAATCAATTGCAGATTTCAATGTTCGTATTCGTGATCTAGCCAATGAATCCTACTCTCTGGGAGAACCAATGTCTGATGAAAAATTGGTAAGAAAAACCCTGCGTGCTCTTAGCCCTAGGTTTAAAATGAAGATCACAACAATAGAGGAAATTCATGACCTCAAGGTCTTGAAATTTGATGAGCTGATGGGGTCTCTAATGACCTATGAGTTGTCTCTACCCAACACCGACAAAAGAAACAAAGGAGTTGCTTTCAAAAGCTCAACACACAAGCAACCAGATCCTGAGGAGTCCGATTCTGATGAAGACATCGATGCTACAATGGCCCTTCTCACAAAAAATTACAACAAAGCCATGAGAAGATTTAGTCGAATGGGTGGACGGAATGTCACAACAAATGCCAGAAACAAAGCTCCACAAAAAACTCAAGTTGGAGGAAGTCTTGACAGACCAAACAGGAGTGGGGAAGAAAACAAAAACAAAGGACTTCAATGTCATGAATGTGAAGGATTCGGTCACCTCCGTAGAGAATGTCCAAATTTCCTCAAACAACAAAAACGAGGATACAATGCCACCCTATCAGATGATGACAATGAAGATAGCGGATCTGAAGAGGTAAGCAACTTTGTTGCATTCACTACCACTACTCCTGCATGTAATGTTGATAATGCTGCAAATATCAATGATGATCCAACTCCAAATGAGAATTGGACTAAAGAGCAACTAGTCGAGGCATACAAAGGCTTGCATACCAGATGGATCAAGGAAACTCTGATACTTGATCAACAAGGCGAAAGGATTATTAGTCTTACCAGCGACAAGTCTAGATTTCTAGAGACGATCGTGGAGCTGAAACGAGAGATCACCAGACTTAATGGAGAAATTAGTCTCATGACTAAATCGGTAAAGATGATGAATCCTAGCACAGAAAGCCTTGACAAGATTTTATCGGTGGGAAAACAGTCCAAAGATATGACGGGACTAGGGTACACACATGTTGTCCCCTCAACGGCAGTGACAAAGTTTATCCCACAACAAGCCATGGCGGACAAGAGACTACTGGATGCCCCAACACATCCTACAGGACAACCGACAACAAAAGTCATAACATCGTCGACAACTTGTTCTTGTCAAGTAACTACCAGAAGACATCCTCCACGCAGACAATAAAGCTATAGAAGACCAGCTTATCAATATCAATGGATATGTCATTACTGTGGTCAACCAGGTCACATCAGACCGTTTTGTTTTCAACTTCTCAAGAGGAAGCAAGCTTAGCTACCATAGAAGAAGTATCAAAGGCATCTCTTATCTCCTCAAAAGACATCCCGCCTTGAATGGAGGCCTAAGAACCTGGTCTATCGAGCTAATGTTGCATATACATCCTTAAGTGCATCAACAAACAAAGACTGGTATCTCGACAGTGGATGTTCTCGACACATGACTGGTACTCCAGAGTTTCTCTCCAATCTTAAATTATATACAAACTGCTTTGTTACGTTTGGAGATGGAATTCGAGCTCGAATCATTAGAAAAAGGAGTGCTCAAGCATCCAGGAGCCACTTGCCTGACTGAAGCATTACTTGTAGAAGGACTTAAGGCAAACCTGATTAGCATCAGTCAGATATGTGATCAGGATTTAGAAGTGAAATTCACTAAAGAAGCCTGTATAGTTAAAAACTTCGATCAGGTCACTATTCTACAAGGAGTTCGCTCAACAGATAATTGCTATATCTGGTCCCCCGAGACACATATTGAAGCGACCAAGTGTCTTGTCTCCAAAGCAGAAGAAACCAAACTGTGGCACCGAAAGTTTGGACATCTAAATCTTAGAAGTATGCAGAAGGAAATCTCAGAGCAGGCAATTGCAGGAATTCCAAACCTGAAAATAGTAGAAGGAAAGATCTGCGGGGAATGTCAGATTGGAAAGCAAACCAAGATGTCACACAAGAAGCTTCAGCATATCACCACCTCTCGGGTACTTGAGCTGATACATGTTGACCTTATGGGACCAATGCAAGTTGAAAGCCTTGGAGGAAAACAATATGTCTTTGTATGTGTAGATGATTACTCACGATACACTTGGGTTGACTTCCCTCATGACAAATCAGACACCTTCTCGATCTTCAAGAATCTATGCATCCAAGTCCAACGAGAAAAAGGAGAGACAATTGGCAAAATAATCCGCCTTCGTAGTGATCATGGTCGAGAGTTCGAAAATAGCAAGTTTGCAGAATTCTGCAACTCAGAAGGAATAGCTCATGGATTTTCAGCACCAATCACTCCCCAGCAGAATGGCATTGTTGAGCGCAAGAACAGGACTCTCCAGGAGATGGCTAGGGTTATGATGCTGGCTAAAGACATACCAACTAACTTTTGGGTAGAAGCACTTAACACTGCTTGCCATATCCACAGTCGAGTCACTCTCCGACCAGGTATGTCAGTAACTCATTATGAAATATGGAGGGGGAGAAAGCCCAATGTTAAGTACTTCCATATCTTTGGCTCCACTTGCTATATTCTGGCTGATAGAGAGCCTCGTCGAAAGCTTGACCCAAAAAGCGATGAAGGCATCTTCCTTGGCTACTCCAGGAATAGTCGCGCATACCGAGTCTTCAACAAACGAACCAAAACCATGATGGAATCGATCAATGTAGTTGTTGATGATGACTGCGAAGATGCCTCAGAAGATGCGACGGACGAAGACGGAGCTTATCCGCCCAACAATGTCAGGAAGAATGTTATTACTGATGTCAGAGAAGATGCTAGCAGCAAAACAGAAAAAGATGATGCCAGCCCAAATGTCGATCATGACGAAGGAGTTCCTGAAACCAGTAACAAGAATCCCTCGCGGAGAATCCAAACGTATCATCCTATCTCTGGAGTAATTGGAAATCTGAATGAAGGAATACGGACTCGGTCAAAAGCTCCTAAAGACTACAACGAGATGATAGGCAATATTTGCTTCGTTTCAAAGACAGAATCCAAAAACATCAATGAAGTCATCAATGATGAATATTAGGTCAATGCTATGCAAGAAGAGCTGATTCAATTTGAGAAAAATCCGGTATGGGAACTGGTGCCCAAACCAAGTGAAGGAAACATCATAGGCACTAAATGGATCTTCAAGAACAAATCCGATGAGCTTGGCAACATCACTCGCAACAAAGCCAGATTAGTTGCTCAAGGGTATACTCAAATTGAGGGTGTCGACTTCGATGAGACCTTTGCTCCTGTGGCAAGACTTGAAGCAATCCGTCTCCTGCTAGGGATATCATGCCATCTACAGATAAAGCTCTACCAGATGGACGTCAAAAGTGCGTTCCTGAATGGGGACCTCAATGAAGAAGTATATGTGTCACAACCCAAAGGATTTGTTGACCCGCACTATCCTGATCATGTGTATAAACTCAAGAAAGCTCTTTATGGGTTGAAACAAGCACCAAGGGCTTGGTATGAAAGACTCACAAAATTCCTCATCCAAAGCGACTACACTAGAGGGGGAGTCGACAAGACCCTATTTGTAAAGAATGAAGACGGGAATTTAATGATAGCTCAAATCTATGTCGATGACATTGTGTTTGGAGGGATGTGAAGCAAGATGGTAGAGACATTTATTCAACAGATGCAATCAGAATTCGAGATGAGCATGGTGGGAGAGCTTACTTATTTTTTAGGCTTCCAAATCAAACAACAAAAGGAGAGCATCTTCGTATCTCAGAGCAAATATGCGAAGAATATTGTCAAGAAGTTTGGGCTAGAGAAAGCCTCACATAAAAGGACACCAGCAGCTACACATGTCAAGCTAACTAAAGATGATCCAGGAGAAGCTGTCGACCAACACCTATACAGAAGCATCATCGGTAGTCTTCTCTACCTCACTGCAAGTCGACCAGATATTGCCTACTCTGTAGGAGTATGTGCAAGATATCAAGCTAATCCTAAGGTTAGTCATCTCTCCCAAGCCAAAAGAATTATTAGATATATCTCTGGGACTACAGACTTGGGTTTGTTATACTCATTCGACACATCATCTACCTTGGTGGGGTATTGTGATGCCGATTGGGCTGGAAACACATCAGATAGGAAAAGCACATCTGGAGGATGCTTCTTCCTTGGCAACAACCTCATATCATGGTTTAGTAAGAAGCAAAACTGTGTTGCCCTGTCCACTGCCGAATCGGAGTATATTGCTGCTGGGAGTAGCTGCACACAACTACTATAGGTGAAGCAGATGTTAGTCGAATACAATGTCAGATAGGATGCCATGACTTTATATTGTGATAATGTCAGTGCTATCAACATCTCCAAAAATCCTGTCCAACACAGTAAGACCAAACACATTGATATTAGACACCACTTGATTCGAGAATTTGTCGAAGATAAGAAGATCATCCTAGAGCACATTCCTACAGAGAAGCAACTTGCTGATATTTTCACAAAGGCATTAGATGCGAGCAGATTCGAGGATCTCAGATCATCACTCGGTATGTGCACCATCAGTGAACAATAAGAAGTTGCAGAAACGGTTGAGAGGAGTTAGTTGGTGCCTCTTCATGAACTGGTCTATAAATCCAATGCATGTCATTGGGCCAAGCATACCAAAAGCCCATATAAAAGAAAGGAAAAGATACGCTCAGACGCTAAAAGATTTGAATCATTTTTTTTAAAACTAAAAACCTAGTCTGCCTCCTTCCTGTGTTTGCTCTCGTCTCCTTCACCATTCACTCTCTGCAATTCTCACAACATACACAAGAATGGTGAAAACACGAAGCATAGTAGCCCCAAAGAAAGCCTCCGAATCAAAGAAAGCTGAAGCAAAAGGCTCCAGGAGCAGCAAAGCGAAAACGAACAAGCATGGAGTTCGGATTAAAGGGCCAAAAACCATGAAGAAGTCAGAACAAATCCCCAAGGATGCTTCACCAGAAAAGCCCCAATGCTAGTCTTTACTCGAGTTCCCAAAAAGTCTCGGACCGGAAGCTCTGCATTCTCCATGTCTGACCTAACTGGGCCAGAAAGGGAGACTGATCTTGGCCAGGAAAGTCGAGAAGCCTCCATGCAAATCGTCGCAGTTCCATCACCAACAAATATCCCAGGTAACGATTTCTCTGCCGATACTTCTAGGAACAGTGATTTATTGGAATCACTGCTGGAAAACCAGGACCCACCTCAAGAAGGTGTGGTAGAGGAACTGATAAATCCGGAAGGAGAAAAGGAGGATTTGACCCCGGTCAGTCATGGGTTGGAACGCATTGCTAAAGGAGAAGGAGGAGAAGAAGAAGGAACAAATGTCATGCCGAAAGCCTCTGAAAAAGTTGTACTAGAGGAAGAAATCGATGACTCGGAAGAAGCCGAGGAAGAAGAAGAGAAAGAAGAAACCAGAAACGGAGAGACCGATCTGGAAGAAGCTGAGAAGAACAAGGAGCTATCCGATGAGACCCTCAACAACGCATACAACGAATGGTATGTCAAGTGGCTTGAAGACTCCCAGGTAATCGAAAAACAGAATGCTCTCATTCTTACTCTTAATGAATACAAGTCAAGACTTCTCAAAACGACTGTTGATCTCAAAAAGGAAGTGGCTCGACTAAAAAGCGAGATAGAGCAGGTCACCAAGTCTGTAAAGATGATGAATCCAAGCACTAACACTCTTGACCAAATACTTTCGATCGGGAAACCAGCTAGGAATATGGAAGGTCTTGGATATTCAAAAGAAGCCTCATCATCGCACACCGTCTTCGTCCCTCAGAAGGTTGTCTCCCAGAAGTCGCGTCAGAAGTCTCCTAACTTCACACCTGACCAAGCGACCAAACAGCCTCTTACCTTGGCCACTTCAAAGACGCAGAACAAAAGACATAACTGGGTATGTCACCACTGTGGACGAAGAGGACATATTCGACCTTTCTGCTATCAGCTATATGGGAGGAGCTTCGTCAAGAAAAGAACCACCATCAAGAAAAGTCAACGACGTAACGAATGGCGAGTCAAGGAGGTAAACTATCGAGCTAATATCGCGTACACCGCTCTAAAGGCCTCAACCAGCAACGATTGGTACTTTGATAGTGGATCCTCTCGACATATGATGGGTAATAGCTCTTTCTTGGTTACTTTAAAACCTTGCACAAATAGCTTCGTCACTTTTGGAGATGGAGTAAAAGCTAGAGTACTCGGGAAAGGAAAACTCAACCTTCCCAACTCACAATGTCTAAAATAGGCTCTACTGGTAGAAGGTCTTACAGCAAATCTCATCAGCATAAGTCAAATATGCGATTTAAATCTGGATGTCACTTCACTCGTGACAAGTGCTCGGTCAAAGACGAACAACAGAAGGAAGTCATGACAGGCCACAGGTCCCTTGATAACTGTTATCTATGGTCTCCAACAGTCACAACCTTGACAACCAAGTGCTTTCTATCCAAAAATCAAGAGACAAAGCTATGGCATCAAAAACTTGGTCACATCAATTTAAGGAGCATGCAAAAGATTCTCTCTGAAAAGGCAATCATTGGAGTTCCCAACCTCAAGATCATTGAAGGAAAAATCTGTGGAGAATGCCAGATTGGGAAACAAGTCAAGACGTCACACAAGAAGGTACAACATCTTACTACTTCTCGTGTTCTAGAACTTCTTCATGTTGACCTTATGGGACCTATGCAAGTAGAAAGTCTAGGAGGGAAGAAGTACATATTTGTATGTGTAGACGACTTCTCGAGGTACACCTGGGTAGACTTTATTCGAGAAAAGTCAGATACCTTCTCAGTCTTTAAAGCCCTATGTCGGAGAGTTCAACGAGAAAAGGGAGAAGTCATTGGAAAAGTCGTCCGACTTCGAAGCGATCATGGAAAGGAGTTTGAGAACATCAGCTTCGCAAATTTCTGTGATGCTGAAGGAATTGCACACGAATTTTCTGCTCCCATCACTCCTCAGCAAAACGGGATCGTTGAAAGGAAAAATCGCACTCTTCAAGAAATGGCAAGAGTCATGATGTTAGCCAAAGACATCCCGCAACACTTCTGGGCTGAAGCTTTGAATACGGCGTGCCATATTCATAATAGAGTGATCCTTTGCCCTGGAACTTCTCTCACTCTTTATGAAATATGGAGGGGGAGAAAGCCGAATGTCAAATATTTCCATGTCTTTGGATCGATCTGCTACATACTTGCAGATAGGGAACCTCGGCGCAAACTTGATCCTAAGAGCGACGAAGGCATCCGGACTATCATGGAATCCATCAATGTCGTGATCGATGACAGTAACGAGCAACCCACTGACGAGGACGAAGAAGTCCTAAATCTCCCAGGAGAAGTCAGACCAGAAGTCAGAGGAGGAGTCAGACCAGAAGTCAAAGACGATGATCGCAACAAAGAGTCTGAAGACGAAAGCCCAATCACCCCGGATAAAGAGGCATCTCCTATAAGGCAAAGAGCTCCGTCAAGAAGAATTCAGAAGGATCATCCACCCCAGGATGTGATTGGAGACATTAATGAGGGAGTGCGGACTCGACAAAAGGCATCTCTTGACTACAACGAGATGATAGGTAACGTTTTCTTTATTTCCAAAATTGAGCAAAAGAATATACAAGAGGCCATCAATGATGAGTACTGGGTCTGCGCCATGCAAGAAGAATTGGTTCAATTTGCAAGGAATGGAGTCTAGGAACTAGTACCCAAGCCTGACAATGTCAATGTCATCGGGACAAAGTGGATATTCAAAAACAAGTCTGACGAGCAAGGAAACATCACTCGAAACAAAGCGAGACTGGTGGCTCAAGGATACACACAAGTAGAAGGAGTCGACTTTGAAGAAACTTTTGCTCCAGTAGCCAGACTGGAAGCCATATGACTTCTTCTCGGCATCGCATGTCATCTGCGTTTCAAACTCTATCAGATGGATGTAAAGAGTGCCTTCCTTAATGGAAATCTCAACGAAGAAGTCTATGTGGCTCAACCAAAGGGATTCGAAGACCATGACTCTCCTCATCATGTCTACAAACTAAAGAAAACCCTCTACGGTCTCAAACAAGCTCCACGAGCATGGTATGAGCGTCTTACTCAATTCCTAGTTCAGAATGGCTATATTCGAGGGGGAGTAGACAAAACTCTCTTTGTGAAAAAGGAAGGAAGGGACATCATGATTGCTCAAATATATGTCGACGACATTGTATTTGGAGGGAAGTCAGACAAGATGGTGGAACGTTTCGTCCAACATATGCAGTCTGAATTTGAGATGAGTATGGTCGGTGAGCTCACATACTTCCTAGGCTTCCAGATCAAACAGATGTCAGATGGAATATTTATCTCCCAAAGCAAATACGCAAAGAACATTGTCAAGAAGTTCGGGTTAGAAAAGGCCTCACACAAGAGAACTCCTATTGCCACACATGACAAATGCACAAAGGACGAGATGGGAGAATCAGTTGATCAAAGCCTTTATCGAAGCATAATTGGAAGTCTTCTCTATCTAACAGCAAGTTGACCCGACATCGCTTACTCCATGGGAGTTTGTGCTTGATATCAAGCCAATCCAAAAGTCAGTCACTTGGCTCATGCCAAGAGGATCATAAGGTACATCTCGGGAACCTCTGAATTGGGTTTGCTATATTCCTTTGATACCTCTCCTACTCTGATTGGATACTATGATACTGTCTTGGCGGGAAGTACACTAGATCGAAGAAGTACCTCTGGAGGTTGTTTCTACCTAGGGAACAATCTTGTATCATGGTTCAGCAAAAAGAAAAATTGTATTGCTTTATCTACTGCTGAGTCCAAATATATTGCAGCCGGAAGTAGCTGTACTCAGCTTCTTTGGATGAAACAAATGTTGGCAGAGTATGGAGTCAAGCAAGAAGTCATGACTTTGTTCTGTGACAACATCAGTGCTATCAATATCTCGAAAAACCCAGTGCAACATAGCAAGACAAAGCATATTGATATCAGGCACCACTTTATTCGAGAGCTTGTAGAAGACAAGAAGATAAAGCTCGAGTATTTGAGAAGGACGACACTCTAGCCAAATCTGCGAACAAAGAAGAGGAAGCTTCTCTCTCTACTCCGACCCCGACACAAGGTAAATCTGCTATCCTCTCTGAAGTAAACACTGTAGATGAAAGCCTGGCTGAAGAAGGTCTACGAACCCTTGTTCCTGAAATTCATGGTACTAGCACCGAGGACCAATCCAGCCCCTTTAAGTCGACACCAGCACTAGATAAATCCCCTCTAAACGAGGACTTGCAGAAAGAAGGAAGTTCCCATGTCGCCCCGGACAGTATTTCAGGGCTTAATGAAAATTCGGAAGCTATTCCAGAAGTCACTCGACCTATAGAGGAACTTGTTAACATCGAAGAAATAGTCGACACTGAGACCATGCAAAAAGAAGAAGCTGTACCCAAAAGGGTTGAGAGAAGGAAGCTACCAACAAGAAGGTTGGTCGATAAAGAAGAAGAACCTCAACTACCGAGGAGATTGACCCCAAAGAGGAAAACCACAGAGAAAGGAGGAGCATCTGCTTCTAAACAGCCGAAGAAGTCTAGAAGGAAGTCACTAACTTCTGTAGCAACATCTGTTCCAGAAGAAGAGGAATCTGAAGAAGAAGACACCCAGATTGTGCTACCACGGCTCAAAAAGACAATGGGAGGGCAGAAACTTCCCAAGAATGTGCCTAAAGCTCCTACAGATAATGTCTCCTTCCACTCTGTAGACAATGCGGTTAAGTGGCAGTATGTATACCAGCGCAAGATCTATCCAGAAAGAGAACTCTCCACAGAGGCGCAGGGGATAAACTCTATCGTGGAACTTCTCCGCAGAGCAGGTCTGACCAATACGGTCATAAACATCGGGCCATTCTACCCAGCGTTGGTTAAAGAGTTCATTGTCAACCTTTCAAGCGAGTTTGATGATCCAGAAGACGCTGAATACAGAAAGGTGTTCGTTCGGGGAGAATGCTTCGAGATATCTGCCTCAACAATCAATACCTATCTTGGCAGAGAAGATCCAGAAGTCACTCTAGAAGTCCCGCACTTGAACAAAGTAGCGGCCGAGATCACTGGAGGACGGAAGAAGGTTTGGCCCGTCAAAGACACCATTGCGGCTACTGAGCTAACTGCCAAATACTCAATATTATACCGCATTGGCTTGGCAAATTGGGCACCTTCTACACATGGGTCGAGCATCAAAACCGAATTGGCTAAACTCGTATACCAAATAGGTACGTAATCTTCTCTTGATTTTGGCTCATATGTTATTGAACATCTAGTCAAGCAGGCCAAATCATGCGCTGTCAAGCATCCTATCGGGTTTCCTTCATTGATCACCGGTCTCCTTCTCCAACAATGTCCTCACATTGTTCGGGAGTCGGATGTTCCGGGTAAGAAGCCACTGCCCCTTGCTATCAGCCTCAAGAACTTCGAAGGCAAGCATTTGAAGGACCTCACACCTCCTATGGCCAAAGCATCAGGAGCTAGCTCCCGACCCTCAGGACCACTTGGCACTAGGATGGAGGAAGAATTGGTGGAGATGATCAATGATCTAGAGAAGTCAATTGCGATGCTATCAACCCGCAAAGTCGCATGTGAAGCTCTGCTCGATGACCTCCGCTCTGCCCTGCTGCTGAAGATGATGTTGATGACTCCACTTCGTTCTGAATTTACTACGATAAACTTGTTCCAAACACACACTCTTAAATCCTCAGGGTATGTACGAGTTACTTTTATGCACTCTCTGACATGTTTGAGCTGTTTATTTTTGCTCATGGTGTGAGCTGGTCTTTTTTACCCTGCTGTTTAGTCGAATTTCATTATATGATTGCCTTTGGCAATATTGTTAGACAAACAGGGGGAGATAAATAGAATACGCCAGAAGTTACGCCAAGAGTTACGCCAGAAATTGTGCCAGAAGTTATGCATAGAAGTCGTCGCTCCAGAAGTTAAACCAGAAGCCGCTCCAGAAGATAAAACAGAAGCCGCACAAGAAGTCGCATCAGAAGTCACATACTTGCTGTGTGCGTAACTTCCTCAAGGTGACGATGTGTCTGAAATGTGTTTTAAGTCACATCACTTGCTGTGCGTAACTGCCACAAGATGACTCACTTGTTGTGCGTAACTGCCACAAGGTGACGATGTGCTTAAAAAGGTGTTTGCCTAAAAAATTTTCAAAGGGGGAGATTGTTGCTATGTTTAATTGTTGGCATAATTTTTTAGCGCAAAAGTAAGAAGTCGTACAACATGTTACATGACATGTGGAGCGACTTTTACGATCCTGATTAGGAAAGTCTGAAGCTTTCTTATTTCGACGACGCTTGGAGCGAAAGAAGAAAGACGCCACGAAGACTTGGAGCGCAAGAGAGTGACGTCAACAAGTCAGGCGACTTCCAGCTGGCAGTAACACGTCAGCAATAGGCGGCAACTCTACTTGCCTGATTTATTCAGGAAGTCAAAAAAGGTAATACGACTTCCAGCTGTCAGTGAAGGCGGCAACGACTTGCCTGATTTGTTCAGGAAGTCCTGAAACTTCCTGTTCCTGATCCGAGAAGGATTAGGAATGTGAGCTGCTATAAAAAGCCTTGGGCTTCCCATTAGCAGTCATCCGTTCTTGTTCTAACACCGCAAGATTTCTGAGAGCTCTTAACCGTGCACCATCGGCGTGTTGAGAGGCTGATTATATTTGCCAGAACGGACCTTTGCTCCGATCAAACATCAAGTCGTGAAGATTGAGTGTTTGGATCGGTTAGGGTTTTTGTTTGTGATTGAAGATTCACAACTCCGTCAAAGAAGACAACGACACCGAGCATAGGCTTGCTCGAAGGGTGGAATTGAGGGAATCTCAAAGACAAGGGGAGAGGCCCTTGGTCGAGGTTGTTCACGGTGAGATCTATAGTAGCTTAGGACAATAGCTTGTGTGATAGCTAGTTGGTGCTTGAAGTTGTACTATTGACTACCTAATAGTGAAAACCTTTCCACTGGCAAAGTGCCCCCAGACGTAGGTGCGGAGTCACCGAACTGGGTAATCATCTCTGGTGTCGTTATTATCTGTTTACTCTTTTGCTTACGGTTTACATTCTTAAGCAAGTAGTCGATACACAAGTTATGACTTTGTGTTCGACTTCTTGACTCGGCTACGATTCAGAATTTCAATTGGTATCAGAGGAGGCACCTTATCTCTTAGGTGATTTTCCTGCAAAATTCTGAAGTAGCTAATATGGATTCAAAGGAAGGAGGATCTGTCAATCGACCACCTGTGCTCGACGGAACTAATTATGGGTACTGGAAAGCACGGATGTGTGCCTTTTTGAAGTCCCTCGACAGGGAGGAACGTCACCCGAGAAGTCAGAGACAAGCCACAACACAAGTTTCAGAAGCTCGAAAACATAACTAACGATGGTAGACGAGGAGAACGATCAGGTAAAGGAGTTCAGTGCTTTGACTGTGAGGGGTATGGACACATGCAGAAGGAATGCCCCAACTTCTTAAAGAAACAAAAGAAGGGATTCAATGCCTCTCTAACTGACGATGAAGATGAGGAAGACAGTGACCTTGAGCATACAAGTAACTATGTTGCTTTCACTTCCTCCACAATAGATCAACCAGCTGAAAGCTCAAAGAAGTATGACTCTGATGATGAGCTATCCGATGAGACCCTCAACAACGCGTACAACGAATGGTATGTCAAGTGGCTTGAAGACTCTCAGGTAATCGAAAAACAGAATGCTCTCATTCTTACTCTTAATGAAGACACGTCAAGACTTCTCGAAACGACTGTTGATCTCAAAAAGGAAGTGGCTCGACTAAAAAGCGAGATAGAGCAGGTTACCAAGTCTGTAAAGATGATGAATCCAAGCACTAACACTCTTGACCAAATACTTTCGATCGGGAAACCAGCTAGGAATATGGAAGGTCTTGGATATTCAAAAGAAGCCTCATCATCGCACACCGTCTTCGTCCCTCAGAAGTTTGTCTCCCAGAAGTCGCGTCAGAAGTCTCCTAACTTCACACCTGACCAAGCGACCAAACAGCCTCTTACCTTGGCCACTTCAAAGACGCAGAACAAAAGACATAACTGGGTATGTCACCACTGTGGACGAAGAGGACATATTCGACCTTTCTGCTATTAGCTACATGGGAGGAGCTTCGTCAATAAAAGAACCACCATCAAGAAAAGTCAACCACGTAAGGAATGTCGAGTCAAGGAGGTAAACTATCGAGCTAATATCGCGTACACCGCTCTAAAGGCCTCAACCAGCAACGATTGGTACTTTGATAGTGGATCCTCTCGACATATGACGGGTAATAGCTCTCTCTTGGTTACTTTAAAACCTTGCACAAATAGCCGGTTCGGTTTCGATAAACCAGCGCGTGAACCGATTTAATTCAGAAATTAACCGGTTCAAGAAACTGTTTCGATAAACCGTATTTTATGATTTAAATCAAGATAAAATTGGGATTAATTTTTTTGCTTGATAACATGCTTGTTTGATAACATGATTGTTTGATAACACGGTGTTTGCAACATGATTGCTAAGTTAGCCGAATTTAGAATTTAATTTCGGTTTGCAACCTGCGAGTTGCTTATGGGTTGTAATTTATTAGTGACCTGCGTGTCACAGCATTTATTTTATTTAAATTAAATTTAATAACAAAGTCCCAAGATAAGAAGAACCGAAGAGAAGGACGGTAATCCCGAGGAGGCGTGGAGCCAGTGGGAGTCCAGGAGAATGAGGAAAGACAAAACCTAGAATAGGTTCTAGTTTATTCCAGTAGGGTTAGCGGGCTAGCTAAAGAAAATTTACATTTATGTTTATGAATGTATGGTTGAATGTATGATTTAATTTTCATAAGTTCATGTTAATTAGATCATCACCCACATGTGTAAAGATTAATAATAATTAGTTAATCACGCACATGTAAACCGGAATTGAAATTATCTCTACATGGATTTGTAGATGATAAATTCAAATTAAGATCAAATTATGATCAGTGATAATGAATATTTAAAAGGCAAATAATTTCAAGTCAAGCTAGATACCGCCCACTTTTTATCACTTCGATTAGTTCTCGGACTCATGGGTGGATACGATTAACGTGGATCCATGAGAATGGGTTCTAATAGAAGATGGACTAGTTTGCATGGGTGCGTGCGCATTAGCGTAGTAGCCATGCAGATTGGACCATGCGTTGAAAATTGGTTGACTTGGCTACGATTCTCAGATGATCTGAGCCAGGGTATTAGATATAGGGCAATGCCGTATACATACAATGTATAAGCCCTAGCCAAGAATCACATGGAATTGTGAAAGGACTGGACTGTCCTACTCTAATGTCCAAAACTGGGGCGATGAGATTAACTCACTTCAGTTTTGGGTATGCGGAGATCTTGGTTTAGATTCAGACACAAGAATCAGAAATGTTCATAATCAAGTATCTCTTACTTCAACTTAATTAAGAATCTGATCGAATTTAATTTCATGTATAGATTAATGGCACCGTCGCAACCCAAATTAACACGTTCTGGCAGTGAAGCCTTAAAGTCTCTTCTTTCGAATAACAGGCTGGCAGGGACCAACTTCCTGGTTTGGGAGAGGAACCTGAAGCTTGCCCTTCAGTATGACAGACAGGAGTATATCCTTACAGACAAGCCTTTAATAGAGCCTGCAGATGATGCCAGCGAAGCCGATAAGAATGCTTATGACAAGTACATAAGTAATCGACAAGATGTTGGCATCCTCATGGTCGGGTCTATGGAAAATGACACCCAGGACCAGTTCATGCATCTCATGGAAGAATGCTCGTGTCGAAAGATACGACACTCTTAGGGAGTTGTTTTATAGCAGGCTGAATGCTGGTGAGGCAGTGAGCCCACATGTCCTTAAGATGAAGCGGCTCTTTGATCACTTGGCCAGTCTATGTCATAAATTCACAGAGCAGCTGAAATCAGACATAGTCCTGATGTCGCTTCCAAAGGTTTATGGAGATGTGATCACAAATTACAATCTCCATAATATGGAAAAGACTATCAAGGAACTGCATGGAATGTTGGTGACAACAGAAAAAAATCTCAAGGGCAAGACCCCTGAGATTCTGATGGTCAATAAGAGTGTTAGCTTCAAAAGAGCTGGCAAACCTACAGGCAAGTCACCAGGACACTCCAACAAGGGCAAGGCACCAGCAGTGTCAGGTAAGGGTAAGGCGCCAATGAACCTAGCTGGGCAAATAAGGACACCTAGAGGTCCGAGAATCCAAGCGGTTCCTAGAACCGAAGGGAGCACTTCGATCTCAGAGGTGGTCTGTTACTACTGCCAGTAGCCAGGTCATTGGAAGAAGAATTGCAGGCAGCACAAGGATTATGTGAAGAGCTTGCAGAAGGGAGGACACCCTTCAGGACCTGGATCAGGTATTTACGTTGTTGAGTATAATCTCAATGTTACTTTCTCAGACACATGGGTAGTTGATACCGGAGCAGAAACTCACATTTGTGTTAATCTGCAAGATCTGGAAAGTAAGACGCTCCTTGGGAAAGGCGAGCGGGATCTGAGAGTCGGAGACAACAGTTCGGTGTCAACGACGGCTGTCGGTTCTGTTAGTCTTAGGATGCCCACAGGGCTTATTTTAGTTTTGGACGATGTACTATGTGTACCTACATTTAGTAGGAATATTATTTCAGTGTCCAGTTTGGACAAACTTGGTTTTGTATTTTCCATAGACAATGGCTTATTTACTTTATCAAGAAATAATATCGTTTATGGCACTGCACTTATGGTTGGTGGATTATATATTTTAAATATTGATAACACTAACTACCGTTCAAACTATAACGTAAATAAGAGGTTGAAGTCGGATGACTTAAACCAGACAGTGATGTGGCACTGTCGTCTAGGCCACATAGGCGAGAAACGCGTCTCGACACTTCATAAGTGTGGGCTATTAAGCCCGTTTGAATTCACACCAATCGAGAGATGCGAATCTTGCATTATGGGCAAGATGGCAAAAGCGCCTTTTGGCGGCTTAGGTAAAAGGGCGAGTGATCTCCTGGGCCTAATACATTCAGACGTATGTGGGCCCATGAGTACACAAGCCAGGAGAGGTTTTAGATACTTCATAACCTTTACCGACGATTTCAGTAGGTATGGGTATGTCTATTTAATGAGACATAAGTCGGAATCCTTTGAGAAATTCAAGGAATTCCAGAATGAAGTACAAAACCTGCTTGGTAAAAGTATAAAGGCATTTCGTTCCGATCGAGGTGGCGAGTACTTAGATCAGGAATTTCTCAGTCAGCTAAGGGATAACGGTATACTCTCAGAATTAACTCCGCCAGGAACCCCTCAGCTGAATGGTGTTTCAGAACAGAGGAACAGAACCCTGCTTGACATGGTTCGTTCCATGATGAGTCACGCCGATCTTCCAGTATCATTCTGGGGCCATGCCCTAGAAACGGCCGCATTCATTTTGAATCGGGCACCTACAAAGGCAGTGGAGACCACTCCATTTGAGGTTTGGCAAGGGAAAGCTCCCAAGTTGTCTTTCCTCAAGATCTGGGGGTGCGATGTTTACGTCAAGCGGTTGCTTGGTGATAAACTCAAACCCAAGGGAGATAAGTGTGTCTTTGTAGGGTACCCCAAAGGAACCATGGGGTACTACTTCTACAAACCCGAAGAGAACAAAGTTTTTGTTGCTCGAGGTGGGGTTTTCTTGGAAAGAGAATTCTTATCCAAGAAACCTAGTGGGAGTCCTGTGCTTCTTGAAGAAATTCGAGAAGACACAGAACAGCCTACAGAGAATATAGAAGTACCCGATGAAGTCAATGATCCAAGTCCTATTCCAACAGAAACTCCTGTAGGACCAAGGAGGTCTTAAAGATCTCGTCAAAACCCAGTAAGGTATGGCTTCTTAGCCATAGAGGGTAATGACTTGATAGTTGTAGATCAGGATGATCCCGCAAAAATTCAGCAAGCCTTGGCCAGTCCCAACTCAAAAGAATGGTAGAACGCCATGGATGAGGAAATGAAGTCCATGAAAGACAATCGGGTCTGAAACTTAGTAAACAGCACACCTGGGATAAAACCCATAGGTTGCAAGTGGATATTTAAGTTAAAGACAGATATGGGCGGAAAGCCTCAGACTTACAAATCAAGACTGGTTGCAAAAGGTTATCGTCAAGTCCAAGGCATGGTCTATGATGAGACATTTTCGCCAGTAGCTATGATTAAGGTAATTCGGATGATGTTAGCCATTGCAGCATATTTCGATTACGAGATATGGCAAATGGACGTCAAAACCGCATTCCTTAACGGGAATCTGCAGAAGGATGTCTATATGACCCAGCCAGAAGGTTTTGTCGATCCAGAACATCCCAAAAAGGTGTGTAAGCTGCAACGATCCATTTATGAGTTGAAGCAAGCTTCCAGGAGTTGGAACTTACGGTTCGATGAAGCCGTAAAAGAGGAGCAGTGGGAGTAACATAGTGTTCCTGGTGCTGTATATCGACGATATATTGATCATGGGAAATAACGTCCCAACCTTGCTTGAGACCAAAGCTTGGTTAGGGAAGTGTTTCTCCATGAAGGACTTAGGAGAGGCCGCTTACATTCTGGGGATCAGGATCTACAGAGATCGATCCAAGAGAATTTTAGGTCTAAGTCAGAGCACCTATTTAGATAAAGTGTTGAGAAGATTCTCAATGCTTGACTCTAAGAAAGGGAACCTCCCGGTAAGACATGGTATCAAGCTCAGCAAGAAACAGTGTTCTAAGACACATGATGAGCTTAAGAAAATGAATGGAATCATGTATGCCTCGGCAGTGGGGTCCATCATGTATGCCATGATCTGTACGAGGCCTGACGTATCGTTTGCCCTCAGTTGTGCCAGCAGATTTCAGTCCAACCCAGGCCAAGATCACTGGACTGCCGTCAAGTGTATCCTCAAGTATTTGAGGAGAACAAAAGACGCCTTCTTAGTGTATGGCGGGATAGAAGGAGAACTAAGCGCCATTGGATATGTTGATGCTAGTTTTCAGAAGGTGGGTATGTGTTCATGTTGAACGGGGGAGCTTTCAGTTGGAAAAGCTTTAAGGAAGCGACAATAGCCGACTCCACCACGGAGGCGGAATATATAGCTGCGTCGGAAGTAGCTAAGGAAGCGGGGTGGGTCAGGAGCTTCTTGAGAGGATTAGATGTACTGCCGCGAACGTCTAATCCCATGAGCTTAAGGTGTGACAACACAGGGGCCGTAGCACTTGCTAGAGAGCTCAGATTTCACAACCGGACCAAGCACGTCGACAGAAAATATCACATCATCAGAGAGATGGTTGATAAAGGCGAAGTAGAGATAAGCTACGTTTCAACGCATGTTAATCTAGCTGACCCCCTAACTAAGGCACTACCGCAGCCTAAGCATGAGGAACATGTCAGGGGAACGGGTTTAGATTGGAATACCAATTGGGTCTAGGGCAAGTGGGAGACTGTTGGGTTTTTGTGCCCTAGCACAATGTATTTTTAATCTAATCATGTAATAAAGATTACTAGTTGAAATAAAATCGGCATTCATATTACTAAGTGTTGTAGTAATATCTTAAGTATGATTTGATTTGTATCATTGATGTGTCAACACATAATAGTAGATCTACAGATCAGATAAAATCTTACTTAAGCAGTCCCCGATCAGAATAGCTTCATAAGAAGCGATCGGTATGAGGCTAACTCTAAATGATCACGCTCTACTGATCATGGCCAGAAGGGGGCCAGAGTTAGGTCATAGTATCACCAGTCAGGGGTGATATAGGACGACCCAATCATGAGTATGTTACATAGACACAGTCATGAACATACTCATATGTCGGATCATGAAATCACATCCTCAGACGGAAGGACCATTGAGGTCAATATGTAACGAGTGATGAGTTTGACTCAGTCTAACGTCTCCTGTAAAAGGGTTACAATAACGACTGTGATTGGCTCAATCACAAGTTACATAAGTTGACTCAATGGATCGCTAAAGGATTTATCCCTCATACGGACTTGTTAGCAGATATCAGTTTAGGCCACTTGATGAGTACAACTGAAATACAATAGCATGGCCATGCAGTCGATACGCAGTATCAGTTATAATTCAGTTAACTCAGAATCAAGAAACATGACAATAGAACGAGGATGACTTGTCTATGCCTCGTGGTTGTCAAAGATATCAAGAGGATAAAAGGATAGATTCATGTACGACAAGGTTAAGTCGAAATCTCGATAATCACAAGCGTTGGGTAATCATGATGTCTTGCTAGAGGCCACTCATGATGGAAAGGTTAAAATGGTAATTTTACCAGTCCGCCGACGTGTCGTGAGCCTAGACACACTAAAGGTTGAGTAAAACGGATGGAATCATATGGAGGAATCATGAGAGAGACAAAATCCGGTTTTGGATTAAACCGGATTAGACCAATTTCGGTTTAGGATTAAACCGGAAATCAACAACGGTTTAGCAGGACTAATTAATTATAATCTAATTGAATAGATTTAATTAAATTAGCTAAACTGGGCCTAGCCAGAATGGGCTAAGCCAGAATGGGCTTCTCTACACAATTAATTAAAAGCTTTGGGCTTTAAGTCCATTAAGGCCTTTAATTAATTAAAGTCCAAATAAGGGTTACAAAAGGGTAATTTTCAGATCTGAAAATTAAGAGATTTATTTTCAAAACTCTAGCCGTCACCCTCTTTCTCTCCTTGCCGATTTCGGCCAGCCCCTCCCCCCCCCCCCCTCGCTCCGTCCGTTTTGCTTGCTTCGATCTTCTAGCAAGGGTCGTCGTGAGTATCCTCGGATTGCTCTTCCTGTGTGGACGTTCTTTAGAGGTTACTAAATATTATTTAGTAACAGAGAGATTTTGAATCAATGTAAATTTAAAGTTTTATTCTAATCTAAGATATCGTAATCAATTCATGATCATGCAAGAGCCAAATTAATTCGGATATTTGAGATTAATTTCTTGTATGGGCATGAAATTATATGATTGGAACCCTTAAATAATTCCTTCAAATACCACCGATCGAAAAAGTACTTCAGGTGGATGTTTTTACTTGGGCAATAACCTAATCTCATGGTTCAGCAAGAAACAAAACTGTGTGGCCTTGTCTACAGGTGAACAAGAATATATAGCCGCTGGAAGTAGTTGCACTCAACTATTTTGGACGAAGCAAATGCTGTCAGAATATAATGTCCAGCAAGATGTCATGACATTATTTTGTGACAATGTCAGTGCTATAAACATATCTAAGAATCATGTCTAGCAGAACTAGACAAAGCACATAGATATTCGTCATCACTTTATAAGAGACCTTATTGAAGAAAGGGTAATTCAGCTGGAGTACATTCCAACTGAAAGGCAATTGGATGATATTTTCACTAAGTCCCTTGACACTGCTCGATTCGAAAGTCTACGGTCATCTTAGGACTTTGTATGATCGAGATTACATCCAAGACTTGAAGTCAAGGAAAGAGTGGTGTGGATCATGAGAGTTAACATCCACACCACATGATGGGCCGAAAGATGTTCAGAGCCCATTCAAGAAGGAAAAAGGAAAGGGCTGACCTCACAAATATATTATTTTATTCCCTAGTTTTTCAGCCCCACTTATTCAAAAGGGTTTTCTTAACTGCCGTAGATTGTCTCTCTAACCCTTCACTTTCCAAAAGGTTTGCAAACCTCCCCTTTTGCCCTCTCTCTCTCTCTCTGCTCAAGCTTGCACTGCCACAATAATGGTGGGGACTCGAAGCGAAAGAGTTACAGCCAACTTCGCCAGGAAGAAGGCACTCCGCCTGAAATCAATGTCTCCCTCACGATCAAGCTCAGGGAAGAAGAAGGGCGAGAAGAAGAAAGAAAAGGCTCGAGAGAGTGTCCCTAAAATGACCAAAACAGGGATCACCATAGCCTAAACTTCTGAGGCACCCATTGCTGAAGCAAGTGCAAGTAAAGAAAAAGGAGCCCCATCAGAAGCTCCGACCTTCTCTATGCCGGGTAATCCTGAAACCCCTGTCTCTCAAATTCCTAATTCTAATAATGAGGAAATCACTCCTACTCTGACTACAAGAGTCGAGGGGTTGAGTAGTCTTGGAAGTACTGAGGAGGTTGTAAGGGCAATTCCCTTGCAAACAATATTTCCAACTGAATAAGTTGTGTCTGTTATAAACCCTCAAGAAAGTGAGGCGTCTATACTATCAAAAGAAGGAGATGAAGATCCAGACCAATATCTGAACAGTGTAGAATGCACGTAAGAGGAAGTGTCGGGTGTGCCTCCAAAGACTTAAGGAAGCTGAGGGCGCTTTGGGTGATGAAGTTGTTCTAGAGAATCCAAGGGTCGTGTCTGAGAAAAGTCAGGATGATGGGACTGATGATGTCCCAACTCGTGTTGCTGAGAATGTCTGTGAGAATGTGCAGGAAGATGTTCCTGAAGTGAATGACGAAGACTCTGGTCCGACTGATTTTGTAGTGGAAGTGCTTGCTGATCTGAGGCAAGAGGTTGAAGACAGTGAGAAAACCGTTTCTCACGAGAAGGAAGTTTCCAATAAACCTGTGTCCATTGGTAATGAGTTTGCTGAAGAAGAAGAAGAGGTTGAGGTCTCTAAAGAAGAAAATGTTGCGGTATCCAAGTCAAAGACCAAGAGGAAGAAGAATACTGAGGATGTTGAACTGGTAAAAAGGATGTCTAGGAAGAGGAAAAAGGTTATAGTTGAAAAGAAATATGCCAGAAAGAGTGCGAAGAAGTGAAAAGCTTACAAGGCAGCAAGTCTTACCAAAAAAAAGTCGCAAAAAATGTCGAGGCATCTTGTGAATGAACCTACCTCAGACGAAGAAGAAGTGGAAGTTATAGAAAGGGCTCCTGCTGAGCGTAAGTATATTGGAGGCCAGAAGCTCCCAAAAAATGTTCCGCCAGCCAAGATAGATAACATCTCCTTCCATCATGCGGAGTCAGCGTTGAAATGGAAGTTTGTTGTAATGAGGAAAGTTGTTCCTGAAAGGGAACTATCACCGAGTGCTTTGAAGATGGAGGAAGTCATAGAACTAATTACAGATCCAGGGTTCCTACAGAGCATCTCAAACATTGGTACGTACTACCCCCTGCTTGTTCAAGAATTTATAGTTAATATATCTCCTACTTTCGACATACCCTCCAGTTCGGAGTATAGAAAATGTATGTCAGAGGAAAATCCTGCATCTTCACTGAAGAGGTTGTTAACAACTATTTGGGAAGAGACACTCCGGATGTCTCCGATGATGTCCCCTCATTGAACAAGGTTGTCCAGGAGATATCTGTGGGTACAAAGAGAATCTGGCCAACCAAGAGCAAGCTATCCTCCTCGGTTCTAACTGCAAAATACTCGGTTCTCTTCCGAATCGGCGTCGCAAACTGGGCGCCTTCCTCACAGGGCTCTAGCATTACTACTGAACTTGCTAAGCTGATATACCTGATAGGTACGCGTTCCACTTTCAATTTTGGAAAATTTGTAATTGACCATTTGATGAAACATGCAAAATCTTTTGCGGTCAAGATGCCAATCGACTTTCCCTCGCTTATCACTGGGATCATCCTGAGCCAACGCCCCAAGCTGCTCCGAGGCTTTGACGTGGACGGAAAGAAGCCTGCTGTTCTCTCGTTCAGCCCGGACCTCTTTGAAGGATCTCATGTCCCGGACATTGGACATCCTTCTGGTGGAATGTCAAAGAAAACATCTAGACCCTCTGATGTCCAGAAAGATGTTGTGACAGAGTTGCGCGAGGAAATAAAGTTCTTGGAGACCACGATCGACATTATGTACTCCAGAAAGACCATATGTGAAAGAGTCCTCCAAGATCTCTTGCAAGCCAAGAAGGGAAAGCAGAAAGTTGAGGATGCACCTGTGGAGGAAGACACTGATGATGAAGAAGATGATGAAGAGTCAAGCTCCAACAACATTTAATTGGTTACCGTTTCTATGAACCTTGCTCTTGAAAAATTTATATTTTTATATGATGGAAAGATGTCCATCTATTTGTCGCGACCTAAGACGTCGATGCTCTAATCAGAAAATGTCTATCCAGAAGTCTCGGACATCACGATCTAACATCTCGCCAGAAGACTTTCTAGAGTTCCTTAATTAGAAGATCTTCGAATATCAGAAGGATTCTTTCCGCATCAGTTGTGCAGCATCAAAAAGAAACTTAGAGGAGACGTAATCGGCAAGGCGCGTACGAGATCTTTTAGGAAACCCTAAATAGTTCCTCGTTCATCTTCTACAAATAGATGTTCGTTCCATTCTGCAGAAGGTGGTGCTGTGTAGTTATTTCTTAGTTGATAATATACAGAGTTCCTAAGCGTGTTGGGCAAGCGTGTTATGGAGCTATATGTTGTAGCTAAGAATATAGCTTGTGTGTTCCAAACAAAAAATCACAGAAATATTGTTTGGATGTTTTGAACGAACCCGCACCAGCGAACCTGTGTGTAAACCTTTGAAGACGACCACAAAGGAGGAGACAGGACTGTGGGATCAGTTCTAAGAGTAAACCCGAGTCGGAGCCTCGGAGACAGAGAGAGACCTTGGGTTAAGTTCCCACTAGTAATAATACCATAATTGTAAACACGAGACAGATGGGCAATGAGATTTGACCATTCAAGATTAGGGGAAAAAGTGTTGGATTAATCTTGGAAGAAGAGAGTGTTGTTGTGCAAGAAACTACAATCTAGAAGGCATATGCATGACACCACATGCATGGTTTGCCTGAGAAAATTTGCTTACTTGACATTCAAGAAAAGGAAATGGACGAAGAGGAGGAGTCACAACAACACACGTTTTGTGTTGTTTCAGTTGCAAGAATAATCAAGCTTAAAAGCTTGATACGGTTTTCTCTTGTTATTACAGTAGTTATTAGGATTTTATGATTTGATTTTAGTGCTTTTAATTAGGTAATTAGTATTATCATTAAGACCAGTTTATTAGGAGGCATATCTTTAGTTTTTCAATCTCTTGTACTATTTGTATAAATAGTTAGTATAAGTAAAGGAAAAACCATCCCTTTGGTGGAAGTGTTTGTTGCTTGTTGTTTTTGCTCTTGAAACTTTATGATTCAACACCCGTTGCAGCTAAATTTTGCAGACCTACAAATAAAATAATATTTCAGTTTTGTATTGAACACATTATAAAAGATCATTCAAAAAATAAATGTTTCCATCTATATGCACTTGCACATGCATTTTCTTACCATCATGATCATTTTGCACCCATTCAGGAAAATCAGAGTATGCATGTATAAGAAGATATTCAAAAATTGCAGTAGATAAGGGATAAGCAAGAGAGCAAGCTTGGTGGTCTCCATATTTTTGAAAATCTTTGTTGACAAAAGACTGATACTTGTGATGAATTGTTATTGTTGTAGATGTTACAAATATATCGTAAAAATTGTTAAAAAAATCAAAATCGTTAACTCCAAAGTTGTTCATCATGTTCCAAAATAAATACAGATCTTTTTTTAATCCATTTTCATTCATCCAATTTAATGTGAATTTCTACTGCATTACTTACCTATTTTCTTTCAACTGCATGCCATCCTTTATCAATGCAATCTATATTTTGATATCATTGATTATAATATCACAAATATCACAATAGATGAATTTCTGAAAATGCTCAAAGATTGTTATACTATCATTAAATTTGAATTTTCTTAAAATTAGGTGGGAAAAGTCACTAAATTACACCATAACAAAATCCCATAGGTGTAAAGATGATCATATATTCTCAAACAAGAAAAACAAATTATTTTTCGTGTATTGGATATATTCTTCTCCGTGTCAAACTTTTCTCTCACCAAATTATTTCTAAGGTTTCATGACTCCTTGGTTCCCTTCTTGACAAAAGAATGATACTTATAATATGAATTGTTAACGTTGTGGATGGTATGAAGATACGGATTGACACCTTGGTGGTTATGTTGGAAAAATATTTAGTAATTTATTTAGGAATTATAAGAAATTACTTTAACACATGGGTGGATCTAGAGGGGGCAGTAGGGGCAGTCGCCCCTTTGCCCGGGACTAAGAAATGCAATATGAAATTCTATTCGAAAATCACATATACCTACTTTAAATCATAATATCTATAATCTCTATGTTACGATGCTAAACAAACAACTTTAGTTTAGTGGTAAAAGTATTGTTGTTTTGTCACCGAAATTTTGATCACATAGTTATGCAAGATGTCACACACAATGTTACGTATAATACTATAACATAGTGTATGACAACATCCGTAGATAAAGAATGACAGTAAATATCAAACGTAATAGACAACGACACACCAAATTGTTTATCCACTTCGGTGCAACATCACCTACGTCTGGGGGCTCTCAGCCAGTGGAAAGGTTTCACTATGTGGTAATACGTCAAAACATACAAGTACTTATGATCATCACAAGATCTATACTTTATGTTACTATTACAAGTGCAAACCTATCTCAGGGTCTCCTCCTGAATCCAAGACACCGTCTTGATTCCACTCTTCGAGCAATCGTCTTGCTCTGTCAGTTCAAGTTGCCGTTGAACGTTTTGGTTGCGTGCATTCTCCACTCACACGATCAGTAAACCCTCAATCACCTAACTCTCAATATTTAATGTGGTACACAATATCCTTAGCACAATATACAACCTCTCAACCCGCAAACCTTCACATCTAAGAGCTCTGTATAATGTTGCTGGGAAACAATAAAAGACCACACGATTGCTAAGGGGGTAGCCTGAGGTTTTATAGCAATCGAGTATGAGTACTAGCCCTATTGGGTTTCCTTTTTGTCACCGTCTTTCTTCTTTCCAGAATCTGAGACACGCTAGAACTTTCACAATCCTAATTGTAGTCGTACTTATGAAGAACAGAAACTTTCCTGATTTGCGTCGAACATGATGTCAGCCGAGATGTCGCCAACAATGTCATCCAAGATGTCGCATACGATGTTTCGACATTCTTTATGACATCATTTCTAGTTCCTTTAAAAATAAGCCAATCATCAAAAACTTCGTAACTACAATCTCCCCCTTTGGCTATTTTTAAGGTCATCATTCTTCGTCGCATTCTTCGTTAGCTTTTCTTGCAGCGATCGGCAGTCGTCAAGTCTTGTTCGTGCATCGTTTCTTGTGCCGGTGCGTCTTAATCTTACTCCCCTTGTTGGCTCAAAAAGAGCCTAAACTCAAAGAAAAATTCGAACACTAGGACAAGGAGTAACAGAAAAAAAAACTTAACTCACACACATTCTCGATCAGCAGTCGAGGACATGCGTGAAACATGTCCAGTGCAAATTACAAATAACAAGTTGTTTAGTTATTGAGAATCCATAAAGTACTAAAATTTAAACATAACTGCTGATGGAACTAGCAGTATCATCTTCAGTAGCTGTTGCAGAGGCATCTTGAGTGGTTTCTACAGTAGAATATGGTAGGGAGGAGGAAACATTGGTGTCGGAGTCTTGAGGAGGCATCGCCTTCAGCAGGTTAGCACAGTGGGATCTACGTTGGGACAAGTGCTTCATCGCCATTTTCAGATTGATGATGTCCTCGTCAAGCACAAATATTTCTCTCTCGAGCATTATTGCATCTCTGCTGGTAGTCTTTGTTGGAGGAGCAGCACTGGTAGCCCGACTGGTTGACGCCTTAGTCAGCTTGACTTCTTTCTTGACAAGATCAGCAACATATTTCCCCTCGAACAACTTGTGGCTCACCACGATAATTCCTCCGCGCTTTCCTGCCTTATCACTTGACTTCAACACATCGGGGTGTTGGTGCACCAGTAGCTCAGATATAAGGGAGGAAAAAGCAATAGGTATTTTCACAGTTTGTGATCTAGAATGTCTAACAAAGTGGTCAATAACAAATTGGCCAAAATCAACTGTGGAACTAGTACCTATTTGGAAGATGAGAACTGCCAACTCTAGTTTGATGGAGGATGTATTTGTGGAAGGTGCCCAGTTTGCTACTCCGATACGGAAGAGTATGGACTATTTCTTAGTAAGATCCGAGGTCGCCAGGGTCCCTTTAGTAGGCCACACTCTACTCTTATCACTAGTTATCTGTTTGAGAACTTTGTTCAGATCAGGTGGTGGAATAGAGCGGACACACTTCCTCCCCAAGAAGACATTTATAATATCGGAAGAGATGTTGAAGCGTAAACCTTTGACATAGACTTTCTCACATTCCGGATCATCCGGGGAACCAAAACCAGTAGGCAGATTTGCAATAAACTCCTTAATCAACAACGGATAGTGATTACCTATGTCGGTGACTGTCTTCATGAGCTCTGCCTTTTTTAGAAGCCCGATGATGGCTTCTAGTCCGAGAATCTCAGAGGACAGAGTTTTTTCAGGATAGATCGTCCTTTGGACCATAAATTCCCACCGAGTTGCACTTGGAGCGAATGGAATGACACATTATCATATGGAACACTTTGAGTGTTCTTGGCTTGCTTCTGGCTAACTACCTTCTTTGTTTCTTTTACAGTCACAGCTTCTGCATCATCATCACTTTCCTCATCAAAAAGTCTCCTTTTGGAGACAACCTTCTTTCCTTTTTCCTTGACGGACAACTTTTTCTTCTTGCTGGGACCTCCATCATCCTTCATTTCCTTTCTCTTCTTTGTTTCTTTCAGCTTTCCTACCATAACTGCAAGACTTTCATGTTCTTCCAACACCTTCTTCTTCAGGGACGAGAGAACGGTGTGTGCAATTTCGGTAGCATATTCTGTGGCATCTCCTGCGGCTTCTTCATTGACAACTGGAAGTGCCTCTTCCATGATATTAGCCGCAACGTCTTCAGGGTCACACTATGTGGCAACAACATTTACAACATCTGTTACATCATTCGCAGTAGCAGTATCTTTGACAATTCCTGCATCATATGCAGGGTGTTCTCCTTCTCAACTTCTTCTAGACCGGCATCTTTGTCTCCGGTCTCCTCCTTATCAGAAACACTTCTGTTACTGGTCTCTATACCAGCTTCTTCAGAATCAGAAACTTCTTCTTGCACCACATCTTCTTCTGTGGGCACAGGTAAATCGTCTTTCGCAACTTCTTCTCTACCATCTCCTTCAGCAATTCTTTCTAGCCCATGACTGACCAGAGTCGAATCATCCTTTTCCCCTTTCTTTTCAGCGTTCATCAGGTCCTCAACCACTCCTTCGTGAGAAGGATCCTGATTTTCTAGTAGTGATTCTAACAGATCACTGTTCTTTGAGGTGTTAGTATTTGAACTAATAGAGGAATCGATACCTTGAGTGGGGATTATTGAAGACACTGGCGCAGAGATGACTGGCATGGAAGCTTCCTGAGTTTCTTGGCCAATGTCAGTCCCTCGTTCCGGGCCTGTCATTGAGAACACTATACTTCCGGTTCGAGCTTTCCTGGAAAATAGGGGTGGATTGAGGATTGCCTTGACCGTAATCCAATGTTCTTCATCGGGGTGGATTGATGCCTACAGGTACAACTTAAGGAAAACGAGATGTCCAGTCTCGTACATATTGTGGCATACATGATGGATCCAATAGCCGAAGCGTATGGAATTCCACTCATTCTTTTCAGCTCATCAGTCGTCACCAGACACTGAGCCTTGCTTAGTCTTATGCCATGACGGATGGGTAAGAATCCTTTCTTGGCATCAAGCATTAAGAATGTCCTCAACACTTTGTCTATGTAGGTGCTCTGACTTAAACCTAAGACCCGCTTGGTGCGATCTCTGCATATCTTAATACCCAAGATGTAAGAGGCTTCGCCTAAGTCTTTCATTGCAAAACACTCGCCTAACCAAGCTTTTGTTGAGTGCAAACAGACTATCTTATTTCCATCATCCCTTTTGTAAACGCAAGGTTCAGCATCGTTCTTGATAAAGCCGAACTGTTTCACAGCTTGATCAAAACGTTGATTCCAACTTCTCGAAGCTTGCTTCAATCCATAAATGGACTTGAGCAACTTAAAAATCTTTCCCTTATTCTTTGGATCTACAAAACCTTCAGGTTGAGTTATATAAACGTCCTCAGTTAAGTTCTCATTAAGAAAGGCGGTTTTGACATCCATCTGCCATATCTCGTAGTCATGATATGCTGCGATGGCGAGAAGAATTCAGATAGATTTGACCATAGCCACTGGAGAAAAGGTTTCCTCATAGTGAATCCCTTGAATTTGTCTATAACCTTTTGCTACCAGACGTGCTTTATAGGTTTGAGGATTGCCATCCATGTCTGTCTTCTTCTTGAAGACCCATTTACAACCAGTGGTTTTAACACTAACGATTGGATCAATAAAGCTCCAGACTTGATTATCGTACATGGATTGCATTTCCTCCTTCACGACTCCCAGCCATTTCTCGGAGTTGGTACTTTCCACGACTTCTCAAAGGTGGTGGGCTCATTATCTTGATCCACCAATACCAGCTCATCACCTTGAGTCTCACAGAATCCGTATCTCACAGGTCGATGACTGGTCTTTTCAGACCGTCCTGAAGAACTGCAGTGATCGGTTACTGCTCTACTACCTGCTCTGGCTCCATATCTTCTACTGGGCTTTCAAGTGGTTCCTGAGAAACTACATCCACTGGAATTTCATCCAGATCTATAGTTCTTCCACTTTCTGTTTTGGAAATGAACTCCTTTTCCAAAAACACCCCACTGCGAGCAATGAAAACTTTGTTCTCGCTTGGTTTATAGAAGTAGTATCCCCTTTTTTGTTTGGGATACCCAACGAAGATACATTTGTATGATTTTGGCTCGATCTTGTTTGAGAGCATGTGCTTCACAAAAGCCTCGCAACCCCAAATCTTGAGGAAGGACAAAACGAGCTTCTTCCCCTACCATTGCTCAAAAGGTGTGCCTTTCACTGTCTTCGTTGGAGCCTTATTCAATATGAATGCGGCATTTTCAAGAGCATAACCCCAAAAGGAAATTGGCAAATCAGCGTGACTCATCATGGATCGAACCATATCCAACAATGTTCGATTCCTTTGCTCAGACACTCCATTTAACTGAGGTGTTCCTGGCAGAGTCCACTATGATAATACCCCACTTTCCATAACATGATCGAGAAAATCTTGGGATAAGTATTCTCCACCTCGATCTGAACGAAGTGCTTTTATACGTTTCTCGAGCTGGTTCTGCACTTCAGTCTTGAATTCTTTGAATTTATCAAAAGCATTAGACTTATGTCTCATTAAATAGACATAACCAAATCTACTGTAATCGTCAGTAAAAGTTATGAAGTAACTATAACCGCTCCTGGTAAGTGAACTTTTACTGACGAGTTCACTTGCGCCATTCGATTGTCATGAGTTCGTTTACTTATAACTATAACCGCTCCTTTCACCTCTCCCGATGAAGGGCGCTCTAGTCATCTTGCCCATCAAACAAGCCTCGCATCTCTCAATCGAATGAAATTCGAATGGACTTAACAGTCCACACTTGTGAAGTGCTGAGACGCGCCTCTCATTTATGTGGCCTAGACGACAGTGCCACATTAGAGTTTGGTTCAAATCATCGGATTTAAACCTTTTCGTATTAACGTTATACAACTTATTAGAATTGGGGCTTTCCATATTCACTTCATATAAACCACCAACTGTACTTGCACTTGCATAATGTACGTCATCACGTTTTATATTAAAACTTCAATTTTCGATTACAAAAGAAAATCCTTCCTTATCTAGTGAGGAAATGGATATAGTGTTTCTGCTGAAAGTAGGTAAAAAGTACACATTATGCAGTACAAGAACAAGGCCACTAGGCAAAACAAGTCTAACGGATCCTACAACAGTTGCGGCAACCCGAACTTTGTTCCCAAATCTTAGGTCCACCTCGTTCTTCCCCAAATCCCTTCTATTTTTCAACACCTGGACATTTGTACAGATATGAGATTCAGCTCCGGTATCTAATACCCATGAATCTGAAACAGAGAGATTTAGCTCTAAAAAGAAAATACACGAGGAAGACGTGGCCCCACCGTCCTTCTTCTAATCATCCTGGAACTTCCTGCAGTCTCTCTTCTAGTGACCGGGCTGTTGGCAGTAGAAGCAAACTTTTTCTTCTTCACCTCCCCGACTTTAGGAGGTCTAGGAAGTAAAGGCAGTCTCATCTTGCCTGCCAAGTGCATAGGGGCTCTACCCTTATCACCCCCAGCTTTGAAGCCAGTTCTCTTTCTGACCATTAGGACATCCTTGCCACGAGTGACCTTGATATTCTTTTCGGCTGTCACAAGCATTTGATGTAACTCCGAAACGGTCTTGTCCATATCATGCATATAATAGTTCATTAGGAAGCTATCATATGTATGAGGAAGGGATTGCAGAACTAAATCGGATGCCATATGCTTTTCCATCCCGAGGCCGAGTCAGGTAAGGCCGTCGAGATGTCCCTTCATTTTTAGGACATGTGGACCTACATACCTGCCTGCTGACATTTTGCAGACGAGGAGTTCCTTGAGAATCCCGAATCTTTCGAGTCGAGCCTTCTCCTTGAACATGACCTTTATCTGCGACATCATCGCTAAAGGGTCCTCAGACAGATTTATAAACTGCTTCTGGAGCTCCGGCTCCATAGCGCCCAACATCACACACGCCACGTCGATGTTGTCGCTAAGGTGCTTTTGGTATGCATGCTTAACGGCCCCCGAGGCGTTGAGTGCTTGCTCCTCAGGGATAGCCCGGTCCAGGACGTATTCCTTGCGTTCCAACTTGAACACAAGTCGTAGGTTCCTGTCCCAGTCAAGATAGTTTGTACCATTGAGCTTACCCTTTTCGAGGATATGCCTCAATGACAAACTGTTCGCGTTCGTTGAATTGTTCGCCATTAATCTACACGAGGAAAGTAAATTTAATCAGAAAGTTAAATAAATTTACGAAGATCCTGAATAAACTTCAACCTCTCGATTCCAAGTTAATAGAATCTAAAACCAAGACCCATGATTCATGAATCGAAGTACGCTAAGGCGCACCGCTCCGACTCACTTATTTAGGTAGAACATGCATCCATTTACAACCAATGCAATTGAGTCCAATTACAACCCGTATAATTCTTGGCAAGTATCTGTGCTGTTGTACACGGCATACCCTTTCTAACACACTGGCTCGACCCTGGTCGAGAGTCGCAGTTAAGTCAACCAAATCAAGTATCCTTAGTTCGATAGAGATGCTCCACTAAGGTGCACGACATCTAGATAAAACTTTTGCAAACTTGTATAGAGCGCACTTTTGGAGATGCTCCGCTAAGGCGCACGACATCAACAAAGTGGAGAACTATACAAGCTTATGATTTTGGGTTGGTGTCTCACTAGACTTAAAATTATTTGTGATCCGTTGAGTTTAAATCAATTATCTTTGATACAATTAGGAAACCGTCATCAACAACCCGTGTTGTGACGATTCTAATTTAACTCACATTATCTTCTTCGAAACCGTCATTTACAACCCGTGCAAAGACGTTTTCAAATTCGAACACATCCATCACAACTCGTGCGACGATGGTTTGCAACGCTTTTAACATGCAAACAATTAATCCGGTTTTAATCTTTGCATGTTGGTGATAGCTTAAACAAAAATAAGCCAAGCATGCTCGCAATTAAATTTATCATTCAAATAAATTCTAGCATGCATTAAAGCGTTAAATATGCACAAATAGCCCAAGCTTAAGTCCTAAGTATTCTATGAGACGAAGACTCCATGAGCTCTTTTTGTCATCACCACTTAGGGCCACTTCCACTAGCTCGTGGACATCCTCCAAGATTGTCAACGTTCTCAGTTTCCATCATTCTTGAGTTGAGCAATTAATTACAATTAATACTCGATTCGTAGACCTAATGAAAAAATAATTACACTTTATCACTAGCGGTTCGCAGCCCGCATAAAAAAATAACTTACACGTTACAATCTAACGATTCGCAGACCGTTTTAAAAGCGATAAATAATTAAACGCTCTATTAGGCTATCTATGCACCAAGCATATCAACTCATCACACAATATGTTATCATACTAGCATGTTGTTAAACAAGATACATTTCTAGTTTAAATTTTTATGTCCAAGTTGCTCGGTCGGGTTTATCGAAACTAGACCTTTTTGAAAAATTGGTTTATCGAAACCGTTCAAATCTACAATTTTTCAAAACATTGGATTGCGGGTTTGTGCCACGGATCAAACACCGCGCAACAAACCACCCGGGCCCAAAACAAGTAGGCCGAAACCCACTTGGGACGAGCTCCTACGCACTGACGCGCTAGGGTTTGGCAACCCTAGCCGTCGGGCCTCCACCACTGGCCTCGGCCCAAATCTGGCCATTTCCGGGGAAGGTCCGGGGTGGGCACATGACCGTGACAATCTGATGGCCACGGCCCAGCCCTGCTCCGGCAAGCCGAAGCCCCCGCCCGGTCCTCTTTCCCGGCTCCCCGAGAGTCCTGTTTCCGGCGACCTGACAAATCCAATTTTTTTCGAAAATTTTCAGATTTGATAATATGTTTAAAACTTCATTTTCATGGCATATAAAACCCATATACAAGAAATAAACATATTATAGCAATATGGCAAGCAAATCAACACCGAAATCGATTCAAACAAAGATTTAAGAGGGTAACCGTTCTCTGATACAACTATAGGAACTTTGGGGCTACCAAGAACACCATGGAAACGGAAGCAACAATATATAAACCCCAAAAACTGTCCAAGAACATCAAACCATTAAATCCCAAGGCAAAACCGAAATCACAAGTTTACCTCGGTTTGTTCGTATCGGTATTGAAGAATGCTTCGGATCTTCAACTCTAGCCAAGTCTACACGGATAGGATGATAACTTAGGGATCCTACACTCTCCTACTCACAAGAATAGAAGAGAGAGGAAGAGAGAGGAAGGGACCAAGGTTCGGCCGAGAGCTTCACAAGAGAGAGAGAGAGCAACTTCTAGTTGTCATATTTTCTAAGTCTTGTGAGTTGTGTGGGTTATTGTGTATTTGAATTGACCTGTGTTGGGTTAAGAGAGATGATGTCCTTTGGGTTGCCTCCATTAATCACACTTACCTGACACGATTAGGATAGTGTGTATCTAGTCATCATCCACTTAACCAAAGTTAGTGGAGAAAGGGACCCACCCTTTGCTCCACTATTGGGCCTTGGTTGGGCCGGTCACTAAGGCCTCGTGGCATGAAGCCCAATGCTTCAGCCATGAGGTCTCATGCCGCGTCAAACTAACCCCCAAACTTATTGTACAAAGTTGGAAGCGACATCGACGAAAGACTTAGTCTTTCTTGATTACGTGTCACATTCAATTACACATATCCATGGCCCAAAACGTCCGGTTTTTCCCATGCCTCTCTCTCGAGTATCGCCGACCTTTCCTTGTCTCTCATAATCCATATCCTATATGTGTGATCCTCTGATAGCATTTGTGCCCTAGGTTCCAATTGGAATAGTCTGTAAATGTCTGTAATAGTTTATCATCGTTTGAAATGATTAAAATCGCCTTTATATTACTTATGTGTTGAAGTAATATGTTAAAGTATGATATGATCTATGACCACGAAAGTAGTAAAACCAAAGGTCTGTACGGATCAAACTTAACGATCCATGGTAAAAAAATGCTTCAATAGAAGCGACCAGTATGAGGATGATTCTTTATAATATAGTTCTACTCGTCATTGGGATGCGGAATCCCAGAATCATAACATAGATATCATCAGGGGTTTGATATCAGACGACCCGACCTGAATAGTGTTGTATAGATACAGTCATGAACATATTCAGTGTCGTAGCTTGTCATTGCATCCTTAGACCGAGGAGTCTTTGTGAACGATATGCAATTGACGTCCGGCTTTGACTTGCGCCTAACACTATTCGTAACAGGATAGCAATAACGGGCATGACTGGGTGGGGGACGGATTGCATGAGTGACACGAAAGACGGCTAAGGGATTTATCCCTCATACTACGGTATGATGATGATATCCGTTTAGGCCACTTGATCGAGAGTGACTGAAAGAAAGTGCATGGCCATACCAGTGATACGGGTTATCAGTTTTCAGTCATCTCACATATCACGAAACATGATTGATCAAAATAAGGATGATGACTCTATGCCTTATGATCAATCGAATATCTAGCGATAAAAGGATATTGACTTGGACGACTGACAGGTTAAGTCGATTAGTTCGACTATAATGCACATTGGGTAATCATAAAGGTATACTAGAGGTCATTAATGATGGATCGTGTAAAATGGGGTTTTATGCCGATCTGCCAACGTGGCACGAGCCTAAAGGGTCACACACCAAGGATATGGGTTTCGGGAGATAAGGATTTGTCGGCATTTATTGAGACACGAGACATGGTCAAAACTGAGCGTTTTGGGCCATGGGCCCGTGTAAGTGAGAATGGTTTGCGAATCGAGAGAAACGGGTTTTTTCGTCGATGTCGCATCAGACTTTGTTTGATAAGTTCGAAAAAGGGTCGAATAATATTTGGACTCGACACGGGACCACATGGCCGAAGCAATTGGGCTTCGGCCCATGAGTCCCAAATATGGCCAGCCCATTTAGGCCCAATTGTGGCATGACCCATGGTGGGCCCATGGACATGCTTGGTGGATATGGATGATGAGCATGGAAGCCCATACCTCCCATACCTCTCATCATTTCACATCACCATCACTTAATAACATATTATATTTCTCACACCACACCAAATCATTCTATTCATCTTCTTCTTTCCTCATGGAGATGGCCGGCCATGGCTCCTCCTCCCTCTCTCCATCACTTTTGTTCTACACACCAAATTCTTGTAGATTTGTGTGTGTATGAATCTCTAGCAAGAACTACGTGGCTTTGATTCCTCAGGGAGGATACGTAGGCACCTTTGAAGAGGTTCAAGCCCATTCTTTCCATCTCTTGGTGATTCTTGGTGGTTCAAGCTTCAACCGGAAAAACTGTCCAGATTTTCCAGTTCCGGCGATTGAAATGGCGTGAGCCATAGCCGCTTCGTTCGAGCTGCGATCGGCCTGAAACCGGCGGCTTTGGAAAGATGATTCAATGGGATACAACATTTGTGAAATATCATTTTTCCAAAAGAGAAACGGTTTGGGAGCTACATGGACGGGAAGAGGACGGTTCTGTAGAATCTTTTTCTGGACAGTTTCGAGGTATAACTCGAAAACTCGATTTCCTAAGTATCTAACATGGTAGTCGATCTTGTGTAGGTTTGGGGCAGTTTATAGGTCGCTTCTGCTCCTATGAACGTGTTTTGGATGCCCTGGAACCCAACATTGGTATCAGAGGCGGTCTACCACTTTGAGATCCTTGTTTGTCATTTCGGTTTTTTCGATGTTTAACATGCCCTTGTGTTTCTATTATTTATTTTTCGTATATGGGTTTAATTATGTCATGAAAAATGTAATTTTGGAAAATATGTTAAATTTGGATTTTTTTCGAAAATTATTGAATTTGTCAGGTCCAAGACGGGACTCTCGGGGAGCCGGATTGTAGGTATCAGACGGAGGTCACTAGTAAGAAGTTATGATTACCCGACGTGTATGGTGATCGATGATTCGATTCGACCTCATGTAGTATATGTCGCTATCCCTTTATCGCCCAGTATCTAGATTGATCATAAGGCATAAAGACGTCACCCTTATTTAATCAATCTTAGTTTCTCGAATTGTGAGATTACTAAATACTAATAACCCGTATCATTGGCATTGCCATGCTCTCCCTTCAGTTAATCTCTATCGAGTGGCCTAAACATATATCTTTCTCATACCGTAATATGAGGGATAAATCACTTAGCCGCCTTTCGTATCACTCATACAATCTGTCCCCGTGTCAATCATGTCTGTTATGGTTGTCTTGTTACGAACAACGTTAGGAGCAAGTCAAACGCGGTTCTTTACTATATAGCGATCACAAAGACTACTTGGTCTAAAGATACGACGACAAGCTACCACAATTGAATGTATTCATGACTGTATATATGCAACACCATTCAGTGTGGATCGTCCAATATCATTCACACGAGTGATATCTATGATTTGATTCCGGGAGCTCTTCCCAATGGTAATTAGAACTATACCGTAAAGAATCATCCTCATACTTGGTCGCTTCATTGAAGTATATTTGACTAGGGACCCGTTAAGTCTGATCCGTACAGATATGTTGTTCTAATACTTTGATGGACATATATCAGATCATACTTAACCTATTACTTCAACACATAAGTAATATAATGCCGATTTTATATATTGCAAACAATGATTAATATATACAGACATTTACAGACTAATACAATTGGACTAGGGTACAAAAATGCTTACAGAAGATGCCTTCATCACTCTTTGGATCAAGTTTTCGACGAGGTTCTCTATCAGCCGGAATATAACAGGTGGATCCAAAGATATGGAAGTATTTAATGTTAGGCTTTCTCCCCCTCCATATTTCATAATGAGTTACTTACATACCTGGTCAGAGAGTGACTCGATTGTGGATATGGCAAGCACTGTTAAGTGCTTCTGCCCAGAATTGAGTCGGTATGTCCTTGGCTAACATCATGACTCTAGCCATTTCTTGCAGAGTCCTGTTTATGCGCTCAACAATGCCATTCTGTTTGGGGGGGGGGGGGGGTGATTGGTGTTGAGAACTCATGGGCCTGAGCCTTGAGACAAGGAAACCTTAACGTTTCTTGAGGAGCAATACTTGGACAAAACTGAAGGTTTTGGGCCATGCTTTCGGTTTGATAGAATAATTAGCGAATCGAGAAAACTGAGATTTTCGTCGATGTCGCGTCGGACTTTGTTTGATAAGTAACGACAAAAAGGGTCGGACAACTTTTTGGACACGGCACGCGACCACATGGGCAAGCCCATTGGGCTCGGTGTTAGAGTTATGCCCCAGTCCAATATAAAAGTGATCTACAGATGTAATGTTTTATCATCTTTCCGAATAAATAAATCAGCATATATTACTAATGTGTTGTAGTAATATATCGAATGTAATTTGATCAATGTCATTATGTGTGTAACCACTAATAGTAGAACTATAGATCAGAAAGAATTACATTTGATGAGTCCCTGATCAGCTAAGCTTCTTTATGAAGCGATCAGTATGAGACTAACTCCTTGTGATCATGCTCTACTGATCATGGCAAAGTGCGTGCCGGACTTATATCATAGATACCATCAGGTCGATGATATCGGACAACCCGATTGTGAGTATGCTGCATAGATCCAGTCATGAGATACTCACATATCGTAACTTGTCATTATATCCTAAGACCAAGGAGTCTTTGTGTACACTATGTAACGAATACCTAAGTTTGACCTAGTCTAACGTTATCTGTAAAAGGGTAACTATAACGGCTTCGATTGGCTTTGACATTTATTGCACTAGTGAACTCGAAAGGCGTCTGACGGATTTATCACTCATACTTCGGTATGAGAAAGATATCCGTTTAGGCCACTTGATGAGTATGACTGAAGAAAGAGCATGGCCATGCAGGTGATACCTTAGTATCAGTTTTCAGTCATCTCAGATATCAAGAAACAATGATTGATAAATTAGGATGACCATTCTATGCCTATTGATCAATCTGGATATCGGTTTGATAAAAGGACAGTGACATGTACGATAACAGGTTAAGTCGAATAATCGATAATCACAAATATTGGATAATCATAATGTCTTGCTAGAGGCCACTTATGATGGAAAGGGTAAAATAATAATTTTACCAGTCTGCCAATTATTCGTGAGGCTAGAGGGTCACACGCATTAAGCACGATACATGACAATAATTATGGATGAGAATTGAGAACAATCCGGTAGTTTTCTGGCCTAAGGTTTTAATCAGACGGTTGAAGAAATCAATTCGAGGAAATTGAGCCATTTTGACTAAACCGAAATTAGAACTCAAGTTAATGGGTTTAATTTGGGTTTTAGTTAAACGGGCTTAAAGCCCATTTAGGGATTTAAGATAAGAGAGGGATCAATTGCAAATAAGAAAGAATAAAGGGATAGATAATGCAATTTTAATTTTGAAATTCAATTTAATTTCAAATTAAAATCACATAATATCTATTCAATTATCTCTTGAATTTTTCAGCAACTTCTCCCTCCTTTCTCTCTCCCTCATTGCTGATTTTCAGCTCCCTCTCTACCTCCATTGTTGCCTTGTTTTCTCTCAAAATTTCTAGCAAAATATCGAGTGAAAAATCATTTCGGTTGTGGTGCTTGTGTGGACTTGATAGAGACAACACTACACTTGTGTTTTTGTCAATTACAAGAGGTAAATATCAGATTTATATTTATATTTATAACATGTTCAAATGGCATTAAGATCTAAGCAAGTTTCGATCACCACGGTTACATAAAGTCCGCTGCATGATATTCATCGTTTGGAACCCGTGGTGATCTCTTTCACTTGGCCCATGGGGTCACCTAGCCGGCCCAACAAGGGCCCAAATAAGGCCCAATAAGCCCCAAGTGGCCGGCCACCTTGGTGGGTCCAAGGGTGGGGGCCACACACACCATGCTTTGTTGGTGTTGTTGATTAAAAGGTGAGTGATTCAAGGGGTATGGGCAATGACTTGCCTTTAACCCAAGCTTTCATCATTTGTCACTTTAGTAACTCATGCCTTCTGTGTTGATGAAGTAGACAAATGAAGACACAACTCACACTCACAACCTCACTTTCTCTCTCTCTTGGCCGGCCATCTCCTTTTGCTCTCTCTTCTTGCTCTCTTGTTCTTCACTTAATTGTTCTAGTAGGCTTTAAGTGAAGGATCTTAAGGATCATCCTCTTGGTGTGGACTTGCTCTAGAGAAGAAGATCATATAGTTCTTCTTTCTTGATTCAACAAAGACTAAAAGCAAAAATGGAGAAACTGTCCAGATTGTCCAGTTCCGGTGACCGACATTGCGTGAGCCATAGCCGCTTCTCCCGAGCTCCGATTAACCTTAAACTAGCGGCGTTAGAAAGATAAGTCAAAGGGCTACAACTTTTGTGAAATACCGATTTTCGAAAAGATCTCTCGTTTGGGAGATAAAAGGCTGAGAAGCTGACTGGTCCGCAGAGTCTGTCCAGTGAGATGGGAAAAATGTTTTGCTCCAGACGGAGATCTTCTCGTCCGAACTGGGTTCGAAGCAAAACACAAAAGATGTAGAAAATTGGCTGAGGTTTAATCTCCAAAAAAAAAAGTAATTGGAGATCTGTAGCTCGAGATATGGAGCTTCAAAGTCTCGGTTTTCTGCTGGGCAGATTCTGGTAAAATCCGAAAACTCGATTTCCTAAGGATCTAACTTGGTACCCGAATGTCTTGTTTTCTCTCAAAAATTCTAGCAAATTAGTGAGTGAAAAATCTCTTCGGTTGTGGTGCTTGTGTGGACTTGATAGAGAAAACACTACACTTGTGTTTTTGTCGATTACAGGAGGTAAATATCAGATTTATATTTATATTTATAACATGTTCAAATGGCATTAAGATCTAAGCTTATTTCGATCACCACGGTTACATTAAGTCCGCTGCATGATATTCATCGTTTGGAACCCGTGGTGATCTCTTTCAGTGGTATCAGAGGCATGGTTGTTATGTTTATTTCTACATGTTTAAATCTGATATTTTTTATGTTTATATGTGTTCATCACCTTAGCATGCATGTAAATCGGAAATTTTTTTGAAATTTGATTGATTTTGGAAATTGGAAAATAATTTTTTTTGGGGTGTTTCGGGTTAGCCATGGCTTAGCCATGGCCGACCAGGTCGAGTCCCTTGGTGGACCATGGAATGCCCTAGGGCAGACCATGGTCAGCACCATGGGCCGACGAGGGTCGCCTACGGGCGACCATGGCAGCCCGTGAGGGCCACCATGCTTGCCTCGCGGGCGACCAGGGTCTGCCCTAGGGGTGACCGTGGCAGCCCTCGCGGGCTACCATGGTCGTTCCCGTGGCCGACCACGGTCAGCCCCGCGGGCGACCTCGGCAGCCCTCACGGGCCACCGTGGTTGCCTCCGCGGGCGACCTTCGGTTGAGCCGGTTCGGCTAGACCAGATTCGAGCTGAACCGGTTGGTTCGCGAGGATATTTGAAAACACTAAAAAATTTAATTTTCAGATTTCGTTCGGTTTCGATAAACCAGCGAGAACCAGTCTAAAATTAAATTAATCGATTAAACCGTCCGGTTTCGATAAACCGGAATTTTTCCACACTTAAGAAAGATAAAATTTGAAAAAATTGTTTGTTTGATCAGCATGTTGATTGATAACATGATCTTTGATAACATGATTTTTTCCACATGATGCTAGCTAAGCCCATTAGATTTGCATTTTAATTTCGGTTTTGCAACCTGCGTGTTGCTTAATTTTTGGTTGTAGTAAATACGGCCTGCGTGTCGTGATTTGTATTTTATTTAATTTATTTTAATATGTAATCACGAAGACCGACACAAGAATCAAGTCAAGAGGGAGACTCGGATTGGAGGAGGCTCGAGGCCAGTGGGAGTTCAAAAGAATGGAGCAAGTTTGGATCTTGAAGACCATGTCTTTAGGATCGGTTTTGCTAGATTCTTAGGAACTTAAGATGGGCTTAGCTATGCATATTTTATCATTACATTTGTATGTTTGAATGTATGAATGTTTGATAGTTTAAATATACAAGCTTATGTATGATTTGCTATCACCCACATGCAAAGATTAAAATTGGAATTTAATCAGACTCGCATGTAACCTGCTAAGGGATCATCTTTGCATGAATTTGCAATTGATGATTCCAGATTAAGATTGTATCGATATACAATCAGACTTTTATAATTCACTTAAACGCAAATAATTACAAGTCAAGCGTGATACCATCCAAGTTTGGGCACTCAAAAGGGCTTTGACCCTATGGATGTCGGTACGCCTCCGCGTAACATTCATAGAGAAAAAGTCTGGATGAGATGGGTAATTCTGTGTGGGTGCGTGCGCCTCCGCGTAGTAGTCACATTAGTTCTATCCATAGTTCAAGCTTGGTAGACTTGTCTACGATTATCAGCTAGGGCTGACCTAGGGTATCAGTATAGGGTATGCTGTGTACTTTTAGTACACACCCTAGCCAGGAATTACATGGTTTCGTAAATGGATGTGTTCCTACCTTGATGCTCTCAATTGGAGCAGGGAGCCTCCGTTCACTTCAATTGAGGGTATGATAGGATCCTGGTTCAGATTCTAATGTTAGAATCAGACAAGTGTTTTATAACTAAATCCCCAACTTGAATTTTAATTAATTTTACCATGTAGAACTAAAAGGCAAACACAACACAAAGGAGTAATAGCGCACTGAGAGTCCAGATTGAGGACAGACTCAAGAGCGTAAATTACTCAGATTGGAATAGAAACTTTAGGCTTGTACTCAAGCATGAACGCAAGTAATATATCCTTACCAAGGAACCTCCTGTTGACCCACCGCTGAACGTTGGTAGGACACTAAGGATACTTATCAAAGTTCCTTAGTAACCAAATCGACGTGTCATGCATTATGGTGGGCAGTAGGATGCCAGAGTTACAGAAACAGTTCAGGAACGTTTCAGATGACCCTCATACCTGCAAGGCAGAGGTCAAGAAAATGTTCAAGGAGAAAACTCGTGTCGAAAGATATGATACTTTCGTAGAACTTAACTCCTGCAAACTTAAGGCTGGAGCCCTGTTAGTCCCCATGTCACGAAGATTTATGTCTTCAGGAGCATCTAACCAGAATCAGTTTCGATGATCAGGTGGAAACGGCTGTAGATTTTATGTTGCAGTCACTTCCAGATACATATAGTGATTTCATAGTGAATTACAGTATACATGACATGGACAAGTCCTTAACAGAGCTTCATGGGATGCTTGTGACCGCTGAAATGAACCTCAAGGGAAAGACCAAGGAGGTCCTTATGGTCAACAAGAAGGTCATCTTAAAGAAAGCTGATCTGGGTAAGGGTAAGGCTCCTGGGCACCTTGCAGGGCAGATCAGACGCCCCAAGCGTCCAAAGGTTCAAGCAGCTCCCAAAACTGCTGTGAATTCTAAGGACAAATTGGAGGAGATATGCTATCACTGCAATGAGCCAGGACACGGGAATAAGGGATTGTAAGCAATACAAGGATCATGTGAAGAAGAGTGGGTATCCACGTCTTCAGGATCAGATATTTACGTTGGTAAGCTTAATCGCTATAACGTATATAAGAAAAGGCTTAAATCTAATGATTTAAACCAAGTTATAATCTGGCATTGTCATTTAAGGCCTAATGAGCGAGAAACACATTTCAACACTTCACAAGTGTGGACTTTAAGTCCGTTTGAAGTCACTCAAACTGAAAGATGCAAGTCTTGCCTAATGAGCGAGAAACGCATTTCTACACTTCACAAGTGTGGACTTTTAAGTCCGTTTGAATTCACTCAAACTGAAAGACGCAAGTTTCATCTAATGGGAAAAATGACAAAGGCACTTTTCACAGGTTTATGTGAAAGGCGAGTGACTTATTAAGTCTAATACATTTCGACGTATGTGGACCTATGAGTACTCAGGCCAGAAGAGAGTTGAACTAATACTTGACTCTGGAAATGGCCGCATTCATTTTGAATCGGGCTCCGATGAAGACAACGATAGTACACCGTGTGACAGTCATTCTGTCTCCCATTACTGTGGATGCGTGCGCCTCCGCGTAGCATTCATTGGGATGTGAGCTGAATAAGGTAATCAATTCTATTTGGATGCGTGCGCCTCCGCGTAGTAGCCAAATAAGAGTTGGGCCAGAGTCACAGAAGGTACACCACATGACACTCATTACGTCTCCCGTTACTGTGGATGCGTGCGCCTCCGCGTAGTATTCATTGGGATGGGAGCGGGATGAGATGGTCAGTTCTATTTGGATGCGTGCGCCTTTGCGTAGTAGCCAAATAAGAAATGGACTATAGTCATATATGGTGTAGGAAACAGTTTAGTATGTTTTTCCTGAAAGATTTGGGTAGCGGAGATGCAGGCATCCAAATCAGACAAATGTGTCTTCATAAGGTATCCTTAAGAAACTAAGAGATACAACTTCTACGTACCCAGCGAGTACAAAGTCTTTGTTGCTCGAGGAGGGGTATTTTTGGAGAAATATTTTTCCAAAATAGCTAGTGGGAGTCTCGTGCATCTCGAAGAAATTCGTGAGGATACGGAATAGCTTGAAGCAATTCGGAGTCTGCTATACAAGATGTAGAAGTCCTGGAGCCTCATATGGTCGCAGATGAAGAATCAATCCCTACAGAAATTCCAGATGGTCTAAGGAGGTTTGAAAGATCTCGTCATGTTCCAGACAGATATGGCTTCACAGCCACTGATTGAAATGACTTGATATTGGTGGATTAGGATGATCCAGAAACCTTCAGACAAGCTTTGACCAGTCCAAACTCCAAAAGAAATGGCAGAACGCCATGAGTGAGGAAATGAAATCCATGTATGAAAACCAAGTCGGGTGCTTGGTGGATCAAACCCCTGGGATAAAACCCATCGGTTCTCAGTGGGTCTATAGGATCAAGACCGACATGGATGGAAATCCTCAGACCAATGAGGCTAGGATGGTTGTAAAAGGTTATCGTCAGATTCAATGCATGTATTATGATGACACCTTTTCACCAGCAGCAATGGTCAGATTGGTCCGGATTATTCTTAACCATAACTATGGCAGATGGATTTCAAAACCCCTTCCTTAGCAGGAACTTACTAGATGGCGTGTATATCACACGACCTGTGGGTTTTGTAGATCCAAAGAATCCCGGAAAGATTTGTTAGCTGCTTAGATCCATTTATGGATTAAAGCAAGCTTCACGGAGTTGGAACATTCGTTTTGATGAAGCTGTAAGGGAACTCGGCTTCATCAAAAACAAAAGTGAACATTGCGCACATAAGAGAGCGAGTGGGAGTAATATTGTATTCTTGATATTTATTCATCGGGAATGACATCCCGACCTTGCCACCAAAGCTTGGTTAGGGAAGTACTTATCGATGAAGGACTTAGGTGATGCTACATTTAATGTAGGCATCAGGATCTCTACAGATCATTCCAAAAGGATTTTGGGCCTAAGTCAGAACATGTTGCTAAGTCAGAACATGTACATATGTAAAGTGTTGAGAAGATCTCAATACTTGATTCTAAGAAAGGATACATACCCATGCGTCATGGTATTAAGCTCAACAAGCTACAGAGTCCTAGTACTCCTGATAAGCTGAGCCAGATGAGTAAGATCCCTTATGCTTCGGCTGTGGGATCCATCATGTATGCCAGGATGTGCACGAGACTGGAAGTCTCGTTTGCACTAAGTTGTACCAGCAGATTCCAATCTAACCCCGGCCAATAACACTGGATTGCTGTCAAAGGTCATCCTCAAATATTTGAGGAGGACCAAGGATACATTCCTAGTGTGTGGGGATATAGATAGAGAACTAGTAGTCAAAGGACAAGTCGATGCTAGTTTTCAGACATATCCAGATGACTTCCAGATTCAGTCAGGATATATTTTGTGTTGAGTGGTGGCGCTTTCTGTTGGATAAGCTTTAAGCAAGCCAAAATTACCAACTCTACAGCGGATGCTAAGTATATAGCTGCAACATAAGCAGCTAAAGAGGCTGTATGGATTAGAAGCTTTCTGATCGGATTAGATGCAACGCCGCGAGCGTCTGATCCGATAAGCTTGTTGTGGGACAACACAGGTGCCGTAGCTATTGCTCAAGAGCCCAGATTCCACAACAGATCCAAACATATACTCAGCAGGCTTCACCTCGTGAGAGTTATCAAATATAGAGGTGATTTGGAGATTAAACACTATTCGACTGATGATAATATGGCCGATCCCTTGACAAAGGCTCAGCCGCAACCTAGGCATGAGAAACATGCAGGGTCTATGGGAGTAGATCAGAACTTAAATTGGAACCAGGGGCAAGTGGGAGATTGTTAGAGTTATGCCCAGTCCAATATAATAGTGATCTACAGATGTAATGTTTTATCATCTTTCCGAATAAATAAATCGGCATACATTACTAAAGTGTTGTAGTAATATATTGAATGTAATTTGATCTATGTCATTATGTGTGTAACCACTAATAGTAGAACTATAGATCAGAAAGAATTACATTTGATGAGTCCCTGATCAGCTAAGCTTCTTTATGAAGCGATCAGTATGAGACTAACTCCTTGTGATCATGCTCTACTGATCATGGCAAAGTGCGTGCCGGAGTTATATCATAGATACCATCAGGTCGATGATATCGGACAACCCGATTGTGAGTATGCTGCATAGATCCAGTCATGAGATACTCACATATCGTAACTTGTCATTATATCCTAAGACCAAGGAGTCTTTGTGTACACTATGTAACAAATACCTAAGTTTGACCTAGTCTAACGTTATCTGTAAAAGGGTAACTATAACGGCTTCGATTGGCTTTGGCATTTATTGCACTAGTGAACTCGAAAGGCGTCTGAGGGATTTATCACTCATACTTCGGTATGAGAAAGATATCCGTTTAGGCCACTTGATGAGTATGGCTGAAGAAAGAGCATGGCCATGCAGGTGATACCTTAGTATCAGTTTTCAGTCATCTCAGATATCAGGAAACAGTGATTGATAAATTAGGGTGACCATTCTATGCCTATTGATCAATCTGGATATCGGTTTGATAAAAGGACAGTGACATGTACGATAACAGGTTAAGTCGAATAATCTATAATCACGAATATTGGATAATCATAATGTCTTGCTAGAGGCCACTTATGATGGAAAGGGTAAAATAGTAATTTTACCAGTCTGCCAATTATTCGTGAGCCTAGAGGGTCACACGCATTAAGCACGATACATGACAACAATTATGGATGAGAATTGAGAACAATTCGGTAGTTTTCTGGCCTAAGGTTTTAACCAGACGGTTGAAGAAATCAATTCGAGGAAATTGAGCCGTTTTGACTAAACCGAAATTAGAACTCAAGTTAATGGGTTTAATTTGGGTTTTAGTTAAACGGGCTTAAAACCCATTTAGGGATTTAAGATAAGAGAGGGAAAAAATGCAAATAAGAAAAAATAAAGGGATAGATAATGCAATTTTAATTTTGAAATTCAATTTAATTTCAAATTAAAATCACATAATATCTACTCATTTTATCCTTGATTTTTTCAGCAACTTCCTCCCTCATTCTCTCCGTCTCATGGCTGAAAATTCTCTCCCTCTCTTCCACCATTGTTGTCTTGTTTTCTCTCAAAAATTCTAGCAAATTAGTGAGTGAAAAATCTCTTCGGTTGTGGTGCTTGTGTGGACTTGATAGAGAAAACACTACACTTGTGTTTTTGTCGATTACAAGAGGTAAATATCAGATTTATATTTATATTTATAACATGTTCAAATGGCATTAATATCTAAGCTTATTTCGATCACCACGGTTACATAAAGTCCACTGCATGATATTCATCGTTTGGAACCCATGGTGATCTCTTTCACCTAGCCCAACTTGGCAGCCCATTAGGTATTTCAACCTCATGGGTTTCGGCCCCATTATCGCTCATGGCCGGCGCCCAAAACCCTAGGGTTTGGCCCGGTTCATGGAACGTGAGCTGACGGGCCCGTGGCCCAAAACTTTAGGGCTTTTGGCCACGACCTTATTTTACAAATCCACAATTAATTCTGCCCGGATTCCCTAAGATGTGCACCCTATGAGTGCGACCCTTTAGGCTCATGTCCTGTTGGCAGATCGGCGTAAAATTACCATTTTACCCTTTCCATCATAAGTGGCCTCTAGTAAGGCATTATGATTACCCAAAGTCCATGATTATTGGCGATCCGATTTGACCTCATGTCGTCCATGTCACTATCCTTTTATCACTAGGTATCTTGATTAATCTTAAGGCATAGAGCCGTCATCCTTATTTAATTAATCACCGTTTCTTGATACCCGAGATACTCCGTATCATTTGCATGGCAATGCGTTTCCTTTGAGTCATTCTTATCAGGTGACCTAAACCGATACCTATCCCATACCGTAGTATGAGGGATAAATCCCTTAGACATCTCTCGTATCACACATATAGCCCATCTCCGAGCCAATCACAACCGTTATGCTTACCCTTTCACAGATAACGTTAGGCTTGAGCCAAACTCGGATATTGACTATATTGTGATCACAGAGACTCTTTGGTCTAAGGATACAATGACAAGCTACGATCTTTGAATATGTTCATGACAGCATCTATGTAACATATTCAAGTCGGTTCGTCCAATATCATTTCCACAATGATATCTTATCTGACTCCGGGAAAAACTTTTACCATGATCAGTAGAGCGTGATCATAAAGAGTCGTCCTCATACTGGTCGCTTCAGATGAAGCCTTACTAACCAGGGACCTGTTAAGTATATAAATCATACAGATCCATAGTTCTACTATTAGTGATGACACACTCAATGATATAGATCGATATATACTGAACTCATTACTACAACACCATAGTAATAAAATGTCGCTTTATATTTTATTGCAAAAGATGATATATATTCATAGACATAAATAGTATTGGACTAGGGTACAAATCCTACAGTCTCCCACTTGCCCTTAGTTCCAAACTAGATCCCAGTCTATCCCCATAGACTTTACATGTCCCTCATGTTTAGGTTGTGGTAAAGCCTTCGTTAATGGGTCAGCTGTGTTTTCATTTGTTGCTAAGAAACTGATCTCCACATCTCCTCTTATAATGAACTCTCTAATGAGATGATACTTTCTGAGTATATGTTTGGATTTGTCATGTGACCTTGCCTCTTTAGCTAGTGTTATTTCCCCGGTGTTGTCAAATAGTAAACTCAGTGAATTAGACGGGTTTGACATTACACCTAGTTCAGCCAAAAAGTTCCTAATCCACACAGCCTCCTTAGATGTTGTTGCAGTAGCTATATATTCAGCTTCTGTCGTAGAGTCGGCAATCGTGTCCTGCTTATGGCTTTTCCAGCTGTAGGCACCACCATTCAACACGAATACATATTCAGATTGACTCCGAAAGTCATCAGGATCTGTCTGAAAACTAGCATCAGTATAACCTCTGACTGCTACTTCACCATCCACTCCTCCATACACTAGGACTACATCCTTAATTCTCCTCAAGTACTTGAGGATAGCTTTGACTGCAATCTAGTGTTCTTTTCCAGGATTGGATTGGTATCTACTGGTACAGCTCAAGGCGAACGAGACATCCGGTCTCGTGCATAACATGGCATACATGATCGATCCTATAGCCGAAGCATATGGGATATCCTTCATTTGTTCCAGCTCATCAGCTGTCTTCGGACACTGATTCTTGCTGAGCGTTATACCATGACGCATGGGAATAAATCATTTCTTGGATTCCTCCATTGAGAACCTTCTCAATTTCTTGTCTATATAGGTGCTTTGACTTAGGCCCAAGATCCTCTTGGGGCGATCCCTATATATCTTAATCCCTAAGATATAAGCAGCCTCGCCTAAGTCCTTCATTGCGAAACACTTTCCCAACCAAGCTTTTGTTGCCTGCAAGGATTGGATGTTGTTTCCAATCAGCAAAATGTCATCGACATAAAGCACCAAAAAGACAATGTTATTCCCATTCTCCTTTTTATAAACGCAGGGCTCATTCAAGTTCTTGATGAAGCCGAATTCCTTCACAGCTTCATCAAAACGAGGGTTCCAACTCCGAGAAGCTTGTTTCAATCCATAAATGGATTTCTACAGCTTACAAATCTTTCCGATAATCTTCGGATCGACAAAACCTTCTGGCTGTGTCATAAACACATCCTTAGTAAGATTCCTATTAAGGGCTAAGAGCGCGCAGGGTTTTTCTGATCAGTTTTTCATCAGACATTGGTTCGCCCAGAGAATAGGATTCATTGGTTAAATCTCGAATTCAACGATTGAATCTTCCTCTTTCATGATAAGAGTTTCAAAGTTTGTTGTCAAGTATTGCAGCTTTTGTTCTCGAACCTTGGTTGTTCTTTCATATGCAACGGCTAGGATATCCCATGCAAATTTGGTAGTCGTGCATGTGTTCATTAGTCTAAATACGTTCTTGTCAACACCATTAAAGATAGCATTCAGGGCTCGAGAGTTTCCCAGTGATTCTTCGTCTTTGTTATCAGTCCATTCTTTTTTCGTGTTTCGGGCCGATGGGGTTACCATCACTATCACTGAGTTGTGGGGCACTCCAACCATTGATTACAACCTTCCATGTTTTACTGTCAAGAGACTTCATGAAGACACACATGCGGGCCATCCAATAGCCGTAGTTACTTCCATCTAGAACCAGTGGTCGGATAATAGATCCTCCTTCTCTGGTATTGTCCATCTTGATGATCACAATTTTTGACTAGGAACTCACCTTAAGTTGTAGGTGCCTCCTCTGATACCAATTGAAACTTTGATCATATAGTTATGCAAGATGCCACACACAATGTTACGTATAATGTTATAACATAGTGTATGACAACTTGCGTAGATAAAGAAGGACAATAAATATCAAACATAATAGACAATGACACACCAAATTTTTTACCCAGTGCGGTGCAACATCACGTACGTCTGGGGGCTCTAACACAGTGGAAAGGTTTCACTATATGGTAATACGTCAAAACATACAAGTACCTATGATCATCACAAGATCTATACTTTATGCTACTATTACAAGTGCAAACCTATCTCAGGGTCTCCCCCTGAATCAAAGACACCGTCTTGATTCCACTCTTCGAGCAATTGCCTTGATCTGTCAGTTCAAGTTGTCGTTGAACGTTTTGGTTGCGTGAAGTCTCCACTCACGCGATCAATAAACCCTCAATCACCAAACTCTCAATAGTTAATGTGATAGACAATATCCTTAGCACAATACACAGCCTCTCAACCCGCAAAAATTCACATCTAAGAGCTATGTATAATATTGCTAGGAAACAATAAAATACCACACGATTACTAAGGGGGTAGCCTGAGCTTTTATAGCAATCGAGTATGATTACTAACCCTATTGGGTTTCCTTTTTGTCACTGTCTTTCTTCTTTCCAGAATCGGAGACGCGCTGGAACTTTCACAATCCTAATTGTAGTCGTACTTTATGAAGAACAGAAACTTTCCTGATTTGCGTCGAACAGGATGTCAGCCGAGATGTCGCCAATAATCTCATCCAAGATGTCGCATACGATGTTTTGACATTCTTTATAACATCATTTTTAGTTCCTTTAAAAATAAGCCAATCATCAAAAACGTCGTAACTACAACCACCGTAACCTTGAGGTCATGACAGTACTAAAGTGTTGTTTTGTCATTATACATTCGCTATATTTGTTTGAGAATGACCAAATTTTTAATAGTGATAATGTGTATATCGAATCTCGAAAAGTTCTGCATATAGGCACTTGCAAATATCTATTTAATATCATTGATTATAATATTTATTTTTTTAATTGAAAAAAATGAAAGTTTGTCTAAGGTTTTAGTCACTACACCAATTATTCGTTTAGGTGGGACAATAAATTTGATTTGTCACCCTTAATCAAGAATAAGGTAACACACCATATTTTAGGGGACACTTTAAATGTCACACAATACTTTGGGTGACAATGAATATGTGACACACCATATTTTAGGTGACACTTTAAATGTCACACAATACTTTGGGTGACAATGAATATGTGACACCAATGGGGCGACACACAAGTTATCACCCAACACTTTAGGTGACATATCTTATACTAAGAGTAACATAGATGTGGTGTCACCTTAACACATAATTGGTGTAGTGAGTTCAATTTGATTAAATTTTTATGAAGAACGTGTGTACTGATAAATTTAAAGGTTTCAACTTTAATTTGGGATAACTTTTTACCGTGAAAAAAGGTAAGATATATATTATTATTGACATATATGTTCAGCTGGAATTTTAGAAATTATGTATAAAATAACAAATAATAAAACTCATTACATTACAAACAATCGAAGTTTAATCTTTCATATTATCTTTGGATTTCGGTTTTTACTTTTTCATATTATCTTTCAAAAAATAAAAAATACAAATGTGAAGATTTAAGGTGTAGTTGCTCACATTACATGAACATCAATGATAAGATATATATTATTATTAACATATTTGTTAAGCTTGCCTTTCAGATATTTTTCATAAAAATAACAAATAATAAATCTTATCACATTACAAACAATCGACTGTCACAATCTTAAGCCTATGTATGAAGTTAATTCTTCGCGTGGGGAATACATAGGCAAAAACCACTCACACAACGAATTTGTGAAAATATGCACTTCTTAAGTACATTCCTGCAATCAGAAACAGTACTACATTTACTGGCTTTCCCCACCGGATTTAAGATACTTCTTTTTGAAAATTCATTTTTGTCATGAACACATTGACATGAATCTGTTAGACAATAGATGTGTCCATCAATACATTTCATATGCATACCCTTACAATTAGAATCATTTTTGCATGTACCCACTACAGCTGAATTTTGCAGACCTACAAATAAAATAATATTTCTGTTTTGCATTGAACACATTGCAAAAGATCATTCAAACAATAAATGTGTCCATCTATATACACTTGCACATGCATTTTCTTACCATCATTTTGCACCAATTCACCAATATTCCAATTGCAAATACTAATAAATCTATTTTATATATAATAGGAATAGAGAATGGGTTAGGAGTATTGTTGTGATGACATCTGGTTTCTTAAAAGATTTACATTTGGCTAGAAATTATATAGAATTTAGTTTATGGTTTCGTTTGTGTTCTTGCTATGAGGATGGGTATTAAGTAATTTATTTGATGGTGGTTGTGCGTTAGTTCTTTTGAAAATAACTGAACTGAGATTGGTGCATGTTACCTTTCTCTCTCTATGAGGCTTATTTGTTTGTTTTTTATAAAAACATAAATAAATTATCCCAAATCTTTTGTCTTCCCAACCTCTTCAAATCTGCAAACCAGAACTAGAACCCACCGAGAATGATATTCGTTAGACCCGCCGCCACCACCCCAACCGCTGCCGGTTTACGCGCCAGGAGGAGCCCATTACGCCGACCGGGGGCGGAGTCTGGCACATCGGCGAGCAGGGGAGTTTCGGTGGACAGCCTGGGAATGAACTCGTTAGGAAAAATCGTGTTCCAAAGCTTGGAGAGAAGCTCGACCAGCACGAGCAGCTTCAATGGTGGACCCAGATTCAAGCACCGAGGCATGGAGCGGTCCTACTCGGCCAACGTTAGGGTCACTCCGGTCCTCAACGTCCCGGTCTCCTCTCTACCCATTTTCGGGTTCGGCCAGCTCTTTTCTTCCCCGCAGAAGCGTGACAGCAACAATGGCGATCGAGCTTGGCTCACTTCTGCTTCTCCTTCTGCTACTATTGAATTCGAGGAAATTGCGATTCACCATCTCTCCTGTTGTGCCTGTGTACGTATTCGATCCTGATTTCTTTCGACTTTTTTTTTCATGTTTCAATTTTTCATCGTTCTTCATTTATTATAATTTGGGCACTCGTTTCTGTATGTTTATGATTCTAGGTATAATGTTATTGGAGGTGGGAATTTTTTAAATGCTCTAATTTCAATCAATGATGGGTAATGTTTGTACGAGAAAATTTTGATTTTGGATGAACACACTTGTTTGAATTTTATGGATTAGATTAGTTTTCAGAAGAAAAATTTAGAAAATTATATGAAGAGAGAGTGCTCATGTACAGTTTAGAGGTGGCATAAGGAGAACATAGATGAACTAAAATTCACAGTGCCCTCTTTTATATTGTGATGAAGGATAGGAGAATAGAGTATGCTATCTCTTCTGTTGATTGCAGAATTGGCCATTACATGGTACCTAAGATGAATCTTCTATCAACCAATCTTCTAAAATTATACTAATATATTATAAACTAAATAACTAATTGTGATATAGATTCCGTGTTTGGTCACCTACTTCATTGAAGTCAAGTGTGTGAATTAGAGAGTTATTACTTATTAGATAAGTACATTTTTAGAAGCAACCTTATAAGGAAAATCAAGACCTAATGCAGCCTTTTCCCACTTATTGATATTTTACCTTTCAATGAAAATTATAATAAATGAATCAAAGTAATGCAGTACGTATGCATATATGTATGTTGCTGGAAAGTGAAAGTGTTGTGATCCCGTTTAAGAAATTAAAACCTCTGTATATTTTTGTGAAAATAACTCATCCAGCTGATATAGATTGTGGGAAGTATATTTCACAATGTTAAAAAATTGTGAGGAGGAGGTGGTTGGATCTGGGCGGAGGTGGTCGGAGCTGGTCGGAGGTGGGCGGAGGTGGTTGGAGGTGGTCGGAGGAGGGGAGGGTCGAGGTGGTCGGAGGTTCCGCCCAGCTCCTCCGACCACCTCGACCCTCCCCTCCTCCGACCACCTCCAAACACCTCTGTGCACCTCCGCCCACCTCCGACCAGCTCCACCCAGCTCCGACCACCCCCTCCTCCGCCCAACTCCTCCGACCACCTCGACCCTCCCCTCCTCCGACAACCTCCGACCACCTCCGCGCACCTCCGCGCACCTCCGACCAGCTCCACCCAGCTCCGACCACCTCCTCCTCTGCCAGACTCTCCCTTCTCCGACCACCTCATCTGCCAGACTCTCCCTCCTCCGACCACCTCATCTGCAAATTAACCCAAACCCATCACATAAATCTACCAAATTAGTAATGGGTGGGATGTTTATTGGTTGATTTTGGAACAACCATAATAATGAAGAATGGAGCTTAATTATTTTGTATGAAGAAAAGAGATGGATGAAGGAGAAAGAGTGGTATGGAGGAAGAAGAAGGATTGAGAGTAGAAGGGTATGATTTGAAAATTCAAAACACTTGCAGGGGCATTTTGGTCTTTTCACCTCAAAAGTTAACAGATTTTTGAAAAAAATGGACGGAAATAGCTTTGGGTACTAACGGTGATAATTTTGAAATTTTAGGGTACCCACAATGTTAAAAAATATTTTAGGGGTAGTCAGGTGCAAATGTGTCAATTTTAGGGATAGTCAGCTGACATTTTCCCTTTTATTTATGGTTGTGATATATTTTTATGAGGTTGACACCTGGGGTCCTGTTGTTGCGCGAACGGGGTTGGGGTGTTGGTGCGAATGGGTGCATATCATCCTTTGTTTGAAAACAGTTTTATTAACAATATGTTTAGCGCACATTTTTTTTGTCCAATGAATTTTCAATTTGTAACTAGATTTACGGTATAAATGGTTGGCCGAGACATCCCGTTTCAGATTTTTCACGGTAAAGATGGAGTTTGTTAGGATTATGCCCTAGTCCAATGTCGTTCCTCAATCTATATTGTAACATGCATCATTTTTCGATATAATAAAAGGCATTATATTACTAATATGTTGTAGTAGTATATCTAATGTAATTTGATCTATATCATTATGTGTATAACCACTTCTAGTAGAACTATAGATCAGAAAGAATTGCTTTCGATAAGTCCCTGATCAGCTAAGCTTCTTCAGAAGCGATCAATATGAGATTAACTCTTTGTGATCATGCTCTACTGATCATGGCAAAGTGCGTGCCAGAGTTACATCATAGATATCATCAGGTCGATGATATCGGACAACCCGATTGTGAGTATGCAACATAGATCCAGTCATGAGATACTCACAGATCGTAGCTTGTCATTATATCCTAAGACAAAAGAGTTTTTGTGTGCACTGTGTAACGATTACCTAAGTTTGACCTAATCTAATGTTACTTGTAAACGGGTAGCTATAACGACTTTGATTGGCTTGGATATTAATTGCATTTGTGAACTCAAAAGGCGTCTGAGGGATTTATCACTCATACTCCGGTATGAGAAAGATATCCGTTTAGGCCACTTGATGAGTATGACTGAAGGAATAGCATGGCCGTGCAGGTGATACCTTAGTATCAATTTTCAGTCATCTCAGATATCAAGAAACAGTGATTAATAAATTAGGGTGACGATTCTATGCCTATTGATCAATCTGGATATCGGTTTGATAAAAAGACAGTGACATGTACGATAACAGGTTAAGTCGAATAATCGATAATCACAACCGTTGGGTAATCATAATGTCTTGCTAGAGACCACTTATGATGGAAAAGGTAAAATAGGTATTTTACCAGTCTGCCAACGGGTCGTGAGCCTAGAGTGTCACACGCTTTAAGTACAATACGTGACAAATAAGCATGGATGGAAATTGGGATAATCCGCTTTTCAGTTTAGTCAAATTGAAAACGATTCGGTTGATTTCTGGCTTAGATTTATTAACCAGACGGTGGAAGAAATCGAGTTAGGTAAATTGGACCGGTTTAGCTAAACCATAATTAGAACTCAATTATGTGGGTTATTAATTTGGATTTGGTTAATTGGGCTTGAAGCCCATTTAGGGTTTTAATTCATGAATGGGGCAAGAGTGTGATTATGAGATTAAATGGGTAAGTTGTGTAATTATTTATTTGAATTTTAAAATCATATTTTAATGATAATTACACAATATTTTCTTACCCTATTTGGCTCATATTTTCGGCAATCACTCTCCCAATTCCCCCTCTCATTGTCGACCCTCTCTCACTATTACCCCATTGCAACTTTGTCTTCTTCTTCTCAATTTCATTAGCAAGAGAGTGAGAGAAAACTGATCAAGGTTATTGTGCTTGTGTGGACTTGATAGAGAAATACTACTCTTGTGTTTTCAATCGATTAAAAGGTAAAATTTCAATTTTGAAAATATTGAATTCATGCTGAATTTCTCATTAAGATCATTAGTTTTTATTCGATTCCCATGGTTCAATTCATACCGCTGCATGAAATTATTGTTTGGAACCCATGTGAAACCCTTTCAGAGTTAACATCGACGATAACACCTTCGTCAATCTCTGCGCCGCCGGCCATCTGTTTCCGACGCTCAGGTAATTTTTGAATCTTACAAATCCATAACTATATGTGTTTTGGGTTTGTTATTACGCCGTTCTCGGGATCTGTTGGGTTCCAGAAAGCTTAATCCTGTGGTTTCGGCATATATGGAGTCGAAGGATTTGGTAGGGAAGGGGGGCAAGACCTCGAAAGACCTTTCACATGTGGTCATCGTGTCTCTCCCTAACTTGATGTGAGTATAGTGGAAATAGGTACACAATGGAGCACGAATTGAGGTTTTTATCCTTTTTTCTTCATCTGTAATTCATGGAGAAGAAGTGTGAATTGACGTGGTTCTGATTCTCACGTCGGGATTCGGGGACGATGGGAGATGGGTTCTGGGTCATCGGTCTGGTGATGTTCAACAAATTAGGTTTGAATTTTTTTCAAATATCCAATTGCAATTAATTAGTAACCTATTGCTTGCTTGAACTTGGAGTTGAAAATTTGATCAAATAGTTATGCAAGATGTCACACACAATGTTACGGATAATGTTATAACATAGCATATGAATTCTTGCGTAGATAAAGACAGACTATAAATATCAAATGTAATAAACAACGACACCTCAAATTGTTTACCCAGTTCGGTGCAACATCACCTACGTCTGGGGGCTCTCTGCCAGTGGAAAGGTTTCACTATGTGGTAATACGTCAAAACATACAAGTACCTATGATCATCACAAGATCTATACTTTATGCTACTATTACAAGCGCAAACCTATCTCAGGGTCTCCCCCTAAATTCAATACGCCGTCTTGATTCCACTGTTCGAGCAATCGCCTGGCTCTGTCAGTTTAAATTGTCGTTGAATGTTTTGGTTGCGTGAAGTCTTCACTCACGCGATCAGTAAACCCTCAATCACCCTACTCCCAATAGTTAAGGTGATACACAATATCCTCAGCACAATCTACAGCCTCTCAACCCGCAGACCTTCACGTCTAAGAGTTCTGTAAATTATCGCTAGGAAACAATAAAAGACCACACGATTGCTAAAGGGGTAGCCTGATCTTTTATAACAATCGAGTATTAGTACTAACTCTAATGGGTTTCCTCTTTGTCACCTTCTTTCTTCTTTCCAGAATCGGAGACGCGCTGGAACTTTTACAAGTTCTAATTGTAGTCGTACTTTATGAAGAACAGAGACTTTCCAGATTTGCGTCGAACAGTATGTCAGCCGATATGTCGCCAATAATGTCATCCAAGATGTCGCATACAATTTTTCGACATTCTTTATGAAATCTATTATGGTTCCTTAAAAATAAGACAATAATCAAAAACATCGTAACTACAATCTCCCCCTTTAGCTATTTTTAAGGTCAGCATTCTTCGTCGCATTCTTCGTCAGCTTTTCTTGCAGCGATCGACAGTCGACAAGTCTTGTTCGCGCAAGTCTTGTTTGTTGTTCGCGCATCATTTCTTGTGCGTCTTACTTCTTACTCCCCCTTGTTGGCTCAAAAAGATCCAAAACTCAAGGAAAAATTCGAACAATAGGACATGGAGTAACAAAAGAAACTTAACTCACACACATTCTCGAACATCAGTCGAGGACATGCGTGAAACATGTTCAGAGCATAATACAATTAAAAAATTGTTCAGGTTTTGAGAATCCATAAAGTACTAAAATTTAACCAGAATCGCTGCTTGAACTAGCAATATCTTCTTCGGTAGTTTTTTGCAGAGGCATCTTTGGTGGTGTCTTCAGTAGAATCTGGTAGGGAGGAAGAACCGTTGTTGTCAGAGTCTTGGGGAGGCATTGTCTTTAGCAAGTTAGCACAGTGGGATCCACGCCGGGACAAGTGCTTCAGCGCCATCTTCAGATTGATGATGTCATTGTCAAGCACAATTATCTCTCTCTCGAGCATTATTGCATCTCTCCTGGTAGTCTTTATTGGAGGGGCAGCATTGGTAGCTCTCCTGCTGATGGTGCAGAGTCCGAGTGACCATCTAAGGTACTCGAATCTGACTGCCTCTAATGGCTTGGTAAAAATATCAGCTAATTTCTTCTCTGTATGGATATGCTCTAAGACGATCTTCTTGTCTTCAACCAACTCGCGGATGAAATGGTGCCTAATGTCAATGTGTTTGGTTTTGTTGTGTTGAACCGGATTTTTTGAGATGTTGATTGCACTAACATTATCACAATACAAAGTCATGGCTTCTTGTCTGATATTATATTCGACTAGCATTTGCTTCATCCATATTAATTGAGTGTATCTACTCCCAGCAGCGACATACTCTGATTCAACGGTGGACAAAGCAACACAATTTTTCTTTTTACTAAACCATGATATGAGGTTGTTGTCAAGGAAGAAGCATCCTCCAGATGTGCTTTTCCTATATCCCACCAGGGTAGAGGATATGTCGAATGAGTATAGTAGACCTAATTCTGTAGTCCCAGAGATATATCTTATAATTCTTTTAGCTTGGGATAGATGACTAACCTTAGGATTAGCTTGATATCGTGCACATACTCCCACAAAGTAAGCAATATGAGGTCGACTGGCAGTAAGGTAGAGAAGACTACCAATGATGCTTCTATATCGTTGTTGGTCGACGGCTTCTCCTAGATCAACTTTAGTTAACTTGATATGTGTAGCAGCAGGTGTACGTTTATGTGAAGCTTTTTCTAGCCCAAATTTCTTGACAATATTTTTTGCATATTTGCTTTAGGAGATGAAGATGCTGTCTTTCAGCTGTTTGATTTGAAAGCCTAGGAAGTAGGTAAGCTCTCCCACCATGCTCATCTCGAATTCTGATTGCATTTGTTGGATAAATTACTCTACCATCTTTCTTGGCATTTCTCCAAAGACAATGTCATCAACATATATTTGGGCAATCATCAGATTTCCTATCATCTCGTTGTAATTCACAGGAGCTTTTGTCCGAGTCCGTATGCCTTCATTTAGATCTCCAATTACTCCAGAGACAGGATGATTAGCCTGAATTCTCCGTGAGGGGTTCTTGTTGCTGGTTTCAGGAACTGCCACATCGTTATTAACATTTAGCATGACATCATTGTCTTCCGGCTTGCTGCTAGCATCTTCACTGACATCTGCAATAGCTTCCTTTCTAACATTTTTGGGATAAACTTCAGTTAGGACTCCTTCTTCGTCTGTCGCATCTTCTGGGGCATCTTTATAGTCATCATCAACAACAACATTGATTGATTCCATCATAGTCTTGGTTCGTTTGTTGAAGACCCGGAACGCACGACTATTCCTTGAGTAGCCAAGGAAGATGCCTTCAACATTCTTTGGATCAAATTTCCGACGAGGTTCTCTATCAGCCAGAATATAACAGGTGGATCCAAAGATATGAAAGTATTTAACATCAAGCTTTCTCCCCCTCCATATTTCATAATGAGTTACTGACATACCTGGTCGGAAAGTGACTCGATTGTCGATATGGCAAGCAGTGTTAAGTGTTTCTGCCCAGAAGTGAGTTGATATGTCCTTTGCTAGCATCATAACTCTAGCCATTTTCTGTAGAGTCCTATTTTTGCGCTCAATAATGGCATCCTGTTGGGGGATGATTGGTGCTGAGAACTCATGGGCTATCCCTTCTGAGTTGCAGAATTCTGCAAATCTATTGTTTTCGAACTCTCGACCATGATCACTGCGGAGACGAATTATTTTGCCAATCGTCTCCCCCTTTTCTCTTTGGACCTGGATGCATAGAGTCTTGAAGATTGCAAAGGTGTCCGATTTGTCACGAGGGAAATCAACCAATGTGTACATTGAATAATCGTCCACACACACAAATATGTAGCGTTTTCCTCCAAGGCTTTCAACTTGCATTGGTCCCATGAGGTCAACGTGTATTAGTTTAAGTATTCGTGAGGTGGTGATATGTTGTAGCTTCTTGTGTGACATCTTTGTTTTCTTTCCAATCTGGCATTCTCCGTAGATCTTTCCTTCCACAATTTTTAGGTTTGGAATTCCAGTAATGGCTTGCTCAAAGATTGCCTTCTGCATGCTCCTAAGGTTTTGATGTCCAAGCTTTCTATGCCATAGTTTGGTTTCCTCTGCTTTGGACACAAGACACTTCGCCTCTTAGATATGTGAATCGGGCGACCAGATGTAACAATTATCCATTGAGCGGAATCCTTGAAAGATGGTGACTTGATCGATATTCTTTACTATACATGCTTCTTTGGTAAATTTAACTTCTGAGCCCAAATCACAAATCTGGCTGATGCTAAATAAATTTGCCTTGGGTCCTTCTACAAGTAATGCTTTAGTTATGCAAGAAGCTCCTAGATGCTTGAGTAGTCCTTTTCCATTAATTCGAGCTCGAATCCCATCTCCAAAAGTAACATAGCAGTTTGTATATAATTTGAGATTGGATAGAAACTCAAGAGTACCTGTCATGTGTCGAGAACATCCACTATCAAGATACCAGTCCTTATTGGTTGAAGCACTCAAGGAGGTGTATGCAACATTAGCTCGATAGACTAGATTCTTTGGTCTCCATTCAAGGAGGGATATTTTCTAAGGAGTCGAGAGATGACCTTGATATCTCCTTTGATTTTGTGGTAACTAAGCTTGCTTCTTCCTATGGAGTTGAAAGCAGAATGGCCTAATGTGACCTGTTTGACCACAGTAATGACATACCCACTGATATTGATAAGTTGGAATTCTGGAAGATCGATGTCTGCGTGGAGGATGTCTTTTGATAGTTGATTGACAAGAACATGTTGTAGGAGATGTCACGACTTTTTTTGTAGGTTTTCCTGTAGGATGTGTCGTGTCATCTTGTAGTTTTTTGTCAGCCACGGCTTGTTGTAGGACAAACTTTGTGAGTGCTGATGATGAGGTATTATGTGTGACCCTAGTCCCGTCATATCTTTGGACTGCTTTCCTACTGATAGGATCTTGTCAAGGCTTTCTGTGCTGGGATTCATCATCTTCACTGATGTATTCATAAGACCAATTTCTCCATTAAGTCCGTTAACTTCTCATTTTAGCTTAACAATTGTCTCTAGGAATCTAGACTTGTCGTTGGTAAAAGTGATGATCCATTCTACTTGTTGGTCAAGGATCAGAGTTTCCTTGACCCATCTGGTATATAAGCTCTTGTATGCCTCGAACAGTTGCTCCTTATTCCAATTCTCGTTCGGAGTCAGATGATGAAGATCATCATTGATATCAGCAGAGTTATCAATGTTACACAAAGAAGTGGCAGCAGTGAATGCAACAAAATTTCTTACCTCCTTAGAACCACTATCATCGTTATCCTCATCTGACAATGTAGCATTATATCCTCGTTTTTGTCTTTTGAGGAAGTTTGGATATTCTCTGCGAAGATGACCGAATCCCTCACATTCATGACACTATGGTTCTTTGTCCTTACTGTTTTCTTCTCCGCTTCTATTAGGTTTGTCTAGATTTCCTCCTGTCTGAGCTTTCTATGTAGCTTTATTTCTGGCATCTGTTGTACCATTCCTTCTGCCCATTCGACTGAATCTTCTCACGACTTTGTTGTAATTCTTTGTGAGAAGGGCAATTGTAGAGTCTATGTCTTCGTCAGAGTCAGAATCCTCTGATTCTGGTTGCTTGTGTGTTGAACTTTTGAAAGCAACTCCTTTTTTTCTTTTTGTCGACATTGGGTAGAGATAGCTCATAGGTCATTAAAGATCCCATCAATTCATCAAATTTTAGGATCTTGAGGTCATGAACTTCCTCAATAGCGGTGATCTTAATTTTAAATCTAGGGCTAAGAGCACGCAGAGTTTTTCTAACCAGTTTTTCATCAGACATTAGTTCGCCCAGAGAATAGGATTCATTGGCTAGATCTCGAATTTTGACGTTGAATTCAGCGATTGATTCATCCACTTTCATGAAGGAATTATTTGAGGGTTTCAATCAATTAATTTCATGCCCATACAAGAAATTAACCTCAAATATCCAATTTAATAAGGATCTTGCATGATCATGACTTGATCATGAGATCTAGGCTAGAATAAAACTTGAATATTACCTTTGAATAAAATCTCTTTGTTACTCAATTGAATTTAGTAACCTCTAAAGATCGTCCACACAGGAAGAGCAATCCGGGGATACTCACAACGATCCTTACTAGAAGATCGAAGCAAGCAAAACAGACGGAGAGTGAGGACGGGAGGTGGCCGGTCAGCTAGAGAGAGAGAGGAGAGTGGCTAGGGTTTTGGAAAAATAAAATTTCTTAATTTTCAGATCTGAAAATTTCCCTTTTATAACCCTTTTTAGGCAATAATTAATTGAATGCCTTAATGGGCTTAAAGCCCAAAGCTTTTAATTTAGTCCTAAACCGAAATCGGTCTAATCTGGTTTAATCCAAAACCAGATTTTGTCTCTCTCATGATTCCTCCAAATGATTCTATCCGTTTTACTCAACCTTTAGTATGTCACCTTCTAGGCTCAAGACACGTCGGCGAACTGGTAAAATTACCATTTTACTCTTTCCATCATGAGTGGCCTCTAGCAAGACATCATGATCACCCGACGCTTGTGATTATCGAGAGTTCGACTTAACCTTGTCGTACATGAATCTATCCTTTTATCCTCTTGATATCTTTGACAACCACGAGGCATAGACAAGTCATCCTCGTTCAATTGTCCAGTTTCTTGATTTTGAGTTAACTGAATTGTAACTGATACTTCGTATCAACTGCATGGTCATGCTATTGTATTTCAGTTGTACTTATCAAGTGGCCTAAACTGATATCTGCTCACACGTCCGTATGAGGGATAAATACTTCAGCGATCTATTGAGTCAACTCATGTAACTCGTGATCGAGCCAATCACAGTCGTTATTGTAACCCTTTTACAAGAGACGTTAGACTGAGTCAAACTCGTCACTCATTACATAGTGACCTCAATGACCCCTCAGTCTGAGGATGTGATTTCATGTGCCGACATATGAGTATGTTCATGACTGTGTCTATGTAACATACGCATGATCGGGTTGTCCTATATCACCCTTGTCTTGTGATACTATGACCTAACTCCGGCCCCCTTCTGGCCATGATCAGTAGAGCGTGATCATTTAGAGTTAGCCTCATACCGATCGCTTCTTATGAAGCTATTCTGATCGGGGACTGCTTAAGTAAGATTTTATCTGATATGTTGATCTACTATTATGTGTTGACACATCAATAATACAAATCAAATCTTACTTAAGATATTACTACAACACTTTGTAATATGAATGCCAATTTTATTTCAACTAATAATCTTTATTATATGATTAGATTGAAAATACATTGTGCTAGGGCACAAAAACCCAACAGTCTCCCACTTGCCCTAAACCCAATTGGTATTCCAATCTAAACTCATTCCCCTGACATGCTCCTCATGCTTAGGCTGCGGTAGTGCCTTAGTTAAGGGGACAGCTAGATTATCATGCGTTGAAACGTAGCGTAACTCTACCTCACCTTTATCAACAATCTTTCTGATAATGTGATACTTTCTCTCGACGTGCTTGGTCCTGTTGTGAAATCTGGGCTCTTTAGAATGTTCTACAGCCCCCGTGTTGTCTCAACGTAAGCTCACGAGATCAGATGTTTGCGACATTACATCTAATCCACTCAAGGAGCTCCTGACCCACACCGTCCTATCCCGCCATACACTAAGAAGGCGTCCTTTGTTCTCCTCAGATACTTGAGAATACACTTGACGGCAGTCCAGTGATCTTGGCCTGGGTTAGACTGAAATCTGCTGGCACAGCTAAGGGCAAACGATACATCAGGGCTCGTACAGATCATGGCATACATAATGGATCCCACTGCCGAAGCATATGGGATTCCCTCTATCTTCTTTAACTCATCAGGTGTTTTAGGACATTGTTTCTTGCTGAGCTTGATGCCATGTCTTACCGGGAGGTTCCCTTTCTTAGAGTCAAGCTTTGAGAATCTTCTCAACACTTTATCTATGTAGGTGCTCTGACTTAGGCCTAAAATTCTCTTGGATCAATCTCTATAGATCCTGATCCCTAGAATGCAAACGGCCTCTCCTAAGTCCTTCATAGAGAAACACTTCTCTAACCAAGCTTTGGTCTCAAGCAAGGTTGGGACGTTATTTCCCATGACCAGTATGTCGTCGACATACAGCACCAGGAACTCTATGTTACTCCCACTGCTCTTCTTGTAGATACAGGGTTCATCTGGATTCCTGATAAACCCGAACTCTTTGACGGCTTCATCGAACCGTAAGTTCCAACTCCTGGAAGCTTGCATCAATCCATAAATAGATTGTTGCAGCTTACACACCTTTTCAGGATGTTCTGGATCGACAAAACCTTCTGGCTGGGTCATATAGACATCCTCCTGCAAATTCCCGTTGCGGAATGTGGTTTTGACGTCCATTTGCCATATCTCGTAATCGAAATATGCTGCAATGGCTAACATCATCCGAATTGACTTAATCATAGCTACTGGCAAAAATGTCTCATCATAGTCCATGCCTTGGACTTGACGATAATCTTTTGCAACCAGTCTTGCTTTGTAAGTCTGAGGCTTTCCGTCCATATCTGTCTTTAACTAAAATATCCACTTGCACCCTATGGGTTTTATCCCAGGTGTGCTATCTACTAAGTTCCAGACCTGATTTTCTTTCATGGACTTCATTTCCTCATCCATGGCATTCTGCCATTCTTTGGAGTTGGGACTGGCCAAGGCTTGCTGAACTGTTGCGGGATCATCATGATCCACAACTATCAAGTCATTACCCTCTGTGGCTAAGAAGCCATATCTGACTGGGTTTTGGCGAGATCTTTCGGACCTCCTTGGTCCTACAGGAGTTTCTGTTGGAATAGGACTTGGATCATTTACCTCATCAGGTACCTCTATATCCTCTGTAGGTTGTTCTGTGTCTTCTCGAATTTCTTCAAGAAGCACAGGACTCCCACTAGGATTCTTAGATAAGAATACTCTTTCCAAGAAAACCCCACCTCGAGCAACAAATACTTTGTTCTCTTCAGGTTTGTAGAAGTAGTACCCCATGGTTCCTTTGGGGTACCCTACAAAGACACACTTATCTGCCTTGAGTTCGAGTTTATCACCAAGCAACCGCTTGACGTAAACGTCTCACCCCCTGATCTTGAGGAAAGACAGCTTGGGAGCTTTTCCTTGCCAAACCTCAAATGGAGTGGTCTCCGCTGCCTTTGTAGGTGCCCGATTCAAAATGAATGTGGCCGTTTCTAAGGCATGGCCCCATAAAGATAGTGGAAGGTCGGCGTGACTCATCATGGAACGAACCATGTCAAGCCAGGTTCTGTTCTTCCGTTCGGAAACACCATTCAACTGAGGGGTTCCTGGCGGAGTTAATTCTAAGAGTATACTGTTATCCCTTAGGTGATTGAGAAATTCCTGATCTAAGTACTCGCCACCTTGATCGGAAAGAAGTGCATTTATACTTTTACTAAGCTGGTTCTGTACTTCATTCTGGAATTCTTTGAATTTAACAAAGGATTCCTACTTATGTCTCATTAAATAGACATACGCATACCTACTGAAATCGTCGGTAAAGGTTATGAAGTATTTGAAACCTTTCCTGGCTTGTGTACTCATGGGCCCACATACGTCTGAATGTATTAGGCCCAGGAGATCACTCGCCCTTTCACCTAAGCCGCCAAAAGGCGCTTTTGTCATATTTCCCATAATGCAAGATTCACATCTCTCGATTGGTGTGAATTCAAACGGGCTTAATAGCCCACAGTTGTGAAGTGTCGAGACGCGTTTTTCGACTATGTGGCCTAGACGACAGTGCCACATCATTGTCTGGTTTAAGTCATCCGACTTCAACCTCTTATTTACGTTATAGTTTGAATTGTAGTTAGAGTTATCAATATTTAAAATATATAGTCCACCAACCATAGATGCAGTGCCATAAAAAATATTACTTCTTGATAAAGTAAATAAGCCATTGTCTATGGCAAATACAAAACCAAGTTTGTCCAAACTGGACACTCAAATAATATTCCTACTAAATGTAGGTACATATAATACATCGTCCAAAACTAAAATAAGCCCTGTGGGCATCCTAAGACTAACAAAACCGACAACCGTCGTTGACACCGAACTATTGTCTCCGACTCTCAGATCCCGCTCGCCTTTCCCAAGGAGCTTCTTACTTTCCAGATCATGCAGATTAACACAAATGTGAGATTCTGCTCCGGTATCAACTACCCATGTATCTGAGAAAGTAACGTTGAGATTATACTCAATAACGTAAATACCTGATCTAGGTCCTGAAGGGTGTCCTCACTTCTGCAAGCTCTTCACATATTCGTTGTGTTGCCTGCAATCCTTCTTCCAATGACCTGCCTGCTGGTAGTAGTAACAGACTACCTCTGAGATCGAAATGCTCCCTTCGGTTCTAGGAACCGCTGATCCTCGGACCTCTAGGTGTTCTTATCTGCCCAGCTAGGTGCACTGGCGCCTTACCCTTACCCGCCACTGCTGGTGGCTTGCCCTTGTTGGAATATCCTGGTGGCTTGCCAGTAGGTTTGTCAGCTCTTTTGAAGCTGACACCCTTATTGACCATCAGAACCAAAGGGCTCTTGTCCTTGAGATTTTTCTCTGCTGTCACCAAAATCCCATGCAGTTCCTTGATAGTCTTTTCAATATTATGGGGATTGTAATTTGTGATCACATCTCCATAAACCTTTGGCAGCAACATCAGGACTATGTCTGATTTCAGCTGCTCTGTGAAGCTGTGACCTAGACTGGCCAAGCGATTAAAGAGTCGCTTCATCTTGAGGACATATAGGCTCACTGCCTCACCAGCATTCAACCTGCTATAAAATAACTTCCTAAGAGTGTCGTATGTTTCGACACGAGCATTCTTCTAGTAGTATACTTTTATTTCCTCCATCATCTCTTGTGGATTGTCCATGAGATGCATGAACTAGTCCTGGGTGTCAGTTTCCATTGACTCGACCATGAGGATGCCAACATCTTGTCGATCACTTATGTACTTGTCATAAGCATACTTATCGGCCTCGCTGGCATCATCCGCAAGCACTTTTATAGGCTTATCATTAAGTATATACTCCTGTCTGTCATACTGAAGGGCAAGCTTCAGGTTCCTCTCCCAAACTAGGAAGTTAGTCATTGACAGTCTGTCACTCGACAGAAGAGACTTTAAGGCTTCACTGCCAGAACGTGTTGATTTGGGTTGTGACATTGCCATTTAATCTACACATGAAAATAAATTCAATCAGATTCTTAATTTAAGTTGAAGTGAGAGATACTTGATTATGAACATTTCTGATTCTTGTGTTTGAATCTAAACCAAGATCTCCGCATACCCAAAACTGAAGTGAGTTAATGTTATCGCCCCAATTTTGGACATTGGAGTAGGACAATCCAGTCCTTTCACAATTCCATGTGATTCTTGGCTAGGGCTTATACATGATATGTATACGGCATTACCCTATATCTGATACCCTGGCTCAGATCATCTGAGAATCGCAGCCAAGTCAACCATCTTTCAACGCATGGTCCAATCTGCATGCTTACTACACTAATGCGCACGTACCCATGCAAAATAGTCCATCTTCTATTAAAACCCATTCTCATGGATCCACGTTAATCGTATCCACCCATGAGTCTGAGAACTAATCGAAGTGATGAAAAGTGGGCGGTATCTAGCTTGACTTGAAATTACTTGGCTTTTAAATGTCCACTATCACTGATCATTCTATGATCTTAACTTGAAATTATTATCTACAAATCCATGTACAGATACTTTCAATTCCGGTTTACATGTGTGTGATTAACTTATTATTATTAATCTTTACACATGTGAGTGATGATCTGATTAACATGCACTTATGAAAATTAAATCATACATTCAACCATGCATTCATAAACATAAATGTAAATTTGCTTTAGCTAGCCCGCTAACCCTACTGGAATAAACTAGATCCTATACTAGGTCTTGTCTTTCCTCATTCTCCTGGACTCCCACTGGCTCCACGCCTCCTCGGGATTACCGTCCTTCTTATCGGTTCTTCTCGTCTTGGGACTTCGTAATTACATTTAATTTAAATAAAATAAATGCTATGAAACGTAGGTCACAGTTAAATTACAATCCAAAAGCAACTCGCAGGTTGCAAACCGAAATTAAATTCTAAATTCGGGTTAACTTAGCAATCATGTTGCAAACTCCGTGTTATCAAACAATCATGTTTTCAAACAAGCATGTTATCAAGCAAGCATATTAATTCTAATTTTATCTTGATTTAAATCATAAAATACGGTTTATCGAAACCGTTTTCTTAAACCGATTAATTTCTAAATTAAATCGGTTCACGCTCTGGTTTATCGAAACCGAACCGGTCTGAAATTTTAATTAATTATTGCTGAAAATTATGGATTTTTCTGGGTCGGTTCTGACCTGAATCCAATCCGATTTGACCGAACAAAAATTTACCCGAGGGCCAATTTTGGGTTCGGCCAAACTTTAGCCGCCAGGGCTGGCCACTTCTTGACCGACCAACCCGTGAAGGCTGGCCGAGGCGCGCCGCCTGGCCGGGCAGGCAGTGGCCGTCCCCTGGCCGGAGCCGAGGGGCTCGGCCAGATCTGCCACGGGCAGATCTGGTCGGCTTCCTCGTTCCGGCAGATCGGCCCGTAGCGCGGTCGGGGTTAGCCTCTCGGCTAGCCTCGACCTCCCACGGGTCTCGATCCCGATCTTACTCAATCAATTTAATTTTTTAGCAACATTAAAAAAATTCCAGCAATTAATTCATTAACCAAAACATAGAATTTGCAATTTTAAATTTACAGCATCGAAATTAATTGCAAAACAATTTCTAGCCTATCATGCTCGAATACAAAATTATGTATAACCAAGCCTCTGATACCACTGAAGAAATTATTTGAATGTTCCAATCAATTAATTTCATGCCCATACAAGAAATTAACCTCAAAAATCCAATTTAATAAAGATCTTGCATGATCATGATTTGATCATGAGATCTAGGCTAGAATAAAACTTGAATATTACCTTTGATTAAAATCTCTTTGTTACTAAATTGGATTTAGTAACCTCTAAAGATCGTACACACATGAAGAGCAATCCGGGGATACTCACAACGATCCTTACTAGAAGATCGAAGTAAGCAAAACGGACAGAGAGGGAGGACGGGAGGTGGCCGGTCGGCTAGAGAGAGAGAGAGAGAAGAGAGTGGTTAGGGTTTTAGAAAAATAAAATGTCTTAATTTTCAGATCTGAAAATTTCCATTTTATAACCCTTTTTAGGCAATAATTAATTAAAGGCCTTAATGGGCTTAAAGCCCAAAGCTTTTAATTAATTATGCAGAGAAGCCCATTCTGGCTTAGCCCATTCTGGCTAGGCCCAGTTTCGCTAAATTAATTAAATCTATTTAATTAGATTATAATTAATTGGTCCAGCTAAACCGTTCTTGATTTCTGGTTTAGTCCTAAACCAAAATCGGTCTAATCCAGTTTAATCCAAACCCGGATTTTGTCTCTCTCATGATTCCTCCATATGATTCCATCTATTTTACTCAACCTTTAGTGTGTGACCCTCTAGGCTCACGACACGTCGGCGGACTGGTAAAATTACCATTTTACCTTTCCATCATGAGTGACCTCTAGCAAGACATCATGATTACCCAACGCTTGTGATTATCAAGATTTCGACTTAACCTTGTCGTACATGAATCTATCCTTTTATCCTCATGATATCTTTGACAACCACGAGGCATAGACAAGTCATCCTCGTTCAATTGACCTATTTCTTGATTCTAAGTTAACCGAATTGTAACTGATACTTCGTATCGACTGCATGGCCATGCTATTGTATTTCAGTTGTACTCATCAAATGGCCTAAACTGATATCTGCTCACACGTCCGTATGAGGGATAAATCCTTCAGCGATCTATTGAGTCAACTCATGTAACTCGTGATCGAGCCAATCAAAGTCATTATTGTAACCTTTTCACAGGAGACGTTAGACTGAGTCAAACTCGTCACTCATTACATAGTGACCTCAATGATCCTTCTGTCTGAGGATGTGATTTCATCTGCCAACATATGAGTATGTTCATGACTGTGTCTATGTAACATACTCATGATCGGGTCGTCCTATATCACCCCTGTCTAGTGATACTATGACCTAACTCCGGCCCCCTTCTGGCCATGATCAGTAGAACGTGATCATTTAGAGTTAGCCTCATACCGATCACTTCTTATGAAGCTATTCGGATCGGGGACTGCTTAAGTAAGATTTTATCTGATCTGTTGATCTACTATTATGTGTTGACACATCAATGATACCAATCAAATCTTACTTAAGATATTACTACAGCACTTAATATGAATGTCGATTTTATTTCAACTAATAATCTTTATTATATGATTAGATTGAAAATAAATTGTGCTAGGGAACAAAAACCCAACAATTTTCATCAGGCATTAGTTCGCCCAGAGAATAGGATTCATTGGCTAAATCTCGAATTCTAACATTGAATTCAGCGATTGATTCATCCTCTTTCATGACAAGAGCTTTGAAGTTGGTTGTCAATTATTGCAGGTTTTGTTCTCAAACCTTGGTTGTTCCTTCATATGCAACGGCTAGGATATCCCATGCAGATTTTGCAGTCGTGCATGTGTTGATTAGTCTGAATACGTTCTTGTCAACACCATTAAAGATAGCATTCAGGGCTCGAGAATTTCCCAGTGATTCTTCGTCTTCATTATCGGTCCAGTCTTTTTCTGGTTTCGGGCCGATGGGGTTAACATCACTATCACTGAGTTTTGGGGCATTCCAGCCATTGATTACGGCCTTCCATGTTTTATTGTCGAGAAACTTCATGAAGGCACACATGTGAGCCTTCCAATAGCCGTAGTTACTTCCATCTAGAACCGGTGGTCGGTTAATAGATCCTCCTTCTCTGGTATTGTCCATCTTGATTATCATAAGTTTTCGACTAGGAACTCACCTAAAGCTGTAGGTTCCCCCTCTGATACCAATTGAAATTTTGATCAGATAGTTAGGCAAGATGCCACACACAATGTTACGGATAATGCTATAACATAGTGTATGACTTATTGTGTAGATAAACACAGACAGTAAACATCAAACGTAATAAACAACGACACGCCAAATTGTTTACCCAGTTCGGTGCAACATCACCTACGTCTGGGGGCTCTCTGCCAGTGGAAAGGTTTCACTATGTGGTAATACGTCAAAACGTACAAGTACCTATGATCATCACAAGGTCTATACTTTATGCTACTATTACAAGTGCAAACCTATCTCAGGGTCTCCCCCTGAATCCAAGACGTCGTCTTGATTCCACTCTTTGAGCAATCGCCTTGCTCTGTCCGTTCAAGTTGTCGTTGAACGTTTTGGTTGCGTGCAGTTTTCACTCACGCGATCAGTAAAATCTCAATCACCTAACTCCCAATAGTTAAGGTGATACACAATATCCTCAGCACAATCTAGAACCTCTCAACCCGCAGACCTTCACGTCTAAGAGTTCTGTAAATTATTGCTAGGAAACAATAAAAGACCACATGATTGCTAAGGGGGTAGCCTGAGCTTTTTTAGCAATCGAGTATTAGTACTAACCCTAATGGGTTTCCTCTTTGTCACCGTCTTTCTTCTTTCCAGAATCGGAGACGCGCTAGAACTTTTACAAGTCCTAATTGTAGTCGTACTTTATGAAGAACAGAGACTTTCCTGATTTGCGTCGAACAGGATGTCAGCCGAGATGTCGCCAATAATGTCATCCAAGATGTCGCATATGATGTTTCGACATTCTTTATGACATCTATTCTAGTTCCATAAAAATAAGCCAATCATCAAAAACGTCGTAATTACAGGAGTCAATTCTCAAATCGAACAATTTTTAGAATTGTTTAAAGTTGGGTGAGTATCTTGGAAATTCACTTGATTTTGGTTTGATTTTCTAAGTTGTTAATATAATAGTTTACTCAAACTGAGAATCAATTCTCAATAGTGTCAGTTTTTAGATTTTGGATTTTTTTAAGGTTTTGTTCTTATTTGTGGTGGTCCTTTTTTATGCTTATCTCCCCAAACCTTATAGCAAGGTAGGCGATAGTTTCATTTTTATCCTCAAATTCAGTTCATATGATGTAATGTAGATGAAGATATGAGGAAATTGAGTTGGGTTTGATTGATTTTTCAGATACCCAAGAATCATTAATTATTAGATTATTGCTTACTTGCTTGCTTGAACTTGGAGTCAAATCCACTGAGATACCCAAGAACCATTATTTTTATCCTCATATTTCTCTCGACGAGAAAGAGGAAGATTCTGAGTTCGAAACCCTCTATTTCGCCAAGTGTCATGGCCTCATGTATTGTTCATTTGAGAGATTTTTGTGTGCAAACATCATGGATAGGTAATTTTGTTTTCATATGCTATTTTCCTCAATTCAACTTGAAAATAATGATTAGTTTATCATAAAATGTTTTTCATGAGGAGATGGATAAGATAATCTTGGTGGCTATGAACACGTGTAAGGTTTTGAATTCGACAATTCTGGTACTGCTACGTAGAAGTTTATTTATATGTTAATTTAGGTGAAAGTTGGCATATGTTCATCTTGGGTTTTGGTCTGATTTAAGTTATGGCATATGCATATGTATTCTCTTGCACCTAGTCATCTTGCAATAAAGAGGATGTATGCATATTGTGCTAGCCATATTTGAAAAATTAGGATATATGTTGTTTATGGTAATTTAGTTAGATTTGTCTAATTTATTACTGTATTTTTTAAACAAGCATATGAATGTTAAATTTCTCTTTAAGGTTATGAACTTCTCAAGGCATTCATGAATACTACAATTACATATGTACCGAAATGTTGAAGTATATTGTTTTTGTTACTCATATGTTTGTTCCTGAAACTAATCAAAATTGGAAAATATTTTTCTCTACGCTACACTACACTTCTCTTATCGTTTTCTGTTTGGTTCCCGAAGAAGTTGATGTGCATTCTTCATATTTATTTGAATTGAGTTATTGATTGTTGATTGTGGTGATTGTATTTGAGGATAGATTGAGAATGCAATGCTTTGAAGCCTAAGATCAGTCCGGAGCAGGTGGTGAAGTTGTGTGATAGGAATTTTAGGGTTGGTGTCGATGGAGTGATATTCGCCATGAGAATCTTCAACACTGATGGTTGCGAGCCAGAGGTGAGAAATTGCTATTTGAACAAGATTTTGTGCTCTTCAATCGCGTGAAATGTAGTATAAAACTTGTGGCATTTGATTCCTTGCACTCTTAGATTTTATCTGTTGATTAGGTTTGTTTGAATCATATAGCTACTTGATGCAAGCTCCTCATTTTGATTTCTAGATGTGTGGAAATGAAATTCGATACTTTGCCAAATTTGTTGTTGATCTTGAAAGTAAAACGGGGAAGGACTTAGATTTTATATTTTGTCTGTGCATTAAATGGAAAACATTTTGGTTTTGCCCATTTAAATTCGGCAAAGGAAACATAAAGTTTGTTCCTTTTTTTTTTGTTCGAAAGTGGTCTCAGTTTGTTCTTGAGATTGTACTTTTTCGCGTTTATTCTCTTTAATCCTGATTGAAAATTAATTCTCACAATATTGGCTCTTTGTATGTTTACGGGCCTGCTCTGTTTTGGTAAATTTTTGATGTTGATGTTGATGATTGAAGTTGGGAAATTGTTAAGATTGTTTCTTTTGACTTGTGTGTTCCATTTTGTGTGTTGTGTGTTATTGTTTGTTTTTTTACTCAATTTCCTATATTCTAACATATCAAGTCGACTATGCAGGTATAGGCGAGTCAAGACGAATTTAGGTGATTTTACAATTCCGATTTAAAATAAAAATACTTAATAGTCCATCTTAAATAATGGTACAAGGGGCGCCTAAAATTATTTATTTTAATAGATGGGGAGCGTTTTATGGGTAGACGGTAATATGTAGAGACCAAAAAATATATTTTAGGATATCTTCATTGTCTTGCATTGTTTGTAAGTGTGCTTGTGTATGTAGATGATCAATGTACTTGAAAAGTAATGGCGTGGTTCAGCCATGAACTTAAATGGGCTCTTTGCTTGTGACTTCCAATTTTTATTCCGACCATTTGCTCGACTTCCAATTTTCATTATGACCGTTCGCTTTTATGGATGCCAAAACATTGCATTATTTGAATAGGTCTGTAATTTTGAGGCTAACGTTTATCTGGTTTCGTATTTTTGTGCTTTTGCAGCTGTCATGTTCCATTGGCAAAGTTATTGTGGAGCAGTTTCTGACTTGTGGTCACGTGGAGCTATACTTTTTGTTCTGATGGTTGTGTATCTTCCATTTGATGACACAAACCTTCCAGGCATGTACAAGAAGGTTAGTTTGTGTTATATCATCCTTTTAGAATGGAATAAATTAGATTTACAAGTGTTCCATGTTTTTACATAACATTTGTCAAGATCGATGGTAGTTTATAAACTGGGTCAGTGCCAGAAACTTGAATCGATTTCTGAGTGCGGTGTTGATTTGATCTTACTAATTATTTTCTAGGTGAGCTGGTTTTAATTTTCTTGGAAAAATCGAAATTGTAGTTATTAAGTAGCAAATATGTTTCAATGTTGTGTACTTGCGCTATTTTTCTCCACAACAAAATCTAAATATATCATATCTCATAGGTTTAGACCTAATTAGTTTTCATTTTTTCATTCATTGTACGCTTGATCCAAAGGGTGTCACTGGAACTGCGGCAGTTGCAAAGAGTTTGAAAACGTTGATTAATCAATGTATTTTTAAGCGATATCTTAATTGGTACACAAATAAATTAGAGACGAAGAGTCGGATGAAATAAACTTTGTGTTGTTTGGTTTCACCAAGTGACCGTGAAATTGAAGTTTTAGTTAATGTGCAAGTTTATTTGTTTTTGATGAAAGTTTATTTGTTTTTGTGAAACTTTCCTACATTTTCTCACCAACCATTTTTCAAGGGAATTGCCAATAATCATTTTTCAGTAAAAAAAATTACAAGTAACAGTACCATTTTCCAGTTTAGTTGAAGTTGTGATTTGTCAGTTTCTTTCTTTTCTTAGTTTGAAAATTTTTTAAAATAGTTCATGATTTAAATTTTATATTTATGTACTTCACTTTCTTTGTATTTTTTTTCTTCTGATTTTCAGTGTTTTTGTGATTACAAATATTTTGTGTTTTTAATGGTGGTAATGTGTCTTCTCTAGATTTATGCTTATTTGGTGAGTTTTGGATTGATAATTTAGCATAATTTGATCGATCTTTACTGATTCTGAAGAGTTCAATATTGTTTCTAAACAATGTTGATTTCCCATGCTTGTGATTCTAGACGTTTTGTGTGTAGTGAGTGTTTGACTGCATAACCTGTGTTTTATATGTATCTATGATTGATTGGTGGGTTTAAGTTGAAGCTTTAACATGGTTTGAGCTAATGAAATTTGGAACATGTAAATTTCAATACTGATTTCTTTCTATGTTTCACCTTCATGTTGAATATTAAATTCAAATTAAAGACTCGACAAATAAAAGCGGGTCGGCGAGCAATGACACGAAACGCACGCCGCGCAGAATCAGAATTCGAATCGGATCAGTTCAACCCTGTCAACCGATAATGACATAAGAAAATCGGGATAAATACCAATACCTATTGAGCAGCGGCGTAGTATCAGATCCCAAAGATAGTAAGGTTTTTCATTTCCTTCCATTTTTATTTAAGAGTTCACTCTCAATTTGAAGTAAGGGATGAAGTTTCGACACTGGTCTTTAGAATCTGTAAAATTAAAAATTATCCTTTGAATGTTGATAACATGTAAGCATTACTCAAAGAACACGCATATATAAATTCATTTTATTTTGTGAAAGTTGAGAAGCATGCAATTATTTGTGGAAGAAAAATTAACCAATATAATATTGATACAACTGCACACTTCCCATAGAGTATATCTGCATCATAGATGTTTATTTTAAACGGTTTATATAGTTGGAATTTGTTTTCTGAAAGGTTTAGTAAAAACAATTTGAGCTATTTTACAGGGCCAACTATCTTATTTTTCAAGAACATGTCGGAAATATCCTAATCTCTCGGTAACCACACTTTTCTCTGCTTTCTTTTTGTTTTGTAATGACAATTTCTTCCCGACTTTTCACATTTTTTGCTCTTGATTTGGTGACTTGCATGAAGGCATTAATGGTGCTTTTGTTAGGATAGTGGATGTAGGTGTGGATAAACAGAGGCCCATCCGCGAATTTGTGAATTTGTTGCATTTCGTTGAACCTTGATTAGTGTTGGTAAAGTTTATGATCAGATTGAGCCATCTGAATTAGTTCTTGTTGATTGTCCATTTAATTTTTTTGTGTTTGGAGGAAACTTATACAGAGTTTGCGAAGATTTGATGTCAATTTGGTGAGGAACCTTGAGGCTTGAGAGGTTGGTGTTGAGTTTGTCATGAATAGTTTGGTGGTTATTGAGAAGACAGTGAAATGAAAAATAATTAATTTAGTTAGTGTATCTGCTCTGATTTTCTTATAGTTGGTGTTGAAAGTGAAAGGAATTAATGTCAACTTTAATTTTGTGGCTTTAGTTGGGTGTACATATAAGTTAGCCTTTAGATATAGAGTGTTTTATTTGAGTATTGAAGAACATCCATCTCTATCTTTTGAAGTATTGCATAACCATATGTTCCAAACGTAGATATACATATTATATAAGGTATACCACAAATCTCCAGGGATAATTGATGCACACTCTTAAAGCAAGTTGTCGATACTATTTTCTAGATGTAATAGGAAAATATTGAAATTAATTTCAAGTATATTCAAAGTTTGAGACAAAACGAAGTTGTAACCGAGAATATTGTTCCTTACATATTTTAAGCACCTTCTCTCCTTTTCTCATTTTGTAAGGTAATAGGTCCTAAGTAGTTCTTGATTAAACTCCAGAATGCTCCGATTGGGATGAATATGCCAGTAATATGTTTTGTTGATTGGTACAATTTGAATGTTTTGATCAGTTTTTATTTGGAATTGTCTGCTTTCTTATGGAAATCTTTTTTTATTTTAGTATTGCAAATTAGTTGGATAAATACAAAATATATAACTTGGTAAAGCTTTTCAATGCATGTTAAATTGTGAGTGTGAGCTTTGTAATTGCTAACTATTTACTATATTGTGTCTCGTCTTGAGAAGACATGTAGTGGACCCTTTGAATTCCAGGTAGAAGGGTGTTTCCCAGCACTTGTGACCTTACGTTTGCAAATTTTTCGTCTTGCATATTTGTTCTTTATCTTGCTTAGTGTCAGGAACATAAAAGGTAAAGAAGAGTATTACTGTACAATGTGCAAGAGCATGATGAAGAGGACACTGGACGACACGTGGGAAGAGCATAATGACCAAGAGCAGCGCCACACGGAGAGAGTTGATTGGCCAAGCCAAGCTGTTGATCAAGAAAACTCTGGAGGCTATAAATAGAGAAAGAGAAGGCTCGTGGGGTTGTTGAATATTGTTGAGTGTGGTTTTTAGCTTTAGGTACAGAGGTTCTTGAGGATTTCTGAGTTTATGAGGCATTAAGGCTTCATCTCGTAGTTCTTTAGTTTCTACCGCTAAACTCTTTATAAATTCATGGAGTAAATCGAGTAAAGTCAGGATTAAGCTGTGAATTGTCCAATTTTTTCAGTATACGAGTTTATAATCCTGACACTTGACTCGAATGCGATAATTGATGTTGCACTTGCACTCTCCACAAGTGCACATTGGGAGGGGATCAAGCTCTTGTAGCTCATCTCACATGGTTCTTAACATACATAATATTGATTCTTATTATGCAACATTATTTGATACATTTAGTGTTTGCTTTATTGATATCTAACAGTGTGATTATATTATATGAAGTATGAACATTAAAATATAATGTTAATTTTTAATAATCTTTAATTTAAAATTATGATTGAAATTTTTAGATGGTGTAACTGTTGGGATTTTGTGCCTTAGCACAATGTATTTTTAATCTACTCATGTAATTAGATTATCAGTTGAAATAAAATCGGCATTTATATTATTAAGTGTTGTAGTAATATCTTAAGTATGATTTGATTTGTATCATTGATGTGTCAACACAAAATAGTAGATCTACAGATCAGATAAAATCATACTTAAGCTGTCCCCGATCAGAATAGCTTCATAAGAAATGATCGGAATGAGGCTAACTCTAAATGATCACGCTCTACTGATCATGGCCAGAAGGTAGTCGGAGTTAGGTCATAGTATCGCCAGACGGGGTGATATAGGACGACCCGATCTTGAGTATGTTACATAGACACAATCATGAACATACTCATATGTCGGTACGTGAAATCACATCCTCGGACGGAAGGATCTTTGAGGTCACTATGTGATGAGTGACGAGTTTAACTCAGTCTAACGTCTCATGTGACAGGGTTACAATAACGAATGTGATTGGCTCGATCACGAGTCACATGAGTTGACTCAATAGATCGCTGGAGGATTTATCCCTCATACGGATGTGTGAGCAGATATCTGTTTAGGTCACTTGATGAGTACAACTGAAATACAATAGCATGGCCATGTAGTCGATACGGAGTACCAGTCACGATTTAGTTAACTTAGATCAAGAAACAGGACAATTGAACGAGGATGACTTGTCTATGCCTCGTGGTTGTCAAGATATCAAGAGGATGAAATGATAGTTTCATGTACGACAAGGTTAAGTCAAAATCTCGATAATCACAAGCGTTGGTTAATCATGATGTCTTGTTAGAAGGCCACTCATGATGGAAAGGGTAAAATGATAATTTTACCAGTCCGCCAACGTGTCGTGAGCCTAGAGGGTCACACACTAAAGGTTGAGTAAAACGGATGGAATCATGTAGAGGAATCATGAGAGAGAAAATTCCGATTTTGGATTATACCGGATTAGACCGATTTCGGTTTAGGATTAAACCGGAAATCAAGAACGGTTTAGCTGGACCAATTAATTAGAATCTATACCAATAGTTTATTTATTAATTTTAGCTAAACAAGTCTAGCCAGATTGGGTTAAGCCAGGATGGGTTTCTCTACTTAATTAATTAATAAGTTTTGGGCTTTAAGCCCATTAAGGTTTTTAATTAATTATTTCTCAAAAAGAGGTACAAAAAGGAAATTTTTAGATTTTTAATAATATGAATTTTTCAAGAAAAACACTAGCCCCCTCTCTCTCTCGCCTTGGCCGGTTGGCCTCCCTCACCCTCTCCTTCCCGTTTTGCTTGCTTCGATCTTCTAGCAAGGATCGTTGTGAGTATTTTCGGATTGCTCTTCCTGTGTTGACGTTCTTTAGAGGTCACTGAACTCAATTTAGTGACAAAGGTATTTCGAATCAAGGTAATTTTGTGATTTATTTTTCTAGCCATAATCAATCAATGATCATGTATGATCCCTAAATTTATTTGGACATTTGAGGTTGATTTCTTATATGGGCATGAAATTAATTGATTGGAACACTAAAAAATTCCTTCAATGGTATCAGAGGCTTGGTTACATATGATTATTGTATTCGAGCATAATAGGCTAGATTTATTTTGCAATTGATTTCGAAATTAATTTGAAACTTGCAAAATAATTTTCTGTTTTTGGCTGATGAATTAATTGCTGGAATATATTTAATTGTCGCTGAAAAATTAATTTTTGATCGAGTGAGATCGGATCTTGATCCGCGGGGGGCCGAGGCTAGCCGAGAGGCTAACCTCGGCCAAGCCACAAGCCAACCGGCCGGAGCAGGAGGGCCGACCAGATCTGCCTGTGGCAGATCTGGGCGAGCCTCACAGCTTTGGCCAGGGGAGGGCCTCGGCCCGACCAGGACAAGCCAGGCGGCTCGCCATAGCCAGTCGTCACTGGCTGGTCGGTCATGGCGTGGCCAACCCTGGCGGCTAGGGTTTGGCCTAACCCTAATTGCCCTTCGGTTCAATTTTGGTTCATTCAAACTAGAAAAGATTCAGGTCAGAACCGACCCATAAAAATCCAGAATCTTAAGCGATAATTAATTAAAATTTCAGACCGGTTTGGTTTTGATAAATCAGAGCATGAACCGATTTAATTTAGAAATTAACCGATTCAAAATAACGGTTTCGATAAACCGAATTTTATGATATTTACTTTGTTTAAATTAAATGTGATTACGTATTCCCAAGACGAGAAGAACCGAAGAGAAGGACGGTGATCCTGAGGAGGCGTGGAGCCAGTGGGAGTCCAAGAGAATGAGGAAAGACAAGACCTAGTACAGATTTTAGTTCATTTCAGTAGGGTTAGTGGGCTAGCTAAAGCAAGTTTACATTTATGTTCATGAATGTATGGTTGAATGTATGATTTAATTTTCAGAAGTTTATGTTAATTAGATCATCACCCACATGTGTAAAGATTAATAATAATGAATTGATCATGCACATGCAAACTAGAATGAAAATATCTCTACATGTATTTGTAGATGATAATTTCAAGTTAAGATCAAGTAATGATCAGTGAGAATTGACATTTAAAACAACAAATAATTTCAAGTCAAGCTAGACCCATGGGTGAATACGATTAACGTGAATCTATGGGAATGAGTTCTAAAAGGAGATGGGCAATCCTGTAAGGGTGCGTGCGCATTAGTGGAGTAACCATGCAGATTCGACCATGCATTGAAAGGTGGTTGACTTGGCTGCGATTCTTAAATGATCTGAGCCAGGGTATCAGATATAGGGCAATGCCGTATACATTCAATGTATAAGCCCAAGCCAAGAATCACATGGTTTTGTGAAAGGACTGGACTGTCCTACTCCAATGTCCAAAACTGAGCGATGAGATTAACTCACTTCAGTGTCGGGTATGCGGAGATCTTGGTATAGATTCAGAAATAAGAATCAGAAATGTTCATACTCAAGTATCTCTAAATTTAACTTGATTAAGAATCTAATTAAATGATTTTCATGTGTAGATATAATGGCACCGTCGCAACCCAAATCAACACGTTCTGGCAGTGAAGCACTAAAGTCTCTTCTATCGAATGACAAGCTCTCAGGGACCAACTTCCTGGTTTGGGAAAGAAACCTGAAGGTTGCCCTTCAGTATGACAGACAAGAGTATATCCTTACGGATAAGCCAATGAAAGTGCCTGCGAATGATGCCAGCGAGGTCAATAAGACTGCTTATGACAAGTATCTTAGCGACCGGACAGATGTTGGCATCCTCATGGTCGGGTCCATGGAAAATGATACCCATGACCATTTTATGCATCTCATGGACAATCCTCAAGAAATGATAGATCATATCAAGGTATACTAACAGAAGAATGCTCGTGTCCTCAAGATGAAGCACCTCTTTGATCGCAGTAAGCCCTCAAGAATGCTTGAGATCTACAGCAGGCACGATGATGGTGAGGTAGTAAGCCCACATATCCTCAAGATGAAGCACCTCTTTGATCGCTTGGCCAGTCTAGGTCATAGCTTCGTAGAGCAGCTGAAATCGGATATAGTTCTTATGTCTCTTCCTAAGGTTTATGGAGATGTGATTACTATTTACAATCTCCATAATATGGAAAAGACCATCAAGGAACTACATGTGATGTTGGTGACAACAGAGAAGAATATCAAGGGCAAAACCCCTGAAATTCTGATGGTCAATAAGGATGTCAACTTCAAAAGAGCTAGCAAACCAACTGGCAAGTGACCAGGATATCCCAACAAGGGCAAGGCTCCAGCAGTGGCGGGTAAGGTTAAGGCGCCAATGCACCTAGCTGGGCAGTTAAGGGTACCCAGGAATCCGAAGATACCAGCGGTTCCTAGAACCGAAGGGAACTTCGACTGCAGGGGTAATATGTTATTATTGCCAGCAGCCAAATCATTGGAAAAAGGATTGCAGGCAGCACAAGGAATATTTGAAGAGGTTGCAGAAGGGAGGACACCCTTCGGGGCCTGGATCAAGTATTTACGCTGTTGAGTATAGTCTCAACGTTACTTTCTCAGATACATGAGTAGTTGATACCGGGGCAGAAACTCACATTTGTGTTAATCTGCAGGATCAGGAAAGTAAGAAGCTCATTTGGAAAGGCGAGCGGGATCTAAGAGTCGGAGACAACAGTTCGGTGTTAACGACGGCTGTCGGTTCTGATAGTTTTAGGATGCCTACTGGGCTTATTTTAGTTTTGAACGATGTATTGTGTGTACCTACTTTTAGTAGGAATATTATTTCAGTGTCCAGTTTGGAAAAAATTGGTTTTGTATTTTCCATAAACAATGGTTTATTTACTTTATCAAGAAATAATATTATTTATGGCACTGCATCTATGGTTGGTGGTTTGTACATTTTAAATGTTGATAACTCTAACTACAATTCAAAATATAACGTAAATAAGAGGTTGAAGTCGGATGACTTAAACCAGACAGTGATGCGGCACTGTCGTCTGGGCCATATTGGCAAGAAACGCGTCTCGACACTTCACAAGTGTGGACTGTTAAAATCAATTTCAGGTATTGAATTCTCAATTGAGATTAAACCGGGTTTTACTTTTCTTTTCTCTCTTCTTTTGTATTTCAATTTCTAGATGAATTAAATCTCAATTTATTTATCGATTGAGTTATGCATATCGTTTTTGGAATTAAATATGTTATGCCATAATATTGAACATGTTACTAAAGAACATTAAAACGAAAAATGTATACACTTGCACATACATTTTCTTGCCATGTAATCATTTTGCACCCATTCACCAATATTTCAATTGCAAATATGAAGAAATATGTATTCATGTTTATATTGTTTCTTGAATTATAAGATAAAAAGCAAGAGAGCAGGCTTTGTGGTCTTCATATTTTTGCAAATATTTGTGGAAAAAAGAATGATACTTGTGATAAATTGTTATTGTTGTGAATGTTCTGAAGATATGGATTGACACCTTGATGGTTATATAAAAGAAATATTTATTATTTTATATAAATATTATACAAAAAGAAATCAAAATCCTTACTCCCAAGGTGTGTATTACAGAATATGCCATCCTAATTACAGTACCTTTTATATTTATCATGTTCCAAAATAAATGCAGATCTTTTTCTCATCTATTTTTATATTTTCCAATTTAATGAGCATTTTCATTGGCATCACTCACCTATTTTCTTTCAAATGCATGTCATCCTTTACCAATGCAATCTATGTTTTAATACCATTGATTATACTATCACAAATTTCTCAATAGATGAAATTTTGAGAAAGCTCATTGATTGTTATACCATTACTACATTTGACTTTTTCAAATAAATGGGAAAATCACTAACTTGCACCGTAACAAAAGCTCAAAGTTGGAAAGATGATTATATATTCTCAAACAAAAAAAATAAATTATATTTTGTTTATTAAATACTAGGGTAGGGAAACATTAACTATGTAAAAACATGAGAAATATACACATATCAATAGTTAAATATACTTAATTTTCATTTAGCGACACCAATTTAAATTTTGTCTCTAACAACTACACCTATATTTGTATCTTACAATATTAGAAAATGAATGGAACATTTCAAAATGTATATTCAAAAGACACAAATGTCTTCGGAAAGTTCTTCAACTCAAAAAGCATGTCATCATGTTTTCGGGTTGCCAGAGTTGCCCAACTCCTCCTCAGCCGCCACCTCCAACAAAACATCAAAACATCCTACTCGTCGGCTTCGCCTCCCTCAACCTTTTTACTAGCCAATATGTCTAAGGGCAGAGTTAACTATCCTCTGGATAGTAAATTGAATAACGTCCACGAACCGGAAAAACTAGATGCTACAAATAAAATTTATAGACTTTTTTTAAGGCAGTGCAACAATAAAATTCTGCACAGTTAGGAATTAACAAACAAACTAGACAATTTTTATAAGTATACTACCTGTCAAAATTAATCATAACCAAATACCCACTCAACGAAAAAATCCTCTAAATCATGCAATACAGCTTTACATGTAGGGTTGTAAACGAGTCGAGCTTTAACAAGCTGCTCGAGCCCGACTCGTTAAATATTCTGTTCGGGCTCGTTATAATTGAGTTCGAGCTCAAGATTGGGGTCGTTTAATAAACGAGTCCAAATCGAGCCTAACTTTCTAAGCCTCGATAGATTCGTGAGCCGGCTCGTTTAATATTTATTGAATTATATATTTATGAAATACTTATAATAGAATTAGATAAGCCGAATCAAGTCAAACAAATCTTAAGTTGGTTCATTTATTCTATAATGAATTATTTCATTTATTTCATTTTTAAGGAATATTTGTATTTAAATTTATCCAGTCCGAATCGAGCCGAGCTCGAGCTCGTTTATTTTATTTCAAGCCAAATTTGAGTTTAGTTGTATAAGCTCGTTCGAGGCTGAGCCGAGCTCGAGTCCAACAGTTTTTCACGCGCCGAGCCCTACCAAAATGAGGCTCGGCTCGACTCGTTTACATCCCTATTCACACGTCAACAATGGAGGTACTATCACCACTGATCAAAAGGTCATTACAGGCGGCACATTGGCTCCACATGAAATGCCTAGTCAGCTAAAAGTTCATTAGGAATGTGTTCACCGGGTAAGTCTCGAAAGAAATGGGTCATTCTTGACGAAATATTAATTTAAAGCAAAATTGCAAAAACACTCCATATGTCATCTTAGTTTTGCATAAACGTTTTGTATGATGTATTTTTTTTTAAAAAACTCTCCGTCCACCTTGTATTTTTTTAGCATCGTTAGTATAATTATGTTAAAATAGACAAAAATCTTGAAATATTTTTATAATCTCGAAAGTATACTCACCAGTTAATATATAAAATTGCAAAAACTTTACATATATTATTTCACTTTTGCATAAAGTCTTGGTATACAATGCATTTTTTTGTTCAATCAAAATAGTACATATACAATCAAAATAGTTATTATCTAATATAAAAATAAACATTAAAAATATTTATTTTAATATAATATATTCAAAATACTTATTTTTATTATTTTAATATAAGATAATTCATATTCTGATTGTGTATGTATATTACTTTCATTATTTTGATTGTCTCAAAAATGCATTGTATACGGAGACTCTTTGCAAAAGTGAATTGGTATTTTTTGTGTACTATGTGGTGAGGGTATTTTTTGAGTTATGAAAATATTTCAAGATTCCATCTATTTTAACGCAAATATACCAACGGTGCAAAAAATACAAGGTGGACGGAGAGTTTTTTGCAAAATAAAAATAACATGTAAAGAGTTTTTGCAATTTTTCCTTGATTCATTGTCATGCCGGGTAGGTGAGAGCAATGTCTCGCTGGCTGGGTGTGACATTTACCCTCGAGATATTGTATCGCCGGCTAGGGTAGATCCTTACCGGCAAGACATCATCTCTCCGGTTAGAATTGAACCTAACCGGCGAGAAATTGCAATGTCTCGGTTATATTGTAAAAGGTGCAATTTTTAAAAGGTACACAAGAAATATGAAATGAGAGGCGATACTAAATAAACAAGACAACACATCCCAAAGACTAACACTATCTTACCGTATACAACATCGATGCGATGTTTAAATGACCATATCATAGTTTAAAAATATTATTAAGACTTACGTCTTGAGGCTAGACTCAAAGAAAGACTATCGAAAACAATTTTTGAGAGTACGCCTCTCATCTGTGTACCAAGGCTAACGCCTCAGCTCCTTCAAGGTTTACGCCCCGCGCCTTAGGTGTCGAAGCGGTTGAGACATGTATAAAATTGTAAGCTAAAATTTAAATCTTTAAAAGTCCAATATGAGATTTTTATGAAAGTTTTATATCCGAGTTTTTTTAAATATTGTTTTGAGCCTTTTCAGTCGGTAAGAACTAAGAAGCTAAAATGAACTTAACAAATCTAAATTTGGTTTCAGATTGGTTGACTCCTCAAGTTTCCCCTCCGCTTATAGTGTAATCGAATAGCTCCTGTGGTGAAAAGTGGGTTCCCCCATGGAGATTCAAAGTTAATGTGGAAGCTAGAGTGAGGTCGGGTTCATATTGTTTTGTCATGAACATAATTTCTAGATCTGTTGAAGGTACGTGCATTTATGCTCGCCATTTGCGCGTGTCTGGGTCTGTGTCGCCTTTAGTAGCGGAGGCTTGGGGGGCCCTGTGATGCTCTTTCTTGGGTCGGAGGTCGTAATATGGGACAAATTACTTTCGAGTCCAAATTTTTACTAGTGATTTAGGCTTTGTTGGGTTTTCATTCGTTGTTTTCCTTGTTGGGTTTTGTAGGGCATGAATTGCCATGTTTTTCTTATATTTTTTCCTTTTATTAAAATTAGGTTTGTTAAACGATCAAGGAATTTAGAAGCTTACGAGCTTGCTAAAGCTGCAAATTTGTATCTTAATTGAAAGCTAGGCATGGAGTTCCAACAAGGCTTATCTCGCATCTTCTCTTTGAACTCCGAATTTCAATCCTTCATATTATCTTCAAAAAAAGAGAACTGAAGCTATTAAAAATAGAGTTACTCCAATATCATGAACGACAATGATAAGATATATATTATTATTGACATACTTATTTAGTTTGTCTTTCAGACATTATTTATAAAAGTTACAAATTATAATAAGACTTAATATGTTACAAATAATTGACGGTCACAAACTCAAGTAGCTTGTATGAAGTTATTTCTTCACACGTGGAATGCATTGGCAAGCACCGTTGATACAGTAAATGTTTGAATCAATGCACTTCTTATGTGCATTCTTGCAATCAGAGTCACTATTTCATTTCTCAGCACCTGCCAGATTTTGGATACTTCTTATCGAAAATTCATTTCTCTCATGAACACATTGACATGTACCCGTCAGACAATGGCTGTTTCCATCAATACATTTTCTTCGTATATCCTTACAATCAGATTCGCCTTTGCATTTTCCCAGTCCAGCTGAATTTTGCACACCTACAAATAAAATAATACTTCAGTTGTATATTGAACACATTCATTCAACAATAAATTTGCCGTAAGAATTCATCATTTTATAACCATTCACCAATATTTTAAATGCAAATATTAAGAATAAATATTAATTTGTGTATATTGAATTATAATCAGACCAAAGATCAAAGTATATAAGTATAAGAAGCTACTTACAAATTGCAGTAGATAAGATGAAAAGCAAGAGAGCAAGCTTGGTGGTCTCCTTATTTTCGCAAATCTTTCTTAACAAGACAACGATACTTACAATGAATTGTTATTGTTGTGGATGATATGAAGATATAGATTGACACCTTCATATTTGTATAGGATACATATTTATTATTTTTATAGAATATATAAAAAATTAATTAAAATCCTTAACTCTCAAGGTGTGCGTGCATTACAGAATATGTCATCATAATTGCAATACCCTTTATGTTGTTCATTATGTTCCAATATAAATGCAGATCATTTTCTTATCCATTCTTATTTTTTTCCAATTTAATGTGCATTTTTATTGGCATATTACTCACCATTTTTTCTTTCAACTGCATGTCATCTTATATCAAGGCAATCTATATTTTAATATCATTGATTATAAATGATATTATTAAAATATTACTTATTATTATTTTTTGATAAAATAGAATTATATTAAACCAAAAGATGAAGCATTGCTCCATAAACATTACACCTCAACAACAAACAACACACACTCATTTCAGTCCCGAATACGCACCTCGTAAATTTAACCAACCAACGATCAAACAGATCAACCTAATTACCAAACCTTTAAATAACGCCTTCCATACTCTTTTCTTTGCATAGCAGCAACTGAATGTCATAGTTTGAATTTGCTTTACAACCACATTGCTTCCCTGCTGAACATTACGAAATTTCATGCAATTCCTCTCTTTTCAAATCATATAGAATGATAAACTCAAAATCATTTTGTAATTTGATGATGCATGACAGTTGTATTATATTGGACTTGAGCATAGTTTACTTCACTTTCCCACTTACACGACCTCCTCGTGATTCCGAGCCATCTCATAACAGTTTCCCACGCTTCAGTTGCATATGATGGGGCAGGAATTTCGGTTCCTTCCCGAGTCAAATCTCCTCATTTCTAATCATATTTTGCCTCGAATTTTATAAATTTAGTTTATATTATCCCATTTTGCCTCACATGTTTGTCAGTGTATTTCAGGTGAAAACATGTCATTTCGGGTTAAAAACGAGGAAAATATCAAGTAGCCGAGTCCCCCTGCCGAGTCTTAGGATTGGCTGACTTAATTAAAGATGGACAGAGAGCTCGGAAGACGAAAAAGTTAGTAGCGAAGTCCCCTAGCCAAGTACCATGACTCGGCTTATTATGTAGGGGACTCGACCACTTAAAATATATGAAACAGAAGCTCAGAGAAGCGAAAACATCAGTAGTCAAGTCCAATCGGCTACTTGACTGTTCTGGCGACTGATCTTGCGTGAGCCATAACTGTTTTATCTAAAGTCCCATTGAGCTAAAAAAATGCGCCAGATTAAAGAGGATTCAAAGTCCAACAACTTTCATGATGGAAATATCTCCATTTGATGCGTGGTTTGGGAGATATGATCCCCGAAAATTTACGAGTCTGTGCTGGTTGTGGACCATGAATGCTGAAATTCCCCTTTTGCCCTCACTTAAGTGTTTCGATATAAAAGGGACCTAGGGTTATGAAAATCGGTATTCTTGGAGTGCTTGGATGCGCATAACAATGGGGAACACGTTAAGAGAGAGAGAGAGATAGAAGATCACCTGGGTATAGTTTAATCGAATTCGAAGGCGGGAAGCAATTTAACATCAATCTTTAGGTTTTTGGGTTTAGTTTTGGGTTTAGATCTAATTGTTGGGATTTGTAGTTGGGGTTTTTATTAGATTGACTTATGAACTGATTATGATTGGGATTTGATCTTAATACATTGAATCGGTATTTTAAATTTCTTAATCATTAATATATTGATTTGAGTATTGATTCAAGTTTTCATGACTGATTTGGGATTGACGAACAAGATGCGCTTGATTGTGATGGATGATTTTTTTAATTGTTATATGAATACGAACATGAGTAGCTAACCACCTTGATCGGTGTAGGATGATGAAAAATTGAATTGTGATTTTGTCTAATTGCATGATTTAGGATTAGGGGTACTTTGATTGGGATTTTAGTGTGAATCATAATGCTCTACCTTCCTGGTAGGCTTGGTGGTGAACTAATTTAGGAAGAGAGACGATAGAAATTGACCTAAGTTGAATAGAGCACTAAAACCCATATTTACATTATTGCCAATAGGAATAATGGGTACATGAGTAAATCATATAGGATACCAACACCAAAAGCATGTGAACTATAGGATCCTAAGACTAATACTAGGACCTTGAGTCTAAGATTGATCACCTTATAATCGAGAGATACGAATCTTGCATTATGGGAAATATGACAAAGGCGCCTTTTGGCGGCTTAGGTGAAAGGGCGAGTGATCTCCTAGGCCTAATACATTCAGACGTATGTGGGCCCCTGAGTACACAAGCCAAGAGAGGTTTCAGATACTTCATAACCTTTACCGATGATTACATTAGGCGTGGGTATGTCTATTTAATGAGACATAAGTTGGAATCCTTTGATAAATTCAAAGAATTCCACAATGAAGTACAGAACCAGCTTGGTAAGAGTATCAAGGCACTTCGGTCTGATCGAGGTGGCGAGTACTTAGACCAAGATTTTCTCAGTCACCTAAGAAATAACGGTATTCTCTCTGAACTAACTCTGGCATGAACCCCTCAGCTGAATGGTGTTTCCGAACGGAGGAACAGAACCTTGCTTGACATGGTTCATTTCATGATGAGTCATGCCGACCTTCCAGTATCTTTCTAGGGCCATTCCCTAGAAACGCCCGCATTCATTTTGAATTGGGCACCTACAAAGGCAGTGAAGACCACTCCATTTGAGGTTTGGCAAGGGAAGGCTCCCAAGTTGTCTTTCCTCAAGATCTAAGGGTGCGATGTTTACGTCAAGTGGATGCTTGGTGATAAACTCGAACCTAAGGCAGATAAGTGTGTCTTTGTAGGGTACCTTAAAGGTACTATGGGGTACTACTTCTGTAAACCCGAAGAGAGCAAATTTTTTGTTGCTCGAGGTGGGGTTTTCTTGGAAAGATAATTCCTTTCCAAGAGTCCTAGTGGGAGTCATGTGCTTCTTGAAGAAATTCGAGAAGACACATAACAACCTTTATAAGATGTAGAAGTACCCGATGAGGTAAATCATCAGAGTCTCATTCTAACAGCAACTCCTGTAGGACCAATGAGGTCTGATCGTCAAAACCCAGTCAGATATGGCTTCTTAGCCAAAGAGGGTATTGACTTGATCGTTGTGGATCAGGATGATCTCGCAACAGTTTTCAAAGCCTTGTCTAGTCCCAACTCCAAAGAATGGCGGAATGCCATGGATGAGGAGATGAAGTCCATGAAAGACAATCAGGTTTTTAACTTAGTAGACATCACACCTGGGATAAAACCTATAGGGTGCAAGTAGATGTTTAAGTTAAAGACAGATATGGATGGAAAGCCTCAGACTTACAAGGCAAGACTGGTTGCAAAAGATTATCGTCAAGTCCAAGGCATCTACTACGATAAGACCTTTTCACCAGTAGCCATGATTAAGTCAATTCGGATGATGTTGGCAATTGCAGCATATTTCGTTTACGAGATATGTCAAATGGACGTCAAAACCGCATTCCTTAACGGGAATTTGCAGGAGGATATCTATATGACTCAGCCAGAAGGTTTTATCGATCCGGATCATCCCGAAAAGGTGTGTAAGCTACAATAATCCATTTATGGATTGAAGCAAGCTTCTAGGAGTTGGAACTTACGGTTCGATGAAGCCGTAAAAGAGTTCAGGTTTATCAGAAATGTACATGAATGCTGTATCTACAAGAAGAGTAGTGGGAGTAACATAGTGTTCCTGGTGCTGTATGTTAACGACATACTAGTCATGGGAAATGACGTCCCAACCATGCTTGAGACCAAATCTTGGTTAGGGAAGTGTTTCTCCCTGAAGGACTTAGGAGAGGCCGCTTACATTCTGGGGATCAGGATATATAGAGATCGATCCAAGAGAATTTTAGGCCTAAGTCAGGGCACCTACATAGATAAAGTGTTGAGAAGATTCTCAATGCTTGACTCTAAGAAAGGGAACCTCCCAGTAAGACATGGCATCAAGCTCAGCAAGAGTTAGTGTCCTAGAACACCTGATGAGCTGAAGAAGATGTAGGGGATCCCGTATGCTTTGGACATGGGATCCATTATGTATGCCATTATCTGTACGAGGCCTGGCGTATCGTTTGCCCTCAGCTGTGCCAGCAGATTTCAGTCTAACCTAGGCCAAGATCAATGGACTGCCATCAAGTGTATTCTCAAGTATCTGAGGAGAACAAAGGACGCCTTCTTAGTATATGGCGGGATAGAAGGAGAACTGAGCGTCACTGGATATGTTGTGCTAGTTTCCAGACAGACCCAAATGACTTCAAGTCTCAAAGAGGGTATGTGTTTATGTTGAACAGGGGAGCTTTCAGTTGGAAAAGCTTCAAGGAAGCGACGATAGCCGACTCCACCACAGAGGCGAAATACATAGCTGCGTCATAGACAACTAAGGAGGCGGTGTGGGTAAGGAGCTTCTTGAGTGGATTAGATGTACTGCCGCGAATGTCTGATCCTGTGAGTTTAAAGTTTGACAACACGGGGGCCGTAGCACTCGCTAAAGAGCCCAAATTTCACAACAGAACCAAGCACGTCGAGGGAAAGTATCACATCATCAGAGAGATGGTTGATAAAGGTGAAGTGGAGATAAGTTACGTTTCAACACATTATAATCTAGCTGACCCCTTAACTAAGGCACTTCCGCGGCCTAAGCATAAGGAGCATGTCAGGGGAATGGTTTAGATTGGAATACCAATTGGGTCTATGGCAAGTGGGAGATTGTTGGGATTTTGTGCCACAGCACAATTTATTTTCAATCTACACATGTAATGAGATTATCATTTGACATAAAATCGACATTAGATCGATTTCGGTTGAGGATTAAACCGGAAATCAAGAAGGGTTTAGCTAGACCAATTAATTAGAATCTAAACCAATAGATTTAACTAATTAATGTTTGCTAAACAGGCCTAGCCAGATTGGGCTAAACCAGAATGGGCTTTTCTACTTAATTAATTAATAAGTTTTGGGCTAGAAGGAAAACAATATTTAAAAATCACACTAATTAATGTCGTACACAATAAAATAGTGTACACTATATAATATTGTACACACAATTGTGAATAATGATAGTTTGAATTACAAACATTTAGAATAAAAATTAGAAATTTGTTCATAATTATATTTAACCAAAATGTTACGGGCAGCACGCGCATCGCGCGGGCCCCACACTAGTATGTATTAATGTTTATATTGTATGTCTTGAATTATACATTATAAGAAGATCAGAGTATGTAGGTACAAGAAGATACTAACAAATTGCAATAGATAAGATGAAAACTAAAAGACCGAGCTTGGTGTTTTCCATAATTTTTGCAAATATTTGTTGACAAAAGAATGATACTTGTGATGATTTGTTATTATTGTAGATGTTACAAAGATATGGATTGAGACCTTCATGGTTATATAGAAGAAATATTTATTATGATATATAGAAATTATCAAAAAAATCAAAATCATTAAATCCAAAGGTGTGCATTACAAAATATACCATCATAATTACAATACATTTTATGTTGTTCATCATGTTCCAAAATAAATACAGATCATTTTCTTATCCATTCTTATATTTTTCAATTGAATGTGAATTTCTATTGGCATTACTCACAAATTTTTTTGAATCTCGAAAAGTTCGTCGTATTTATTAAATGAGTCCAATATTTAAACTTAAATTATAAAATTATTATTTGAAATGATAACTTTTCAAGCTATTGCAAACAATTGCATGCATACTAGCATTTGCAAATATCTATTCAAAACAAAGACTATATTATATCTGAAAAAAATTGTTTAAAGATTTAGTTCAAATTGATTCAATACTTATCAAGAACGCATACCTGATAAATTAGAACAATTTTTTACCGTTGAAAATTTAAAATATTTTAGTTCATATGATCTAGTTATGTACGAGAACACTAAAGGCATTATGAACGATGTTATATTTTTGAAGGATAATCTCACGTAATTAAAGTTAAGTTGTTAGTATTACTACCTTAGTTTTTGAATGTTAAATGACCAAAGTACCCTTATTTGTCTTTTAAATTTTCAAATTGTTGTCATTAGTCTTTTTTCCTTCTCTCTCATCCTCCTCTCACTCTCTCCTGAAATTAAAAACTTCTCAAACTTCCCAAATTGAGAGTGAATTAGTTATAAAACTATGCATGTACATCTAATCAGTTGTTTAAAACTGAATATTCCCAAATTGCTACAAGATAGAGTCGTGACTAAATTGTCAATTGTTGATTGTGTACAGTGGCCACCTCGTGGCCGCCTCTTCTCGTGAGAATTAAACCGTTTTTTCTTTTCTTTTCTCTCTTCTTTTGTATTTCAATTCTTAAATGAATTAAATCTCAATTTATTTATCGATTGACTTATGCATATCGTTTTTGGAATTAAATCTGGGGAAAATGATACTTTTGTGCACCTAAATATACACGTTTGACACTTACATACCCTAACTTTTTTTTTTTTTTTTCCATACCTAAATATTATTTTGGACAATTTACCCCTAAAATTTTAAAAATACCGAAATTACCCCTGAGTTGAACCAAAATTAAATCTGGTTAGATGGAGAGAACTGGTCCAACTTTTAAAGAGGGTAAAAAGACGAAATTACCCTCACATATTCATCGAATTTTCAATTGAATGCCCCTCTCTACCTTCAACCCTAAATCCTTCCCGTCCCCGCCTCCATCAACGCCCACCAGGAAGAACCGCCTCGTCGTCGCCTCAGGCCACCGACATCTCCTCTACGAGCAGAACCACCTCGTCGTCGCCTCCAGGGTTCGCGACTCCCTCTGCGAATCCTCCATCGACGTCATCGCCTCCTTCGACACCAGCGGCGCCGAGCTCCTGTACGAGATCTGCCTCCTCTCCGCCCAACATTGCGCGCCACCGCCATGTTCCTCGTTGAGAACCGCCAGCTCCTCTACTCTTGTTGTGGTGCCGATTATGATACAAATCCACAGTTGGCGGCGGAGCCTATGGTTTCAGAGGCGAGGTCCTCGAGAAGGGGGCGAGGGATAGAGGAGGAGAAGTTGAGGTGGAGGTGGTCGTAGAGGGAGAGGGATGCGTCGGAGACGATGCGGCGGAGGGCGAGAGAAGATGATGGGTGGTTGGGCTACCGGAGGCGGACGGTAGACGCAGAGATGGGTGGTTGGGCTGCCGGAGAAGATGATGAACAGTGAGGAGAGAGGGGCAAAAATGTAATTTAATAATTTACTTTTCAATTTTTAATTTGTTATTTGAAAAGACCAATATATCCTTAAATTGTGTGATAATTTCGTTATTCAATGGAGAGTAAAAAAGTAATTTCATTATTAATTAAAATATGGTTGGATCTGGTTGAAATTGAACCGGCTCAATTCAGGGGTAGTTTCAGTATTTTGAAATGTCTGAAGAAAATTGTCCCAAAATGAAATTAAAGTATGAAAAAAAAAAGAAAAAAAAAGTTAGGGTATGTAAATGTCAAAAGTGTATATTTAGGTGCACAAAAGTGTCCTTTTCCCTTAAATCCGTTATGCCATAATATTGAACATGTTACTAAAGAATATTAAAACGAAAAAATGTATACACTTGCACATACATTTTCTTGCCATCGTAATCATTTTGCACCCATTCACCAATATTTCAATTGCAAATATCAAGAAATATGTATTCATGTTTATATTGTTTCTTGAATTATAAGATGAAAAGCAAGAGAGCAGGCTTTGTGGTCTTCATATTTTTGCAAATATTTGTGGAAAAAAGACTGATACTTGTGATAAATTGTTATGAGGATATGGATTGACACCTTGACGGTTATATAAAAGAAATATTTATTATTTTACATAAAATTATAAAAAAATTCAAAATCCTTAACTCCCAAAGTGTGTATTACAAAATATGTCATCCTAATTAAAGTATGATACGATCTGATTTAGCTGCTCACTAGCGTATAAGGATGGCGCTATTCAAGATCTTTTGGAAAACTCTAAAAGACGATTTGTTCATCTTCTATAAAAGGTCGTCAGCCTCTCCCTTAGAAGGTGGTGCTTTTGTAGAGTATCTTTGTGCTAAGTATTTAGAGTCCCAAGCTTGTCAGACTAGCGTGTCGGGAGCTGAATGCTTTGACAAAGATTTACTCTTGTGTGTTCAATCAATATTCTCACGAATGATTGTTTGACTGATCTGGGTCATAAACGCACGATTGAAGATACGTGCATCATGTGAAGAACTAAGAACAGACCCGAGCAACTGAAGTGTGCTCGAAGAGTGGATTCGGGCGAGGAGCTCGAAGACAGGGGGAAACCCTAGGTTAAGTTGTCACTAGTAATAATAACATAAAGCTTAGATTTGTATGATAATCTTAGAAGGCTTGTATGTTTGATTGATTACATCATAGTGAAACTTGTTCACTGGCAGAGTGCCCCCAGACATAAGTGACGTTGCACCGAACTGGGTAACAAACTTCTGTGTCGTTTCTACGCTTTGTCTGTTATATATTTTAGTGACTGTGCAGCAGCAAATGTCTATCCCTAAGTCGGAACATTGTGATAGACATCTTGCGTTTAACCAGAATTTCAATTGGTATCAGAGGAGGCACCTGAATCGCCAGGTTATTTCCTGTTTGACATATTCTGGTCTTCAGTCATGTCAGGTTCTGGAGAAGGAGGTTCGGTCAATAGACCCCCTGTACTAGATGGATCAAACTACGGGTACTGGAAGGCTCGAATGAGTTTGATCACAAAGCTTGGAAATCAGTGATAAATGGATGGGAAGCTCCAACCTCTATTGATAATGAAGGTGTAGTTCATCTCAAGCCAGAGAGCGACTGGACACCTGCAGAAGATCTAGCAGCCTTAGGATGCCGAAACTTTGAAGCTCCAATATCTCACGACAAATTTTGAAGCATTATCCATGAAGGATGACGAAACAATAAGTGACTTCAATGTGAGAATTAAGGATCTTGCAAATGATTCATTCTCTCTAGGTAAACCCATGTCGGATGAAGAACTGGTGAGAAAGACACTACGATCTCTTAGTCCAAGGTTCAAAATGAAGTCAAACGCTATTGAAGAAATGCACGACCTAAAGAAGCTTCGATTCGATGAACTTATAGGGTCGTTAATGACATATGAGCACTCCCTTCCTTCTTCTGACAAAAAGCACAAGGGCATTGCTCTCTCCAGAAGGAATGTCCTAACTTTCTGAGGAAACAAAAAAGGGGATACAAAGCTTCTATGTCTGATGATGAAGAAGAGGACAACGATGCAGAACAAGTAAGTAACTTTGTACCCTTCACAGCACATTCGGCTAATCAGACCCTAGCTCTTGATGAATAAGAAATATTATCAGATGATGCCATGAATGATGCGCACAATCAATTGTTCACTCAATACATCGAGGAATAAAAAGTTCTTGAAAGGAAAAGAGACACTATCCTGGCTCTTACGGAAGACAAAACAAGACTACTATAAACTATTGTAAAACTAAAGAAAGAAGTGAGCCGGATAAATGGTGAACTTGGTCAGATGACAAAGTCTGTAAGGATGATGAATCCAAGTACGGGCGTGCTCGAAACTCTGCTATCTATAGGAAAACCCGTGAGAAATATGCAAGGACTCGGCTACACTTCAGACGCATCCACTTCCCAAATAGTGTTTGTTCCACAAAGAAATAAACAACCTATGACTAATCAAATGTCACATACATCTAGAGCCTGACGAGGTCAAGAACATCTTCCGCAACATTCTATGCAACGACAGCAACAACAACATAATCAACAGAATCGCTCCTATTTTCCTTCTCGACAGCATCGATGGGTATGCCACTTATGTGGACAAAAATGCCATATTCGACATTTTTGCTACCAACTGTATGGGAAGAAACATACTCCCTCATTGCAACAAGGAAAATCTCTCAAACAAGTGTGGAAGGTAAAATATGTTTCCTACCGAGCTAACATTGCATATACTACCTTAACTTCTTCCACAGGAAAGGTTTGGTATTTTGACAATGGATGTTCAAGGCACATGACGGGTGACATGAGGTTGCTGGTCAATATTAAACCATGTTTTGCCAGACATGTGACTTTTGGCGATGGAGTCAAGGCCAGAATAATCGGGAATGGTCAACTCAAACTCTCAGGTGTTTCATGCTTAAAAGAGGCCATTCTAGTGGAAGGACTAACAACTAATCTCCTTAGTATTAGTCAATTATGTGACCTTGATTTAACTGTTTACTTTACTCGTAACAAGTGTTCCGTGGTCACAGACAATCAAGTCGAGCTCATGCAGGGTAGTCGATCCAACGATAACTGTTATCTATAGACATCCAGTACAAAGAATACAGAGCCAACATGCATGTTTTCCAAAGCTGATGAGGCTCAAATATGGCACCGTCGACTTGGTCACTTGAACCTGAAAAGCATGAAGAAGGTCATATCTGAGGAAGCAATAACGGGAGTTCCTTCACTTAAAATAACAGAAGGAAGGATATGTGGTGAATGCCAGATCGGGAAGCAAGTCAAAATGTCTCGCACAAGGTTGCAACATTGTACGACGTCTCGTGTTCTTGAACTGCTCCATATAGACCTAATGGGTCCTATACAAGTAGAAAGTTTTGGAGGAAAAAGATATGTTTTAGTGTGTTTCGATGACTATTCCAAGTATGCTTGGGTAGAATTCAATCGTGAAAAGTCTGACACGTTTTCTGTTTTCAAGGCCTTATGTAACAGAAAACGTTGAGAATAGGTGAAAACATTATTAAGATTATCCGACTCTGTAGTGATCATGGGAAGAAATTTGAGAACAGCAGGTTCTCTTAATTTTGTGATGAAGAGGGGATAGCCCATGAGTTCTCGGCTCCTATCACCCCACAACAGAATGGGGTTGTGGAAAGAAAGAACAACACTCTCCAGGAAATGGCCAGAGTCATGCTTCTCGCCAAAGATTTGCCTACACACTTTTGGGCTGAAGCGCTCAGTACCGCTTCTCATATTCAAAACACAGTGAGTATTCGACCAAGTATGAAAACTACATCTTATTAAATATGGAGGGGGAGAAAGCCCAACCTCAAATACTTTCGTATCTTTGGCTCAACATGTTACATCTTAGCAGAAAGGGACCCAGGCAGAAATTTGATCTGAAAAGTGATGAAGGGATATTTATGGAATATTCTCGAAATAGCAGAGCATATCGTGTATTCAACAAACATACAAAAACTATGATGGAGTCCATAAATGTGGTCATAAACAATACCAATCTCATATTTGATAATATCGGTGGTGAAGATGCTGATGTGCAACATGTAACTAATGATGTTGAATCACAGGATGTCAAGTTAGATGTCACAGACAAGGAGACAGATAAAGTCAGTGACATCAATTCAGACAATGAAGCTACTTCAGTACCAGACCAGCGGATCCTATCCAGAAAGGTACAAAAAGATCACCTAGTGCAAAGAGTAATTGGAAACCTTGAAGACGGAGTTCGTACTAGGCAAAAAGCTCATGTTAGCTACCAACCGATGATTGGGAATGTATGTTTTGTGTCCAAAATAGAGCCCAAAAACATCCAAGAACCTATCAATGATGAATATTGGATTAACGCCATGCAAGAGAAGCTTGGTCAGTTCAAAAGAAATGAAGTTTGGGAGCTAGTTCCCAAACCGGACAATGTCAAATAATAGGCACAAAGTGGGTCTTCAAAAACAAGACGGATGAGCATGGGAACATCTCGCGCAACAAAGCAAGATTGGTGGCTCAAGGGTACACTCAGGTAGAAGGAATAGACGTTGAAGAAATTTTTGCCCGAGTAGCAAGACTTGAAGCTATAAGATTTCTGTTGGGAATTGTTTGTCACCTTAAATTCAAACTTTACCAGATGGATCTAAATGAAGAAGTGTACATAGCCCAACCTAAAGGATTTGTTGATCCAAACGCTCCAATCCATGTCTACAAACTAAAGAAAGCTTTATATGGGCTAAAAAAAGCTCCCCATGCATGGTATGAAAGACTAATTCAATTTCTTATGTCTAATGGATACGTCAGGGGAGGGGTTGATCGAACATTGTTCGTAAAGAAAGAAGGACACTACATCATGATAGCTCAAGTTTATGTAGATGATATTGTGTTTGGAGGGATGTTTACGAAGATGGTGGAACAATTTGTGAGACATATACAGTCTAAATTTGAAATGACCATGGTAGGAGAGTTAAACTATTTCTTGGGATTCCAGATTAAGTAGATGAAGGATGAAATTTTTATATCCCAAAGCAAGTATGAAGTGAATCTAGTAAAAAAGTTCGAATTAGAAAAGGCTTCGCACAAATGAACACCCATTGCTAGAACTACCAAAATGACCAGAGAGGAAGGGGGAAAGTCAGTAGATCATAGCCTATACAGAAGCATTATTGGGAGTCTATTATATCTCACTACTAGTCGCACTGACATAAAATTTTCAGTAGGAGTTTGTGCCAGACATCAGGCTGATCTAAAGGTTAGTCATTTGACTCAAGCTAAGAGAATTATGAGGTATGTCTCTGGAACAGCTAACCTGGGTTTACTATATTCATTTGACACATCATCGGATTTGGTTGGATATTGTGATGCTGACTGGGCATGGTGTACAACCGACCGAAGAAGCACGTCGGGAGGATGCTTCTACTTAGGCAATAACCAAATCTCATGGTTTAGAAAGAAGCATAACTGTGTAGCTCTCTCTACGGCTGAATCAGAATACATAGTTGCTGGAAGTAGTTGTGCCCAAATATTGTGGATGAAACAAATGTTGTCGGAGTATGATGTCCATCAAGATGTCATGACATTGTTATATGACAATGTCAGTGCGATCAATATATCTAAAAATCCAGTGCAACACTAAAAAACAAAGCACATAGATATTCGACCACTTTATAAGAGATCTAGTGGAAGAAAAGAAGATCCAGATCGAGTATATTCCTACAGAAAGGCAATAGGCTAATATATTTTTAAAGCCTCTAGACACAAAAAGATTTAAAGGACTTCGATCATCGCTAGGGCTTTGCCCAGTCGAGTATTTATCTACTGCCTAAAATCAAGAAACAGGGAGTAGTGGATCAAGATGTTTGTGATCCATGTTGCACAGTGGGTCAGCCTTTACTCAAGCCCACAAGAAAGTTGTATCCTAAGTTGATCTACAATCAGAAAAAGGGAAAGCATCATTAACTCCACAAGATTCACAAAAGATCTCCCTATATTCTCGCTCCAATCTCAAAAACCCTACAATTTCCTTCTCAATTTTTTTTCTTTCCTTTCTTTCTCTAACTTATCTCCCTCCCAAAAGTTGTGCAGTGTTTGCACTAATCGCTGCAAACGAAATTCTCTTGCAATCATGGTGGGAACGAGAAGTTTAAGAGTTGCAGCAAATTTCGCCAATAAAAAGGCACTGAGACTCAAATCTATGTCTCATTCTCAATCAAGTTCGGAAAAGAAGTTGGAGACCAACAAGCATGGAGTCAAAGTTCAAGGCTTCCGCTCAAAGCTCTCCAAGAAGGGCATTGCAATCTCTAAGCCACCCGAGGCCCCAATTGTTCAGACAATTGCTGCAGCAGAAGAAGACATTCCTGTGGAGGCTCCAATCAGACCCATGCAAGGTACCTTTGTATCCTCTTCTCTCCAAAACCCTAAATCGGGTGTTTCTGGTATGTCTCCTATTCAAGATTCAGCTGTTAAGGGTTTGGGTAGTAATGAAATACCCGGGGAAGTGTTAAAGGTGACAACTTTAAGAACTATTTTTCCAAACAAAGAGGTCGGCCCTGATGTCTGCAAGGAGGGGCAGAAGTTGTTCTAGAAGCTTCTGAGTTGCCCAAAGAAGTTGATGAAGATCTAAGTCAGTATCTCAACAGTACTGAGAACACTCCGGAAGGAGTTCCTGGAGACGCTGAGGTTGCAGAACGTGAAGTTTAGAAGATTATGCCCAATGTTAGTAATGTGTGTGGTGATGTCCAGAAAAATGTGCAGGACAATGTTCAAGACGATGTCACTAATGATGTCCGTAGGGAAGTTCAGGAAGATGTTCCTGCAGAAGTTGAAGAAGGTGTAGGTCCTGATGTTACAGGTGCAGAAGTTCTTGCGGAGATAAGTAAAGATGCAGGTGATAGTGAAGCTACACTATCTGTTATGAAGATTGTAGCAGATTACTCAGAATCTACTGATGATATGAATGCGGAAAGGGACAAGCCTGTGTCCGCACAAGAAGATAATGTTGTTCTGTCAAGCTTACAGTCGAAAAAGAAAAAGAAAAAGCAAAAGGAAGTCAGTATATCAAAGAAGAACGTTTCTAAGAAGAAAAGAAAGGTGATTGTCGAGAAAGAATATGCAAGCAGAGATGGTACGAAGAGAAGGTCAAGCCACGTGTCCAGTCTTGCCAACAAGAGACCCAAGAAGTCTGTGAAGATGTCAAGCCATCTGATTGATGAACCTTCCTCAGCTGAAGAGGACTAAACAGTAGAAATCGTGAAGACAATGGCCCATGAGCCAAAATATGTAGAAGGACGAAGATTTCCCCAGAATGTGCCTACAGCCCCCATAAACAACATATCTTTCCATCATGTGGAATCAGCTCAAAAGTGGAAGTTTGTTGTGAAGAGAAAGATTTTTCCAGAGAGAAACTCAGGAAGCTCTAAAGGTGGAGGAAGTCGTTGGTCTCATCTATGATGCTGGACTGCTCCAAAGTGTTTCAAACATAGGTATTTATTATCCCTCTTTAGTTCAGGAGTTCATTGTTAATCTCTTTCCAAAATTCGAGAACCCAACAAGCTCTGAATTCAAAAAAGTCTATGTGAAAGGCAAGGCATGTATCTTCTCTGCTGAAGTAATTAATGGTTTTCTGGGAAGAGATACTCAAGATGTCTAAGATTTTGTCCCAACAATGGATGATGTTATCAGGGAAATATCTGGGGGAGCTAGGAGGTCATGGTCCGATAAGGGAAAAATGTTATCATCCTTTCTCTACTCAAAGTACTCAGTCCTCTTGAGAATTGGAATTGCTAATTGGGCACCCTCGTCTCACGGTTACAGCATCTCCCAAGAACTCGCACGCCTCATCTATCAAATAGATACACGGTCTGTTTTTTATTTTGGAAACTTTGTGATTGACCATCTGAGCAAGCATGCCAACTCTTTTGCTGTGAAAATGCCTATTGGGTTCCCGTCGCTTATAACCGGTATTATTCTGAGTCAACATCCCAAATTAATTCGTAAGTCTGATGTTGTTGGGAAGAAACCCACTACTCTTTCTTTCAGCCCAAAGTTATTTGAAGGGCCACATGTCAGAGACATTGTTCGTCTCTCTAGGGAGTCTTCAAGATTTGCTGCTGCAAAAGGAGATGTCCACAAGGATGTTGAGAGGGAGCTTCAAGAAGAAATCTCTTTCCTGGAAAAAACCAACGATGTCATGGTTCACAGGAAGACCATCTGTGAAGGTTTGCTCCATCATGTTCAGCAGGCGAGGAAAGGCAAAGGCAGGGCTGCTACAGTTTATGAGGAGGAGGATGAGGAATCAAGCTCAGAGAGCATTTAGCTCTGGTTCTCTATGTTATTATGGTTTTTAAAGAATTTTATTTTAGCTGGATATTTGTTATCTTTAAATACTCGAGGTCTGTCCGAGGGTACTTTTGGGTGTTCTGTGTTGATCTCCGCACTGGCACTTTGGTTATCTACCTCATTCCGGTTTCTTTTTGAAGTTTATGTCTGTTATGATTTATGATTGCATATAAGCTTTGGGATATTTTTTAGGCAATCAGGGGGAGAAGGGTTCACACGTGGAGGCAAGTACTTGATTTAAATTTATACGCAAAATTTGTTTTTGGCTTCTCATGTCTAGCCACATGTTCGGACATCTTTTATGAATGAAGTCTTTTTCTGGATCATGTGAAGAAAGAAGTGCTCGCCCAAAAATAGCCAAAGGGGGAGATTGTGGTTCCTACGAGATTCACTAATTTGTATAATGGCAAGATGTCCATCCTTATGTCGCGTCCTAAGAAACCCGATGCTGAAATCAGACGATATCTATCCAGAAGTCTCAACATCAAGATCTGAACATTTTAAGAGACGACTTTCTTGAGTTTCCTTATTTAGAAGATCTCTCAATCAAAGTATGATACGATCTGATTTAGCTGCTCACCCGCATAAGGAAACTTGGATATGGCGTATCAGGATGACGCTATTCAAGATCTTTTGGGAAACCCTAAAAGATGATTTGTTCATCTTCTATAAAAGGTCGTCGGCCTCGCCCTTAGAAGGTGGTGCTTTGGTAGAGTATCTTTGTGCTAAGTATTTAGAGTCCCAAGCGTGTCGGACTAGCGTGTTGGGAGCTGAATGCTTTGACAAAGATTTACTCTTGTGTGTTCAATGAATATTCTCACGAATGATTGTTTTACTGATCTGGGTCATAATCGCACGATTGAAGATACGTGCATCCTGTGAAGAACCAAGAACATACCCGAGCAACTGAAGCGTGCTCGAAGAGTGGATTCGGGCGAGGAGCTCGAAGACAGGAGGAGACCCTAGGTTAAGTTGCCACTAGTAATAATAACATAAACCTTAGATTTGTATGATAATCTTAGAATACTTGTATGTTTGATTGATTACATCATAGTGAAACTTATTCATTGGTAGAGTGCCTTTAGACGTAGGTGACGTTGCACTGAACTGGGTAACAAACTTTTGTGTCGTTTTTACGCTTTTTCCGTTATATTGTTTAGTGACTGTGCACTAGCAAAAGTCTATCATTTAGTCGGAACATTGTGATAGACATCTTGCGTTTAATCAAAATTTCAGATCATAATATCACAAATTTCTCAATAGATGAAATTTTGAGAAAGCTCATTGATTGTTATACCATTACTACACTTGATTTTTGGTAAAATCACTAACTTGCACTGCCACAAAAGCACAAAAGCACAAAAGCTCATTTTTTGTTTATTAAATACTAGGGTAAGGCAACATTAACTATACACACATATACTGTTAAAGATGAGAAAAGCAGACAAATTTATGGTTAACTATACTTAATTTTCATTTATTGACACCAATTTAAATTTTGCCTCTAACAAATACACCTATATGTATCTTATAGTGCTAGACTATGAATGGAAAATTTCAAAATGTATATTAAAAAGACACAAGTGTCTTTAGAAAGTTCTTCAACTCAAAAATCATGTCATCATGTTTTCGAGTTCTTAGAGCTGTCTAACTCCTCCTCAGCCACCACGTGCAACAAAACATCCTACTTGTCGGCTTCGCCTCCCTCAACCTCTTCATTAGCGAATATGTCTAAGGGCAGAGTTAGCTATCCTCCGGATAGTAAATTGAAAAACATCCACGGACCGGAAAAATTAGATTCTGGCAAATAAAATTCATAGACTTTTTTTTAAGGCAGTGCATCAATAAAATTCTGCACAGTTAGGAATTAACAAACCAACTAGACAATTTTTGTAAACATACTACCTGTCAAAATTAATCATAACCAAATACCCACTCAACGGAAAAATCCTCTAAATCATGCAATACAGCTTCACATGTAGGGTTGTAAACGAGCCGAGCTTTTAACAAGCTGCTCGAGCCCGACTCGTTAAATATTCAGTTCGGGCTCGTTATAATCGAGTTCGAGCTCAAGATTAGGCTCATTTAATGAACGAGCCCAAATCGAGCCTAACTTTTTAAGCCTCGATAGGTTCGCGAGTCGGCTCGTTTGATATTTATTGAATTATATATTTATGAAATACTTATAAACGAATTAGATAAGCCGAATCAAGTCAAAAAAATCTTAAGTTGGTTCATTTATTCTATAATGGATTATTAATCATTTATTTAATTTTTAAGTAATATTTGTATTGAAATTTATCCAGTCCGAATCAAGCCAAGCTCGAGATCGTTTATTTTATTTCAAGCCAAATTTGAGTTTAGTTGTATAAGCTTGTTCAAGCCTGAGCCGAGCTCGAGTCGAACACTTTTTCACTCGCCGAGCCCCGCCAAAATGAGGCTCGGCTCGACTGGTTTACATCCCTATTCACACGTCAACAATAGAGGTACTATCACCACTGATCAAAAGGTCATTACAGGCGGCACATTGGCTCCGCATGAAATAATTAATAATTAATAGTAAAAATTTTTGTTTTTATAATAATTAATAATATAATTATTTAATTAATAATAATATAATTATTTAATTTTTAAAGAATTACAAAAAGTCAAATTTGCCCTCAACCCATAAGTTAAATGGTTTGATCAATTAGGGGTAAAATAGTCATTTCACCATCATATCAATTGAACCAATCAGACCGGTTTAATAGACCAAAACTATTGAGGGCATTTTAGACTTTTTAACAAACCAATTTAGTTAAATTTAACAGACGTTGGGCTAAGTGTCGCTTATTTAAACTTGGGGTACTTTAAATGAAAAACTGGAAGTTGGGGTATTAAATTTGAAACGTGACATAGTTGTGTGTAGTCAACTGTCATTACCCCTATATAAAATTGCAAAAACTTTACATATATTATTGCACTTTTGCAGAAATTCTTGGTATACAATGCATTTTTTTTTTCAATCAAAATAGTTATTATCTAATATAAAAATGAACATTAAAAATATTTATTTTAATATAATATAATCAAAATACTTATTTTTATTATTTTAATATAAGATAATTCATATTCTGATTGTATATGTCTATTACTTTCATTATTTTGATTGTGTCAAAAATGCATTGTATACCGAGACTCTTGGCAAAAGTGCAATAATAGTAGAGAGTTTTTGCAATTTTATATACTCTGTGGTGAGGGTAATTTTGGAATTGTGAAAATATTTCAAGATTCCATCTATTTTAATGCAAATATACCAACGGTGCAAAAAATACAAGGTGGACGGAGAGTTTTTGCAAAATAAAAATAACATATAAAGAGTTTTTGCAATTTTTCCTTGATTCAATGTCATGTTGGGTAGGTGAGAGCAATGTCTCGCTGGCTGGGTGAGACATTTACCCCCGAGGTATTGTATTGTCGGCTAGGGTAGATCCTTACCGGCGAGACATCATCTCTCCGGTTAGGATTGAACCTAACCGGCGAGAAATTGCATTGTCTCGCTTATAATGTAAAAGAAGCAATTTTTAAAAGGTATACAAGAAATATGAAAATGAGAGGCGATACTAAATAAACAAGACAACACATCCCAAAGACTAACACTATCTTACCGTATACAACATCGATGCGATGTTTAAATGATCATATCATAGTTTAAATTTATTACTAAGACTTACGTCTTGAGGCTAGCCTCAAGGAAAGGCTATTGAAAACAATTTTTGAGGGTACTCCTCTCATCTGTGTACCAAGGCTAACGCCTCAGGTTTTTCAAGGTTTACGCCTCGCGCCTTAGGTGTCGAAGCGGTTGAGACATGTATAAAATTGTAAGCTAAATTTAAATCTCTAAAACCCCAATATGGGATTTTTGTGAAAGTTTTATATCTGAGTTTTTTGAAATATTGTTATTGAGCCTTTTCAGTCAGTAAGAACTAAGAAGCTAAAATGAACTTAACAAATCGAATAGCTCCCATGGTGAACAGTGGGTTCCCCCCATGGAGATTCAAAGTTAATGTGGATGCTAGAGTGAGGTCGGGTTCATATTGTTTGTCATCAACATAATTTGTAGATCTGTTGAAGGTACGTGCATTTATGCTCGCCATTTGCGCGTGTCTGGGTCTGTGTCGCCTTTAGTAGCGGAGGCTTGGGGGGTTCTGTTATGCTCTTTCTTGGGTCGGATGTCGTAATATGGGACAAATTATTTTCGAGTCCAAATTTTTACTAGTGATTTAGGTTTTGTTGGGTTTTCATTGGTTGTTTTCCTTATTGGGTTTTGTAGGAATGAATTGCCATATTTTTCTTATATTTTTTCCTTCTATTAAAATTAGGTTTGTTAAACGATCAAGGAATTTAGAAGCTTACAAGCTTGCTAAAGCTGCAAATTTGTATTTTAATTGAAAGCTAGGCATGGAGTTCCAACAAGGCTTGTCTCGCATTTTCTCTTTGGACTCCGAATTTTAATCTTCCATATTATCTTCAAAAAAAAGAAGTGAGGCTATTAAAAATTGAGTTACTCCAATATCATGAACATCAATGATAAGATATATATTATTATTGACATACTTATTTAGTTTGTCTTTCAGACATTATTTATAAAAATTACAAATTATTAATAAGATTTAATATGTTACAAATAATTGACGGTCACAAACTCAAGTAGCTTTGTATGAAGTTATTTCTTCATACGTGGAATGCATTGGCAAACACCGTTGATACAGTGAATGTTTGAATCAATGCACTTCTTATGTGCATTCTTGCAATCAGAGTCACTATTGCATTTCTCAGCACCCGCCAGATTTTGGATACTTCTTATCGAAAATTCATTTCTCTCATGAACACATTGACATGTACCGTCAGACAATGGTTGTTTCCATCAATACATTTCCTTCGTATATCCTTACTATCAGAATCGCCTTTGCATTTTTCTAGTGCAGCTGAATTTTGCACACCTACAAATAAAATGATACCTCAATTGTATATTGAACACATTCATTCAACAATAAATTTGCCATAAGAATTCATCATTTTATAACCATTCACCAATATTTTAAATGCAAATATCAAGAATAAATATTAATTTGTGTATATTGAATTATAATCAGATCAAAGTATATAAGTATAAGAAGCCACTTACAAATTGCAGTAGATAAGATGAAAAGCAAGAGAGCTAGCTTGGTGGTCTCCATATTTTCGCAAATCTTTCTTAACAAGACAACGATACTTACAATGAATTGTTATTGTTGTGGATGATATGAAGATATAGATTGACACCTTCATATTTATATAGGATACATATTTATTATTTTTATAGAATATATAAAAAATTAATTAAAATCCTTAACTCTCAAGGTGTGCGTGCATTACAGAATATGTCATCATAATTGCAGTACCCTTTATGTTGTTCATTATGTTCCAATATAAATGCAGATCATTTTCTCATCCATTTTTATTTTTTTCCAATTTAATGTGCATTTTTATTGGCATATTACTCACCATGTTTTCTTTCAACTGCATGCCATCTTTTATAGATGCAATCTATATTTTAATATCGTTGATTATAAATGATATTATTAAAATATTACTTATTATTATTTTTTGATAAAATAGAATTATATTAAATTAAAAGATGAATTATTACTCCATAAGTATTACACCTCAACAACAAACAACACACATTCAACTCCACTTATACGACCTCCTCGTGATTCCGAGCCATCTCATAACAGTTTCCCACGCTTCAGTTGCATATGCTGGGGTAGGAATTTCGGTTCCTTCCCGAGTCAAATCTCCTCATTTCTAATCATATTTTGCCTCGAATTTTATAAATTTAGTTTATATTATCCCATTTTGCCTTACATGTGTTAGTGTATTTCAGGTGAAAACATGTCATTTCGGGTTAAAAACGAGCAAAATATCAAGTAGCCGAGTCCCCCAGCCCAGTCTTAGAACTGAGTGACTTAATTAAAGATGGACAGAGAGCTCGGAAGACGAAAAAGTTAGTAGCGGGATCCCCTAGCCAAGTACCATGACTCGGTTAATTATGTAGGGGACTCGATCACTTAAAATATGTGAAACAGAAGCTCAGAGAAGCGAAAACATCAGTAGTCAAGTCCAATCGGCTACTTGACTGTTCTGGCAACTGATCATGCGTGAGCCATAACTTTTTCATCTAAAGTCGCATTGAGCTAAAAAAATGCGCCAGATTACAGAGGATTCAAAGTCCTACAACTTTTATGATGGAAATTTTTCCATTTGATGCGTGGTTTGGGAGATATGATCCCCGAAAGTTTACGAGTCTGTGCTGGTTGTGGATCATGAATGCTGAAATTCCACTTTTGCCCTCACTTAAGTGTTTCGCTATAAAAGAGAGCTAGGGTTACGAAAATTGGTATTCTTGGAGTGCTTGGACGCGCATAAAAATGGAGAACACGTTGAGAGAGAGAAAGATAGAAGATCACTTGGGTATACTTTAATCGAATTCGAAGGCGGGAAGCAATTTGACATCAATCTTTAGGTTTTTGGGTTTAGTTTTGGGTTTAGATCTAATTGCTGGGATTTATAGTTTGGGTTTTTATTAGATTGACTTATGAACTGATTATTATTGGAATTTGATCTTAATACATTGAATCGGTATTTTAAATTCCTTAATCATTAATATATTGATTTGAGTATTGATTTAAGTTTTCATGACTGATTTGGGATTGACGAACATGATGCGCTTGAATGTGATGGATGATGATTTTAATTGTTATATGAATACGAACATGAGTAGCTAACCATCTTGATCGGTGTAGGATGATGAAAAATTGAATTGGGTTTTTGTCTAATTGCATGATTTAGGATTAGGGGTACTCTGATTGGGATTTTAGTATGAATCATAATGCTCCACCTTCCTGGTAGGCTTGGTGGTTATGTTTATTTAATGAGACATAAGTCGGAATCATTTAATAAATTCAAAGAATTCCACAATGAAGTAGAGAACCAGCTTGGTAAGAATATCAAGGCACTTGAGTTTGATCGAGGTGGCGAGTACTTAGACCAAGATTTTCTCATTCACCTAAGGAATTCTCTCTGAACTAACTCCGGCAGGAACCCCTCAGCTGAATGGTGTTTCCGAACGGAGGAACAGAACCTTGCTTGACATGGTTCGTTCCATGATGAGTCATGCCGACCTTCCAGTATCTTTCTAGGGCCATTCCCTAGAAACGGCCGCATTCATTTTAAATTGGGCACCTACAAAGGCAGTGGAGACCACTCCATTTGAGGTTTGGCAAGGGAAGGCTCCCAAGTTGTCTTTCCTCAAGATCTAGGGGTGCGATGTTTACGTCAAGTGGATGCTTGGTGATAAACTCGAATCCAAGGCAGATAAGTGTGTCTTTGTAGGGTACCCCAAAGGTACTATGGGGTACTACTTCTATAAACCCGGAGAGAACAAAGTTTTTGTTGCTCGAGGTGGGGTTTGTAGGGTTTTGGAGCGTTCTTTAACATCGAGATAGCGGAAACATTTAACAAAAGCAACTCCAAACCTTGTCCAAGAACATGAACCATTAAATCCCAAGGCAAAATCTATTCCACAAGAAATTTACCTTTGAGTCTTTGTTGAATCGATAAAGAAGAACTTTGTGATATTCTTCTCTAGAGAAAGTCCACACCAAGGGGATTATCTTCAAGATCCTACACTTAATGACTACTAGAACAATTAAGTGAAGAACAAGAGAGCAAAAGAAAGAGAGAGCAATAGGGGTGGCCGGCCAAGGAGAGAGAGAGAGGGAATGTGAGTTATGAGAGTGTGTGATTAATTACAAGATATTTCTCTACTTCATCAACTCAAAAGCATCGGTCTAAAAGGTGATGGTATGGGCTTAAAGGTGTCATTACCCATACCCCTTAAATCACTCACCTCTTAATCAACAATCACCAATTAAGCATGGTGTGTTGTGGCCCCACCCTTGGACCCACCAAAGTGGCCGGCCATGTTGGGCTTGTTGGGCCCAAAATGGGCCCTTGTTGGGCCGGTCACGTGACCTCGTGGGTCGAGCCCAATGGGCTCGCCCATGTTGTTTTGTGCCGTGTCCAAAAGTCGCCCGACCCTTTTTGTCGTTACTTATCAAACAAAGTCCGACGCGACATTGACGAAAAATCTCAGTTTTCTCGATTCGATAATTATTCTCTCAAACCGAACCTATGGCCCAAAACCTTCAGTTTTGTCCATGTATTGCTCCTCAAGAAACGTTAAGGTTTCCTTGTCTCAAGTTATTCGTCTTGTATGTGTGTGACCCTCCAGGCTCATGCCACCGTTGGCAGACCGGCACAAAAGATCTCTCTTGTTCGATCCATCATAAGTGGTCTCTAGTAAGACATTATGATTACCCAAGGTGCATGATGATCGATGATTCGATTTAACCTTGTGCGTACAAGTCACTAACCTATTATCTCTAGATATCCCGATTGATCACAAGGCATAGAGTCGTCATCCTTGTTCAATCAATCATTATTACTTGATATGTGAGCTGGCTGAGAACTGATAACCCGTATCACTGGCATGGCCATGTTCTTTCTCTCAGTCACTCTCGATCAAGAGGCCTTTAACGGATATCTTTCCCATACCGTAGTACGAGGGATAAATCCCTTAGCCGTCTTTCGTGTCACTCATGCAATCCGTTCCGCCACCCAATCATGCCCGTTATTGCAATCCTGTTACGGAAAGTGTTAGGCGCAAGTTAAAGCCGCACGTACATTGCATAGCGATCACAAAGACTCCTTGGTCTAAGGATCTCGTGACAAGCTATCGCATTTGAATATGTTCATGGCTTAATCTACGAAACACTATTCAAAGCGGGTCGTCCGATATCAATCACCTCATGATATCTATGATATGATTCCGAGATCCCTCATCCCTATGACAAGTAGAGCTACGTCATTGAGAACCATCCTCATACTGGTCGCTTCTATTGAAGCGTAAATTGACCAGGGACTCGTTAAGTGTGATTCGTACAGATTTATGGTTCTACTACTTTAGTGGTCATAAATCAGATAATGCTTAACATATTACTTCAACACATAAGTAATATAAAGCCGTTTTATTTATTACAAACGATGATAATTATACATAGATATTTACAGACTACTAGCAATTGGACTAGGGCACAAATATGATATCAGGGTTTTCTTGGAAAGAGAATTCATTTCCAAGAGTCCAAGTAGTAGTTCTGTGCTTCTTCAAGAAATTCGAGAAGACAAAGAACAACCTTTAGAAGATGTTAGAAGTACCCGATGAGGTAAATGATCAGAGTCCCATTCTAACAACAACTCCTGTAGAACCAAGGAGGTCTAAAAAATCTCGTCAAAACCCAGTCAGATATGGCTTCTTAGCCACAGAGGGTAATGACTTGATCGTTGTGGATCAGGATGATCCCGCAACAGTATTCAAAGCCTTGTCCAGCCCCAACTCCAAAGAATGGCGGAATGTCATGGATGTGGAGATGAAGTTCATGAAAGACAATCAGGTTTAGAACTTAGCAGACAGCACACCTAGGATAAAACCTATAGGGTGCAAGTGGATGTTTAAGTTAAAGACATATATGGATGCAAAGCCTCAGAGTTACAAGGCAAGACTGGTTGGAAAAGATTACCGTCAAGTCCAAGGCATGTACTATGATAAGACCTTTTCACCAGTAGCCATGATTAAGTCAATTTGGATGATGTTGGCCATTGCAGCATATTTCGATTACGAGATATGGCAAATGGACGTCAAAACCACATTCCTTAACAAGAATTTGCAGGAGGATGTCTATATGACTCATCCAGAAGGTTTTATCGATCTGGATCATCCCAAAAAGGTGTGTAAGCTGCAACGATCTATTTATGGATTGAAGCAAGGTTCTAGGAGTTGGAACTTACGGTTCGATGAAGCCGTAAAATAGTTCAGGTTTATCAGAAATCCAGATGAACCCTGTATCTACAAGAAGAGTAGTGAGAGTAACATAGTGTTCCTGGTGCTGTATGTTAACTACATACTAGTCATGAGAAATGACGTCCCAACCTTGCTTGAGACCAAATCTTGGTTATGGAAGTGTTTCTCCCTGAAGGACTTAGGAGAGGCCGCTTACATTCTGGGGAAGAGGATCTATAGAGATCGATCCAAGAGAATTTTAGGCTTAAGTCAGGGCACCTATATAGATAAAGTGTTGAGAAGATTCTCAATGCTTGACTCTAAGAAAGGGAACCTCCCAGTAAGACATGACATCAAGCTCAGCAAGAGTTAGTGTCCTAGAACACCTGATGAGCTAAAGAAGATGGAGGTGATACCATATGCTTTGGCAATGGGATCCATTATGTATACCATTATCTGTACGAGGCCTAGCGTATCGTTTGCCCTCAGCTGTGCCAACAGATTTCAGTCTAACCCATGCCAAGATCATTGGATTGCCATCAAGTGACTTTTGGCGATGGAGTCAATGCCAGAATTATCGGGAATGGTAAACTAAAACTCCCAGGTGTTTCATGCTTAAAAGAGGCCCTTCTAGTGGAAGGACTAACAACTAATCTCCTTAGCATTAGTCAATTATGTGACCTTAATTTAACTGTTTACTTTACTCGTAACAATTGTTCTGTGGTCACAGACAATCAAGTCGAGCTTATGCAGGGTAGTCGATCCAACGATAACTGTTATCTATGTACATCCAGTACAAAGAATACAGGCCCAACATGCATGTTTTCCAAAGCTGACGAGGCTCAATTATGGCAAAGTCGACTTGGTCACTTGAACCTGAAAAGCATGAAGAAGGTCATATTTGAGGAAGCAATAAGATGAGTTCCTTCGCTTAAAATAACAGAAGGAAGGATACGTGGTGAATGCCAGATCGGGAAGCAAGTCAAAATGTCTCACACAAGGTTGCAACATTGTACGACATCTCATGTTCTTGAACTGCTCCATATAGACCTAATGGGTCCTATACAAGTAGAAAGTTTGTGAGGAAAAAGATATGTTTTAGTGTGTTTCGATGAGTATTCCAAATATACTTGGGTAGAATTCATTCGTGAAAAGTCTGACACGTTTTCTGTTTTCAAAGCCTTATGTAACAGAATACGTCGAGAACAGGTGAAAACATTGTCAAGATTATCCGACTCCGTGGTGATCATGGGAAGGAATTTGAGAACAGCAGGTTCTCTGAATTTTGTGATGAAGAGGGGATAGCCCATGAGTTCTCGGCTCCTATCACCTCACAACAAAATGGGGTTGTGGAAAGAAAGAACATGACTCTCCAGGAAATGGCCAGAGTCATGCTTCTCGCAAAAGATTTGCCTACACACTTTTGGGCTGAAGCACTCAGTACCGCTTGTCATATTCAGAGAAGAGTGAGTATTCAACCAGGTATGAAAACTACATCTTATGAAATATGGAGGGGGAGAAAGCCCAACCTCAAATACTTTCGTATCTTTGGCTCAACATGTTACATCTTAGCAGGCAGTGACCCTAGGAAGAAATTTGATCTGAAAAGTGATGAAGGGATATTTATGGGATATTCTCGAAATAGCAGAGCATACCGTGTATTCAACAAATGAACAAAAACTATGATGGAGTCCATAAATGTGGTCATAAACGATACCAATCTAATATAAATGTAACTAATGATGTTGAATCACAGGATGTCAAGTCAGATGTCGCAGACAAGGAAACAGATAAAGTCAGTGACATCAGTTCAGACAATGAAGCTACTTCAGTACCAGACCAGCGGATCCTATCCAGAAAGGTACAAAAAGATCATACAGTGTGAAATTCTGATTCGTAGCCGAGTCAAGAAGTCAATCACAAAGTCGTAACTTGTGGATGGACTACTTGCCTAAATTGCCGACTGTAGTAAATAACAAGCAGATAATAATAACGACACCAGAGATGATTACCCAGTTCGGTGACTCCGCACCTACGTCTGGGGGCACTTTGCCAGTGGAAAGGTTTTCACTATAAGGTAGTCAATAGTACAACTTCAAGCACCAACTAGCTATCACACAAGCTATTGTCCTAAGCTACTATAGATCTCACCGTGAACAACCTCGACCAAGGGCCTCTCCCCCTGTCTTTGAGATCCTCTCAATTCCACCCTTCGAGCAAGCGCCTATGCTCGGTGTCGTAGCCTTCTTTGAAGGATTTGTGAATCTTCAATCACGAACACAAGAACCCTAACCGATCAAGCACTCAGTCTTCTCGACTTGATGTTTGATCGGAGCAAAGCCGTTCTAGCAAATCTAATCAGCTTCTCAACACGCCAATGGTGCCCGGTTAAGAGCTCTGAGAAATCTTGCAATTTTAGAACAAGAATGGATGATCTGCTAATGGGAAGCCCAAGGCTTTTTATAGCAGCTCACATTTCTAAACCTTCCCGGATTAGGAATAGAAAGTTTTAGACTTCCTGAATAAATTAGGCAAGTTGTTGCTGCCTTTAATGACAGCTGGAAGTCGTCTTGCTTATTCGAACTTCCTGAATAAATCAGGCAAGCAGAGTTGCCACCTTTGCTGTCGTGTTAGTGACAGCTGGAAGTCTCCTGGCTTTGTCGACGTCATTCTCTTGCGCTCCAAGTCTTCGTCTAAATAGGAAAGCTTCAGACTTTCCTAATCTGGATTGTAATTAGTCGCTCCACATTTCATGTAACATGTTGCACCGACTTCTTACTTTTGCGCTAAAAAATTATGCCAACACTTAAACGTAGCAACAATCTCCCCCTTTGGCAATTTTTTAGGCAAACACATTTTTAGGCACATCGTTCATCTTGTGGTAGTTACGCACAGCAAGCGATGCGACCAAACACCTGTTTAAGTGTATCGTCATCTTGTGGCAGTTACGCACAGCAAGCGATGCGACTTCTGGTGTGGCTTCTGGTTCGTCTTCTGGAGCGGCGACTTTTGTGCGCAACTTCTAGCGTATCCTATCTATCTCCCCCTGTTTGTCTAACAATATTGCCAAAGGCAATCATACAATGAAATTCGACTAACAGCAGGGTATAAACCAGCTCAAACATGAGCAAATAAGTCAGCTGAAACATGAGCAAAATATCCCAAAATAAAAACAAGTGTCATAATGTGCAGGAAATTAACTCGGACATTCCCCGAGGATTTAAGAGTGTGTTTGGAACAAGTTTTCATAGTAAATCAGAGAAATATTTAAAATGAGGTGGAGTCATCAACATCATCTTCAACAGGAGCAGAGCGGAAGTCATTGAGAAGAGCTTCACAAGCAGTTTTGCGGGTCGTTAGAACAGCATTTGACTTCTCCAAGTCATTGATCATCTCCACCAACTCTTCCTCCATCCTGGTGCCAAGTGGTCCTGAAGGTCAGGAGCTAGAACCAGCTTCTGATGCTTTGGCCATGGGAGGAGTGAGATCCCTCATATGCTTGCCTTCGAAGTTTTTGAGGCTGATAGCGAGGGGCAGTGGCTTCTTTCCAGGAACATTCGTCTCTCGAACAATGTGAGGACATTGTTGGAGAAGAAGACCGGTGATCAATGATGGAAACCCGATAGGTAGCTTGACAGCGCATGATTTGGCATGTTTGACAAGATGTTCAATGACATATGAGCCAAAATCAAGAGGAGATTGCGTACCTATTTGGTATATGAGTTTAGCCAATTCAGTTTTGATGCTCGACCCGTGAGTGGAAGGCACCCAATTTGCCAAGCCAATGCGGTACAGAATTGAATATTTGGCAGTAAGCTCAGCAGCCGCAATGGTGTCCTTGAAGGGCCAGACCTTCTTCAGTCCTCCAGTGATCTCAACCGCTACTTTGTTCAAGTGCGGGACTTCTGGGTCCTCTCTGCCTAGATAAGCATTGATAGTCGTGGCAGATATTCCGAAGCATTCTCCCCGAACAAATACCTTCCTGTACTCCGCATCTTCTGGGTCATTAAACTCACTTGAGAGGTTGACAATGAACTCTTTGACCAGCGCTGGGTAGAATGGCCCGATGTTTATGACCGTATTGGTCAGGCCTAAGCTTCAGAGGAGTTCCACAATTGTGTTCATCCCCTAAGCTTCTGTGGAGAGCTCTCTCTCTGGATAGATGTTGCGCTGGTACACAAACTGCCATTTGACCGCGTTGTCTACAGAGTGGAACGAGACATTATCTGTAGGAGCCTTAGGAACATTTTTGGGGAGTTTCAGGCCTCCCATTAACTTTTTTTTACCCGTGGAAGTATGACACGGGTTTCTTTTTCTTCAGACTCCTCTTCTTCTGGAGCAGAAGTTGCTACTGAAGTCAATGACTTCCCTCTAGACTTCTTTAGTGGTTTAGAAGCCGATGCTCCTCCTTTCTCTGTTGTTTTTCTTTTTGGGGTTAATCTCCTTGGTATTTGGGGTTCTTCTTCTTCATCGACCAACCTTCTTGTTGGTAGCTTCCTTCTCTCAAGCCTTTTAGGCACAGCTTCTTCTTCCATGGTCTCTGCTGTATCTCCTTCTTCTATACTGCCACTATTCTCTACAGGTTGAGCAACTTCTGGGATAACTTCAGTATCTTCATTCATCCTTGGATCACTGTCCTGGGCAACAAGTGGACTGTCGGCTTTTCACAAGGCTTCTTTTGGTGGGGACTTCTCTGGCGCAGGAGCAGATTTTTGGGGGCTAGATTTATCTCCACGGACGGCACCATGGATCTCAGGGGCGAGAGTTCCTTGAGCCTCTTCAGACACCTCTTTGTCTACAAGGTTTACTATAGAAGGGGTAGTAGGAGTACCTTGTAGGAGCGTCTGCGAAGTGTGAGAGCCTTCCTCTTCTAGGTTAGCAGATTTTTCCTTCTCTACAGTGGAGGTAATCGCCTCCATTGGAGCATCCTGAGGTTTCGCCGAACCTTCGCCCGGGAGATTTCTTCCACGAATCTTCACTCCGTATTTGTTCGTTGTTGATTTTGAGGCCGACAACTTCTTGGCAATCACTTTGGCCCTCATCTTTGCTCATAGTGTCTTGGAGGTAGATGGTATGCGTCCACTTCGGGTACCAAGCATTTGACAGAGGACTTGATCGGTATTGATTTTGAGAGAAAGAACAACTGCTATAGATTGCAGATTTGTTTTTGTTTTTCGTGGTGCTTTAGCGGTTTTGGGAAGGTGGAGGGGATGTACAGGCTTTTTCTACGGAAGTTGAAGGGGGTTGAGAGCCGATTGGTTTGTCGTCAGTTTTTTCAATCATTCCCCTTTTTGAATTTTTAATTAAATTTCAACTGGGCTTTTGATAATGAAATTTGGGCCCGGCTTGATTTTGTGGACCCTGGTTTGTCCTGAGAGAGAGAATAAAAATCAACTAAAAGCTCTCCCTCTTCTTTCTTGACTTCTGGTTATTCCAGACAGCAAAATCCAAGGGATGACCTCAGACTTTCAAAGTTGTTAGCATCTAATGCCTTTGTAAAGATGTCAGCGACTTGTTTCTCAGTGGGTAAGTACTCAAGCTTTATCTTCTTGTCTTCTACAAGTTCTCGAATAAAGTGATGTCTGATATCAATATGCTTTGTTTTTCTATGTTGCACTGGGTTTTTCGAGATATTGATTGCACTGATGTTGTCACAGAACAAAGTCATGACTTCTTGCTTGACTTCATACTCTGCCAACATTTGTTTCATCCAAAGAAGCTGAGTACTGCTACTTCCGGCTGCAATATATTCGGACTCAGCAGTAGACAAAGCAATGCATTTTTGCTTTTTGCTGAACCAAGATACAAGATTGTTCCCTAGGTAGAAACAACCTCCATAGGTACTTCTTCGATCTTGTGTGCTTCCCGCCCAGTCAGCATCACAATATCCAACAAGAGTAGGAGAGGTATCAAAGGAATATAGCAAGCCCAATTCAGAGGTTCCCGAGATGTACCTTATGATCCTCTTGGCATGAGCTAAGTGACTGACTTTTGGATTGGCTTGATATCGAGCACAGACTCCCACGGAGTAAGCGATGTCGGGTCGACTTGCTGTTAGATAGAGAAGACTTCCTATTATGCTTCGACAAAGGCTTTGATCAACTTGTTCTCCCATCTCGTCCTTTGTGCATTTGACATGTGTGGCAATAGGAGTTCTTTTGTGAGAGACCTTTTCTAACCCGAACTTCTTCACAATGTTCTTTGTATATTTTCTTTGGGAGATAAATATTCCAACTGTCATTTTTTTGATCTGGAAGCCTAGAAGTATGTGAGCTCACCGGCCATACTCATCTCAAACTCAGACTGCATATGTTGTACGAAACGTTCCACCATCTTGTCTGACTTTCCTCCAAATACAATGTCGTCGACATATATTTGAGCGATCATGATGTCCCTACCTTCTTTCTTCACAAAGAGAGTTTTGTCTACTCCCCCTCGAATATAGCCATTCTGTACAAGGAATTGGGTAAGACGTTCATACCATGCTCGTGGAGCTTGTTTGAGACCGTAGAGGGCTTTCTTGAGTTTGTAGACATGATGAGGAGAGTCATGGTCTTCTAATCCCTTTGGTTGAGCAACATAAACTTCTTCGTTGAGATTTCCATTAAGGAAGGCACTTCTTTACATCCATCTGATAGAGTTTGAAACGCAAATGACATGGTATGCCGAGAAGAAGTCGTATGGCTTCCAGTCTGGTTACCGGAGCAAAATTTCTTCGAAGTCAACTCCTTCTACTTGTGTGTACCCCTGAACCACCAGTCTTGCTTTGTTTCGAGTGATGTTTCCTTGCTCGTCAGTCTTGTTTTTGAATATCCACTTTGTCCAGATGATATTGACATTGTTTGGCTTGGGTACTAATTCCCAGACTTCATTCCTTGCAAATTGAACCAATTCTTCTTGCATGGCGCAGACCCAGTACTTATCATTGATAGCTTCTTGTATATTTTTTGGCTCAATTTTAGAAATAAAGCAAATGTTACCTATCATCTCTTTGTAGTCTATAGGTGCCTTTTGTCGAGTCTGCACTCCTTCATTGATGTCTCCTATCATATCCTTGGATGGGTGATTCTTCTGAATTCTTCTTGACGGAGCTCTCTGTTCTATGGGAGATGCCTCTTTGTCCGAGATGATTGGGTTTTCGTCTTCAGATTCTTTGTTGCGCTCCTCGCCTCTGACTTCTGGTCTGACTTCTCCTCTGACTTCTGGTCTGACTTCTCCTGAGAGATTTAGGACTTCTTTATCCTCGTCACTAGGTTGCTCGTTACTGTCATTGATCACGACATTGATGGATTCCATGATAGTCCGGGTGCGTTTGTTGAATATATAAAAAGCCCAACTATTTCTGGAGTATCCAAGGAAGATGCCTTCATCGCTTTTAGGATCAAGTTTGCGTCGAGGTTCCCTATCTGGAAGTATGTAGCAGATCGATCAAAAGACATGGAAGTATTTGACATTAGGCTTCCTCCCCCTCCATATTTCATAAAGAGTGAGCGATGTTCCAGGGCGGAGGGTCACTCTATTATGAATATGACAAGTCGTATTCAAAGCTTCAGCCCAGAAGTGCTGCAGGATGTCTTTGGCTAGCATCATGACTCTTGCCATTTCTTGAAGAGTGCTATTTTTTCTTTCAACGATCCCGTTTTGCTGAGGAGTGATGGGAGCAGAAAATTCGTGTGCAATTCCTTCAGCATCACAAAAATTTGCGAAGCTGATGTTTTCAAACTCCTTTCCATGATCACTTCGAAGTCGGACGACTTTTCCAATGGCTTCTCCTTTTTCTCGTTGAACTCTCCGACATAGGGCTTCAAAGACTGAGAAGGTGTCTGACTTTTCTCTAATAAATTCTACCCAGGTGTACCTCGAGAAGTCGTCTACATAGACAAATATGTACTTCTTCCCTCCTAGACTTTCTACTTGCATAAGTCCCATAAGGTCAACAGGAAGAAATTCTAGGACACGAGAAGTAGTAAGATGTTGTACCTTCTTGTGTGACGTCTTAACTTGTTTCCCAATCTGGCATTCTCCACAAATTTTTCCTTCAATGATCTTGAGGTTGGGAACTCCAATGATCGCCTTTTCAGAGAGATTCTTTTGCATCCTCCTCAAATTGATGTGATCGAGTTTTTGATGCCATAGCTTCGTCTCTTGAGCTTTGGATAAAAGGCACTTGGTTGGCAAGGTTGTGACTGTTGGAGACCATAGATAACAGTTATCAAGAGACATGTGACCTGTCATGACTTCCTTCTGGTGTTCGTCCATGACAGTGCACTTGTCACGAGTGAAGTTGACATCCAGATTCAGATCGCATATTTGACTGATGCTGATGAGGTTGGTTGTGAGACCTTCTACCAGTAGAGCCTCTTTCAGGCATGGTGAGTTGGGAAGGTTGAGTTTTCCTTTCCCGAGTACTCTAGCTTTTACTCCATCTCCAAAAGTGACGAAGCTATTAGTGCAAGGTATTAAAGTGACCAAGAATGAGCTATTACCAGTCATATGTCGAGAGGATCCACTATCAAAGTACCAATCATTGCTGGTTGAAGCCTTTAGAGCGGTGTAAGCAATATTTGCTCGATAGTTCACCTCCTTGACTCGCCATTCCTTTCGTGGTTGTGCTTTCATGATGGTGGTCCTTTGCTTAACGAAGCTCCTTCCATATAGGCGATAGCAGAAAGGTCGAATATGACCTCTTCGTCCACAGTCATGATGCTAGCCAGTTATGTCTTATGTTCTGTGTCTTTGAAGCGACCAGGGTATGAAGCTTTTTGGTCGGTTGGTCAGGTGTGAAGTTAGTAGACTTCTGGCGAGGCTTGTGGGTGACGACCTTCTGAGGAACGAAGACAGTGTGTGATGATGAAGCTTCTTTCGAATATCCAAGACCTTCCATATTTCTAGCTGGTTTTCCAATTGAGAGAATTTGGTCTAGAGTGTCGGTGCTTGGATTGATCATCTTTACCGACTTGGTGACTTGTTCTAACTCGCTTCTTAATCGAGCCACTTCCTTTTTCAGATCAACAGTAGTTTCGAGAAATCGTGACTTGTCTTCATTAATTGAAAGAATGAGAGCATTATGTTTTTCGATGTAAGCGTTGTTGAGTATCTCATCAGATAGCTCGTCATTAGAGTTATACTTCTTTGAATTCTTGGATGGTTGATCTATTGTGGAGGCAGTAAAAGCAACGTAGTTACTTGTATGCTAAGAGTCACTGTCTTCCTCATCTTCATCGTCAGTTAGAGAGGCATTGAATCCCTTCTTCTGCTTCTTTAAGAAGTTAGGACATTCTTTCTGCATGTGTCCATACCCCTCACATTTAAAGCACTGAACTCCTTTTCCTGATCGTTCTCCTCGTCTACCATCGCTATTTGTGCTTTCGAGCTTCTAGAACTTGTGTTGCGGCTTGTCTCTGACTTCTCGGGTGACATTCCGTCCTGTCATCTGGTTGAATCTTTTCATGACTTTATTGTAGTTTTTGGTCAGCATAGCGATAGTTTCGTCAATGTCACTGTCCGAATCAGAGCACACCAAGTTCTTCTGCTTTTGGACAGAACTTTTGAAAGCAACTCCTTTGTGCTTCTTCTCGATTAGCGGTAGGGAGAGCTCGAAAGTCATTAGGGATCCCATGAGTTCATCAAACTTCAGCGTCTTCAAGTCATGAACTTCTTCGATGGCTGTAATCTTCATCTTGAATCTGGGACTTAGGGCTCTCAGCGTTTTTCTGACCAAATCTTCATCAGTCATAGGTTTGCCAAGTGAATATGATTCATTGGCTAGATCCTTGATGCGCACATTAAACCCAGCTATGGTTTCGTCTTCATTCATGGTAAGGGCCTCAAAGTTGGTCGTGAGGTACTGTAACTTTTGCTCTCTGGCTTTGGAAGTACCCTCATAAGCAACAGCAAGAGTGTCCCAAGAAATTTTGGCACTTGTGCACGTGTTTATAAATCGAAACACATTCTTGTCTACTCCATTAAATATAGCATTGAGTGCACGAGAATTACCTTGGGCGGCTTCATCTTCTTCCGCGCTCCACTATTTTTCTAGTTTGATGCTGGTTTGATTTCCTTGAGCATCAGCCTAGTGAGGTTCCTAGTGAGGTTCCTCCCAGGTTTTGCTGTCGAGAGACTTCAAAAAGGCACACATCCGTGCTTTCCAGTACCCATAGTTTGTTCCGTCGAGCACTGGTGGTCGATTGACAGATCCTCCTTCCTTTGAATCCATATTAGCTACTCAGAATTTTGCAGGAAAATCACCTAAGAGATAAGGTGCCTCCTCTGATACCAATTGAAATTCTGATTCGTAGCCGAGTCAAGAAGTCGATCACAAAGTCGTAACTTGTGGATCGACTACTTTCCTAAATTGCCGACTATAGTAAATAACAAGAAGATAATAATAACGACACCAGAGATGATTACCCAGTTCGGTGACTCCGCACCTACGTCTGAGGGCACTTTGCCAGTGGAAAGGTTTTCACTATAAGGTAGTCAATAGTACAACTTCAAGCACCAACAAGCTATCACACAAGCTATTGTCCTAAGCTACTATAGATCTCACCGTGAACAACCTCGACCAAGGGCCTCTCCCCCTGTCTTTGAGATCCTCTCAATTCCACCCTTCGAGCAAGCGCCTATGCTCGGTGTCGTAGTCTTCTTTGAAGGATTTGTGAATCTTCAATCACGAACACAAGAACCCTAACCGATCAAGCACTCAATCTTTTCGACTTGATGTTTGATCGGAGCAAAGCCGTTCTAGTAAATCTAATCAGCCTCTCAACACGCCAATGGTGCACGGTTAAGAGCTCTGAGAAATCTTGCAATTTTAGAACAAGAACGGATGATCTGCTAATGGGAAGCCCAAGGCTTTTTATAGCAGTTCACATTCCTAAACTTTCCCGGATTAGGAAAAGGAAGTTTCAGACTTCCTGAATAAATCAGGCAAGTCGTTGCCGCCTTTAATGACAGCCGGAAGTCGTCTTGCTTATTCGGACTTCCTGAATAAATCAGGCAAGCAGAGTTGCCGCCTTTGCCGTCGTGTCAGTGACAGCTGGAAGTCGCCTGGCTTTGTCGACGTCATTCTCTTGCGCTCCAAGTCTTTGTCTAAATAGGAAAGCTTCAGACTTTCCTAATCTGGATTGTAATTAGTCGCTCCACATGTCATGTAACATGTTGCACCGACTTCTTACTTTTGCGCTAAAAAATTATGCCAACACTTAAACGTACCAACACAGTGCAAGGAGTAATTGGAAACCTTGAAGACGGAGTTCGTACTAGGCAAAAAACCTCCTATTAACTACCAATACATGATTGGGAATGTCTGTTTTGTGTCCAAAATAGAGCCCAAAAACGTCCAAGAAGCTATCAATGATGAATATTGGATTAACTCCATGCAAGAGGATCTTGGTCAGTTCAACAGAAATGAAGTTTGGGAGCTAGTTCCCAAACCGGACAATGTCAATATAATAGGCACAAAGTGGGTCTTCAAGAACAAGACGGATGAGCATGGGAACATCTCGCGCAACAAAGCAAGATTGGTGGCTCAAGAGTACACTCAGGAACAAGACGGCGCGAGTAGCAAGACTTGAAGCTATAAGATTTCTATTGGGAATTGCTTGTCACCTTAAATTCAAACTTTACGAGATGGATTTAAAGAGTGCGTTTCTCAACGGGCATCTAAATGATGAAGTGTAAATAGCCCAGCCTAAAGGATTTGTTGATCCAAACGCTCCAAGCCATGTCTACAAACTCAAGAAAGCTTTATATGGGTCAAAACAAGCTCCCCGTGCCTGGTATGAAAGACTAATTCAATTTCTTATGTCTAATGGATACATCAGGGGAGGGGTTGATCGGACATTGTTCGTAAAGAAAGAAGGACACTACATCATGATAGCTCAAATTTATGTAGATGATATTGTGTTTGGAGGGATGTCTACCAAGATGGTGGAACAATTTGTGAGACATATGCAGTCTGAATTTGAAATGAGCATGGTGGGAGAGTTAAACTATTTCTTGGGATTCCCGATTAAGTAGATGAAGGATGAAATTTTTATATCCCAACGCAAGTATGAAGTGAATCTAGTAAAAAAGTTCGGACTAGAAAAGGCTTCGCACAAATGGAAACCCATTGCTACAACTACCAAAATAACTAGAGAAGGAGGAAATTCAATAGATCATAGCCTATACAGAAGCATTATTGGGAGTCTATTATATCTCACTGGTAGTCGCATTGACATGGCATTTTCAATAGGAATTTGTGCCAGACATCAAGCTGATCCAAAGGTTAGTCATTTGACTCAAGCTAAGAGAATTCTGAGGTATGTCTCTGGAACTGCTAACCTGGGTTTACTATATTCATTTGACACATCATTAGATTTGGTTGGATATTGTGATGCTGACTGGGCAGGGAGTACAACCGACCGAAGAAACACATCTGGAGGATGCTTCTACTTAGGCTATAACCAAATCTCATGGTTTAGAAAGAAGCATAACTGTGTAGCTCTCTCCACGTCTGAATCAGAATACATAGATGTTGGAAGTCGTTGTGCCCAACTGTTGTGGATGAAACAAATGTTGTTGGAGTATGATGTCCATCAAGATGTCACTACATTGTTCTGTGACAATGTCAGTGCGATCAATATATCTAAGAATCCAGTGCAACACTAAAAAACAAAGCACATAGATATTCGACACCACTTTATAAGAGATCTAGTGGAAGAAAAGAAGATCCAGATCGAGTATATTCCTACAAAAAGGCAATAGGCTGATATATTTTTAAAGCCTCTAGACACAAAAAGATTTGAAAGACTTCGATCATCGCTAGGGCTTTGCTCAGTCGAGTATTTATCTACTGCCTAAAAGCAAGAAACAGGGAGTAGTGGATCAAGATGTTTGTGATCCATGTTGCGTAGTGGGTCGGCCTTTACTCAAGCCCACAAGACAGCTGTATCCTAAGTTAATCTCCAATCAGGAAAAGGGAAAGCATCATTAACTCCACAAGATTCACAAAAGATCTCCCTATATTCTCGCTCCAATCTCAAAAACCCTACATATTCCTTCTCAATTTTTTTTTCTTTCCTTTCTTTCTCTAACTAATCTCCCTCCCAAAAGTTGTGCAGTGTTTGCACTAATCGCTGCAAACAAAATTCTCTTGCAATCATGGTGAGAATGAGAAGTTGAAGGGTTGCAGTAAATTTCGCCAAGAAAAAGGCACTAAGACTCAAATCTGTGTCTCATTCTCAATCAAGTTCGGAAAAGAAGTTGGAGACCAACAAGCATGGAGTCAAAGTTCGAGGCTTCCGCTCCAAGCTCTCCAAGAAGGGCATTGCAATCTCGGAGCCACCCGAGGCCCCAATTGTTCAGACAAATGTTGCAGCAGAAGAAGACACTCCCGTGGAGGCTCTAATCAGACCCATGCAAGGTACCTTTGTATCCTCTTCTCTCCAAAACCCTAAATCGGGTGTTTCACGTATGTCTCCTATTCAAGATTCAACTGTTACGGGTTTGGGCAGTAATGAAATACCTGGGGAAGTGCTAAAGGTGACACCTTTAAGAACTATTTTTCCAAACAAAGAGGTCGGCCCTGATGTCTCCAAGGAGGGGCAGAAAGTTGTTCCAGAAGCTTCTGAGTTGCCCAAAGAAGCCAATGAAGATCCAAGTCAGTATCTCAACAGCACTGAGAACACTCCGGAAGGAGTTCCTGGAGACGCTGAGGTTGCAAAACGTGAAGTTCAGAAGATGATGCCCGATGTTAGTAATGTGTGTGGTAGGAGGTCATGGCCTGATAAGGAAAAAATGTTATCATCTTTTCTCAACTCAAAGTACTCAGTCCTCTTCAGAGTTGGAATTGCTAATGGGGCACCCTCGTCTCACAGTTCCAGCATCTCCCAAGAACTCGCACGCCTCATCTATCAAATAGATACGCGGTCTGTTTTTTATTTTGGAAATTTTGTGATTGACCATCTGAGCAAGCATGCCAACTCTTTTTCTGTGAAAATGCTTATTGGGTTCTTGTCGCTTATAACCGGTATTATTCTGAGTCAACATCCCAAATTGATTCTTAAGTTTGATGTTGTTGGGAAGAAACCCGCTGCTCTTTCTTTCAGCCCAAAGTTATTTGAAGGGCCACATGTCAGAGACATTGTTCGTCTCTCTATGGAGTCTTCAAGATTTGCTACTGCAACAGGAGATGTCCACAAGGATGTTGAGAGGGAGCTTCAAGAAGAAATCTCTTTCCTAGAAAAAACCATCGATGCCATGGTTCACAGGAAGACCATCTGTGAAGGTTTGCTCCATAATGTTCAGCAGGCGAGGAAAGGAAAAGGCAGGGCTGCTGAAGTTTGTGAGGAGGAGGACGAGGAATCCAGCTCATAGAGCATTTAGCTCTGGTTCACTATGTTATTATAGTTTTTAAAGACTTTTATTTTAGCTGGATATTTGTTAACTCTTAAATACTCGAGGTCTGTCCGAGGGTACTTTTGGGTGTTCTGTGTTGATCTCTGCACTAGCACTTTGGTTATCTACCTCATTCCGGTTTCTTTTTGAAGTTTACGTCTGTTATGATTTATGATTGCATATAAGTTTTGGCATATTTTTGAGGCAATCAGGGGGAGAAAAGTTCACATGTGGAGGCAAGTATCTGAACGTTTTAAGAGACGACTTTCTTGAGTTTCCTTATTTAGAAGATCTTTCAATCAAAGTATGATACGATCTGATTTAGCTGCTCACTAGCATAAGGAAACTTGGATAAGGCGTATCAGGATGGCGCTATTCAAGATCTTTTTGGGAAACCCTGAAAGACGATTTGTTCATATTCTATAAAAGGTCGTCGGCCTCGCCCTTAGAAGGTGATGCTTTGGTAGAGTATCTTTGTGCTAAGTATTTAGAGTCCCAAGCATGTCGGACTAGCGTGTTGGGAGCTGAATGCTTTGACAAAGATTTACTCTTGTGTGTTCAATCAATATTCTCACGAATGATTGTTTGACTTATCTGGGTCATAATCGCACGATTGAAGATACGTGCATCCTGTGAAAAACCAAGAACATACCCAAGCAACTGAAGCGTGCTTGAAGAGTGGATTCAGGCGAGGAGCTCGAAGACAGGGGGAGACCCTAGGTTAACTTGCAACTAGTAATAATAGCATAAAGCTTAGATTTGTATGATAATCTTAGAAGGCTTGTATGTTTGATTGATTACATCATAATGAAACTTGTTCACTAGTAGAGTGCCTTCAGACGTAGGTGACGTTGCACCGAACTGGGTAACAAACTTTTGTGTCGTTTTTACGCTTTGTCCGTTTTATTGTTTAGTGACTGTGCACTAGCAAAAGTCTCTCATTTAGTCGGAACATTGTGATAGACATCTTGCGTTTAATCAGAATTTCAAATTATAATATCACAAATTTCTCAATAGATGAAATTTTGAGAAAGCTCATTGATTGTTATACCGTTACTACATTTGATTTTTGGGAAAATCACTAACTTGCTTCGTAACAAAAGCTCAAAGTTCGAAAGATGATTATATATTCTCAAAAAAAAATTATTATTTTTGTTTATTAAATACTAGGGTAAGGCAACATTAACTAGACACATATATACTGTTAAACATGAGAAAAATAGACAAATTTATGGTTAACTATACTTAATTTTCATTTATTGACACCAATTTAAATTTTGTCTCTAACAACTACACCTATATGTATCTTATAGTGTTAGAGTATGAACGGAAAATTTCAAAATGTATATTAAAAAGACACAAATGTCTTTGGAAAGTTCTTCAACTCAAAAATCATGTCATCATGTTTTCGGGTTCCCAGAGCTGTCTAACTCCTCCTCCGCCGCCACCTGCAACAAAACATCATGTTGGGAGAAAAACGAATCTAATAAAATAATTAGATGCAGCGGAATTAAATAATTCTCCCTACCTGTGCAAATCTCGTAGGAATCTATCAAGCAAAGCAAATCAAGCAAGCTAATAAAATATAGCAAACAAGAACACAATAGGCACGCACAATTTTAGCGTGGAAAACCTCCTCAAGGCGAGAGAGGAAAAAACCACGGGACCCTCGAGGCCGCTTAATCTCCACTATCAATATAATGGGTACAACGAGTTCTCTCTAAATACAATTAGAGGATCACAATATCTCAAGATTAACCAATCTTGGCTCAAACCACAATTACAAGAAAGAGTAGAGAAACTTTACCGAATCGATGGTGCACGATCAGAAAATCGTATCAAATCACTCGGACCTCCAAACGCAAATTCCAATGGTCAGAATGTAGTACCACGTCTTCTGAACACCTTGTCCAAAAATCAGCACGATCCAACGGTGGATCAACCTCCGATCGGACTCGAGAACCTTGCTGGTCGGCCTAGAAAGTAGCAGAAAATTCTAACTACATGGGTTTTGGGCCTCCACTTATTTAATAAAGGCCTAACAAATCTCCCCCTTATTCAACTAAGTGGAGGGCATCGCCATCCCGGCGATCTTTCGACAAACATCAAGCTTCTCCCTTGGTAAGGCTTTCGTGAACATATCGGAACCATTATAATCTGTGTGGATTTTCTCAATCTCAAACAACTTGTCTTCAAGTGCATCTCTGAGCCAATGGTATCTCACATCAATATGTTTCGACTTTGCATGAAACGTAGAATTCTTACTCAAGTGAATCGCGCTTTGGTTATCACAGTAAACCACATAGCGCTGCTGCTTGAAACCGAGCTCCCCTATGAATCTCTTCATCCACAACAACTCTTTACATGCTTCAGTTGTTGCGATATATTCAGCTTCTGTAGAAGAAAGTGCAACACACTTTTGTAGCCTTGACTGCCAAGAAACTGCTCCACCTGCAAATGTCATTAAATAGCCTAAGGTGGATTTTCTGCTATCAACATCTCCTGCCATATCTGAATCAGAGTAGCTAACCAGCACTGGTTCTCCACTTCCAAAAGTGAGTCTGTAATTAGAGGTACCTCGGAGATATCTCATAATCCATTTGACTGCATCCCAATGCTCTCTACCCGGATTTGACAGAAAACGGCTCACAACACCAACTGCATGAGCTATGTCAGGCCTTGTACACACCATTGCGTACATCAAACTTCCTACTGCTGAGGCATACAGAACTATATCCATGTCATCCATCTCCTTCTCTGTAGAAGGGCTCTGTCGTGTGCTTAGCTTAAAGTGAGTAGCAAGAGGAGAGCTCACCACTTTAGCCTTGTCCATATTGAACCTTTGCAACACATTTTCAATATATCGCTCTTGTGACATATGCAACTTCTTCGCAACTCTATCGCGAGTAATTCAGATCCCAAGAATAGTCTTCGCAGGACCCAAGTCCTTCATTGAAAAAACCTGACTCAACTGTTTCTTCAATCTCTCAACTCTGGAGACATTCTTGCCAACAATCAGCATATCATTAACATATAGCAATAGTATGATAAAATCATCATCAGAGAATTTCTGCACAAAAACACAGTGGTCATATTTCGTCTTTTGGTAGCCTTGCTCACCCATGACTAACTCAAACTTCTTGTACCACTGCCTTGGTGCTTGCTTCAAACCATACAAGCTTTTCTGAAGCTTGCACACATAATCCTCTTTTCCCTTTACTTTGAAGCCCTCTGGCTGCTCCATATAAATCTCCTTATCTAAGTCACCATGGAGAAATGCAGTCTTCACATCCATCTGCTCAACCTCCAAATCAAGACTAGCTGCTAAACCAAGAACCACCCGAATGGATGACATCTTAACAATAGGAGAATATATTTCATCAAAGTCAATACCTTTCCTCTGGCTGAAACCCTTGACGACCAATCTAGCTTTGTATCGGGGACGTGAAGTATTTTCTTCTTGTTTCACTCTGTAAACCCACTTGTTCTTCAAAGCTCTTTTGCCTTTCGGCAACTTCACCAACTCATAAGTATGATTCTCATGCAATGATTTCATCTCATCTTGCATGGCTTCAACCCACTCCTTCTTGTTCTCATCTTCAAGGGCTTCACTGTAACTTTCGGGTTCTCCCCTGTCAGATACTAACACATACTCATCAGCTGAGTACCTTGTAGACGGTTGTCGATCTCTAGAAGATCTCCTAAGTGGAACAACTGGTGGAACATCTGGTACTGGCAACTGCTCATGAACTTCATTATCCATCTCTACCTCTGTAGGAGCATCAACATCACCTGCACCCTGGTGGTCATCACGAACTTCATCTTCAACTTGACTTGGCACAACTGTAGAAGGAACTATATCAAAATCAATCAAGTCAGTTATAAATTGCGGAGCACTTTCTTCAAACTTCGCAATATCTTTGATGTCATGATTCTCCATAAATACCACATCGCGGCTTGTGATAAGTTTCTTCTGCACCGGATCATAAAATTTGTACCCAAACTCATCCTCGCCATAACCGATGAATATGCACGGTCTAGTCTTCACGTCAAGCTTAGATCTTTCATCCTTCATAATATGCACAAATGCCTTGCATCCAAATACCTTTAAGTGGTTGTAGGAGACATCTTTACCTGTCCAAACTCCATTTGGAACATCAAACTCAAGAGGCACACACGGTGTGAGATTCAACACATGAACCACTGTATTCAAAGCCTCACCCCAAAAACATCTTGGTAACCCTTCTTGTGAAAGTAAACATCTCGTCCTTTCAATAAGCGTTCTATTCATCCTCTCAGCTAACCCATTTAGCTAAGGTGTCTTTGGAGGCGTCCTTTGATGTCGAATGCCTTGATCCTTGCAATAATCATCAAAAGAACCACAATACTCACCTCCATTATCGGTTCGCATGCACTTTAACTTCTTCCCAGTATGTCTCCCAACTAGGACATGAAACTGCTTGAAGACACCACACACTTGATCTTTAGTCTTCAAGATATAGGCCCGCACTTTCCTTGAATGATCATCTATAAAAGTCACAAAATAGAGACCACCTCCAAGCGTCTTGGATTTCATAGGACCACAGACATCAGAGTATACTAAATCAAGCATCTCTGGCTTTCTCGAGGGAGGGGATGATTTGAAAGATACTCTAGTTTGCTTGCCGGCCAAGCAATACTCACACTTCTCTAACGGTTCACCTTTCATTCCCGGTAGGAGATTCTTCTTTCCCAAAACCATCATTCCCTTCTCGCTCATGTGACTAAGTCTCTTGTGCCACAATTCAGTTGTACTCTCTTTCTCGACTCCATAAATAATGCCACCACAAACTCTAGCTTGTGTCACGTACAACGAAGCACACTTTTCACCTCTAGCCACGACCATAACACCTTTAGTGAGCTTCCATGAACCACCACCAAAGGTATGATGAAAACCTTCATCATCTAGCTTGCCTACTGATATCAAATTCAAGCGAATGTCAGGGATATGCTTGACATTTTTTAGAATAAGAATTGTACCGTTTTTCGTCTCATCTCCTATGCCAATAGCTTTTGACATGCCTCGATTTCCCATCTTAACATTGCCATAATCACCAGATGTATCAGATGAAAAAAGAACCTTTCGACTTGTAGCATGAATGGAGGCACCGCTATCTACTACCCAACTGGTCTCATCACAAGCCAAGTTAACATCTTCTTCATCACACAAGAGAAGAAACTCTTCGGTAATAGTAGCAAAATCACCGTCATGAATTGCCTTCTTTTCTTTCTCTTTGTCATGTTGGTTGTCTCTCTTGAGCTTTCGGCAATACTTTTTAATATGCCCTTTTAGACCACAGTGATAGCACTCTGCATTGGTATACCGTTTCTTACTCTTGACTCTGCATTGGTATAACCTTGTGACTTTCTCCTCATCTCTTCATTCAGAGCACTCCCCTTAGCCAAATCCATGGTGATCACACCATCTGGAGCTGAGTTAGATAAGGACGTCCTGAACGTCTCCCACGAGTCCGGTAATGTGCCTAGAAGCCACAAACCCTGCACCTCATCATCGAACTTGATACCCATTCCTGCAAGCTGATTAATAATTCCTTGAAAAACATTAAGATGATCTGTCAACGGAGGCCCATCATGATACTTCAAACTCATCATCTGCTTTATCAAGAACAACTTATTATTACCAGTCTTTCGAGCATATAACTGCTCAAGCTTGCTCATAAACTGCGTGCATGTGTCTCTCCACTGACATGATTCAAAATATTATCATCCACCCACTGTCTAATATAGCCACATACTTGACGATGTAATAAATTCCATTCACCATCAGATTTGTTTTCAGGCTTGGCTTCACTGAAAACCGGTAGATAATAATCCTTCACATAAAGAAGACTTTCCATCTTCCCTTTCCAGACATGATAATTTGAACCATTCAGACTAACCATTCTGCTTGTATTAGCCTCCATTATTTAACACAGGATACCGATTAAATAACCAGCCTCTGATACCACTTTGTTGGGAGAAAAACAAATCTAATAGAATAATTAGATGCAGCGGAATTAAATAATTCTCCCCACCTGTGCAAATCTCGTAGGAATCTATCAAGCAAAGCAAATAAAGCAAGCTAATAAAATATAGCAAACAAGAACACAATAGGCACGCACAATTTTAGCGTGGAAAACCTCCTCAAGGCGAGAGAGGAAAAAACCACGGGACCCTCGAGGCCGTTTAATCTCCACTATCAATATAATGGGTACAACGAGTTCTCTCTAAATACAATTAGAGGATCACAATATCTCAAGATTAACCAATCTTGGCTCGAACCACAATTACAAGAAAGAGTAGAGAAACTTTACCGAATCGATGGTGCACGATCAGAAAATCGTATCAAATCACTCGGACCTCCAAACACAAATTCCAACGGTCAGATCGTAGTACCACGTCTTCTAAACACCCTGTCAAAAAATCAGCACGATCCAACGGTGGATCGACCTCTGATCGGACTCGAGAACCTTGCTGGTCGGCCCAGAAATTAGCCGAAAATTCTGCACGAATTTCACTCTATTTCTCTCTTGAATTGGTCTTACTTCCTTCTCTCTATTCCCTCCTATTTATAGGCAAGCAATTAGGGTTTCCTTTTCCATGTAGTATACTAACTACATGGGTTTTGGGCCTCCACTTATTTAATAAAGGCCCAACACATCCTACTTGTCGGCTTCGCCTCCCTCAACCTCTTCACCAGCCAATATGATTAAGGGCAGAGTTAGCTATCCTCCGGGTAGTAAATTGACAAACATCCACAGACCGGAAAAATTAGATGCTAGCAAATAAAATTCATAGACTTTTTTTATGGCAGTGCAAAAATAAAATTCTGCAAAGTTAGGAATTAACAAACCAACTAGACAATTTTTGTAAACACACTACCAGTCAAAATTAATCATAACCAAATACCTACTCAACGGAAAAATCCTCTAAATCATGCAATACAGCTTCACATGTAGGGTTGTAAACGAACCGAGCTTTTAACAAACTGCTCGAGCCCGACTCGTTAAATATTCAGTTCGGACTCGTTATAATCGAGTTCGAGCTCAAGATTAGAATCGTTTAATAAACAAGCCCAAATCGAGTCTAACTTTTTAAACCTCGATAGGTTTGCGAACCGGCCCGTTTGATTTTTATTGAATTATATATTTATGAAATACTTATAAACGAATTAGATAAGCCAAATCAAGTCAAACAAATCTTAAGTTGGTTCATTTATTCTATAATGAATTATTTATCATTTATTTAATTTTTAAGGAATATTTGTATTTAAATTTATCCAGTCCGAATCGAGCCAAGCTCGAGCTCGTTTATTTTATTTCAAGCCAAATTTGAGTTTAGTTGTATAAGCTCGTTCGAGCCTGAGCCGAGCACAAGTCGAACACTTTTTCACACGCCGAGCCTTGCCAAAAAGAGGCTCGACTCGAATCGTTTACATCCCTATTCACACGTGAATAATGGATGTACTATCACCATTGATCAAAAGGTCATTACAGGCGGCACATTGGCTCCGCATGAAATGCCTAGTCGGCTAAACGTTCATTAGGAATGTGTTCACCGGGTAAGTCTCGAAAGGAATGGGTCACTCCTGACGAAATATAAATTTAAAGAAAAAATTGCAAAAACTCTCTATATGTTATCTTAGTTTTGCATAAACGTTCCGTCTGATGTTTTTTTTTGTTTGGAAAAACTCTCCGTCCACCTTGTATTTTTTTTGCACCGTTAGTATAATTATGTTAAAATACACGAAAATCTTGAATTTTTTTTATAATCTCGAAAGTACACTCACATGTTAATTTATAAAATTGCAAAAACTTTACATATTGCACTTTTGCATAAATTCTTGGTATACAATGCATTTTTTTTCAATCAAAATAGTACATATAAAATCAAAATAGTTATTATCTAATATAAAAATGAACATTAAAAATATTTATTTTACTATAATATAATTAAAATACTTAGTTTTATTATTTTAATATAAGATAATTCACAGTCATATTGTGTATGTATATTACTTTCATTATTTTTATTGTGTCAAAAATGCATTGTATACCGAGACTCTTTGCAAAAGTGCAATAATATTTAGAGATATTTTGCAAATTTATATACTATGTGGTGAGGGTAATTTTGGAATTATGAAAATATTTCAAGATTCCATCTATTTTAACGCAAATATACCAACTGTGAAAAAAATACAAGGTGGACGGAGAGTTTTTGCAAAATAAAAGTAACATATAAAGGTTTGTGCAAATTTTCCTTGATTCAATGTCATGTCGGGTAGGTGAGAGCAATGTCTCGCTGGCTGGGTGAGACATTTACCCCCGAGATATTGTATCGCCGGCTAGGGTAGATCCTTACCGGCGAGACATCATCTCTCCGGTTAGGATTGAACCTAACCGGCGAGAAATTGCAATGTGTCGCTTATAATGTAAAAGGAGCAAGTTTTAAAAGGTACACAAGAAATATGAAAATGGGAGGCGATACTAAATAAACAAGTCAACACATCCCAAAGGCTAACACTATCTTACCGTCTACAACATTGATGCGATGCGATATTTAAATGCTCATATCATAGTTTAAAAATATTATTAAGACTTACGTCTTGAGGCTAGCCTCAAGGAAAGGCTATCGAAAACAATTTTTGAGGGTACGCCTCTCATCTGTGTATCAAGGCTAACGCCTCAGCTCCGTCAAGGTTTACGCCTCGCGCCTTAGGTGTCAAAGCGGTTGAGACATGTATAAAATTGTAAGCTAAAATTTAAATCTTTAAAATCCCACTATGGGATTTTTCTGAAAGTTTTATATCTGAGTTTTTTTAAATATTGTTAGCCTTTTAGGTCGGTAAGAACTAAGAAGTTAAAATGAACTTCACAAATCTAAATTTAGTTTCAGATTGGTTGACTCCTCAAGTTTTCCCTCCATTTATAGTGCAAAGATCTACTCTTGTGTGTTCAATCAATATTCTCACGAATGATTGTTTGACTGATCTGGGTCATAATCGCAAGATTGAAGATACGTGCATCCTATGAAGAACCAAGAACATACCCGAGCAACTGAAGCGTGCTCGAATAGTGGATTCGGGCGAGGAGCTCGAAGACAGGGGGAGACCCTAGGTTAAGTTGCAACTAGTAATAATAGCATAAAGTTTAGATTTGTATGATAATTTTAGAAGGCTTGTATGTTTGATTGATTACATCATAGTGAAACTTGTTCACTAGTAGAGTGCCTTCGGACGTAGGTGACGTTGCACCGAACTGGGTAACAAACTTTTGTGTCGTTTTTACGCTTTGTCCGTTTTATTGTTTAGTGATTGTGCACTAGCAAAAGTCTCTCATTTAGTCGGAACATTGTGATAGACATCTTGCGTTTAATCAGAATTTCAAATTATAATATCACAAATTTCTCAATAGATGAAATTTTGAGAAAGCTCATTGATTGTTATACCGTTACTACATTTGATTTTTGGGAAAATCACTAACTTGCTTCGTAACAAAAGCTCAAAGTTCGAAAGATGATTATATATTCTCAAAGAAAAAATTAATATTTTTGTCTATTAAATACTAGGGTAAGGCAACATTAACTATACACATATATACTGTTAAACATGAGAAAAATAGACAAATTTATGGTTAACTATACTTAATTTTCATTTATTGACAATAATTTAAATTTTTTCTCTAACAACTACCCTATATGTATCTTATAGTGTTAGAGTATGAATGAAAAATTTCAAAACATATATTAAAAAGACGCAAATGTCTTTGGAAAGTTCTTCAACTCAAAAATCATGTCATCATGTTTTCGGGTTCCCAGAGCTGTCTAACTCCTCCTCAGCCGCCACCTGCAACAAAACATCCTACTTGTCGGCTTCACCTCCCTCAACCTCTTCACTAGCCAATATGATTAAGGGCAGAGTTAGCTATCCTCCGGGTAGTAAATTGAAAAACATCCACGGACCGGAAAAATTAGATGCTAGCAAATAAAATTCATAGACCTTTTTCTAAAGCAGTGCAAAAATAAAATTCTGCACAGTTAGGAATTAACAAACCAACTAGACAATTTTTGTAAACATACTACAAGTCAAAATGAATCATAACCAAATACCTACTCAAAGGAAAAATCTTCTAAATCATGCAATACAGCTTCACATGTAGGGTTGTATACGAGCCGAGCTTTTAACAAGCTGCTCGAGCCCGACTCGTTAAATATTCAGTTCGGGCTCGTTATAATCGAGTTCGAGCTCAAGATTAGGATCGTTTAATAAATGAGCCCAAATCGAGCCTAACTTTTTAAGTCTCGATAGGTTTGCGAGCCGACTCGTTTGATTTTTATTGAATTATATATTTATGAAATACTTATAAATGAATTAGATAAGCCGAATCAAGTCAAACAAATCTTAAGTTGGTTCATTTATTCTATAATGAATTATTTATCATTTATTTAATTTTTAAGGAATATTTGTATTTAAATTTATCCATTCCGAATCGAGCCAAGCTCGAACTCGTTTATTTTATTTCAAGCCAAATTTGAGTTTAGTTGTATAAGCTCGTTCGAGCCTTAGCCGAACTCGAGTCGAACACTTTTTCACGCGCCGAGCCCTGCCAAAATGAGGCTCGGCTCTAATCGCTTACATCCTTATTCACACGTGAACAATAGATGTACTATCACCACTGATCAAAAGGTCATTACAGGCGGCACATTGGCTCCGCATGAAATGCCTAGTCAGCTAAACGTTCATTAGGAATGTGTTCACCGGGTAAGTCTCGAACGGAATGGGTCATTCCTGAGGAAATATTAATTTAAAGAAAAATTGCAAAAATTCTCCATAAACGTTCCGTCTATGTTATCTTAGTTTTGCATAAACGTTCCGTCTGATGTATTTTTTTTTGGAAAAACTATCCGTCCACCTTGTAATTTTTTTGCACCGTTAGTATAATTATGTTAAAATAGACGAAAATCTTAAAATATTTTTATAATCTCGAAAGTACACACACCGGTTAATATATAAAATTGCAAAAACTTTACATATATTATTGCACTTTTGCACAAAGTCTTGGTATACAGTGCATTTTTTTGTTCAATCAAAATAGTACATATAAAATCAAATAATTATTATCTTATATAAAAATAAACATTAAAAATGTTTATTTTAATATAATATAATCAAAATACTTAGTTTTATTATTTTAATATAAGATAATTCATATTCTGATTGTGTATGTATAATACTTTCATTATTTTAATTGTGTCAAAAATGCATTGTAAACCGAGACTCTTTGCAAAAGTGCAATAATATTTGGAGAGTTTTTGCAATTTTATATACTATATGGTGCGGGTATTTTTGGAATTATGAAAATATTTCAAGATTCCATCTATTTTAACGCAAATATATCAACGGTGCAAAAAATACAAGGTGGACGGAGAGTTTTTGCAAAATAAAATAACATATAAAGAGTTTTTGCAATTCTTCCTTGATACAATGTCATGCCGGGTAGGTGAGAGCAATGTCTCGCCTACTGGGTGAGACATTTACCCCTGAGATATTGTATCGCCGGCTAGGGTAGATCCTTACCAGCGAGACATCATCCCTCCGATTAGGATTGTACCTAACCGGCGAGAAACTGCAATGTCTCGGTTATAATGTAACAGGAGCAATTTTTAACAGGTACACAAGAAATATGAAAATAAGAGGCAATACTAAATAAACAAGTCAACACATCCCAAAGACTAACACTATCTTACCGTATACAACATCAATGCGATGCAATATTTAAATGATCATATAATAGTTTAAAAATATTATTAAGACTTACGTCTTGAGGCTAGCCTCAAGGAAAGGCTATCGAAAACAATTTTTGAGGGTACGCCTCTCATCTGTGTACCAAGGCTAACGCCTCAGCTCCGTCAAGGTTTACGCCTCGCGCCTTAGGTGTCAAAGCGGTTGAGACATGTATAAAATTGTAAGCTAAAATTTAAATCTTTAAAATCCCACTATGGGATTTTTCTGAAAGTTTTATATCTGAGTTTTTTTAAATATTGTTAGCCTTTTAGGTCGGTAAGAACTAAGAAGCTAAAATGAACTTCACAAATCTAAATTTAGTTTCAGATTGGTTGACTCCTCAAGTTTTCCCTCCATTTATAGTGCAATCGATTAGCTCCCGTGGTGAACAGTGGGTTCCCTCCTGGGAGATTCAAAGTTAATGTGGATGCTAGACTGAGGTCGGGTTCATATAGTTTTGTCATGAACATAATTTATAGATATGTTGAAGGTACGTGCATTTATGCTCGCCATTTGCGCGTGTATGGGTCTGTGTCGCCTTTAGTAGCGGAGGCTTGGGGGCTCTGTGATGCTCTTTCTTGGGTCGGAGATTGTAATATGGGATAGATCATTTTCGAGTCCAAATTTTTACTAGTGATATAGGCTTTGTTGGGTTTTCATTCGTTGTTTTCCTCATTGGGTTTTGTAGGTATGAATTGCCATGTTTTTCTTATATTTTTTCCTTCTATTAAAATTAGGTTTTTTAAGCAATCAAGGAATTTAGAAGCTTACGAGCTTGCTAAAGCTGCAAATTTGTATCTTAATTGAAAGCTAGGTATGGGGTTCCACTAAGGCTTATCTCGCATCTTCTCTTTGAACTCCGAATTTTAACCCTTCGTATTATCTTCAAAAAAAAGAACTGAGGCTATTAAAAATTGAGTTACTCCAATATCATGAACATCAATGATAAGATATAGGGGTAATTCCATGTCAGTACCCTAATGTTACTTCATTTCGAAATCTGTAACCTAAGTTAAAAAAAAATTTTGCCGGTACCCCAAGTTTATTTACATTGCAGTTAAGGTAACGGCTGTTAAATATAACAGAATTGGTGTGCAAAAAGTCTAAAATTCCCTCAATAGTTTTGGTCTGTTAAACTGGTCTGATTGGTTCAATTGATGTTATTATAAAATGACTATTTTACCCCTAATTGAAAACCCAATTAAACTAATAAATTGAGGGCAAATCTGACTTTTCACTTACACAAATTATAATTTTTTAATATTTAAATATATATATTATCATTAATTATATATTATTATTATTATTAATCATTAATTAACCTAATTAACCCTAATTAATCTCCCTAAGTAAACCCTCCCCACTACTCCCGTCTCCGGCCACCACTCCCATCTCCGGCCGCCTACTCCCACCGCCTGCTCCGACCGCCTCTGCTCAGACGTGGAGCGGATCCGGCGTCTCTCCTGTCTGCTCTGACCTCCCCACAACTCCCGTCTCTCTGCAAGAATAGGCTCTCGGTGACGGCCTCGCGACAGCCCTCCTCGACCCCAGACACCAGCCTCCCGTCCCACCCCAACGCACGACCTCGGGCACTCGCCCTCCCTCCACTCGCCCTCCGCGCGCCGCCACAAGCCCGTCCCCAGATCCAGCGCCTCCGCGCTCGCCTCGAACCTTCCCTGGTTCTCGGTCTTGTACCTGCTGACGACCCAAAACTCCGACCCCACCACAACAGCTTGGCACTCGTCCCTCTCTTGACTCATCCTCCCCACCTTCCTCCACCTCCGCAACCTCAGGAAGCTCTACCTCGGCAACAACTAGATCTCCTCCTCTGTTCCCGCCTCTGTCTTCCGCTCCCTCTCCAAGCTCTCCGAGCTCAGCCTCTCCCAGAACCAAATATCCGGCCACACTCACTATCGGCAGGTGAGCAAGCGGTCGCGCGATGGTGGTGGCGGAGACGGTCGTGCGCGACGTTTTAGGTTTAATTAGGTTTAATTAATGATTAATAATAATATAATTAATTACTAATTAATGATTAATAATCAATAAATGATAATATATATATATTTAAATATTAAAGAATTATAATTATTATTTGTGTAAGTGAAAAGACATATTTGCCCTCAATTTATTAGTTAAATTGGGTATTCAATTAGGGGTAAAATAGTCATTTCATAATCATATCAATTGAACCAATCTGACCGGTTTCACAGACCAAAACTATTAAGGGCATTTTAGACTTTTTGCACACCAGTTCTGTTATATTTAACAGCCGTTACCTTAACTGCAACCTAAATAAACTTGGGGTACCAGCAAAAAAAGTTTTAAAGTTAAGGTACTGATATCGAAATGAAGCAAAGTTAGGATACTGACATGAAATTACCCCTAAGATATATATTATTATTGACATACTTATTTAGTTTGTCCTTAAGACATTATTTATAAAAGTTACAAATTATTAATAAAACTTAGGGATAATCTCAGCTAGTTACAGCTAGTTTGACACGGATATCACATAACTACACCTAACTTATTTTTTCACTTGTGAGGTGCGCTGACTTTGGTATTTCTCACTAAGCTACAAACCGTTAAGTTTTCAGTTAATTTTTCGTGTAAAATGACCAAACTACCCCCACATATCATTTAAATTTTCAAACACATGCCATTAGCCCTCTCTCTCCTCTCCATCTCTCCTCTCCGACTTCCTCTGTCATGTCTCCACCTTTGGTCTCGCCCTCGTCAAACTCGACGTGCTGAGGACGTTCCACGTGCTCGCAGAGCTCCTGGGGGACAACTTCGGTGCCTACATCATCTCCTTGGCCACGGCCACCTCAAACATGCTCGCGGTCCTCCAAGAATCTGAGCACCACACCGACGTCCTCAATTACTTCTCGCGCCATACCGCCATACCCGCCACGGCGTGCTCAACGCCATAACGCGCCATGCTCTGCTCATATCGTGGCGGTGTGGCGCTCGGATTCTTGAAGGACCGTGAGCATGTCTGAGGCGGCCGTGACCATGGAGATGATGTAGGCGCCAAAGTTGTCCACCGTGGGCTCCGCGATCACGTGAAACATCCCCAGCATGTCGAGTTTGACGAGGGCGAGGCCGAAGGTGGGAGACCTGACGGAGGAAGTCAGAGAGGAGAGAGGGAAAGGAAAGAGAGGGCCAATGGCATGTGTTCGAAAATTTAAATGATATGTGGGGGTAGTTTGGTCATTTCACACAAAAAATCAACTTCAAACTTAACGGTTTGTAGCTGAGTGAGAATTACCAAAGTCAACGCACCTCACAAGTGAAAAAATAAGTTAGGTGTAGTTATGTGATATCCGTGTCAAACTAGTTGTAGCTAGCTGAGATTATCCCTAAAACTTAATATGTTACAAATAATTGACGGTCACAAACTCAAGTAGCTTGTATGAAGTTATTTCTTCACACGTGGAATGCATTGGCAAGCACCGTTGATACAGTGAATGTTTGAATCAATGCACTTCTTATGTGCATTCTTGCAATCAGAGTCACTATTGCATTTCTCAGCACCCACCAGATTTTGGATACTTCTCATCGAAAACTCATTTCTCTCATGAACACATTGACATGTACCCGTCAGACAATGGATGTTTCCATCAATACATTTCCTTCGTATATCCTTACAATCGGAATCGCCTTTGCATTTTCCCAGTGCAGCTGAATTTTGCACCCTACAAATAAAATAATACTCCAGTTGTATATTGAACACATTCATTCAACAATAAATCTGCCAAAAGAACTCATCATTTTACAACCATTCACCAATATTTTAAATGCAAATATCAGGAATAAATATTAATTTGTGTATATTGGACTATAACAATAAAATTCGGCATAGTTAGGAATTAACAAACAAACTAGACAATTTTTGTAAGCATACTACATGTCAAAGTTAATCATAACCAAATACCCATTCAACGGAAAAATCCTCTAAATCATGCAATACAGCTTCACATGTAGGGTTGTAAACGAGCCGAGCTTTTAACAATCTGCTAGAGCCCGACTCGTTAAATATTCGGTTCGGGCTCGTTATAATCGAGTTCGAGCTCAAGATTAGGCTCGTTTAATAAACGAGCCCAAATTGAGCCTAACTTTTTAAGTCTCGATAGGTTCGCGAGCCGGCTCGTTTAATATTTATTGAATTATATATTTATGAAATACTATAAACGAATTAGATAAGCCGAATCAAGTAAAACAAATCTTAAGTTGGTTCATTTATTCCATAATGAATTATTTATCATTTATTTAATTTTTAAGAAATATTTGTATTTAAATTTATCCAGTCCGAATCGAGCCAAGCTCGAGCTCGTTTATTTTATTTCAAGTCAAATTAGAGTTTAGTTGTATAAACTCGTTCGAGCCTGAGCCGAACTCGAGTTGAACACTTTTTCACGCGCCGAGTCCTGCAAAAATGAGGCTCGGCTCGAATCGTTTACATCCCTATTCACACGTGAACAATGGATGTACTATCACCACTGATCAAAAGGTCATTACAGGCGGCACATTGGCTCCGCATGAAATGCCTAGTCGGCTAAACGTTCATTAGGAATGTGTTCATCGGATACGTCTCGAAAGGAATGGGTCATTCCTGACGAAATATTAGTTTAAAGAAAAAATTGCAAAAATTCTCCATATGTTATCTTAGTTTTGCATCAACGTTCCGTCTGATGTATTTTTTTTTTGGAACAACTCTCCGTTCACCTTGTATTTTTTTGCACCGTTAGTATAATTATGTTAAAATAGCTGAAAATCTTGAAATATTTTTATAATCTCGAAAGTACACTCACTGGTTAATATATAAAATTGCAAAAACTTTACATATATTATTGCTCTTTTGCAGAAATTCTTGGTAAACAATGCATTTTTTTTCAATCAAAATTGTACATATAAAATCAAAATAGTTATTATCTGATATAAAAATAAACATAAAAATAATCTATTTTAAAAATAGAGTTACTCCAATATCATGAATATCAATGATAAGATATATATTATTATTGACATACTTATTTAGTTTGTCTTTCAGACATTATTTATAAAAATTACAAATTATTAATAAGACTTAATATGTTACAAATAATTGACGATCACAAACTCAAGTAGCTTTGTATGAAGTTATTTCTTCACACGTGGAATGCATTGGCAAGCACCGTTGATACACTGAATGTTTGAATCAATGCACTTCTTATGTGCATTCTTGCAATCAGAGTCACTATTGCATTTCTCAGCACCCACCAGATTTTGGATACTTCTTATCGAAAATTCATTTCTCTCATGAACACATTGACATGTACCCGTCAAACAATGGCTGTTTCCATCAATACATTTCCTTCGTATATCCTTGCAATCAGAATCGCCTTTGCATTTTTCCAGTGCAGCTGAATTTTGCACACCTACAAATAAAATAATACCTCAATTGTATATTGAACACATTCATTCAACGATAAATTTGCCATAAGAAATCATCAATTTATAACCATTCACCAATATTTTAAATGCAAATATCAAGAATACATATTAATTTGTGTATATTGAATTATAATCAGATCAAAGTATATAAGTATAAGAAGCTACTTACAAATTGCAGTAGATAAGATGAAAAGCAAGAGAGCAAGCTTGGTGGTCTCCATATTTTGCAAATCTTTCTTAACAAGACAACGATACTTACAATGAATTGTTATTGTTGTGGATGATATGAAGATATAGATTGACACCTTCATATTTATATAGGATACATATTTATTATTTTCATAGAATATATAAAAAATTAATTAAAATTATTAACTCTCAAGGTGTGCGTGCATTACAGAATATGTCATCATAATTGCAATACCCTTTATGTTGTTCATTATGTTCCAATATAAATGCAGATCATTTTCTCATCCATTTTTATTTTTTTCCAATTGAATGTGCATTTCTATTGGAATATTACTCACCATTTTTTCTTTCAACTGCATGCCATCTTTTATCGATGCAATCTATATTTTAATATCATTGATTATAAATGATATAATTAAAATATTACTTATTATTATTTTTTGATAAAATAGAATTATATTAAACTAAAAGATGAAGTATTGCTCCATAAACATTACACTTCAACAACAAACAACACACACTCATCTCAGTCCCGAATACGCACCTCATAAATCTAACCAACCAACCATCAAACAGATCAACCTAATCACCAAACCCTTTAAATAATGCCTTCCATACTATTTTCTTTGCATAGCACCAACTGAATGTCATAGTTTGAATTTGCTTTACAACCACATTGCTTCCCTGCTTAACATTACGAAATTTCATGTAATTCCTCTCTTTTCAAATCATATAGACTGATAAACTCAAATACATTTTGTAATTCGACAATGCATTACAATTGTATTATACTGGACTTGAGCATACTTTACTTCACTTTTCCACTTACACGACCTCCTCGTGATTCCGAGCCATCTCTTAACAGTTTCCCACGCTTCAGTGGCATATGATGGGGCAGGAATTTCGGTTCCTTCCCGAGTCAAATCTCCTCATTTCTAATCATATTTTACCTCGAATTTTATAAATTTAGTTTATATTATCCCATTTTGCCTCCCATGTGTGTTAGTGTATTTCAGGTGAAAACATGTCATTTCGGGTTAAAAACGAGCAAAATATCAAGTAACCGAGTCCTCCAGCCAAGTCTTAACCGAGCAATATATGGACAGAGAGCTCGAAAGACGAAAAAGTTAGTAGCGGAGTTCCCTAGCCAAGTACCATGACTCGGCTAATTATGTAGGGGACTTGACCACTTAAAATATGTGAAACAGAAGCTCAGAGAAGCGAAAACATCAGTAGTCAAGTCCAATCGGCTACTTGACTGTTCTGGCGACTGATCTTGCGTGAGCCATAACTTTTTCATCTAAATTCGCATTGACCTAAAAAAATGCGCCAGATTAAAGAGGATTCAAAGTCCTACAACTTTCATGATGGAAATATCTCCATTTGATGCGTGGTTTGGGAGATATGATCCCCGAAAGTTTACGAGTCTGTGATGGTTGTGGACCATGAATGCTGAAATTCCACTTTTGCCCTCACTTAAGTGTTTTGCTATAAAAGGGACCTAGGGTTACGAAAATCGGTATTCTTGGAGTGCTTGGACGCACATAACAATGGAGAACACGTTGACAGAGAGAGAGAGAGAGAGAGATATAGAAGATCACATGGGTACAGTTTAATCGAATTCGAAGGCGGGAAGCAATTTGACATCAATCTTTAGGTTTTTGGGTTTAGTTTTGGGTTTAGATCTAATTGCTGGGATTTATAGTTGGGGTTTTTATTAGATTGACTTATGAAATGATTATTATTGGGATTTGATCTTAATACATTGAATCAGTATTTTAAATTCCTTAACCATTAATATATTGATGTGAGTATTGATTCAAGTTTTCATGACTGATTTGGGATTGACGAACATGAGTCACTTGAATGTGATGGATAATGATTTTAATTGTTATATGAACACGAACATGAGTAGCTAACCACCTTGATCGGTGTAGGATGATGAAAAATTTAATTGGGTTTTTGTCTAATTGCATGATTTAGGATTAGGGGTACTTTGATTGGGATTTTAGTGTGAATCATAATGCTCCACCTTTCTGGTAGGCTTGGTGGTGAACTAATTTAGGAAGAGAGATGATAGAAATTGACCTAAGTTGAATAGAGCACTAAAACCCATATTTACAATAAGTAAATCATGAGTAAATCATATAGGATACCAACACCAAAAGAATGTGAACTATAGGATTCTGAGACTAATACTAGGACCTTGAGACTAAGATTGATTACCTTATAATCAAGAGATGCAAATCTTGCATTATGGGAAAGATGACAAACGCGCCTTTTGGCGGCTTAGGTGAAAGGGCGATTGATCTCCTAGGCCTAATATATTCAGACGTATGTGGGCCCATGAGTACACAAGTCAGGAGAGGTTTTAGATACTTCATAACCTTTACCGATGATTACAGTAGGTATGTGTATGTCTATTTAATGAGACATAAGTCGGAATCCTTTGATAAATTCAAAAAATTCTAGAATGAAGTACAAAACCAGCTTGGTAAGAGTATCAAGGCACTTCAGTCTGATCGAGGTGGCGAGTACTTAGACCAATATTTTATCAGTCACCTAAGGGATAACGGTATTCTCTCTGAACTAACTCCGACAGGAACCCCTCAGCTGAATGGTGTTTCCGAACGGAGGAACAGAACCTTACTTGACATGGTTCGTTCCATGATAAGTCATGCCGACCTTCCAGTATATTTCTGGGGCCATGCCCAAGAAACGGCCGCATTCATTTTGAATTGGGCACCTACAAAGGCCGTGGAGACCACTCCATTTGAGGTTTGGCAAGGGAAGGCTCCCAATTTGTCTTTCCTCAAGATTTGGGGGTGCGATATTTACGTCAAGTGGATGTTTGGTGATAAACTCGAACCCAAGGCAGATAAGTATGTCTTTGTAAGGTACTCCAAAGGTACTATGGGGTACTACTTCTATAAACCCAAAGAGAACAAAGTTTTTGTTGCTCGAGGTGGGGTTTTCTTGAAAAAATTCGAGAAGACACAGAACAACCTTTAGAAGATGTAGAAGTACCCGATGAGGTAAATGATCAGAGTCCGATTCTAACAGCAACTCTTGTAGAACCAAGGAGGTCTGAAAGATCTCGTCAAAACCCAGTTAGATATGGCTTCTTAGCCATAGAGGGTAATGACTTGATCGTTGTGGATCAGGATGATCCCGCAACAGTTTTCCAAGCCTTGTCCAGTCCCAACTCCAAAGAATGGCGGAATACCATGGATGAGGAGATGAAGTCCATGAAAGACAATCAGGTCTGGAACTTAGTAAACAACACACATGTGATAAAACCTATAGGGTGCAAGTGGATGTTTAAGTTACAGACAGATATGGACGAAAAGCCTCAGACTTACAAGGCAAGACTAGTTGCAAATGATTATCGTCAAGTCCAAGGCATGTACTATGATAAGACCTTTTCACCAGTAGCCATTATTAAGTCAATTCGGATGATGTTGGCCATTGCAGCATATTTCGATTACGAGATATGGCAAATGGACGTCAAAACCGCATTAACTGGAATTTGCAGGAGGATGTCTATATGACTCAGCCAGAAGGTTTTATCGATCCGGATCATCCCGAAAAGGTGTATAAGCTGCAACGATCCATTTATGAATTGAAGCAAGCTTCTAGGAGTTGAAACTTACGGTTCGATGAAGCCGTAAAAGAGTTCGGGTTTATCATAAATCTAGATGAACCATGTATCTACAAGAAGAGCAGTGGGAGTAACATAGTGTTCCTGGTGATGTATGTTGACGACATAGTAGTCATGGGAAATGACGTCCCAACCTTGCTTGAGACCAAAGATTGGTTAGGGAAGTGTTTCTCCATGAAGGACTTAGGAGACCCCGCTTACATTCTGGGGATCAGGATTTATAGAGATCGATCCAAGAGAATTTTAGGCCTATGTTAGGGCACCTACATAGATAAAGTGTTGAGAAGATTCTCAATGCTTGACTCTAAGAAAAGGAACCTCCCAGTAAGACATGGCATCAAGCTCAGCAAGAGCAATGTCCTAGAACACCTGATGAGCTGAAGAAGATGGAGGAGATCCAATATGCTTTGGCAATGGGATCCATTTTGTATGCCATTATCTGTACGAGGCCTGCGTATCGTTTGCCCTCGGCTGTGCCAACTGATTTTAGTCTAACCCAGGCCAAGATCATTGGACTGCCATCAAGCGTATCCTTAAGTATTTGAGGAGAACAAAGGACGCCTTCTTAGTGTATGGCAGGATAGAAGGAGAACTGAGCGTCACTAGATATACAGAGGCAAAATACATAGCTTAAAGTGGATTTGATGTCAACGCATATACAGAGGCGTCACTAGCCGACTCCACCACGGAGGCGAAATACATAGCTGCGTCAGAGGCAGCTAAGGAGGCGGTGTGGGTAAGGAGCTTCTTGAGTGGATTAGATGTACTGCCACGAATGTCTAATCTCGTGAGCTTAAAGTGTGATAACACGGGGGCCGTAGCACTAGCTAAAGAGCCCAGATTTCACAATAGGATAAATCACGTCGAGAGAAAGTATCACATCATCGGAGAGATGGTTGATAAAGGTGAAGTAGAGATAAGCTACGTTTCAACATATTATAATCTAGCTGACCCCTTAACTAAGGCACTTCCGCAGCCTAAGCATGAGGAGCATGTCAGGGGAATGGGTTTAGATTGGAATACCAATTGGGTCTAGCGCAAGTGGCAGATTGTTGGGATTTTGTGCCCCAGCACAATGTATTTTCAATCTACACATGTAATGAGATTATAAGTTGAAATAAAATCGGCATTTATATTACCAAGTGTTGTAGTAATATCTTAAGTATGATTTGATTTGTATCATTGATGTGTCAACACATAATAGTAGATCTACAGATCATATCATACTTAAGTTGTCCCCCGATCAGAATAGCTTCATAAGAAGCGATTGGTATAAGACTAACTCTAAATGATCACGCTCTACTAATCATAGCCATAAGGGGGCCGGAGTTAGGTCATTGTATCGCCAGATGGGGTGACATAGGACGACCCAGTCGTGAGTATGTTACATAGACACATTCATGAACATACTCATATGTCGGTATGTGAAATCACATCCTCGGACGGAAGGATCGTTGATGTCACTATGTGATGAGTGACGAGTTTGACTCAGTCTAACGTCTCATGTGACACAGTTACAATAACGACTGTGATTGGCTCGATCACGAGTCACATGAGTTGACTCAATAGATCGCTGAAGGATTTATCCCTCATACGGATGTGTAAGCCGATATCTGTTTAGGCCACCTGATGAGTACAACTGAAATATAATAGCATGGCCATGCAGTTGATATAGAGTATCAGTCACAATTCAGTTAACTCATATCAAGAAACAGGACAATTGAACGTGGATGACTTGTCTATGCCTCGTGGTTGTCAGGATATCAAGAGGATAAAATGATAGTTTCATGTACGACAAGGTTAAGTCGAAATCTCGATAATCACAAGCGTTGGGTAATCATGATGGCTTGCTAGAGGTCACTCATGATGGAAATGGTAAAATGGAAAGGGTCACGCACTAAAGGTTGAGTAAAACAGATGGAATCATGTAGAGGAATCATCAGAGAGAAAATTTCAGTTTTGGATTAAACTAGATTAGACCGATTTCGGTTTAGGATTAAACCGGAAATCAAGAAGGGTTTAGCTGGACCTATTAATTAGAATCTAAACCAATAGATTTAATTAATTAATTTTAGCTAAACATGCCTAGCCAGATTGGGCTAAGCCAGAATGAGCTTCTCTACTTAATTAATTAATAAGCTTTGGGCTTTAAACCCATTCAGGTTTTTAATTAATTATTTCTTAAAAAAATATATAAAAGGGAAATTTTCATATTTTTAATAATAAGAATTTTTCAAGAAAAACCTTAGCCCCCTCTCGGATTGCTTGCTTGCTTCGATCTTATAGTAAGGATCGTTGTGAGTATCTTCGGATTGCTCTTCCTGTGTGGACGTTCTTTAGAGGTCACTGAATTCAATTTAGTGACAAAGGGATTTCGAATCAAGGTAATTTTGTGATTTATTTTTCTAGCCTAGATCTCATGATCAATCAATGATCATGTAAGATTCTTAAATTTATTTGGACTTTTGAGGTTAATTTCTTGTATGGCCATGAAATTAATTGATTGGAACCCTCAAAAATTCTTTAAGTAACTATCAGAAAAATCAGTCAGAGGGTTAATTTAATTTCAACAAAAACAGTTCTATATGTGTGGAGTATATTTGTTGTATTGCAGAATGGTCGAGGCAAAGATATGTGTGCCATTTGTATTAGTACGAAAATTGTTTGTGTTTCATCCTGATAAGTTCAACAATATTTATATATTGTTGATAATTTATTAAATCAATAAAATTATTTCTACTTTTAGAACGAAAACAATATTTAAAAATCACACTAATCAATGTCGTACACAACAAAATAGTGTACACTATACAATGTCGTACGCACAATTGTGAATAATAATAGTTTGAATTACAAACATTTAGAATAAAAATAAGAAATTTGTTCATAATTATACTTTACCAAAATTTTACGGGCAGCACGCGCATTGCGCGGGCCCCACACTAGTATGTATTAATGTTTATATTGTATGTCTTGAATTATACATTATAAGAAGATCAGAGTATGTAGGTATAAGAAGATACTAACAAATTGCAATAGATAAGATGAAAACCAAGAGAGCGAGCTTGGTGTTTTCCATAATTTTGCAAATTTTTGTTGACAAAAGAATAATACTTGTGATGAATTGTTATCATTGTAGATGTTACAAAGATATGGATTGAGACCTTCATGGTTATATAGGAGAAATATTTATTATGTTATATAGAAATTATAAAAAAAATCAAAATCATTAAATCCAAAGGTGTGCATTACAAAATATACCATCATAATTACAATACATTTTATGTTGTTCATCATGTTCCAAAATAAATACAGATCATTTTCTTATTCATTCCTATATTTTTCAATTTAATGTGAATTTTTATTGGCATTACTCACATATTTTTTGGACCCCGAAAAGTTCGTCTTATTTATTAAATGAGTCCAATATTTAAACTTAATTAAGCTATTGCAAATAATTACATGCATACTGGCATTTGCAAATATCTATTCAACACAAAAAGACTATATTATATCTGAAAAAGTTTGTTTAAAGATTTAGTTCAAATTGATTCAATTCTTATTAAGAACGCATACCTGATAAATTAGAACAATTTTTTACCGTTGAAAATTTTAAATTTTTTAGTTCATATGATCTAGTTATGTACGAGAACACTAAAGGCATTATGAATGATATTATATTTTTGAAGGATAATCTCACGTAACTAAAGTTATGTTGTTAGCATTCCTACCTTAGTTTTTGAATGTTAAAAGACCAAAATACCCTTATTTGTCTTTTAAATTTTCAAATTGTTGTCATTAGTCTTTTTTCCTTCTCTGTGATCCTCCTCTCACTCTCTCCTGAAACTATAAATTCTCAAACTTCCCAAATTGAGAGTGAATCAGTTATAAAATTATGCATGTACATCTAATCAGTTGTTTAAAACTGAATATTCCCAAATCTATCTTATATATAATGGGAATAGGGAATGGTTTTGGAGTACTGCTTTTGTAACATTTGGCTTCTTTATAGTTGGACATTTGGCGCTGGAATATGAATGGATTTTAGTATATAGTGTGATTTGTTTTTGTGGGGTTGACACTGGGTTGAATTGTGGTGAAGTAGTTAATTTGAAAATAACTGCTCCTAATTCTGCATTTGTATTTGTTTGTTTATTTATGTTTGGTTTTTTGTTCACACCTCGTCGCCTCCCTATATTGGTGTTGGTTGGTGACAGAAAGAGATGATTTCTTCCCCATCGATCAGTTTCTTTCAGGTGTGGATTCAAGGTAATGAAAAATTGCCGCATGATCTCGCGACCTAGAGATGCACTTCTGGGGCGAGTTCTCCTTTGTCACCTGGATTTGAAATTTGGAGTTATTTGTTGGGTTGGTTCAGATAATAGTAATTAAAGGTGTGTACTTTTTATTCTTGTGGTTTATTGTTTATTTTGATTTTTTTGTTTGATGTGGGAGTCTATTGTATGTTGTCTTGAAACTATTAGATTACAAAATTTATCGTTGAAATCATTATGTTGGATTGTGTAGGGATGGAATCGGGATCCTGACTTATGTTCTTCGCGTTGATGAGTGCCGGTTCCGGTTTCAATCGGCGTTTGATTCCTATTCAAGTCTAGGTTGTATTGGAATTTTGTGATTCCAAGAAATGTTTAGGAATTTGGTGGTGTGTTTGTTGTACGTGACCGCCGTCGCTCCGATTCTTCTCCAAACCAACCGGCTCTCCACTTTCACTACTTCCCCATGTGAGTCTCTCTCTTCGATAAGATTTTGGTTTCATTTTTCTTGTTCTCGATTTGATTTTTCTTTTGGGTTTTTGTTTTCTTGGTTTGTTTTTGCATGTTGGAATGGGTTTGCTGAAGATGTTACTACTTTCATTAAAAAAAAATTTATTTTGAAGTTCTTAAAAATGATTTGTGATTTTGATCTAGGCTTTCAATGGCATTCTTAGGAGAATCAATTAGAGAAGTGTGCTCTGAGAACTCAATCTCCGATACAGTTACAAATTCGAATAAGAGTAAGCTCTATCTGATTGTGCATTTTGTGATATGGGTTTGTGGAATTGTAGCTTTAAATTGAGCTGGTTTGGTTTTTTTTTTGTTTATGTCTGTTTTGTGATTTAGATTTGAAACTGTTGTCAGATATATTACTCTACATGGTCTTTGTATTGTACCTTCAAGTTAAATTGTTGAGCACCAATTATGGCCATGAGGTTCTTTATCATTGATGTTTCTTTCTTCTTAAATTGTTGGAGGTATTATTCTTCGTTTTCACCACAAATTTTTAAGTAGGTATTGGGGTCATTCTCTTTTAAGATCCTTTGGCAATAGTTTATATGGTATTAATCAAAGTGCTTGTTGGCAGAGTATTAATGATGATTCAACATTTCACCAACAAAGACTACTCTGTTTTCTGCTAAATATTTTGTTTTATATTGCAAATTTGCAACTTCCATTATAAATCGTGCCAATTGATACTTTCTTGATAAGCTTATAACTCTTCATTAATTGAATTTGTAGGCAAGGTTGATGATGCAAGTAAAGTTCAAACACTTTAGTTCAGTGCAACCTTACCAACCCAGGTGAAAAATGTTCGTCTCAACTTAGATCTCTATTAAACTTTTTTCTTTAAATTTCAAGCTTATAGTACTATATACATGTATGTGTGCACTGATCTTGTCGGCAATGAGAAAATGAAAGCTAGCACTAGTGTTAGGCATATTTTTCTTCCTTGTTCTTATGAAGCAAGGTCCCAGATTATTCCTAATATCATTCGTTGTTGTAGCAGGTAGGTTGTTGCTAATTATCAATTGTCTTCATTGAGTACATTTTCACTATTTATTTTCTATTTAATATATGTGGCGTTTCTGATACAGTGGAAGCCGAACAATTATTTTTACCGAGAATTATCATTGCTGGAACTAAACTTACATGTTTGCTGTCTGATGCACGAGAATTGCACGGGGACACACAACAGACTGAACGAGAGGTATGCTGAAATTAAAGCTAGATGGTTGTTTGTTCTTTTTTCTTACAATTTTAATATGCATGTTTTGCTTAAAAACATCTTCCGCCAAATGATGTGCAAATGCAATTGCCTTATTTTAGAAATGGGAGGGAAATTATAAGGATAAATGGATAACTATCTTTCTCCAGTGCCTAATTACGTGTTCAAGGCTTTTTGTGCTTCTTGACATCTGTTAAAAGAAGCAGTTTGAGGAAGTTCAATTGTCCGGAATGAATTTTTAGAGCTTTGTTTGCGTGATGGAGCTCGCGAAGAAACTCAGGATAAAAATGTCCAAAAAACTAAAGCATGTGAAATTGGGGATGGAAAGTTGGTAAAGTTTACCTTACTAAAATTAGAGTATAACTTATTTAAAACTTTGGATTATCCTAGGCTTAGTCTTTATGTATATGTATGTGGATAATTGTTTATGTGCTCGCTGACTATTATATGTAAAATGTTATGATTGTTCGCATTTGCTTAGGTCTTCTGAGTTTCGAGTCTAGCATTGCATCACAGGCTCCAAGTATTTTGAAGGAGTTGTTAAATCACAATGTAGATAAAGAAACTCTATGTGCAGGAACAACCATCTGAAGTTAAAAGAAAGGCTCAAAAATTTCCTTAATACATCTGATGAGATCCTAATTAAGCACATGTTAGCGGTACTTTGCTCATTAAACCTGGTACATGTTAACTTGTTATATCTGTGCTTCTTACAGTTTTATTATACTAAAATTGCTTACTATTAGACCATGTGAAATATTAAGAGCACATATAACAAGAATCAAAGTCATTGTTGTTCAACCATGTAAATTATATAAATTGTTTGCCTGCTAAGACAGATATGATAATTAATAATTATTACAAATAAGCTGAGATTAACCAAACGCTTGTATTGCAGTAACTCTCATTTTCATGAAAAATTTTAAATCCATAACACATCAATTACTTTCATTTCATTGCATTAAATCTATAATACATGTTAAATCTTTAACGTCTATCATTATTACAAATTTCTTCAATCGAGCCAAATCATAAAATAAATTAAATGCAATCTAATATATATTGCGGGTTTAATAGATAAACCCATAGATCATTTCGATTCTATTAGTAACAAAGATTGAAGATGGTGTATCCTTCTGGGGAGGGATTGAAGGCCAAGAAGATGGTGAAGAGGATGAGAGCGAGCATGCAGCCATAGGCAAAAGTGATGGTTCTTCTAGTTTTTAGCAGAGAAAATAAGCTCCTAAGCTCCTGAGTTATCTTCTTCCATTCCTTTTCATACTCGAGAGTCTTCATGGCTTTCTTCACTACAATTAAAGAGAAATGTCACCGACCATAAAGCAACGTCGATGACCTGGATTGGCCAAATCCGAAGCTGAAAAGAGGCTATGACCACCACATGGAGCTCCAACCACCACTTAGACGCCGAAAAACCTCTTTGGAGCTCCTATATCTGCCACTTCGTCGTAGTGCATGATGTGAAACTCTACCTGTGCCAAATCTATTGTCGTGTCGCCTGTTAAATTGTCCAGCCTCTACCATCATCGAACAACAATGCATCCAAACAAGAACTTTCCGCATCTATGGCAACCACACCAAAAACGAAGCCTCATAACTATCGGCAAAGAGGAGGGCTGATCTGGCCTTAGCACTCCTAACAACTCTTGGAAAAGCTCACTGAAGAGCATTTTGGGAGGCCGAAGGCGGACGTGCTCCACGTGGTGGCGCGAACGGGTGTTTTTCTTGTTCTTGCAAAGCGGTTTTGGTAACCGCCTTAGATTATATCTTCCGTGTTTTATAAATTCTTGTTCTTTTGCTTGGATTGTTGTTTTTCATTTGTTGTTGTTACATTATAGAAAAATCAAACTTCCGCTTTTCGAGATCAATGTACTAATCATACATGAGTTGATTGGAAGGATGATGCACCACGTAGCTCTCAAAGCTTGGTAGCACCAGTCTGATCATAAATGTCTTTTTCATACAATTTTGAATTTTATGATAATTTTAGTATTGTGCACGGTCTATAACAATTATGTGTTTTTTGTTGATATAGTTCATAAAATTGGAATTGGAGTGGTTCGCTCTCGAATGATAGATTGTGATGGAAATGGAGAAATGGACAAGGGTTTGGTTCAAAATTTTGAGTTCTTGAGATGCCTATATAATGGGAATATGGAAGGGTTTTGGAGTACATGTTTTTGTGACATCTGGCTTCTTTGAGGTTGGTCATATGGCGTTGAGATATGAATGTTTTTAGTATATGGTGTGATTTGTTTTTGTGGGCTTGACACTTGGGTTCCTAATTGGCCCGAATGTGATGGGGGTGCTGGCGCGAACGGGTTTTTTTCTTCAACCTTACAAAACGGTTTTGGTAACCGCTTTAGATATAAGTTCGATGTTTTATAAATTCTTATTCTTTTTCTTGTGTCTGTTGAATCACGTCTCTCCGTGCTGGATATATACGTGCGGTGTCATGGTGTATCGGTGGATTCGACGAGTTGCAATTTGTTATTTCACGCATGGTCAGCGGATTGTTTTCGGATAGAATGTCGCTCGCCGTTGAGGTCCCTGGATTTTGTGTTTGCGTTAGCGGCTGCAATGGCGTCTAAGATTTTTTCCGATCGAGCAATCACGTGGTAGGCGTTTGAATGTTTGATTGCCTACCCTTGTCCCGGTTCTGTGTTGTTATTGGTGTTTGGAGGTCGTGTGAGTTCGTACGTGAATCTTGGTATTTGAGTAATTTCCGTCTTTCTTTTATTATTTTTTATTTTTTTGTGTTTGAATTATTGTTCATTGTATTTTTTCATGTTCTTGATTCAAAGACGTCAGGTCTACTTTTGTTTCTGAGTCGTTGGAGCCTGTACGTGAGTTGTGGACTTTGGTTAGTTCAGTCAACTTTTTGTTTTGTTTTTCTAATTTAGTGGTTTGTTTACTATGTGTTCTTTGTTTTTCTATTCTTGATTCGAAGTCGTTCATTTTTTATCTTGATTTGAAGCCGTTCGAGCGTGTTTTTACCCTTTGTACATTGTTTGATTTTCGTTCTTGATTAGAAGTCGTCCGGGCATGTTTCGGTTAGTGTTTATCTACTTTTTGAATTTTTTTTGTGGTTTGTGCATTCACTCTTTTGTGTTCTTGATTTGGTATGAATCTGTTTGGGCATTTTTGTTTTTAAATTTTGTTGTGGTGCTGGTTTTTTTTGTCAGAAAATTTTATTCTTCGTGTTTAGCGTTGGGGAGATATCCAGTATAAGTGTTTCAGAGTTCTCGCCGTTGTATTTGGTTTGTCGAGTTGTTCTGCTAACAATATTAGTCCCTCCGCTTGTGTTTTGTTTATTTATTTATTTTCTTGATATTTTTTGTGTTTCGCATGTTTTTTTTTCTTTATTGTTTTCACTTTCGCATTTGTGGTTGGTGTTTCGATTCTTTGTAGTCGATTTGGTGTTGGGTTCGTTTGCTTATGTTGTTGTGGATTTTCTTGCGTTTTTTATGGTACTGGTTATTTTGTATCTCATTCATCTGTGCTTTTACTTTATTTGTGTGCTTCTAGTGGTGGGGGAGAAATAAAAAATTCAAACTATTCGAAACAGAACATTGAAGCTATCAAAAACATATATGTTCGTTGGGTGGGACTGCCCTTGGGAGTGACGAGCATGCACCGGAGGTAACTTTGGGCCTTTATTTTTTTGTTCTCTTCTCAATTTTCTAAATAATGGTGCATTTTCAATGAAATAATGGTGTCTTTTTCAGTATTAACATATTTTGCTCTTGTGACGGTCGATTAGAACTCTCCAATTTCTTCTACTTAAGGAAAAATAACAATTCAAATTCCCTTCGTCTCTAAAGACTCAAAGACGGTGGAAATATAAGCACCTGGACCCACTGAGAAGAAAGATGATTCTAGAAAGCTTCAATTTAGGTAATTTCTTCTTATCTTCTTGTCTCAAGTGTGTTTTTGGATTCAAGGTTGTTGATTTATGTATGAATAGTGGTTAATGTTACCAGTGTCTAAGTAGAAAGAAGGGAACCCCATGTATTTAGTTTTTAGTATATTGTTAGTTTTTAGAAAATAAATGTATTTGTTTTCATTTTCAGGATTGACAAACTTGATGTTATCTTGAGTGTTGAGTAAATTGGATAGGGAAGTTATTATTTTTATTTTATTATTATTTTTTGTATTTTAAATTACAATATCGAAAGTCATGGAATCGTTCTGGTTCAGAAAGCTTATATGTTATGTATTTGAGAATCATGAGATTCTAATTTGATCTTTTGGGGTTGCTTCCGCAACATATATGGGTTTTCTTTTTTTTTGTTATTAACTAGTTAATTTTTCAGATTGTTCTACCTTTGTGATGATTAGAAGGTTCCTTCCTCATATTGTTTAGGTTCATTATCAAGTTCTCTTTGTATGCATAATATTGCTTCACCGAAAGAGTTCGATTTCTATTGTTTGAGAATGATGTATGTGGACAACAGATTGTCTGACATGTTATTTTCAAGTTCATTAATTATTACTTATCATTATCCATGTTTCTATCGGTAATGGAGATATAGGGAAAACGATAACATACATTTAATTTGGGATGAAGGAGTGTTTTGTTATGAGAATTAGCTGTTTAGTGATGTTATAGTGTTTTAGAAGACATGTTTTTTTCTCCTTTTTGCTGATCCTTGTTGGTTTTCCATACTTCAAATGTCTAAGTGCCTCTAAAAGCGACAGTGGTTATGAAGAACTGTTAGAATCGGTACTAGGTATAAATAGGTAAAATGTTATGCATATCATTTCAATGATGATTTGAATTTTTTGTTATGAATTAGTACTTTGTATATTTATATTGTATACACGGTGATTATCAGTGATTATGCACTTGGCATAAAGTATTTTCATGGATTAACTTATTTATGAGCTCGTTAGTTTTTGCCAAGATGTATATTTTTTTGATGAATTCTTTTTATTTGCATCGTATACATAAGAGTTGTTAAATGAATATCAGTCTCAAGGCTTTCATTTAATCAGGATTATATTAGCCGAAAAGATGTTAAAAAAATTTAAAGAAATATCCTAATTGCAAAGTAAAAAAATATCACCATTCATAATGATGTTGCAAGGAACCTCCTTTGGTTTTTGCATGTTCTCCGATTAACCAATGCCCAACATCTTTTTCTTGGTGAAAAGATACCCAAATGTGCCTGTTGAGACCAATACACAGTCTCAATGAGTCATTTCAAGAACTTGATTGAATGAAGTCAAGAATCCCCATTAATATTAAAAACTTGTATGGAATTGTGAACATTAACCTAGACACCTTATCCTCACGTAGCTATTCAATTCCTTTACCCTAATATTGAGTTAGAAAACGTAATAGAAAATGAGAAAATTTTACAAATTGAAAATCACTGAAATGATTGTTTCCTGTGATTTGTCATTGTTGGTTCTTGGAGCTTGATTTATGGTAGATGTTATTGTATATCTCTTCTGAATCTTAGGAATGAATATAAATTTGGGTCAAATGTTGGGACAAATAAGGGAGTGTTTATTGTACTTCAATTAAATGGGCATTGAAATTTCTGCATGGATTGATATTGTTTAATTGTGGAGAAAATGATGTTAACAAGTAAAGGAAACGATGTACTGTAACGAAAGTTGAAGATATTATTACAAAGTATAAATTACTTTGAATGACATAACTTGTTCTATTTTATTTGGGATATTCTATACCTGTATTGATTCTGTTTGGTTGCATAGAACATTATGTTAGCAAGTAAAAGAGTTGGTGTACTGTAACAGAAGTTGGAGTCAGTACTAAAATTGAAATCGACGTAAACGGCATAGCTTTCTTATATTTTATTTGGAGGATTTTATGTGTTAAAAGATTTTATGTGAAGAACCTGTTGGGGAGATCCGGGCCTTACTTAGGAGGAGCACCCAAGGAAAGCCCATACACACATTAGAGCTCACCTTTGACCCAAAAGACTAGCCTAGTGGGTATAGGGTCCAATGTGTATATAAACCCTCCTTATACTCAATATTCTTCCGATGTGAGACTTTGAACTCACATGTGAACATAACAATCTCCCCCTCCACATTGAGTCCCATCACATCGGATTGGCTCCCCCTAAGCCCACAATAATTTACCTTGGTATACTCTCCCACAAGGGCCATTTTCATCCTATCTGAGCCTCATCATGGGGAGACGCGATCATGGTCCCGGTCTTACCATCCATTGAAGAATACCCGACCCACTTAACCAGGAGAGTCTACCGAACCCAAGCTCTGATACCACTGTTGGGGAGATCCGGGCTTACCTAGGAGGAGCACCCAAGGAAAGCCCATACACACATTAGATCCCACCTTTGACCCAAAAGACTAGCCTAGTGGGTCTAGGGTCCAATGTGTATATAAACCCTCCTTATACTCAATACTCTTCCGATGTGGGACTTTGAACTCACATGTGGACATAACAGAACCAAAGATATTTCCTCTGAAATGGGTTTGGGCAACAGTCAGATGGGTTCACGCCGTCTAGGACACACAGTTGCAATTGTTATAAAAGTCTACTTTAATCAGCAATAAATTTCATTCTCGAGAAATTCAAACTTATTTGACAACTAAAAATAAGAATATATATGCTATAAATCTTTCATGGTTTGGTTCATGTTTTAAAATTGCTTTAACAATACATGAAAAGATGATTTCACGAATTTCACTAATATAATAAATTTTTACGGGTAGCACGCGCATCGTGCGAGCCCCACACTAGTTGCTATAAGATGGAGTGGTGACTAAACTGTCAATTGTTGATTGCGTACAATGGCCACCTCGTGGCCGCCTCTTTCAGTCAACACAACGTGTAGAGTTGTGGCCTAAACTTGAGCGAAAAGAACGCGTCCCGTGGCCGAAGGCCACAACCCATGACAACCCTTCCAGTCAACACGAAAACTTTGTGGGCGAATCGTGAGTAAAATATAGTCAACACGAGAATTTCCCATAGCCATTCCAGAGAGATCTATAGTCATTCCAGAGAATTAAATTCTCAATTGAGAACTAAACTGGATTTATTTTTCTTTTCTCTCTTCTTTTGTATTTCAATTCCTAGATGAATTAAATCTCAATTTATTTATTTATTGAGTTATGCATATCGTTTTTAAAATTAAATCTGTAATGCCGTAATATTGAACATGTTACTAAAGAACATTAAAACGAAAAATGTATACACTTGCACATACATTTTCTTGCCATCGTAATCAGTTTTCACCCATTCACAAATATTTCAATTGCAAATATCAAGAAATATATATTCATGTTTATATCGTTTCTTGAATTATAAGATGAAAAGCAAGAGAGCAGGCTTTGTGGTCTTCATATTTTTGCAAATATTTGTGGAAAAGAGAATGATACTTGTGATAAATTGTTACTGTTGTGAATGTTATGAAGATATGGATTGACACCTTGATGGTTATATAAAAGAAATATTTATTATTTTATATAAAAATTATAAAAAAAAATCAAAATCCTTAACTCCCAAGGTGTGTATTACAGAATATGCCATCCTAATTACAGTGCCTTTTATATTTATCATGTTCCAAAATAAATGCACATCTTTTTCTCATCTATTTTTATATTTTCCAATTTAATGTGCATTTTCATTGTCATCACTCACGTATTTTCTTTAAACTGCATGCCATCCTTTATCAATGCAATCTATGTTTTAATACTATTGATTATGTGGTTCTTATGAGATTGGACATTTTGTATAATGGCAAGATGTCCATTCATATATCGCGTCCTAAGAAGTCCGATGCTGAAATCAGAATATGTCTATCCAGAAGTCTCAGCATCAAGATCCGAACATCTTAAAAGGTGATTTTCTGGAGTTTCCATATTTAGAAGATCTCTCAATCAAAGTATGATATGATCTGATTTAGCTGCTCACCAGCATAAGGAAACTTGGATATGGCGTATTAGGATGGCGCTATTCAAGATAATTTGGGAAACCCTAAAAGACGATTTGTTCATCTTCTATAAAAGGTCGTCGACCTCTCCCTTAGAAGGTGGTGTTTTTGTAGAGTATCTTTGTGCTAAGTATTTAGAGTCCCAAGCGTGTCGGACTAGCGTGTTGGGAGCTGGGTTAAGTTGTCACTCGTAATATTAGCATAAAGCTAAGATTTGTATGATAATTTTAGAAGGCTTGTATGTTTGATTGATTACATCATAGTGAAACTTGTACGCTGGCAGAGTGCCCCAGACATAGATGACGTTGCACCGAACTGGGTAACAAACTTCTGTGTCGTTTTTACGCTGTCTATTATATATTTTAGTGACTGTGCACCAGCAAATGTCTATCATTTAGTCGGAACATTGTGATAGACATCTTGCGTTTAACCAAAATTACAATTGGTATTAGAGGAGGCACCTGAATTGCCAGGTGATTTCCTGTTTGACAAATTCTGTTCTTCAGTCATGTCAGGTTCTAGAGAAGGAGATTCGGTCAATAGACCCCCTGTACTAGATGGATCAAATTACGGGTACTGGAAGGCTCGAATGAGTGTGTTTCTTAAAACTCTTGATCACAAAGCTTGGAAATCAGAGATAAATTGAAGGGAAGCTCCAACCTCTACTGATGATGAAGGTGTAGTTCATTTCAAGCCAGAGAGCGACTGGACACCTACAGAAGATTTAGCAGCCTTAGGTAACTCATGTGCTCTAAACGCAATATTTAATGGGGTTGACCAAAATGTTTTCAGACTAATCAACACACGCCTGGTAGCTAAAGATGCATGGGAGATTTTGGCTATCACATAGAAGGAACAACCAAAGTCTGTGAGCAGACGCTCCAATATCTCCCGACAAGCTTTGAAGCATTATCCATGAGGATGATGAGACAATAAGTGACTTCAATGTGAGAATTAGGGATCTTGAAAATGATTCATTCTCTTTGAGTAAACCCATGTCGGATGAAGACCTGGTGAGAAAGACGCTACAATCTCTTAGTCCCAAGTTCAAAATAAAGTCAACCGCTATTGAAGAAATGCACGACCTAAAGAAGCTTCGATTCGATGAACTTATAGGGTCCTTAATGACATATGAGCTCTACCTACCTTCTCCTGACAAAAAGCACAAGGGCATTACTCTCTCCAGCTCAATTATTCCCTATCAAAATCAGGTAGATTATGACTCTGCGGATGATCATGATGAAACTATTGCCTTGATAGTTAAAAATTATAGCAGGATTATGAAAAGATTCTCTAAGGGAGCGGGGAAACATGTCTCTCAGAATGTCAAAGACAATCAGCTGCTCAAATCCCAAAAAGATGTCTATATGCCTAAAGGTGGTAGAAGCTCTGAAAAAACTGGAAAAGGAAAAAGAGTACAGTGCCACGAATGTGAAGGGTTCGGTCACATTCAGAAGGAATGTCCTAACTTTCTGAGGAAAGAAAAAAGAGGATACAAAACTTCCATGTCTGATGATGAAGAAGAGGACAGCGATGCAGATGCAGAACAAGTAAGTAACTTTGTACCATTCCCAGCACATTCGACTAATCAGACCCTTGCTCTTGATGAATTAGAAATATTTTTAGATGATGCCATGAATGATGCGTACAATCAACTGTTCACTCAATATATCGAGGAATCAAAATTTCTTGAAAGGAAAAGAGACACTATCCTGGCCCTTACGGAAGACGAAACAAAACTACTGGAAACTATTGTAAAACTAAAGAAAGAAGTGAGTCGGCTAAATGGTGAACTTGGTCAGATGAAAAAGTCTGTAAGGATGATGAATCCAAGTACGGGCGGGCTAGACACTCTGCTATCTATAGGAAAACCCGTGGGAAATATGCAAGGACTCGACTACACTTCAGACGCATCCACTTCCCAAACAATGTTTGTTCCACAAAAGAATTAAACAACCTATGACTAATCAAATGTCACATACATCTGGAGCCCGACGAGGTCAATAACATCTTCCGCAACATACTATGCAACGACAGCAACAACAACATAATCAACAGACTCGCTCCTATTTTCCTTCTCGACAACATCGATGGGTATGCCACTTTTATGGACAAAAATGCCATATTCGACCTTTTTGCTACCAACTGTATGGGAAGAAACATACTCCCTCATTGCAACAAGGAAAATCTCTCAAACAAGTGTGGAAGGTAAAAGATGTCTCCTACCGAGCTAACATTGCATATACTACCTTAACTACTTCCACAAGAAAGGTCTGGTATTTTGAAAATGGTTGTTCAAGGCACGTGACGGGTGACACGAGGTTGCTGGTCAATATTAAATCAAGGAGTCTAGGACTGAAGTAGAAAACCAACTCGGAAAAAGTATCAAGGCACTCCGTTCTGATCGGGGTGGAGAATACTTATCCGAAGAGTTTCTTACAGAAAGTGGAATACTATCTCAGTGGACTCCGCCAGGAACACCGCAACTCAATGGTGTGTCCGAGCGAAGGAATCAAACATTATTTGATATGGTTCGATCGATGTTAAGTCTCACTGATCTCCCGATCTCCTTCTGGGGTTACGCTCTGCAAACGGCCGCATTCATAATCGAGGTGGGACATTCTTGGAAAAAGAATTTATTTCCAAGACAGTCAGTGGGAGGGCTGTTCATCTTAATGAATTTCTAGATGAGATGGTCACTCAGGAACCACTGGACGACCCACCAGAAGTAGTCGTTGAGCAAGAACCAATAGCTACAGTTAATAAGGACGGAACCGACTCTGAGAAATGGCTGGAAGCCATGAGGGAAGAAATGCAATCCATGTCAGATAATCAAGTGTGTGACTTGGTGGATCAAACCCCTGACGTAAAAGTCATTGGGTGTAAATGGATCTTTAAAATAAAGATGGACATGGATGGCAAACCTCAGACCTATAAAGCAAGACTGGTAGCAAAAGGTTATAGGCAAATCCACGGAATTGACTATGAAGAGACCTTTTCTCCAGTAGCTATGGTCAAATCTATCCGCATTCTACTTGCCGTAGCAATTTTGAGATATGGCAAATGGACGTCAAAACCGCCTTCTTCAACGGGAGGTTAGCTGAGGACGTTTATATGTCCCAGCCTGAGGGTTTTGAGGATCCTAAGAATAAGGAAAAGATTTGCAAGTTGCTCAAATCAATTTATGGTTTGAAGCAAGCATCTCGGAGTTGGAATCAACGTTTTGATGAAGTTGTGAAACAGTTTGGCTTCATCAAGAACGATGATGAACCTTGCGTATATATAAAAGGGCAGATGGGAGCAAAGTAGTCTTCTTGGTGCTTTATGTTGATGACATACTGCTCATTGGAAACAACGTCCCTACCTTGCTCTTAACAAAGACTTGGTTAGGTGAGTGTTTCGCAATGAAGGACTTAGGCGAGGCCTCTTACATCTTGGGGATCAAGATATATAGAGACCGTGCCAAGCGGGTTTTGGGCTTAAGTCAAAGCACCTACATAGACAAAATATTGAGAAGATTCTCGATGCTAGATTCAAAGAAAGGACTCCTGCCCATGCGTCATGGCATAAAGCTAAGCAAGAACTAGTGTGCTGAGACACCTGCAGAGCTAGCAAGAATGAATGAGATCCCATATGCTTCGGCTATAGGGTCCATAATGTGTGCCATGATATGTACGAGACCGGATGTCTCGTTTGCCCTAAGCTGTACCAGTAGACATCAGTCCGAACCCGGTGAGGAACATTGGATTGCCGTCAAGGCGATTCTCGATTTTGAGAAAAACCAAAGACGCTTTTCTTGTATACGGGGGAAGAAATGATGATCTAGTCGTCAAAGGATATGTTGACGCTAGTTTTCCAGACAGACCCCGATGACTTAAAAAGTCAGTTGGGTTATATGTTTATGTTGAACGGTGGAGCTTTCAGCTGAAAAGCAAGAAGCAGGACACCATTGCCGACTCTACGACCGAAGCTGAGTACATTGCCGCATCCGAAGCGGGAGAAGAGGCTGTATGGATCAGGAGTTTCATGGTTGGGTTAGGTGTAATTAAAAACCCATCTAACCCAGTAGACTTATATTGTGACAACACCGGGGCCATTGCGCAAGCTAAGGAACCCAGGGCACATGACAGATCCAAACATGTACTCAGAAAGTATCACATCATCCGCAACATTGTTGCTAGAAGGTGACGTGAAGATCCACTACGTTGCAACTGATGATAACACAGCCGACCCCTTGACCAAGGCTCTTCCACGAGCAAAACATGATAAACATGTTAGGTCAATGGGTATAGACTGGGACTTAGATTGGAACTAGGGGCAAGTGGGAGATTGATAACATTTGTGCCCTAGTCGAATTGCTATTAGCCTGTAAACGTCTATGTACATTATCATCGTTTGTAACATATATATAAAACGGCTTTGTATTACTTATGTGTTGAAGTAATATGTTAAGCATGATCTGATTTATGACCACTAAAGTAGTAGAACCATAAATCTATACAGATCACACTTAACGAGTCCCTAGTCAAAACATGCTTCCTAAGAAGCGACCAGTATGAGAATGGTTCTTAATGACGTAGTTCTACTTGTCATAGGGATGAGGGATCCTGGAACCATATCATAGATATCATGAGGTGATTGATATCGGACGACCCGCTTTGAATAGTGTTTTCATAGATTAAGCCATAAACATATTCAAATGCGATAGCTTGTCACGGCATCCTTAGACCAAGGAGTCTTTGTGATCACTATGCAATGAACGTACGGCTTTAACTTGCGCCAAACGCTTTCTGTAAAAGGATTGCTATAAAGGGCATGATTGGGTGGCGGAACGGGTTGCTTGAGTGACACGAAAGACGGCTAAGGGATTTATCCCTCATACTACGGTATGGGAAAGATATCCATTAGAAGGCCTCTTGATGGAGACTGACTGAGAGAAAGAGCATGGTCATGCCAATGATACGGGTTATCAGTTCTCAGCCATCTCGCATATCAAGTAACAATGATTGATTGAACAAGGGAGACGACTCTATGCCTTGAGATCAATTGGGATATCTAGAGATAAAAGGATGGTGACTTGTACGAACAAAGGTTAAGTCGAATTATCGATCATCATGCACCTTGGGTAATCATAATGTTTTACTAGAGACCACTTATGATGGATCGGGCAAGAGCGATCTTTTGCGCCGATCTGCCAACGGTGGCATGAGCCTAGAGGGTCACACACATACAAGGCGGATAACTTGAGACAAGGAAACATTGATGTTTCTTGAGGAGTAATATATGGACAAAACTGGAGGTTTTGTGCCATAGGTTCGGTTTGAGAGAATAATTAGCGAATCGAGAAAAATTGAGTTTTTCGTCGATATCGCGTCGGACTTTGTTTGATAAGTGACGACAAAAGGGTCGGGCGATTTTTGGACACGGCATGAGACAACACGGGAGGGCCCATTGGTCTCGGCCCATGAAGCCTCATGGCCGGCCCATTAAGGGCCCAACAAGACCTCATGGCCGGCCCACATGGTGGGTCCATGTGTGGGGGCCACACAACACCATGCTTAGTTGGTGATTGTGAATTAAGAGGTGAGTGATTTAAGGGGTATGGGTTAAAGCACCTTTAAGCCCATACCAATCACTTTTGACCCATGCTTGTTGGATGATGAATTGAAATATCTAGCATTCATTCATTAATTCAAGAATCACACAACTCTCACAACACTCTCTCCTCTTCTTGCTCTCTTGTTCTTCATTTAATTGTTCTAGTAGGCAATCAAGTGAGGGATCATCAATATCATCCCCTTGGTGTGGACTTGCTTTAGAGAAGAAGATCCGAACGTTCTTCTTTATCGATTCAAGGAAGACTAAATGCAAAATGGAGAAACTGTCCAGATTGTCCAGTTCCGATGACCGACAATGCGTGAGCCATAGCCGCTTCGTCCGAGCTCCGATTGACATGAAACTTGCGGCGTTGGAAAGATAAGTCCAAGGGCTACAACTTTAGATAAATACTGATTTTCAAAACGAGCGCTGGTTTAGGAGATACAAGGCCGAGAAGCAGAATGGTCCGCAGAGTCTGTCCAGCGAGACGGGAAAAATGTTTTGCTCCAGACGGAGGTCTTCTCGTCCGAACTGGGCTTAGAGCAAAACACAAAAGATGTAGGGAATTGGCTGAGGTTTAATCTCCAACAAGAACCGAAGAAATTGGAGATCTGTAGCTCGAGATAGAGAGCTTCAAAGTCTCGGTTTTCTGCCGGGCAGATTCTGGTAAAACCCGAAAACTCGATTTCCTAAGGATCTAACTTGGTAGTCGATCTTGCGCAGGTTAGGGGTGGTTTATAGGTTGCTTCCGCTGCCATTAACGTAATTAGGATGCCCCGGGACCTAACAGCAACATTGTATGATGTCTCGTTTTCTTGAACTGCTCCACATAGACCTAATGGGTCCAATACAAGTAGAAAGTTTGGGAGGAAAAAGATATGTTTTAGTGTGTTTCGATGACTACTCCAGGTATTCTTGGGTAGAATTCATTCTTGAAAAGTTTGACACGTTTTCTGTTTACAAGGCCTTATGTAACAGAATACATCGAGAACAGGTGAAAACATTGTCAAGATTATCCGACTCAGTAGTGATCATGCGAAGGAATTTGAGAACAGTAGGCTCTCTGACTTTTGTGATGAAGATGGGATAGCCCATGAGTTCTCTGTTCTTATCACCCCACAACAGAATGGGGTTGTGGAAAGAAAGAACAAGACTCTCTAGGACATGGCCAGAGTCATGCTTTTCGCCAAAGATTTGCCTACACACTTTTGGGCTGAAGCGCTCAGTACCGCTTGTCATATTCAGAACAGAGTGAGTACTCGACCAGGTATGAAAACTACATCTTATGAAATATGGAGGGGGAGAAAGCCCAACCTCAAATACTTTCGTATCTTTGGCTCACCATGTTACATCTTATAAGACAGGGACCCTAGGTAGAAATTTGATCTGAAAATTGATGAAGGGATGTTTATGGGATATACTTGAAATAGCAGAGCATGCCATGCACCAGCAAATGTCTATCACTTAGTCGGAACATTGTGCTAGACATCTTGTGTCTAACCAGAATTTCAATTGGTATCAAAGAAGGCACCTAAATCGCCAGGTGATTTCCTGTTTGAAAAATTCTGGTCTTCAGTCATGTCAGGTTCTAGAGAAGGAGGTTCGGTCAATAGACCCCCTGTACTAGATGGATCAAACTACGGGTACTGGAAGGCTCGAATGAATGCGTTTCTTAAAACTCTTGATCAAAAAACTTGGAAATCAGTGATAAATGGATGGGAAGCTCCAACCTCTAATGATGATGAATGTGTAGTTCATCTTAAGCCAGAGAGCGACTGGACACCTACAGAAGATCTAGCAGCCTTAGGTAACTCATGTGCTCTAAACGCAATATTTAATGGGGTTGACCAAAATGTTTTCAGATTAATCAACACATGCTTGGTAGCTAAAGATGCATGGGAGATTTTGGCTATCACATATGAAGGAACAACCAAAGTTCCTGAGCAGAAGCTCCAATATCTCACGACAAGCTTTGAAGCATTATCCATGAAGGATGACGAGACAATAAGTGACTTCAATGTGAGAATTAGGGATCTTGCAAATGATTCATTCTCTTTGGGTAAACCCATGTTGGATGAAGACCTGGTGAGAAAGACGCTACGATCTCTTAGTCCCAGGTTCAAAATGAAGTCAACCGTTATTGAAGAAATGCACGACCTAAAGAATCTTCGATTCGATGAACTTATAGGGTCCTTAAATACATATGAGCTCTCCCTTCCTTCTTCTGACAAAAAGAAAAAGGGCATTGCTCTCTCCAACTCAATTATTCCCTCTCAAATTCAGGTAGATTCTGACTCTGAGGATGATACTGATGAAACTATTGCCTTGATAGTTAAAAATTATAGCAGGATTATGTAAAGATTCTCTAAGGGAGCGGGGAAACATGTCTCTCAGAATGTCAAAGACAATCAGCTGCTCAAATCCCAGAAAGATGTCTATATGCCTAAAGGTGGTAGAAGCTCTGAGAAAATTGGAAAAGGAAAAAGAGTACAGTGCCACGAATGTGAAGGGTTCGGTCACATTCAGAAGGAATGTCTTAACTTTCTGAGGAAACAAAAACGGGGATACAAAGCTTTCATGTCTGATGATGAAGAAGAGGACAGCGATGCAGAACAAGTAAGTAACTTTGTAGCATTCACAGTACATTCGGCTAATCAGACCCTTGCTCAGCCCATGAGGTCACCTAGCCGGCCCAACAAGGGCCCTAATAAGGCCCAATAAGCCCATATCGCCAGCCACCTTCGTGAGTCCAAGGGTGGGGGCGACACACCATACTTAGTTGGTGTTGTTGATTAAGAGGAGAGTGATATAAGGGGTTTAGGTGGAATCAGTGGGTGGTTAGCCCTCTTAATCTTCATCTTGTTGAACTTGTTTCGGTTTTATGATGATTTGCATGTCATATTTGTTGATAACATGTTTTTAATGCTTTTTGGGTAAATTGCATGAAATATGTTATTTTTGAAAAATATATTGAATTTGGAATTTTTTGGATTTTTATTGGATTTGTCTGGTCTGAGAAGGGACTCTCGGGGAGCCGGATTGGAGGTACCGGACGGAGGTCACCGGTGGCCGGGGAAGGCCGGCGGTGACCGGGGCCGTCCCCCTTCTTGGCCGAGGCCGAGAAGGGAGGCAAGCTCGGCTTGGGATTTCCAAAGCTGAGCCGTGATGTTGGGCTCGGCCCAATGGGCTTCGGCCCATTGAGCTTGGGCCCAATTTGGTTTGTGCACGTTGATTTTTGGTCTGTGGCATGAACCCGCAATCCAATATTTCGCAAACTTTCAAATTTGATCGGTTTTGATAAACCGTTTTTCGAAAAGGTCTAGTTTCGATAAACCAGACCAAGCAACTTGGCAAAATTAAAACCGGAATATTGCATATTATTTGATAACATGTTTGTGTGATAACATGTTGGATGATGTAATGAGATGTATGATGCATTAGTAGCCCATTAGATTTTTATCGCTTTCACGGTTTGCATACCGTTAGTGTTAGCGTGTAATTATTCTTTCATTCGAGCCCTTAAAGTGTAATTATTTTTTTTCCGATCTACGAACTAAGTATTAATTGTAATTGCTACTCAAAGTCGAGAAGGATGTAAAATCGAGCACAATGACGGTCTTGGAGGAAGTCCAATAGCTAGTGGGAGCCGGAATGAGAAAGACGAGAAGATATGATGTCTCGTAGAATCTTAAAAATAGGATGGGCTACTGATGCATATTTAAACGCTTTATGATGCTTGCTTGAATTTTTTAGATAATAATTGTATGCTTGCATGCTTAGCTTATGAGATTAAAAACGATTTTAATTGCTTGCATGATTAAAGCGTTGTGAACCATCATCGCACGGGTTGTGATGGATGAGTTCAATTTTGAAACGTGTTTGCACGGGTTGCAGATGACGACTTCAAAAGAAGATTGTATATGATACAATTAGACACATCACAACACAGGTTGTTAATGACGGGTTCATAATTGTACCAAAATACTTTCGTATTATTAAACACAACCAAATCACAACATAATTTGAGTCATGTATGATGCCACCCAAATTCACACCCATGTAGAAACATTCTCTTGGTGTTGTGCGCCTTAGCGGAGCATCGATAGAATGGGTTCTATATGGAATGGTCAAACCTGTGGGATGTCGTGCGCCTTAGCGGAGCATCTGCACAAAACTGATGCATATGTGAAGGTTGGTTGACTCGACCACGATTCTCGGCCTAAGGTCGAGCTGGGGCATCAGAAGTGTAAGTCGTGTGCTTTGGCACATACCCTGACCAAGACTTACATGGGTTGTAATTGGATGGACGTCCTACCCAAATGGGTCAATTGGAGCGGTGCGCCTTAGCGTACTTCAATTGACAAATAAGGGATCCTTGTTTAAAGGTTCTAAACCTTAGAATCAGATGGTTAGTGTTTAATTCGGGTCTTCGTAAATTTATTCAACTTTTCTGATTAAATTTACTTTCTTCGTGTAGAAATGGCTAGTAATTCAACAAACTCGTCTAATTTGTCATTGAGGGCTATACTTGATAAGTGTAAGCTCAATGGAACAAATTATCTGGACTGGGACAGTTGTGACTTGTGTTAAAGTTGGAACGCAGGGAGTACATCCTAGACAAGGCTATCCCGGTGGAGCCAGCTGCCAACGCAACGAGGGTCGTTAAGGATGTGTACCAGAAACACCTTAGCGACTCTATCGACGTTGCGTGTGTCATGCTGGGCTGCATGGAGGCGGACCTCCAGAAGCAGTTGATGGAGCTATCCCATGATCCTTTTGCAATGTTTGCACAGATCAAGGATATGTTCAAGGAGAAAGTACGTATTGAAAAATACACTATTCTCCGAGAACTCATTGCCTGCAAAATGTCAGCGGGCAGCTCCGTAGGTCCACACGTCCTACGCATGAAGGGACATCTCGATCATCTAACTAGTCTCGAAATGACTATGGAAAAAGAGATGGTTGCGGATTTTATTCTGCAATCCCTTCCTCATGCATATGGTGGGTTCGTCATGAATTATCACATTCATGACATGGACAAGACCGCATCGGAGTTCCACATCGTGCTATTGACTGCCGAGAAGAGCATAAGGGGCAGTACGCCCAAAGGTGTTCTTATGATGAAGAAGGGATATGGCTTCAAAGCTGGTGGTGATAAGGGCAAAGGCCTAATGCACCTAGCAGGGAAGAATAGACGACCTTTCATTCCTAAACCTTCAATACCCATGAAGGGCAAGGGGAAGGTAAAGGAGTCGGTCTGTTTTTAATGCCAAAAGCCTGGTCATTGGAAAAAGGACTGTCAGCAGCTAAATGAAGATCGGAAGAAGGGCGGTGGCGCCGCTACTTCGTTAGGTATTCCATTAGAGCTAAATCATTCTACTATAAATGCTTGGGTACTAGACACTGGAGCTGAGTCTCATGTGTGTGCGGATGTGCAGGTACTGCGTAATAGAAGAGATGTGGGGGAAAACGAGGTGGACCTAAGAGTTGGGAACAACGTGCGTGTTACCGCAACTGCTGTGGGTTCGGTTGATCTTGTTTTGCCCAGTGGGCTTGTAATAGAACTTTTTGATGTGTTTTGCGTACCTGCTTTCAGCAAGAATATTGTATCAATATCCCTTCTTGAAAAAGAAAGTTATTATTTTGATATTAAGAACGGGTTTTTTAATATTATGTGCAATAAGATGTTTTAAGGAAATGCTCACACAGTTGGAGGTTTATACATATTGCATATGCTAAACTCGAGATCCAACACGCTCTATAATATTAATGCTAATGATTTAGACCAAACTCTAATCTGGCATTGTCGTCTAGGTCACATAAATGATGTTAGAGTTATGCCCCAGTCCAATATATAAGTGATCTACAGATGTAATGTGTTATCATCTTTCCGAATAAATAAATCATCATATATTACTAATATGTTGTCTTAATATATCAAATGTAATTTGATCTATGTCATTATGTGTGTAACCACTAATAGTAGAACTATAGATCAGAAAGAATTACATTTGATGAGTCCCCGATCAGCTAAGGTTCTTTATGAAGCGATCAGTATGAGACCAACTCCTTGTGATCACGCTCTACTGATCATGACAAAGTATGTGCCGGAGTTATATCATAGATATCATCAGGTCGATGATATCGGACAACCCGATTGTGAGTATGCTGCATAGATCCAGTCATGAGATACTCACAGATCGTAGCTTGTCATTATATCCTAAGACCAAGGAGTCTTTGTGTACACTATGTAACGAATACCCAAGTTTGACCTAGTCTAACGTTATCTGTAAAAGGGTAGCTATAACGGCTTCGATTTGCTTGGATATTTATTGCATTAGTGAACTCGAAAGGCGTCTGAGGGATTTATCACTCAAACTTCGGTATGAGAAAGATATCCGTTTAGTCCACTTGATGAGTATGACTGAAGGAATAGCACGACCGTGCATGGGATACCTTAGTATCAGTTTTCAGTCATCTCAAATATCAAGAAATAGTGACTGATAAATTAGGATGACGATTTTATGCCTATTGATCAATCTGGATATCGGTTTGATAAAAGGACAGTGACATGTACAATAACAGGTTAAGTCGAATAATCGATAATCACAAACATTGGGATCAACTGTTCGTGAGCCTAGAGGGTCACATGCATTAAGCACAATACATGACAAATAATTATGGATGGAAATTGGGAGAATCAGGTTTTCAATTTAGTCAAATTGAAAACGATTCGGTTGATTTCTGGGCTAGAGTTTTAACCAGACGATTGAAGAAATCAAGTTGACGAAATTGAACCGATTTATCTAAACCGAAATTAGAACTCAATTTAATGGGTTTAATTTGGTAATAGAACTCAATTTAATGGGCTTAAAGCCCATTTAGGGATTTAAGTGATGAATGGGGAAAAGATATGCAATTAATTGATTTGAAATTCAATTAAGATTTTTTAGTTTTAATTTCAAATTAAATTGCAAAATATCTCCGTTATTTTTCTCTAACTATTTTGGCAACCACCCCTCATTCTCTCACCCGCTTGGCCGAACCTCTCTCACTCTTCCTCCATCATTGTTTTATCAAAATTCTCAAAAATACATTTGTTGCTACGTTTAAATGTTGGCATAATTTTTTAGCGCAAAAGTAAGAAGTCGGTGCAACATGTTACATGACATGTGGAGCGACTAGTTACGATCCAGATTAGGAAAGATCTGAAGCTTTCCTATTTCGATGACGCTTGGAGCGAAAGAGGAAAGACGCCACGAAGACTTGGAGCACAAGAGAGTGACGTCGACAAGCAAGGCGACTTCCAGCTGTCAGTAACACGTCAGCAAAGGCGGCAACTCTACTTGCCTGATTTATTCAGGAAGTCCGAACAAGGAAGACGACTTCCAGCTGTCATTAAAGGCGGCAACGACTTGCCTAATTTATTCAGGAAGTCTGAAACTTCCTATTCCTATTCCGGGAAGGATTAGGAATGTGAGCTGCTATATAAAGCCTTGGGCTTCCCCATTAGCAGTCATCCGTTCTTGTTCTAAAATTGCAAGATTTCTCAGAGCTCTTAACCGTGCACCATTGGCGTGTTGAGAGGCTGATTAGATTTGCTAGAACTGCTTTGCTCCGATCAAACATCAAGTCGTGAAGATTGATTGCTTGATCAGTTAGGGTTCTTGTGTTTGTGATTGAAGATTCACAAATCCTTCAAAGAAGACTACGACACCGAGCATAGGCATTTGCTCGAAGGGTGGAATTGAGAGGATCTCAAAGACAGGGGGAGAGGCCCTTGGTCGAGGTTGTTCACGGTGAGATCTATAGTAGCTTAGGACAATAGCTTGTGTGATAGCTAGTTGGTGCTTGAAGTTGTACTATTGACTACCTAACAGTGAAAACCTTTCCACTGGCAAAATGCCCCCAGACGTAGGTGTCGTTATTATTGCTTGTTTGTTATTTACCACAGTCTGCAAGTTAGGCAAGTAGTCGATACACAAGTTACGACTTTGTGTTCGACTTCTTGACTCGGCTACGATTCAGAATTTCAATTGGTATCAGAGGAGGCGCCTTATCTTTTAGGTGATTTTCCTGCAAAATTCTGAATAGCGAATATGGATTCAAAGCAAGGAGGATCTGCCAATCGACCACCAGTGCTCGACTGAACTAACTATGGGTACTGGAAAGCACGAATGTGTGCCTTTTTGAAGTCTCTCGACAGCAAAACCTGGAAGGCTGTCATTAATGGATGGGAGGAACCTCACTATGCTGATGCTCAAGGAAATCAAACCAGCATCAAACCAGAAAAAGAGTGGAGCGCGGAAGAAGATGAAGCTGCCCTAGGTAATTCTCGTGCACTCAACGCTATATTTAATGGAGTAGACAAGAATGTGTTTCGACTTATAAACACGTGCACAAGCGCCAAAATTGCTTGGGACACTCTTGCTATTGCTTATGAGGGTACATCAAAACTCAGAGAGCAAAAGTTACAGTACCTCACGACCAACTTTGAGGCCCTTACCATGAATGAAGACGAAACCACAGCTGAGTTTAATGTGTGCATCAAGGATCTAGCCAATGAATCATATTCACTTGGCAAACCTATGACTGATAAAGATTTGGTCAGAAAAACGCTAAGAGCCCTAAGTCCCAGATTCAAGATGAAGATTACAGCTATCGAAGAAGTTCACGACTTGAAGACGCTGAAGTTTGATGAACTCATGGGATCCCTAATGACTTTCGAGCTCTCCCTACCTCTAATCGAGAAGAAACACAAAGGTGTTGCTTTCAAATGTTCTGTCCAAAAGCAGAAGAACTTGGTGTGCTCTGATTCGGACAGTGACATTGACGAAACTATTACTATGCTGGCCAAAAACTACAATAAAGTCATGAAAAGATTCAGCCAGATGACAGGACGGAATGTCACCCGAGAAGTCAGAGACAAGCCGCAGCACAAGTTCCAGAAGCTCGAAAGCACAAATAGCGATGGTAGACGAGGAGAACGATCAGGAAAAGGAGTTAAGTGCTTTGAATGTGAGGGGTATGGACACATGCAGAAAGCACAACCACGTAAGGAATGGCGAGTCAAGGAAGTAAACTATCGAGCAAATATTGCTTACACCGCTCTAAAGGCCTCAACCAGCAATGATTGGTACTTTGATAGTGGATCCTCTCGACATATGACTGGTAATAGCTCATTCTTGGTCACTTTAATACCTTGCACAAATAGCTTCGTCACTTTTGGAGATGGAGTAAAAGCTAGAGTACTCGGGAAAGGAAAACTCAACCTTCCCAACTCACCATATTTGAAAGAGGCTCTATAGGTAGAAGGTCTTACAGCCAATCTCATCAGCATCAGTCAAATATGCGATCTGAATCTGGATGTGAATTTCACTCGTGACAAATGCACTGTCAAGGACGAACACCAGAAGGAAGTCATGACAGGTCACAGGTCTCTTGATAACTGTTATGTATGGTCTCCAACAGTCACAACAAAGTGCCTTTTATCCAAAGCTCAAGAGACGAAGCTATGGCATCAAAAACTCGGTCACATCAACTTGAGAAGCATGCAGAAGATTCTCTCTGAAAAGGGGATCATTGGAGTTCCCAATCTCAAGATTGTTGAAGGAAAAATTTGTGGAGAATGCCAAATTGGGAAACAAGTCAAGGCGTCACACAAGAAGGTACAACATCTTACTACTTCTCGTGTTCTAGAACTTCTTCATGTTGACCTTATGGGACCTATGCAAGTAGAAAGTCTAGGAGGGAAGAAGTACATATTTGTCTATGTAGACGACTTCTCTAGGTACACCTGGGTAGACTTTATTAGAGAAAAGTCAGACACCTTCTCAGTCTTTGAAGCCCTATATCGGAGACTTCAACGAGAAAAAGGAGAAGTCATTGGAAAAGTCGTCCGACTTCGATGTGATCATGGAAAGGAGTTTGAAAACATCAGCTTCACAAATTTTTGTGATGCTGAAGGAATTGCACACGAATTTTCTGCTCCCATCACTCCTCAGTAAAACGGGATCGTTGAAAGAAAAAATCGCACTCTTCAAGAAATGGCAAGAGTCATGATGTTAGCCAAAGACATCCCGCAGCACTTCTGGGCTGAAACTTTGAATACGGCTTGCCATATTCATAATAGAGTGACCCTCCGCCCTGGAACTTCGCTCACTCTTTATGAAATATGGAGGGGGAGGAAGCCTAATGTCAAATATTTCCATGTCTTTGGATCGATCTGCTACATACTTGCAGATAGGGAACCTCGACGCAAACTTGATCCTAAAAGCGATGAAGGCATCTTCCTTTGATACTCCAGAAATAGTCAAGCTTTTCGTGTATTCAACAAACGCACCCGGACTATCATGGAATCCATCAATGTCGTGATCGATGACAGTAATGAGCAAACCAGTGACGAGGATGTGGAAGTCCTAAATCTCTCAGGAGAAGTCCGACCAGAAGTCAGAGGAGAAGTTAGACCGGAAGTCAGAGGCGAAGAGCGCAGCAAAGAATCTGAAGACGAAAGCCCAATCATCCCGGACAAAGTGGCATCTCCTATAGTATAGAGAGCTCCGTCAAGAAGAATTCAGAAGAAACATCCACCCCATGATGTGATAGGAGACATAAATGAGGGAGTGCGGACTCGACAAAAGGCATCTCTAGACTACAAAGAGATGATAGGTAACATTTGCTTTATTTCCAAAATTGAGCCAAAGAATATACAAGAAGCCATCAATGATGAGTACTGGGTCTGCGCCATGCAAGAAGAATTGGTTCAATTTGCAAGGAATGAAGTCTGGGAATTAGTACCCAAGCCAGACAATGTCAATGTCATCGGGACAAAGTGGATATTCAAAAACAAGTCTGACGAGCAAGGAAACATCACTCGAAACAAAGCAAGACTGGTGGCTCAGGGTTACACACAAGTAGAAGGAGTTGACATCGAAGAAACCTTTGCTCCGGTAGCCAGACTGGAAGCCATACGACTTCTTCTCGGCATAGCATGCCATCTGCGTTTCAAACTCTATCAGATGGATGTAAAGAGTGCCTTCCTTAATGAGAATCTCAACGAAGAAGTTTATGTTGCTCAACCAAAGGGATTTGAAGACCATGACTCTCCGCATCATGTCTACAAACTCAAGAAAGCCCTCTACGGTCTCAAACAAGCTCCACGAGCATGGTATGAACGTCTTACTCAATTCCCAGTACATAATGGCTATATTCAAGGGGGAGTAGACAAAACTCTCTTTGTGAATAAGGAAGGAAGGGACATCATGATCGCTCAAATATATGTCGACGACATTGTATTTGGAGGAAAGTCAGACAACATGGTGGAACGTTTCGTACAATATATGCAGTCTGAGTTTGAGATGAGTATGGTCGGTGAGCTCACATGCTTCCTAGGCTTCCAGATCAAACAAATGACAGATGGAATATTTATCTCCCAAAGCAAATATGCAAAGAACATTGTGAAGAAGTTCGGGTTAGAAAAGGTCTCTCACAAAAGAACTCCTATTGCCACACATGTCAAATGCACAAAGGACGAGATGGGAGAACCAGTTGATCAAAGCCTTTATCAAAGCATAATATGAAGTCTTCTCTACCTAACATCAAGTCGACCCGACATCGATTACTCCGTGGGAGTCTGTGCTCGATATCAAGCCAATCCAAAAGTCAGTCACTTAGCTCATGCCAAGAGGATCATAAGGTACATCTCGGGAACCTCTGAATTGGGTTTGCTATATTCCTTTGATACCTCTCCTACTCTTGTTGGATATTGTGATGCTGACTGGGCAGGAAGCACACCAGATCGAAGAAGTACCTCTGGAGGTTGTTTCTACCTGGGGAACAATCTTGTATCTTCGTTCAGCAAAAAGAAAAATAACATTGCTTTGTCTACTGGTGAGTCCGAATATATTGCAGCCGGAAGTAGCTGTACTCAGCTTCTTTGGATGAAACAAATGCTGGCAGAGTATGGAGTTAAGCAAGAAGTCATGACTTTGTTTTGTGACAACATCAGTGCAATCAATATCTCGAAAAACCCAGTGCAACACAGCAAAACAAAACATATTGATATCAGACATCACTTTACTCTAGAGCTTGTAGAAGACAAGAAGATAAAGCTCGAGTACCTACCCACTGAGAAACAAGTCGGTGACATCTTTACAAAGGCATTAGATACTAACAGATTTGAAAGTCTAAGGTCATCCCTTGGATTTTGCTGTCTGGAGTAACCAAAAGTCAAGATAGAAGAGAGGGAGTTTTTAGTTGATTTTTACTCTCTCTCTATCAGGACCAACCAGGGTCCAAAAAATCAAGCCGCGCCCAAATTTCATTATTAAAAGCCCAGTTGAAATTTTTTTAAAATTTCAAAAAAAAAGGAGAATGATTGAAAAAATGACGACGAACCAATCGGCTCTCAACCCCCTTCAACTTCCGCAGAAAAAGCCTGCACATCCCCTCCACCTTCCCAAAACTGGTAGGGCACCACGAAAAAGCAAAAACAAATCTGCAAACAATAGCAGTTGTTCTTTCTCTCAAATTCAAATCCGATCAAGTCCTCTGTCAAATGGTTGGTACCTGAAGTGGACGCATACCATCTACCACCAAGACGCTACGAGCAAAGATGAGGGCAAAAGTGATTGCCAAGAAGTTGTCGGCCTCCAAATCAACAACGAACAAATACAGAGTGAAGATTCGTGGAAGAAATCTCCCGGGGGAAGGTTCGGCGAAACCTCAGGATGCACCAATGGAGGCGATTACCTCCACTGAAGAGAAGGACAAATCTGCTAACCTAGAAGAGGAAGGCTCTCACACTTCGCAGACGCTCCTACAAGGTACTCCTACTACCCCTTCTGTAGTAAACCCTATAGACAAAGAGGTGTCTGAAGAGGCTCAAGGAACTCTCGCCCCTGAGATCCATGGTGCCGTCTGTGGAGATAAATCTAGCCCCCAAAAATATGCACCTGCGCCAGAGAAGTCCCCACCAAAAGAAGCATTGCGGAAAGCCAACAGTCCACTTGTTGCCTAGGACAGTGATCCAAGGATGAATGAAGATACTGAAGTTATCCCAGAAGTTGCTCAACCTGTAGAGAAAAGTGTCAGTATAGAAGAAGGAGATACAGCAGAGACCATAGGAGAAGAAGAACCCCAAGTACCAAGGAGATTAACACAAAAAAGAAAAATTACAGAGAAAGGAGGAGCATCGGCTTCTGAACCACTAAAGAAGTCTAGAAGGAAGTCATTGACTTCGGTAGCAACTTCTGCTCCAGAAGAAGAGGAGTCTAAAGAAGAAGAAACCCGTGTCATACTTTCACGGGTCAAAAAGTCATTGGGAGCCCTAAAACTCCCCAAAAATGTTCCTAAAGCTCCGACAGATAATGTCTCATTCCACTCTGTAGACAACGCGGTCAAATGGCAGTATGTGTACCAGCGCAACATCTATCCAGAGAGAGAGCTTTCCACAGAAGCTCAGGGGATGAACACAATTGTGGAACTCCTCCGAAGCTCAGGCCTGACCAATACGGTCATAAACATCGGGCCGTTCTACCCAGCGCTGGTCCAAGAGTTCATTGTCAACCTCTCAAGTGAGTTTAATGACCCGGAAGATGCGGAGTACAGGAAGGTATTTGTTTGGGGAGAATGCTTCGAAATATCTGCCACGACTATCAATGCTTATCTAGGCAGAGAGGACCCAGAAGTCACTCCAGAAGTCCCGCACTTGAACAAAGTGGCGGTTGAGATCATTGGAGGACGGAAGAAGGTCTGGCCCTTCAAGGACACCATTGCGGCTGCTGAGCTTACTGTCAAATACTCAATTATGTACCGCATTGGCTTGGCAAATTGGGCGCCTTCAACTCACGGGTCGAGCATCAAAACCGAATTGGCTAAACTCATATACCAAATAGGTACGCAATCTCCTCTTGATTTTGGCTCATATGTCATTGAACATCTTGTCAAACATGCCAAATCATGCGCTGTCAAGCTTCCTATTGGGTTTCCATCATTGATCACCGGTCTTCTTCTCCAACAATGTCCTCACATTGTTCGAGAGACGGATGTTCCTGGAAAGAAGCCACTGCCTCTCGCTATCAGCCTCAAAAACTTCGAAGGCAAGCATATGAGGGATCTCGCTCCTCCCATGGCCAAAGCATCAAAAGCTGGTTCCAGCTCCCGACCTTCAGGACAACTTGGCACCAGGATGGAGGAAGAGTTGGTGGAGATGATCAATGACTTGGAGAAGTCAATTGTTGTTCTGACGACCTGCAAAGCTGCCTGTGAAGCTCTTGTCAATGACCTCCGCTCTGCTCCTGCTGCTGAAGATGATGTTGATGACTCCACCTCATTTTAAGTATTTCTCTGATTTACTCTGATAAACTTGTTACAAACAGACTCTTAAATTCTCGGGGACTGTCTGATTAATTTTCTGCACATTGAGACTTTTTATTTTGGGATATTTTGCTCATGTTTGAGCTGACTTATTTGCTCATGTTTGAGCTGGTTTATACCCTGCTATTAGTCGAGTTTCATTGTATGATTGCCTTTGGCAATATTGTTAGAAAAACAGGGGGAGATAGATAGGCTACGCCAGAAGTTACACCAGAAGTCACACCAGAAGTTGCGCACAGAAGTCGCCGCTCCAGAAGCAACTCCAGAAGACAAACCAGAAGCCACACCAGAAGTCGCATTGCTTACTGTGCGTAACTGCCACAAGATGACGATGGACTTAAAACAGGTGTTTGGTCCCATCGCTTGCTGTGCGTAACTGGCACAAGATGAACGATGTGCCTAAAAATGTGTTTGCCTAAAAAATTGCCAAAGGGGGAGATTGTTGCTACGTTTAAATGTTGGCATAATTTTTTAGCGCAAAAGTAAGAAGTCGGTGCAACATGTTACATGACATGTGGAGCGACTAGTTACGATCCAGATTAGGAAAGATCTGAAGCTTTCCTATTTCGATGACGCTTGAAGCGAAAGAGGAAACACGCCACGAAGACTTGGAGCACAAGAGAGTGACGTCGACAAGCCAGGCGACTTCCAGCTGTCAGTAACACGTCAGCAAAGGCGGCAACTCTACTTGCCTGATTTATTCAGGAAGTCCGAACAAGGAAGACGACTTCCAGCTGTCATTAAAGGCGGCAACGACTTGCCTAATTTATTCAGGAAGTCTCAAACTTCCTATTCCTAATCCGGGAAGGATTAGGAATGTGAGTTGCTATAAAAAGCCTTGGGCTTCCCCATTAGCACTCATCCGTTCTTGTTCTAAAATTGCAAGATTTCTCAGAGCTCTTAACCGTGCACCATTGGCGTGTTGAGAGGCTGATTAGATTTGCTAGAACGGCTTTGCTCCGATCAAACATCAAGTCGTGAAGATTGATTGCTTGATCGGTTAGGTTTCTTGTGTTCGTGATTGAAGATTCACAAATCCTTCAAAGAAGACTACGACACCGAGCATAGGCGTTTGCTCGAAGGGTGGAATTGAGAGGATCTCAAAGACAGGGGGAGAGGCCCTTGGTCGAGGTTGTTCACGGTGAGATCTATAGTAGCTTAGGACAATAGCTTGTGTGATAGCTAGTTGGTGCTTGAAGTTGTACTATTGACTACCTAATAGTGAAAACCTTTCCACTGGCAAAGTGCCCCCAAACGTAGGTGCGGAGTCACCAAACTGGGTAATCATCTCTGGTGTCGTTATTATTGCTTGTTTGTTATTTACCACAGTCTGCAAGTTAGGCAAGTAGTCGATACACAAGTTACGACTTTGTGTTCGACTTCTTGACTCGGCTACGATTCAGAATTTCAATTGGTATCAGAGGAGGCACCTTATCTTTTAGGTGATTTGCTTGCAAAATTCTAAATAGCGAATATGGATTCGAAGCAAGGAGGATCTGTCAATAGACCACCAGTGCTCGACGAAACTAACTATGGGTACTGGAAAGCATAAATGTGTGCCTTTTTGAAGTCTCTCGACAGCAAAACCTGGAAGGCTGTCATTAATGGATGGGAGGAACCTCACTATGCTGATGCTCAAGGAAATCAAACTAGCATCAAACCAAAAAAAGAGTGGAGTGCGGAAGAAGATGAAGCCGCCCTAGGTAATTCTCGTGCACTCAACGCTATATTTAATGGAGTAGACAATAATGTGTTTCGAATTATAAACACGTGCACAAGCGCCAAAATTGCTTGGGACACTCTTGCTATTGATATACACACGTGCACAAGCGCCACCATGGTTGCCTCGCGGGCGACCAGGGTCTGCCGTAGGGGCGACCATGGCAGCCCTCGTGGGCTACCATGGTCGCTCCCGTGGTTGACCACGGTCAGCCCCGCGGGCGACCTAGGCAGCCCTCGCAGGCCACCGTGGTTGCTTCCGCGGGCGACCTCGGTTGGGCCGGTTCGGCTCGACCAGATTTGAGTTGAACCGACCAGTTCGCGAGAATAATTTGAAACCCTAAAAATTTAATTTTCAGATTTGGTTCGGTTTCGATAAACCAGCGAGAACCGGTTCAAAATTCAATTATTTAATTAAACTGTCCGGTTTCGATAAACCGAAATTTTTCCACACTTAAGAAAGATAAAATTTGGAAAATTTTATTTGTTTGATAAGCATGTTGAGTGTACACATGATCTTTGATAACATGATGTTTTCCACATAATGGTAGCTAAACCTTCTAGACTTGCATTTTAATTTCGGTTTAGCGACCTGCGTGTTGCTTAATTTTGGATTGTAGTAAATATGACCTACGTGTCGTGATTTGTATTTCATTTTATTTATTTAAATTTGTAATCACGAAAACCGACACAAGAAGCAAGTCAAGAAGAAGACTCGGATTGGAGGAGGCTCGAAGCCAGTGGGAGTTCACAAGAATGGAGCAAGTCTGGATCTTGAAGACCAAGTCTTTAGGATCAGTATTGCTAGATTCTTAGGAACTTAAGATGGGTTTAGCTATGCATATATTTACCGTTACATTTATATGTTTGAATGTATGAGTGTATGATAGTTTAAATATACAAGTACATGTATGATTTGCTATCACCCACATGCAAAGATTAAAAACCGAGATTTAATCAGACTTGCATGTAACCTGCTAAGGGATCATCTTTGCATGGATTTGCAATTGATGATTCCAGATTAAGATTGTATCGATATGCAATCAGACTTTTATAATTCACTTAAACGCAAATAATTACAAGTCAAGCGTGATACCACCCAAGTTTGGGCACTCAAAAGGGCTTTGACCCTATGGATGTCGGTACGCCTCCGCATAACATTCATAGAGGAGAAGTCTAGATGAGATGGGCAGTTCTATGTGGGTGTGTGTGCCTCCGCGTAGTAGCCACATTAGTTCTGTTCATAGTTCAAGCTTGGTAGACTTGTCTACGATTGTCAGCTAGGGTTGACCTAGGGTATCAGTATAGGGTATGCCGTGTACTTTTAGTACAGACACTAGTCAGGAACTATATGGTTTTGTAAATGGATGTATTCCTACCTTGATGCTCTCAATTGGAGCAGTGAGGCTCTGTTCACTTCAATTGAGGGTATGATAGGATCCTGTTTTAGATTCTAATGTTAGAATCAGACAAGTGTTTTATAACTAAATCTCCAACTTAAATTTTAATTAATTTTACCATGTAGAACTAAAAGGAAAACACAACACAAAGGAGTAATAGCGCACTAAGAGTCCAGATTGAGGACAGACTCAAGAGCGTGAATTACTCAGATTGGAATAGAAACTTGAGGCTTGTACTCAAGCATGAACGCAAGTAGTATATCCTTACCAAGGAACCTCCTGCTGAGCCACAGCTGAACGCCGTTAGGGCACTAAGGATACTTATCAAAGTTCCTTAGTAACCAAATCGACGTGTCATGCATTATGGTGGGCAGTAGGATGCCAGAGTTATAGAAGCAGTTCAGGAACGTTTCAGATGACCCTTATACCTGTAAGGCAGAGGTCAAGGAAATGTTTAAGGAGAAAGCTCGTGTCGAAAGATATGATACTTTCATAGAACTTAACTCCTGCAAACTTAAGGATGGAGCCCTATTAGTCCCCATGTCACGAAGATTTAATGTCTTCAGGAACATCTAAGCAGACTCGGTTTTGATGATTAGGTGGAAATGGCTGCATATTTTCCAAAAGTTCAAGCAGCTCCCAAAGCTGCTGTGAAGATTAAGGACAAAATGGAGGAGATCTGCCATCACTGCAATGAGCCAGTACAAGGAATAAGGGATTGTATGCAATACGAGGATCATGTGAAGAAGAGTGGATATCCACGTCTTCAGGATCAGATATTTACGTTGGTAAGATTAATCGCTATAACGTAAATAAGAAAAGGCTTAAATCTGATGATTTAAACCAAGTTATAATCTGGCATTGTCATTTAAGTCACATAGGCGAGAAACGCATTTCAACACTTCACAAGTGTGGACTTTAAGTCCGTTTGAATTCACTCAAACTGAAAGATGCAAGTCTTGCCTAATGAGCGAGAAACGCATTTCTACACTTCACAAGTGAGGACTTTTAAGTCCGTTTGAATTCACTCAAACTGAAAGATGCAAGTCTCGCCTAATGGGCAAAACGACAAAGGCACCTTTCACAGGTTTATGTGAAAGGCGAGTGACTTATTAAGTCTAATACATTCCGACGTATGTGGACCTATGAGTAATCAGGCCAGAAGAGAGTTGAGCTAATAATTGACTGGAAACAGCCGAATTCATTTTGAATCAGGCTCCAATGAAGACAACGATAGTACACCTTGTAACAGTCATTCTGTCTCCCATTACTAGGGATGCATGCGCCTCCGCGTAGTATTCATTGGGATGCGAGATGAATAAGGTAATTAGTTTTATTTGGATGCGTGCGCCTCCGCGTAGTAGCCAAATAAGAGCTGGACCAGAGTCATAGAAGGTACCCCACATGACACTCATTACGTCTCCCGTTACTATGGATGCCCTCGCCTCTACGTAGTATTCATTGGGATGGGAGCGGGGTGAGATGGTCAGTTCTATTTGGATGCGTGCGCCTTCGCGTAGTAGCTAAATAAGAAATGGACCATAGTCATATATGGTGTGGGAAACATCCTAGTATGTTTTTCCTAAAAGATTTGGGTAGCAGAGATGCAGGCATCCAAATCAGACAAATGTGTCTTTGTAAGGTATCCTTAAGAAACTAAGAGATACAACTTCTACATACCCAGCGAGTACAAAGTCTTTGTTGCTCGAGGAGGGGTATTTTTGGAGAAATATTTTATTTCCAAAACAGCTAGTGGGAATCCCGTGCATCTTGAAGAAATTCGAGAGGATACGGAATAGCCTGAAGCAATTCAGGAGCCTGCTATGCAAGATGTAGAAGTACTAGAACCTCAGATGGTCGTAGATGAAGAATCAGTCCCTACAGAAACTCCAGATGGTCCAAGGAGGTCTGAAAAATCTCGTCATGTTCCAGACAGATATGGCTTTACAGCTACTAAGGGAAATGACTTGATGATTGTGGATCCGGATGATCCAGAAACCTTCAGATAAGCGTTGACCAGTCCAGACTCCGAAAAATGGCAGAACGCCATGAATGAGGAAATGAAATCCATGTAAGACAACCAAGTCTGGTGCTTGGTTGTTCTAACCCCTGGGATAAAACCCATCGGTTGTGAGTGGGTCTATAGGATCAAGATCGACATGATAGCATTTTGTGCCCTAGTCCAATTGCTAGTAGCCTGTAAACGTCTATGTACATTATCATCGTTTGTAACATATATAAAACGGCTTTGTAATACTTATGTGTTGAAGTAATATGTTAAGCATGATCTGATTTATGACCACTAAAGTAGTAGAACCATAAATCTGTACGGATCAGACTTAACGAGTCCCTGGTCAAAATATGCTTCCATAGAAGCGACCGGTATGAGGATGGTTCTTAATGACGTAGTTCTACTTGTCATAGGGATGAGGGATCCCGGAATCATATCATAGATATCATGAGGTGATTGATATCGGACGACCCGCTTTGAACAGTGTTTTCATAGATTAGGCCATGAACATATTCAAATGCGATAGCTTGTCACGATATCCTTAGACCGAGGAGTCTTTGTGATCACTATGCAATTTACGTGCGGCTTTAACTTGCGCCAAACGCTTTCTGTAACAGGATTGCAATAACGGACATGATTGGGTGGCGGAACAGGTTGCATGAGTGACACGAAAGACGGCTAAGGGATTTATCCCTCATACTACGGTATGGGAAAGATATCCGTTAAAGGCCTCTTGATCGAGACTGACTTAGAGTAAGAGCATGGCCATACTGGTGATACGTGTTATCAGTTCTCAGCCATCTCACATATCAAGTAACAATGATTGATTAAACAAGGGTGACGACTCTATGCCTTCTGATCAATCAGGATATCTAGAGATAATAGGATAGTGACTTGTACGCACAAGGTTAAGTCGAATCATTGATCGTCATGCACCTTGGGTAATCATAACGTCTTACTAGAGGCCCCTTATGATGGATCGGGAAAGAGCGATCTTTTGCGCCGATCTGCCACCGGTGGCATGAGCCTGGAGGGTCACACACATTCAAGACGGATAACTTGAGACAAGAAAACCTTAACGTTTCTTGAGGCGCCATGCATGGACAAAACTGAAGGTTTTGGGCCAAGGGTTCAGTTTGAGAGAATAATTAGCGAATCGAGAAAACTGAGTTTTTTCGTCAATGTCGCGTCGGACTTTGTTTGATAAGTAACGACAAAAAGGGTCGGGCAACTTTTGGACACGGCACGAAACCACATGAGCGAGCCCATTGGGCTAGGCCCATGAGGTCTCATGGCCGGCCCAACAAGGGCCCATTATGGGCCCAATAATCCCTATATGGCCGGCCCACATGGTGGGTCCATGTGTGGGGGCCACACAACACCATGCTTAGTTGGTGATTGTGGATTAAGAGGTGAGTGATTTAAGGGGTATGGGTTAAAGCACCTTTAAGCCCATACCAATCACTTTAGACACATTCTTATGAGTTGGATGATGAATTGAAATATCTATTTATTCATTCATTACACAAAAGAATCATACAACTCTCACAACTCTCTCTCTCTCCTCTCTTTGCTCTCTTGTTCTTCATTTAATTGTTCTAGTAGGCAATTAAGTGAAGGATCTTCAAGATCATACCCTTGGTGTGGAATTGCTCTAGAGAAGAAGATCCGAAAGTTCTTCTTTATCGATTCAAGAAAGACTAAAAGAAAAAATGGAGACACTGTCCAGATTGTCCAGTTCCGGCGACCCACATTGCATTAGACATAGCCGCTTCGTCCGAGCTCCGATTGACCTGAAACTGGTGGCGTTAGAAAGATAAGCCAAAGGGCTACAACTTGTGTGAAATACTGATTTTCCAAAAGAGCGCTGGTTTGGGAGATAAAAGGCCGAGAAGCTGACTGGTCCGCAGAGTCTGTCCAGCAAGATGGGAAAAATGTTTTGCTCCATACGGAGGTCTTCTCTTCCGAACTGGGTTCGGAAAAAAACACAAAAGATGTAGAGAATTGGCTGAGGTTTAATCTCCAAAAAGAACCGAAGTAATTGGAGATCTGTAGCTCGAGATATGGAGCTTCAAAGTCTCGGTTTTCTGCCGGGCAGATTCTGGTAAAACCCGAAAACTCGATTTCCTAAGGATCTAAGTTGGTAGTCGATCTTGCGCAGGTTAGGGGCGGTTTATAGGTTGCTTCCGCTGCCATGAAAGTGATTAGGATGCCCCGGAACCCAACACGACATGGATAGAAATTCTCAGACCAATGAGGCTAGGATGGTTGTAAAATGCTATCGTCAGATTTAATGCATGGATTATGATGACACCTTTTCACCAATAGCAATGTTCAGATTGATCCGGATTATTCTTAGCAATAATTTTGGCAGATGGATGTCAAAACCCCTTCCTTAGCAGGAACTTACTAGAGGACGTGTATATCACACGACATGTGGGTTTTGTAGGTCCAAACAATCCCGGAAAGATATGTAAACTACAAAGATCCATTTATGGATTGAAGCAAGCTTTAGGGAGTTGGAACCTTCATTTTGATAAAGCTGTAAGGAAACTCGGCTTTATCATAAACGAAAGAGAGCCTTGCGTACATAAGAAAGCGAGTGGGAGTAATATTGTATTCTTGGTACTTATTCATCGGGAATGACATCCCGACCTTGCCACCAAAGCTTGGTTAGGGAAGTACTTATCGATGAAGGACTTAGGTGATGCTACATTTAATGTAGGCATCAAGATCTCTACAGATCATTCCAAAAAGATTTTGGGCCTAAGTCAGAACATGTTGCTAAGTCAGAACATGTACATAGGTAAAGTATTTAGAAGACTCTTAATGCTTGATTCTAAGAAAGGATACATACCCATGCGTCATGGCATTAAGCTCAGCAAGCTACAGAGTCCTAGAACTCTTGATAAGCTGAGCAGGATGAGTAAGATCCCTTATGCTTCGGCTGTGGGATCCTTCATGTATGCCAGGATGTGCACGAGACTGGAAGTCTCAGTTGCACTAAGCTGTACCAGCAGATTCCAGACTAACCCCGGCCGATTACACTGGATTGCTGTCAAAGGTCATCCTCAAATATTTGAGGAGGACCAAGGATGCATTCCTAGTGTATGGGGATATAGATAGAGAACTAGCAGTCAAACGACAAGTCGATGCTAGTTTTCAGACATATCCAGATGACTTCCAAATTTAGTCAGGATATATTTTGTGTTGAGTAAGCTTTAGCTGGATAAGCTTTAAGCAAGCCAAAATTGCAAATTCTACAGCGGATGCTAAGTATATAGCTGCAAGAAAAACAACTAATGAGGCCGTATGGATTAGAAGCTTTCTGATCGGATTAGATGCAACGCCGCGAGCGTCTAATCCGATAAGCTTGTTGTGGGACAACACAGGTGCCGTAGCTATTGCTCAAGAGCCCAAATTCCACAACAGATCCAAACATACACTCAGCAGGCTTCACCTCGTGAGAGTTATCACATATAGAGGTGATGTGGAGATTAAACACTATTCGACTGATGATAATATGGCCGATCCCTTGACAGAGGCTCAGCCGTAGCCTAGGCATGAGGAACATGTAGGGTCTATGGGAGTAGATCAGAACTTAAATTGGAACCATGGGCAAGTGGGAGATTGTTAGAGTTATGCCCCAGTCCAAAATATAAGTGATCTACAGATGTAATGTTTTATCATCTTTCCGAATGAATAAATCGGCATATATTACTAATGGGTTGTAGTAATATATCGAGTTTAATTTGATCTATGTCATTGTGTGTGTAACCACTAATAGTAGAACTATAGATTAGAAAGAATTACATTTGATGAGTCCCTCATCAGTTAAGCTTCTTTATGAAGCGATCAGTATGAGACCAACTCCTTGTGATCACGCTCTACTGATCAAGGCAAAGTATGTGCCGGAGTTATATCATAGATATCATCAGTTCGATGATATCGGACAACTTGATTGTGAGTATGTTGCATAGATCCAGTTATGAGATACTCACAGATCGTAGCTTGTCATTATATCCTAAGACCAAGGAGTCTTTGTGTACACTATGTAACGAATACCTAAGTTTGACCTAGTCTAACATTATCTGTAAAAGGGTAGCTACAACAGCTTTGATTGGCATTAGTGAACTCGAAAGGCGTCTGAGGGATTTATCACTCATACTTCAGTATGAGAAAGATATTCGTTTAGGCCACTTGATGAGTATGACTGAAGGAATAGTACGGCCGTGCAGGGGATACCTTAGTATCAGTTTTCATTCATCTCAGATATCAAGAAATAGTAATTGATAAATTAGGATGACGATTCTATGCCTATTGATCAATCTGGATATCGGTTTGATAAAAAGACAGTAGCATGTACGATAACAGGTTAAGTCGAATAATCGATAATCACGAACATTGGGTAATCATAATGTCTTGCTAGAGACTACTTATGTTGGAAAGGGTAAAATAGTAATTTTACCAGTCTGCCAACTGTTCGTGAGCCTAGAGGGTCACACGCATTAATCACGATACATTACAAGTAATTATGGATGGAAATTGGGAGAATCAGGTTTTCATTTTAGTCAAATTGAAAACGATTCGGTTGATTTCTAGCCTAGGGTTTTAACCAGACGGTTGAAGAAATCAAGTTGAGGAAATTGAACCGATTTATCTAAACCGAAATTAGAACTCAATTTAATGGGTTTAATTTGGTTTTAGTTAAACGGGCTTAAAGCCCATTTAGGGATTTAAGTGATGAATGGGGAAAAGTGCAGATAGGAGTTTAAGAGGGTAAGATATGCAATTAATTGATTTGAAATTCAATTAAGATTTTTTAGTTTTAATTTCAAATTAAATTGCAAAATATCTCCCTTATTTTTCTCTAACTATTTTGGCAACCACCCCTCATTCTCTCACCCGCTTGGCTGAACCTCTCTCCCTCTTCCTCCATCATTGTTTTGTCAAAATTCTCAAAATTACATTCATAACAAAAGTGTGAGAGAAAACCGGTTTTTTGTTGTTGTGCTTGTGTGGACTCAATAGAGAAACACTACATTGTGTTTTCATCGATTGACAAAGGTAATTTTCAGATTTGAAAATGTTAAGAACATGCTGAATTTTTCATTAAGATCTTCATCTCTTTCGATCACCATGGTTACATAAGGCTCCGCTGCATGAAATTAACGTTTGGAACCCATGGTGATCTCTTTCAAATGAGAAACGCATCTCAGCGCTTCATAAGCGCGGACTTCTAAGTCAATTCGAATTCCAAACGATTGAAAGATGCGAGGTTTGTTTAATGGGCAAGATGACTAAAGCGCCCTTCACCGGTATAGGTGAGAGGGCAGGTGATCTATTGAGTCTAATACATTCAGACGTATGGGGACCAATTAGTGCACCGGCCAGAGGTGGTTTTGGCTACTTTATCACATTTACTGATGATTTCAGTAGATATGGTTATGTCTATCTCATGAGACATAAGTCCGAAGCCTTTGATAAATTCAAGGAATTAGGTCTGAAGTAGAAAACCAACTCGGAAAGTTCTGATCGGGGTGGAGAATACTTATCCGGAGAGTTTCTTAGTCATCTTACAGAAAGTGGAATACTATCTCAGTGGACTCCGCCAGGAACACCGCAACTCAATTGTGTGTCCGAGCGAAGGAATCGAACATTGTTGGATATGGTTCGATCGATGTTAAGTCACACTGATCTCCCGAATTCCTTCTGGGGTTACGCTCTACAAACGGTCGCGTTCATAATAAATAGGGCTTCGTCGAAAGCATTGGAAGGGACATCATTCGAGAAATGGTACGGGAAGGAACCCGTTTTGTCCTTCCTGAAAATCTGGGGTTGCAAGGCTTTTGTAAAACGGTTTCTTGCAACCAAGCTCGAACCGAGATCAGATAAGTGCACTTTTGTCGGATATCCAAAAGAAACAAAGGGATACTACTTCTACAAACCGAGCGAAAACAAAGTATTCGTCGCCCGAGGTGGGATATTCTTGGAAAAGAAATTTATTTCCAAGACAGTCAGTGGGAGGACTATTCATCTTGATGAAGTTCTAGATGAGATAGTCACTCAGGAACCACTGGACGACCTCTTAGAAGAAGTAGAGCCAGAAGTGGTCGTTGAGCAAGAACCAATAGCTACAGTTAATGAGGACGGTCCAAGGCGGTCTGAAAGGACAAGTCATGCACCTATCAGATACGGTTTCATAGTAACTGGAGGTGATGATTTGGTGTTAGTGGAAAATGATCCAGCTACCTTTCGAGAGGCCATGGACAGAACCGACTCTGAGAAATGGCTGGAAGCCATAAGGGAAGAAATGCAATCCATGTCAGATGATCGAGTGTGGGACTTGGTGGATCAAACCCCTGGCGTAAAAGTCATTGGGTGTAAATGGATCTTTAAAATAAAGATAGACATGGATGGCAAACCCCAGACCTATAAAGCGAGACTAGTAGCAAAAGGTTATAGGCAAGTCCACGGAATTGACTATGAGAAAACCTTTTCTCCAGTAGCTATGGTCAAATCTATTCGCATTCTACTTGTCGTAGCAGCTTGTCATAATTATGAGATATGACAAATGGATGTCAAAACCGCTTTCCTAAATAGGAGGTTAGTTGAGGACGTTTATATGTCCCAGCCTGAGGGTTTTGAGGATCCAAACAATAAGGGAAAGATTTGCAAGTTGCTCAAATCAATTTATGGTTTGAAGCAAGCATCTCAGAGTTGGAATCAGCGTTTTGCTGAAGTAGTGAAACAGTTTGGCTTCATAAAAAACGATGATGAACCTTGCGTGTATAAAAAGGCAGATGGGAGTAAAGTAGTCTTTTTGGTGCTCTATGTCGATGACATATTGCTCATTGGAAACGACGTCCCTACCTTGCTCTTAACAAAGACTTGGTTAGGTGAGTGTTTCGCAATGAAGGACTTAGGCGAGGCTTCTTACATCTTGGGGATCAAGATATATAGAGATCGTGCCAAGCAGGTCTGGGGCTTAAGTCAAAGCACTTATATAGACAAAGTGCTGAGAAGATTCTCAATGCATAATGAATGAGAAAGGACTGCTGCCCATGCGTCATGGCATAAAGCTTAGTAAGAAACAGTGTGCTGAGACACATGAAGAGCTAAAAAGAATGAATGAGATCCCATATGCTTCGGCTATAGGGTCCATAATGTATGCCATGATATGTACGAGACCGGATGTCTCGTTTGCCCTAAGCTGTAACAGTAGACATCAATCCAAATCCGGTGAGGAACACTAGATTGCAGTAAAGGCAATTCTTAAATATTTGAGAAAAACCAAAGACGCTTTTCTTGTATACGGGGGAAGAAATGATGATGATCTAGTCGTCAAAGGATATATCGACGCTAGTTTCCAGACAGACCCTGATGACTTTAAGAGTGAGTTGGGATATGTGTTTACGTTGAACGGTGGAGCATTCAGCTGGAAAAGCAAGAGGCAGGACACCATTGCCGACTCTACAACGGAAGCTGAGTATATTGCTGCATCGGAAGCGCCAAAGGAGGCTGTATGGATCAGGAGTTTCATGGCTGGGTTAGGTGTAATTCAATACCCATCTAACCTAGTAGACTTATATTGTGACAACACCGGGGCCATTGCACAAGCTAAGGAACCCAGGACACAGGACATATCCAAGCATGTAATCAGGAAGTATCACATCATCCGCGACATAGTTGCTAGAGGTGACGTGAAGATCCACTACGTTACATCTGATGATAACACAACCGACCCCTTGACCAAGGCTCTTCCTCAAGCGAAACATGATAAACATGTTAGGTCAATGGGGATAGACTGGGACTTAGATTGGAACTAGGGGCAAGTGGGAGATTGATAGCATTTTTGTGCCCTAGTCCAATTCCTAGTAGTCTATAAATGTCTATGCATATTTATCATCGTTTGTAATAAATAAAACGGCTTTGTATTACTTATGTGTTGAAGTAATATGTTAAGCATGATCTGATTTATGACCACTAAAGTAGTAGAACCATAAATCTGTACGGATCACACTTAACGAGTCCTTGGTTAATATACGCTTCAATTGAAGCGACCAGTATGAGGATGGTTCTCAATGATATAGTTCTACTTATCATAGGGATGTGGGATCCCGGAATCATATCATAGATATCTTGAGGTGATGGATACCTTAGACCAAGGAGTCTTTGTGATCGCTATGCGGTCGACGTACGGCTTTAACTTGCGCCTAACGCTTTCTGTAACAGGATTGCAATAACGGGCATGATTGGGTGGCGGAACGGATTACATGAGTGACACGAAAGACGGCCAAGGGATTTATCCCTCGTACTACGGTATGGGAAAGATATCCGTTAAGGCCGCTGGATCGAGAGTGACTGACAGAAAGAGCATGGCCATGCCAGTGATACGGGTTATCAGTTCTCTTCGATTTCACTTATCAAGTAACAATGATTGATTAAACAAGGATGACGACTCTATGCCTTGTGATCAATCGGGATGTCTAGAGATAATAGGATAGTGACTTGTACGCACAAAGTTAAATCGAATCATCGATCATCATGCACCTTGGGTAATCATAATGTCTTACTAGAGACCACTTATGATGGATCGGGCAAGAGAGATCTCTTGCGCCGATCTACCAATGGTGGCATGAGCCTGGAGGGTCACACACATACAAGATGGATAACTTGAGACAAGGAAACATTAACGTTTCGGGAGGAGCAAGACATGGACAAAAGTGAAGGTTTTGGGCCATGGGTTCGGTTTGAGAGAATAATTAGCAAATCGAGAAAATTGAGATTTTCGTCGAAGTCGCGTTGGACTTTGTTTGATAAGTAACGACAAAAAGGGTCGGATAACTTTTGGACACGGCACACGACCACACGGGCGAGCCCATAGGGCTCGGCCCATGAGGTCACCTAGCCGGCCCAACATGGGCCCAAATAAGGCCCAATAAGACCATATGGCCGGCCACCTTGGTGGGTCCATGGGTGGGGGCCACACACCATACTTAGTTGGTGTGTTGATTCAGAGGAGAGTGATTTAAGGGGTTTAGGTGATGACGTGCCTTTAACCCATGCTTTCATCATTTGTTACTTTAATGACCCATGCTTATGAGTTGATGAAGTAGACAAATATCATTTGAATTCAAAACACACTCTCACTCACACTCTCTCTCCCCTTGGCCGGCCAAGTCCCTCTCTCCTCTCTTCTTGCTTTCTTGTTCTTCACATATTAGTTCTAGTAGGCTTTTTGTGAAGGATCTTAAGGATCATCCTCTTGGTGTGGACTTGCTCTAGAGAAGAAGATCACATAGTTCTTCTTTCTTGATTCAACAAAGACTAGAAGGTAAATTTCTTGTGGAATAGATTTTGCCTTGAGATTTAATGGTTCATGTTCTTGGACAAGGTTTGAGTTGCTTTTGTTTATGCTTTCGCTATCTCGATGATCTTGAACGCTCCAAAACCCTACAATACTCCAAGATGGGATTGATATTTGTTTAGGCCACTTGATGAGTATGACTGAAAGATATTGCATGGCCATGCGAGAGATACTTTGTATCAGTTTTCGGTCAACTTAGATATCGAGAAACAGTGATTGATTAAATAAGGATGACGGTTCTATGCCTTATGTGATTGCATTTTTGTGCCCTAGTCCAATTGCTAGTAGTTTATAAATGTCTATGTATATTAATCATCGTTTGTAATGAATAAAAACGACTTTGTATTATTTATGTGTTGAAGTAATATGTTGAGCATGATCTGATTTATGACCACTAATGTAGTTGAACCATAAATATGTACGGATCACACTTAACGAGTCCCTGGTCAAATACGCTTCACTTGAAGCGACCAGTATGAGGATGGTTCTCAGTGATGTAGTTCTGCTTATCATAGGGATGTGGGATCCCGGAATCATATCATAGATATCATGAGGTGATTGGTATCGGACGATCCGCTCTGAATAGTGTTTCATAGATTAAGCCATGAACATATTCAAATGCGATAGCTTGTCACAATATCCTTAGACCAAGGAGTCTTTGTGATCGCTATGGAGTCGACGTACGCCTTTGTCTTGCGCCTAACGCTTTCCGTAACTAGATTGCAATAACGGGCATGATTAGGTGGCGGAACGGATTGCATGAGTGACACGAAAGACGGCTAAGGGATTTATCCTTCATAGTGCGGTATGGGAAAGATATCCGTTTAAGCCACTTGATTGAGAGTGACTGAGAGGAAGTGCATGGCCATGCCAGTGATACGAGTTATCAGTTCTCAGTCGCCTCACATATCAAGTAACAATGATTGATTAAACAAGGATGAAGACTCTATGCCTTGTGATCAATCAGGATGTCTAGAGATAATAGGATAGTGACTTGTACGCACAATGTTAAATTGAACCATCGATCATCATGCACCTTGGGTAATCATAATGTCTTACTAGAGGCCACTTATGATGGATCGGGCAAGAGAGATCTCTTACGACGATCTACCAACGTGGCATGAGCCTGGAGGGTCACACACATACAATATGGGTAACTTGAGACAAGGAAAGGTTGGCGTTTCTTGAGGAGTGAGACATGGCCAAAACTTGGGGTTTAGGTCATGGGTTCAGATTTGTGAGAATGATTAGCGAATTGAGAAAACTGAGTTTGTCGACGATATCGTGTTGGACTTTGTTTGATAAGTGATTGTAGTTACGACGTTTTTGGTAATTGGCTTATTTTTAAGGAACTAGAGAAAATGTCATAAAGAATGTCGAAGCATCGTATGCGACATATTGTATGACATTGCTAACGACATCTCGGCAAACATCCTGTTCACCGGAAATCAGGAAAGTTCATGTTCTGTAGAAAGTACGACTACGATTAGGAATTATGAAAAGTACGACTCCGATTCTGGAAAGAAGAAAGACGGTGTTAAAGAGGAAACCCATTAGGGTTAGTACTCATGCTCGATTGCTATAAAAGTTTAGGCTACCCCCTTAGCAATCGTGTGGTTCTTTTATTGTTTCCTAGCAATAATTTACAAATCTGTTAGACGTGAAGGTTTGCGGGCTGAGAGGTTGTAGATTGTACTAAGGATATTGTGTATCACCATAACTATTGAGAGTTAGGTGATTGAGGGTTTACTAATCGCGTGAGTGAAGACTGCACGCAACCACAACGTTCAAGGACGAATTGAACCGACAGAGCAAGGCGATTGCTGGAAGAGTGGAATCAAGACGGAGTCTTGGATTCAGGGGGAGACCCTGAGATAGGTTGCAGTGTAATAAGTAGCATAAAGTATAGATTTTTTATGATGATAGGTACTTGTATGTTTTGACGAATTACTAATAAGTGAAACCTTTCAACTAGGCTGAGAGCCCCCAGACGTAGGTGACGTTGCATCGAACTGGGTAAATAGTTTTCTGTGTCGTTGTTTATTACGTTTTGTATTTACTGTCCTGCTTTATCTATGCAAGTTGTCATACACGGTGTTATAGCTTTATACATAACATTGTGTGTGGCATCTTGCTCGACTACGTGATCAAATTTCAATTTATATCAGAGGGGGCACCTACAATTTTAGGTGAGTTCCAAAACAAAAATTTTGATCATCAAGATGGACAACATTGTTAGAGTTATGCCCCAGTCTAATATAAAAGTCATCTACATATGTAATGTTTATCATCTTTCCGAATTAATAAATTGGCATATATTACTAATGTGTTGTAGTAATATATCGAATGTAATTTGATCAATGTCATTACGTGTGTAACCACTAATAGTAGAATGTAGATCAGAAAGAATTACATTTGATGAGTCCCTAATCAGCTAAGCTTCTTTATGAAGCGATCAGTATGAGACCAACTCCTTGTGATCACGCTCTACTGATCATGGCAAAGTATGTGCCGGAGTTATATCATAGATATCATCAGGTCGATGATATCGGACAACCCGATTGTGAGTATGCAACATAGATACCGTCATGAGATACTCACGGATCATAGCTTGTCATTACTTCCTAAGACCAAGGAGTCTTTGTGTGCATTGTGTAATGAATCTCCAAGTTTGACCTAGTCTAACGTTACCTGTAAAAGGGTAGCCATAACGGCTGTGATTGGCTTGGTTATGAATTACATTGGTGAACTCGAAAGACGTTTGAGGAATTTATCACTCATACTCCGGTATGAGAAAGATATCCGTTTAGGCCACTTGATGAGTATGACTGAAGGAATACCACGGCCGTGCAGGTAATACCTTAGTATCAGTTTTCAATCATCTTAGATATCAAGAAACAGTGATTGATAAATTAGGATGACGATTCTATACCTATTGATCAATCTGGATATCGTCTTGATAAAAGGGCAGTAATATCTACGATAACAGATTATGTCGAATAATCGATAATCACGAACGTTGGGTAATCATAATTTTTTGCTAGAGGCCACTTATGATGGAAAGGGTAAAATAGTAATTTTACCAGTCTGTCAACTATTCGTGAGCCTAGAGGGTCACACGCATTAAACACAACACATGACAAGTAAGCATGGATGGAAATTGGGAGAATCCGGTTTTCAGTTTAGTCAAATTGAAAACGATTAGGTTGATTTCGAGCCTAGGGTTTTAACCAGACATTGAAAAAGGACTACTCAAGCATCCAGGAGCTTCTTGCCTAACTGAAGCATTACTTATAGAAGGACTCAAGGCAAATCTAATTAGCATCAACCAGATTTGTGATCTGGGTTCAGAAGTAAAATTTACAAAAGAAGCCTGTATAGTAAAGGATGTCGATCAAGTCACTATCCTACAAGGAATTCGCTCAATGGATAATTGTTACATCTGGTCGCCCGATTCACATATCGAAGAGGCAAATTGAACCGGTTTATCTAAACCAAAATTAGAACTCAATTTTATGGGTTTTAATTTGGATTTAGTTAAACGGGCTTGAAGCCTATTTGGGGTTTCAATTCATTAAAGGGCAAGAGTGCAATTATGAATTTAAAGGGGTGATATGTGTAATTATTTTATTTGAATTTAAAATCAGATTTTTTGATAATTAAATCAAATAATTACACATTATTTCATTTCCTTTATTTTACCATGATTTTGGCATCTTCTTCCTCCCTTCCTTCTTCATTTGGCCGACCCTCCCTATAGCCATTTCACCATTGTTTTCTTTGTTCATACTTCTCAAAAACATCATTAGCAAGAGGTTGAGTGAAAATCATTTTCGGTGATTGTTGTGCTTGTGTGGACTCGATAGAGAAACACTATCTTGTGTTTTAATCGATTATACAAAGGTAATTTTTCAGATTATAAAGTTCATAAACATGCTGAATTTTTCATTAAGATGAAGTATTCATTTCGATCACCATGGTTACATAAAGCTCCGTTGCATGAAATTATTGATTGGAACCCATGGTGATCCCTTTCAAACACCAGAGAAGGAGGATCCATCAACCGTCCACCAGTTCTAGATGGAAGTAACTACGGCTATTGGAAGGCTCGCATGTGTGCCTTCATGAAGTCCCTTGACAAAAAAACATGGAAGGTCGTGATCAATGGTTGGAATGCTCCACAACTCAGTGATAGTGATGGAAACCCTATCGGCCCAAAACCAGAAAAAGATTGGACTGATAACAAAGACGAGGAATCACTTGGAAACTCTCGAGCCCTGAATGCTATCTTTAATGGTGTTGACAAGAACGTATTCAGACTAATCAACACATGCACAAGTGCAAAATCTTCATGGGATATCCTGGTTGTTTCATATGAAGGAACAACCAAGGTTTGAGAACAAAAGCTGCAATACTTGACAACAAACTTTGAAGCCCTTGTCAAGAAAGAGGACGAATAAATCGTTGAATTCAATGTTCGTATTCGTGATCTAGCCAATGAATCCTATTCTCTCGGCGAACCAATGTCTGATGAAAAACTAGTTAGAAAAATCCTGCGTGCTCTTAGCCCTAGATTTAAGATGAAGATCACCGCAATTGAGGAAATTCATGACCTCAAGATCTTGAAATTCGATGAACTGATGGGATCTCTAAAGGAATAAAGGAGTTGCTTTCAAAAGCTCAACAAATAAGCAACCAGAATCTGAGGATTCTGACTCTGATGAAGACATCGATGCTACAATGGCCCTTCTCACAAAAAATTACAACAAAGTTATTAGAAGATTAAGTCGAATAGGCGGAAGAAATGTCACAACAGATGCCAGAAACAAAGCTCCACAAAAAAATCTAACAGGAGAAAGTCTAGACAAACCGAACAGAAGCAGAGAGGAAAACAGCTAGAACAAAGGACCTCAATGTCATGAATGTGAATGATTCGGTCATCTTCGCAGAGAATGTTCAAATTTCCTCAAACAACAAAAACGAGGATATAATGCTACCTTATCAGATGATGACAATGAAGATAGTGGTTCTGAGGAGGTAAGCAATTTGGTTGCATTCACTACTACCACTACTTCTGTATGTAACATTGATAATTCTGATAATATCAATGATGATCTCCATCATCCAACTCCAAACAAGAATTGGACTAAAGAGCAACTGGTCGAGGCATACAAAAGCTTACATACCAGATGGGTCAAGGAAACTCTTGTCCTTGATCAACAAGGAGAAAGGATCATCATTCTTACCAACAATAAGTCTACACTTCTAGAGACAATTGTCGAGCTAAAACGTGAAATTTCCAGACTTAATGGAGAAATTAGTCTTATGACTAAATCAGTGAAGATGATGAATTCTAGCACAGAAAGCCTTGACAAAATCCTATCAGTAGGAAAGCAGTCTAAAGATATGACGGGACTAGGGTACACACATAATACCTCCTCATCAACACTCACAAAGTTTGTCTCACAACAATCCATGGCTGACAAACTACAAGATGACGCGACACATACTACAAGACAACCTATAACAAATGTCGTGACATCTTCTATAACATGTTCTTGTCAATCAACTGCCAAAAGACATCCTCCACGCAGACATCGATACTCCAGAAATCCAGCATATCAATATTAGTGGATATGTCATTACTGTGGTCGAAGGGGTCACATCAGACCATTCTGCTTTCAACTCCATTGAAAGAAGCAAGCTCAGTTACCACAAAAACAAAGGGGAAATCAAGGCCATCTCTCGACTCCTCATAAAACATCCCGCCTTGAATGGAGACCAAAGAATCTAGTCTATCGAGCTAATGTTGCATACACCTCCTTCAATGCTTCAACCAACAAGGACTGGTATCTCGATAGTGGATGTTCTCGACACATGACAGGTACTCCTGAGTTTCTTTCCAATCTCAAATTATACACAAACTGCTATGTTACTTTTGGAGATGGGATTTGGGCTCGAATCATTGGAAAAGGACTACGCAAGCATCCAGGAGCTTCTTGCCTAACTGAAGCATTACTTGTAGAAGGACTCAAGGCAAATCTAATTAGCATCAGCCAGATTTGTGATCTGGGTTCAGAAGTAAAATTTACAAAAGAAGCATGTATAGTAAAGGATGTCGATCAAGTCACTATCCTACAAGGAATTCGCTCAATTGATAATTATTACATCTGGTCACCCGATTCACATATCGAAGCGGCAAAGTGTCTTCTCTCCAAAGCAGAAGAAACCACACTTTGGCATCGAAAGCTTGGACATCTAAATCTAAGGACCATGCAGAAGGCAATCTCAGAGCAGGCCATTACTGGAATTCCAAACCTGAAAATTGTGGAAGGAAAGATCTGCAGAGAATGCCAGATTGGAAAGCAAACTAAGATGTCACACAAAAAGCTGCAGGATATCACCACCTCTCGAGTACTTGAGCTAATACACGTTGACCTCATGGGGCCAATGCAAGTTGAAAGCCTTGGAGGAAAACGCTATGTCTTTATGTGTGTAGACGACTACTCACGATACACATGGGTTGATTTCCCTCGTGACAAATCGGATACTTTTTCAATCTTCAAGTCTCTATGCATCCAAGTCCAACGAGAAAAAGGGGAGACAATTGGCAAAATAATTCATCTTCGCAGTGATCATGGTCGAGAATTCGAAAACAGTAAATTTGCAGAATTCTACAACTTAGAAGGGATAGCCCATGAGTTCTCAACTTAGAAGGGATAGCCCATGATCATGGTTGAGCGCAAAAACACGACTCTACAGGAGATGGCTAGAGTTATGATGCTGGCCAAGGACATACCACCTCACTTCTGGGCAGAAGCACTTAACACTGCTTGCCATATCCACAATCGAGTCACTCTCCGACCAGGTATGTCAGTAACTCATTATGAAAAATGGAGGGGGAGAAAGCCTAATGTTAAGTACTTCCATATCTTTTGATCCACCTGTTATATTCTGGCTGATAGAGAACCTCGTCGAAAACTTGATCCAAAGAGTGATGAAGGCATCTTCCTTGGCTACTCAAGGAATAGTCGCGTGTTCCGTGTCTTCAACAAACGAACCAAGACTATGATGGAATCAATCAATGTTGTTGTTGATGATGACTGTGAAGATTCCCCAGAAGATGCGACAGACGAGGAATGAGTTTATCCAAACAATGTTACGAAGGATGTGATTGCTTATGCCAATGAAGATGCTAGCAGCAAGTCAGAAGACAATGATGCTAGTCCAAGTGTCAATAACGATAAGGCAGTTCCTGAAACCAGCAACAAGAACCCCTCACGAAGAATCCAGGCTTATCACCCTATCTATGGAGTAATTGGAGATCTAAATGAAGGCATACGAACTCAAACAAAAGCTCCCATAATTTACAACAAGATGATAGGAAATATATGCTTCGTCTCCAAAATTGAACCTAAGAATATCAACGAAGCCATCAATGATGAGTATTGGGTCAATGCTATGCAAGAGGAACTGATTCAATTTGAGAAGAACCAGGTATGGGAACTAGTTCCCAAGCCAAGTGAAGGAAATGTCATTGGCAGAAAATGGATCTTCAAAAATAAGTCTGATGAGCTTGGTAACATCACTCGCAATAAAGCAAGGTTAGTAGCTCAAGGGTACACTCAAATTGAGGGAGTAGACTTCGATGAGACCTTTGCTCCCGTAGCAAGGCTTGAAGCAATCAGACTCCTACTAGGGATATCATGCCATCTACAGATTAAGTTTTACCAGATGGATGTCAAAAGTGCATTCCTGGATAGAGATCTCAACGAAGAAGTGTATGTGTCACAACCTAAAGGATTTGTTGATCCTCACTCCCGTGATCCTGTGTATAAACTCAAGAAGGCCTTCTATGGATTGAAACAAGCACCAAGGGCTTGGTATGAAAGACTCACAAAATTTCTGATTCAAAGCGGCTACACTAGAGGGGGAGTCGAAAAGACTCTATTTGTGAAGAATGAGGACGGGAATTTGATGATAGCCCAAATATATGTCAATGACATGGTCTTTGGAGGGATGTCAAGAAAGATGGTAGAGCAATTTATCCAACACATGTATAGAAGCATTATTGGTAGTCTTCTCTACCTTACTGCAAGTCGACCTGATATTGCCTATTCTGTGGGAGTATGTGCACAATATCAAGCTAATCCTAAGGTTAGTCATTTATCCCAAACTAAAAGAATTATAAGATATATCTCTAGGACTACAGAGTTGGGTTTATTGTACTCATTCGACACATCCTCTACCCTGGTGGGGTATTGTGATGCTGATTGGGCTGGAAATACAGCAGATAGGAAAAGCACATCAAGATGATGCTTCTTCCTTGGCAATAACCTCGTATCATGTTTTAGTAAAAAGAAAAATTGTGTTGCCTTGTCCACTGCTGAATCTGAGTATATCGCTGCTGGGAGTAGCTGCACACAATTACTATGGATGAATAAAATGTCAGACAAGAAGTCGTGACTTTGTATTGTGATAATGTCAGTGCAATCAATATCTCTAAAAATTCGGTTCAACACAGCAAACTCAAGCATATCGACGTTAGATATCACTTCATTCGCGAGCTGGTCGAAGATAAAAAGATCGTCTTAGAGCACATCCATACAAAGAAGCAACTAGCTGACATTTTTACCAAGCTACTAGATGCAGTCAGATTCGAGTGCCTCAGATCGTCACTCGGATTCTGCACCATCAACAAATAATTGAAGTTGCTAAACGGTTGAGAGGAGTTGGTTGGTACCTCTTCATGAACCGGTCCAAAAATCCTAACACATGCCATTGGGCCAAGTATACCAAAAGCCCAATCCCACATAAAAAGAGGAAAGGTCGCGAGATACGATTTGCCTCATATTTGATTATTTTTTCAAAAACCTATTTTCCTTCAGTTTGTTATTTCGCTCTCATCTCCCACATCTCTCAAACCCTGTGTCAAAACTCTACCACTATCACGACAATGGTAAAAACCAGGAGTACTCTTGTGCCAAAGAAAGCTACTGACGGACAGAAAAAAAACCTAAGAAGACAGAGGAGATAAGAATATGGAGTACGAATCAAAGGGCTAAAGCCAAAGAAGGATACTGAGGGTGCATCTAGAGAAAACCCACCAGTAGAGGCTCCAACACCTATTTTCTCCCGAGTTCCCAAGAGAACTCGAACCGGAAGCTCTGGATTCACATTGACTGATCTGACAGACCCAGAACGATGGGCTGACCTTGGCCAAGGAAGGCAAGAAGATTCCATGCAGATCATCCCTGCTCCAGTATCAGCAATCTTTCCCACAACAGGTATCGATTCCTCCATCGTTTCAAATACTGATACCTCTAGGAACAGTGGCTTGTTGGAGTCACTTCTAGAAAATCAGGACCCTCCTCGCGAAGGAGTGGTTGAGGATCTGATAGGGGAAAAGGCTGAGACGACTCCGGTCAGTCATGAGCTAGAGAAAATTGCAGAAGGAGATGGTGGAGAAGAAGTCGCGAAAGATAATGTTCCTGTACCCACAGAAGAAGGTGTGGTTGAAGAAGAAGTTTCTGATTCTGAAGAAGCTGGTGAAGAAACCAGTAACAAGAATGGTTTTGAGAAGGAGGAGACCGAAGACTAAGACACCGGTCTGGAAGAAGTTGAGAAGGAGAACAACCATGGTGATGATGCTGGAATTGTCAAGGAGACTGGTACTACAGATGGTGTAGCAAATGGTGTAACCCTTGTTGCCACAGAGTCTGTCTCAGAAGACGCTGCAGCAAATGTTATGGAAGATGCGCCTCTGGATGTCAGAAGAGATACGACAGGAGATGCCACTAAAACAGCACACACAGTGCTCTCATCCCTGAAGAAAAAAATGTTAGAAGAAAATGAAAGTCTTGTAGTAATGATAGGAAAACTGAAAGAGGCCAAGAAGAGGAAGGAGTTGAAAGATGCTGGAGGCCCCAGTAAGAAGAAGAAATTGACCGCCAAGGACAAAGGCAAGAAGGTTTTCTCTAAAAGGAGACTTGTTAATGAGGAAAGTAGTGATGAAGAAGCTGTGACTGTCAAAAAAGCAAAGAAGGTAGTGAGCCAGAAGCAAGACAAGAACACCCAATGTGTTCCATATGACAATGTGTCATTCCATTCAGCTGCTAGTGCAACTCGGTGGGAGTGTGTGTTCCAAAGGACGGCCTATCCCGAGAAGACCTTGTCCTCGGAGATTCTTGGACTGGAAGCCATTGTCAAACTTTTACAAAAGGCAGAACTCATGAAAACTCTCACCGATATAAGTAATCACTATCCTCTGTTCGTAAAGAGTTTATTGCAAACTTGCCTGCTGGATTTGGTACTTCGGATGATCCGAATTGTGGCAAAGTCTATGTCAGAGGCCTACGCTTCAACATTTCCTCTTACATCATAAATGCCTTCCTGGGGAGGAAGTGTGTCCGCTCTGTACCACCACCTGACCTGAACAAGGTACTCAAGGAGATAATTGGTGATAAGAGCAGAGTGTGGCCTACTAAAGGCACCATGGCAGCCTCAGATCTCACGTCAAAATACTTCATACTGTTCCGAATCGGAGTAGCAAATTGGGCACCCTCCACACATGCATCCTCCATCAAACCGGAACTGAAAATTCTCATCTTCCAAATAGGTACTGGTTCCAAACTTGATTTTGGCCAATTCGTTATTGACCACCTTGTAAGACATGCCATATCACAAGTTGTGAAGATACCTATTACTTCTCCCTCCCTTATATCTGAGCTACTAGTGCACCAACACCCTGGTGTGTTAAAGATAAACCGATAAGGCAGGAAAGCGTGGAGGAATGATTGTGGTAAGCCACAAGTTGTTCGAGGGCAAGCATGCTCCTGATCTTGTCAGGACAGAAGTCAAACAAACCAAGGCGACAACCAGTCGAGCTCCTGGTGCTGCCCCTCCAACAAAGACTACCAGCAGAGATGCAATAATGCTCGAGAGAGAGATAGTTGTACTTGACGAGGACATCGTCAACCTGAAGATGGCGCTGAAGCATCTGTCCCAGCGTAGATCCCACTGTGCTAACCTGCTGAAGTCGATGCCTCCTCAAGACTCTGACAACAATGGGTCCTCCTCCCTACCTGATTCTAATGAAGACACTACCAAAGATGCCTCTGCAACTGCTACAGAAGAAGATACTGCTAGTTCCAGCAGCAGTTCTGTTTGAATTTTAAGTACTTTATGGATTCGCTAAAAACTGAACAACTTTTATTTTGTATTTGCTCTGAACATGTTTCATACATATTCTCGACTGTTGATCGGGAATGTGTGTGAGTTAAGTTTGTGTTTTATTATTTCCCTGTATTGTTATGCAAATTTTTCTTTAAGTTTGGCTCTTTTTGAGCCAGTAAGGGGGAGTAAGACGTAAGACGCACGTGCGCTATGGTGCGCGAAACGACGCGCAAACAAAGACTTGACGACTGCCGATCGTTGCAAGCAAAAGATGACGACAAATGCGACGAAGAATGCTGACCTTAAAAATAGCCAAAGGGGGAGATTATAGTTACGACGTTTTTGTTAATTGGCTTATTTTTAACGAACTAGAGAAAATGTCATAAAGAATGTTGAAGCATTGTATGCGACGGAAATCAAGAAAGTCTATGTGCTGCAGAAAGTACGACTACGATTAGGAATTATGAAAAGTTCCAGAACGACTCCGATTCTTAAAAGAAGAAAGACGGTGTTAAAGAGGAAACCCATTAGGGCTAGTACTCATGCTTGATTGCTATAAAAGCTTAGGCTACCCCCTTAGCAATCGTGTGGTTCTTTTATTGTTTCCTAGCAATAATTTACAAAGCTCTTAGACGTGAAGGTATGCGGGTTGAGCGGTTGTAGATTGTGCTAAGGATATTGTGTATCACCATAACTATTGAGATTTAGGTGATTGAGGGTTTACTGATCGCGTGAGTGAAGACTGCACGCAACCACAATGTTCAACGACGACTTGAACCGACAGAGCAAGGCGATTGCTCGGAGAGTGGAATCAAGACGGAGTCTTGGATTCAGGGGAAGACCCTGAGATAGGTTGCACTGTAATAAGTAGCATAAAGTATAGATCTTGGATGATTATATGTACTTGTATGTTTTGACGAATTACTGATAAGTGAAACCTTTCCGCTAGGATGAGAGCCCCCAGACGTAGGTGACGTTGCACCGAATTGGGAAACAATTTGTTGTGTCGTTGCTTATTACATTTTATATTTACTGTCCTGCTTTATCTACGCAAGTTGTCATACACGGTGTTATAGCCTTATACATAACATTGTGTGTGGCATCTTGCTCAACTACCTAATCAAATTTCAGTCATGACAAGGATCGGATAATTTATGGACTCGGCACGCGACCACATGGGCAAGCCCATTGGGCTTGGCCCATGAGGCCACAAGGCCGGCCCATTAAAGGCCCAATTGGGCATGTCTTGGCTGGCCCACATGTGGGGGCCACACATCATGCTTAGTTGGTGTTGTTGATTTTGATGAAGAGCAAATTGTGGGATTAGGTGGCGGAATGACTTGAGCCCATTCCTTCATCGTTTGTTGATTTATCAAATCAACATATAATATATCATTTAGTACACACAAATCACAAGACACAATTTGAACTCTCATTCTCTCTCTCATCAAAGGGTTGGCCGAACCTCCCCTCCCCTCTCCTTCCTTTGCTCTCTTGTTCTTCACACTCATGTTCTAGTAGGCTAAGTGTGTTGGATCAAAAGGATCATCCTATTGGTGTGGACTTGCTCTAGAGAAGGAGATCATCTTGTTCTTCTTTCTTGATTCAACAAAACCAAAGGTAGACTCTTGTGAAATAGCTCTTGCCTTCAGATTCAATGGTTTATGTTCTTGGAGAGATTTTGGAGTTTATATTGTTGTTGCTTCCGCTATTATATTCATCTTGGTAGCTCCAAATCCCTACATTATGATCAATCTGGATATCGGGTGATAAAAGGATAGTGACATGGACGATAAGAGGTTAAATCGAATCATCGATATTCATGGACTTTGGGTAATCATGATGTCTTGCTAGAGGCCACTTATAATGGAAAGGACAAAATAGTAAATTTGCTAGTCTGTCAACGGGTCGTGAGCCTAGAGGGTCACACACTTTAAGCAAGGTATAGCAAAAGGGACTTGGATAAGTCAGTATGTGAGAATTAGGAGGATTGGAAATAATTTGCCTTTTGGTTTAGTTAAATCGAAGTGAATTGGTGTATACCAGGAATCGGTTTAAGGGAATTGGATCGGACTAGCTAAACCGTTTAACTAGAACCCAATTTAAATGAGTTTAATTAATGTTTGGCTAAATGGGATTTAAGCCCATTCTTAATATTAATTAAAAGATAATTAATTAATATTAATGAATTTAAATTTAGGAAGTTATTTTTTCAAATTAAAAAATAATTATATTGATTTTTGGTCTTCAACTTCCCATATTTGTCTCCACATTTTTGTCCTCTCCCCCCGTTGGTCGAACCACCCTCCTTCTTTTCTCTTCTTCCATTTTTTCTTTTCTTCAATTACTTTCTAGCAAAAACAAGAGAAGAAATCTAGATCAAAAGAGGTGCCTTGCTTGTGTGGATTAACATTAGAGAGTATACATTTGTGTGCTTGGTGATTAGATCAAAAGGAGAAAGATATTTTTTTATTTTTTCATGAGTTTTTATGTGCTGAAAATTTATTCTCACATGATGATCGACAAAGTTTTTCATGAATTCATGATTAAAATTGCATGAGCTTTATTGTTTGGAACTCATGGATTCCTTCAATTTGCACTGTCTATGGAGCAGCTCTACTCACATCATTAATACAGATCTAATACTTGCCATAGAGTCCTTAGATCAGTATAGTATTGAGTGACTGTCTTCGCACCTTGTTTTGCCTTTCTCAGACGAGTCTTTATCTCGAACAGCTGGCCGGTGTTTCCAAGATCCGAGTAGGTTTCTTTTACCGCATTCCATATCGCACTTGTGTTTGATGGGAATAGGTATGATTTTCCTAGAATCTTCTCCATAGAATTCACCAACCATGACATAATCATTGAGTTTTATGCCTCCCACGTTGCATAGGAGTCGACGGTTTCTCTCGGCTCTCAAGTTTGACCGATTGAGACCACTCCATGAAATTTCCTCTATTTAGCTTGTGAGAGGTTATGAAGAGGCTGCTGTTGGTCAGATGTTGATCGGAATGACCAGCAGAGAGACTCGATCTACCAGACCGAGAAGAAGTTCCGGTTGAACCGATACTGATAATACTCGAATCAGCCATAAGAATTGACTGATCGATTGAATAAGTGTTTTAGTATTTTTTTAGCTCTGATACCATAAGAGAAAAATGTATTGCGTATAATGAATTGTATTTCATTAATCGATAATTGGAACTATTTATAGAGTACAAATAGGTTGACTACTTCATACAATAAAGCAATAAAATCTGCTAGAATAAAATCAGAATAAAATTAAATAATCTAATTAAAGCTAATTCCTAAATTAGGTGCAGCTAATTATTTTCACAATTATCTACTGACTAACATTATATTTATTTTTCTGTATTTTCTCATATATGGTACTTTGTGTTGTTAAATTCAAGGTGAATTGATTACTAAATGCTAGTAATATTTGTAATAGTCCATCTATCATTGACGTGTGAAGTGGTATGATTAATTTTGACTGGTAGGATGGTTAAATTTTTGTTGAGTTGGTTTGTTAATTCCTAATTTATTTTTGTTGTTGCACTGACTTATAAAGTCTATAAGTTTCGTTTGCTAACAACTTATATTATATATATATAGGGATGCACTCCAAACTCACTCAAAATATCCAAACGTCCAAACCAATGTATAATCGTCGGATCATTGACGCGCGTTATCATAGGTTGTGACACATGTCAGTTATACAACGTTGCACTACATGTTATACATTGCTTCAATTTTGCACAGGTCCAACATGATTTACAGCATTGCACTACATGTTCTACATAATAATACAACATTGCACTACATGTTATACAGTTTGGACGTTTGGACATTTTCCCCTGATTTGTATTTGATAGCAACTATATATGTGTGTGTGTGTGTGTATCTATATATATGCACCCTTTGTTGTGCTTCTAAGCTACATTCTATTTATTATCCGGGGTGAAATTCTGTTAAGTAGCAGGGCCAAGATGTCGAACACAATATTGTAACGATTGGTTTGACAACTTGCCTTTTCACACTTTATGGACAGTAATTAGTAAAGCAGTAAACAGAAGACACACAATGTGCTTACCCAGTTCGGTGACTCCGCACCTACGTCTGGGGGCACTCTGCCAGTGGAAAGATTTTCACTATTTCATAGTCAATAGTAAAACTTAGAGCATCAAGTAGCTATCACACAAGCTGTTGTCATAAGCTACTAGAGATCTCACCATGAACAACCTCAACCAGGGACTCCCCCTGTCTCTGAGTTCCTCTCAATTCCACCCTTCGAGCAAGCCTATACTCGGTTGCATTGTCTTCGACAATTCTCTTCGTGAGTCTTCAATCACGAACAAAACCCAATACACTACAAACACTCAAATCTCCTCAACTTGATGTATGTAATCGACAGCGTCCTCTCTAAATAGATCAGCCTCTCAATCCGCTAGTCTTACACGGTTAAGAGCTCTAAGAATTTAGCACAGAGAAAGGACTGAGTTGCTAAAGGGGTAGCGCCTACTTTTATAGCAACTCATATTACCTAATCGTATTCCTATTCCGATTAGGAAATTCCTTGCCGCCTTGCGTATCAGACAATGGACAAGTTGGCGTTGTCGCCTTCATTAAATCTTGCTCGGATGTCTTTCTTCCAGCAGGACCTTGCCTAATTCGGTCATGGTCTTTAATCATTTTGCGCGCGTAACTTCTACGTTTAAAACATGAAGTCTTCAATGTCTTTCTTAATCCTGCGAGTAACATGTCGCATCAACTGTGTTCCAACATGTTGTCGTACATCTTGACTAAAAAATATGAAATACTAAACGTAGTAATAATCTCCCCCTTTGGCAATTTTTTAGGCAAGCACACTTGCCGACGATCTTTGGGCGAGCACTGTTTCCGGCTAGCAGTGTCTTTAGCATCTTCAGTAACACGTCGTCATCGTCATCTTCTGTAGCAAGATTTCATGGTTGCAACATGTTGTGACGCATGTTCCGTAGTACGTCATATAACATGTGATAACATGTTGTGACACATGTTCGTTCATGTTCTTCATCTTCATGATGTCTTCGGTAGCAAGGCATCTTCATGATGTCGTTACACATGTGTAAGGTCTTGGAATGGGTAGAACAAGGAGCAAAGCGGAAGCAAAACAACTATCCAAGACTACACAAGATCTCTACCAGGTTAGATTCACAAGACAAAATCATAAACACCATTTTCTTACCAATAGATTGAAGAACAAGAGAAGAAATGGTTGGCTTGATCTCTTAAGATGCCTACGTATCCTCCAAGGAATAAAAGCCTTACGTAGTTCTTGTTGTAGAACTCAAGAGAACAATAAAATGGAGAAGATGAGAGCTTGGTGGTGCTCTATGGTGTTCGGTATAGAGAGAGAGAACAAGAGAGAGGTGAGAACTTTTTCTTTTGTGTTGTGTTGTTACGTTATGATAATGAGATAATATGATATATATTATAACAACTTATATAAGATGAGGATGGGATAAAGTTGTTTGGTTGGTGAAAAGTGGAAAGTTGGATTCACTAACAAACCAACTAGATGAACCATGTAGTTGCCAAGTAACCGGGTGGTTACTTGGGCCGGTTCTTGCTTGGGACGGCCTTGGCCCTAGGCCACGCCCGCGAGATCTCGTGTCGTGCCCATTTCATCCCGGGTATGTCCAACATCACCCGACGCGATCGTTTCCAGAACCCCTAGTTTTATCCCGATCTGTAGCGCCTCTCAATTCTCATAAGCCCATGTCTCTATGTCGGTCTTCGTCATAATGTTCTTTGAGTGTATCCTCTGGTGTGACCATCTTAGGCTCATGCTCATCAGTAGATCGGCGCAAAATCTCATTTTACCCGATCCTACATAAGTGGCAAGTAGCGAGACTCTAGAATTACCTGACTGTACATGATAAATCGACCCTTGTCGATTTGAACTGTGTGTCGTCTATGTCACTATCCTTTTATCGCTAGATATCCTATTTGAGATAAGGCACAGATCCGTCATCCTTATTGTTCTCAATCACTATTCCTTGATATGTGAGATGAGTGAAAACTGATACTTAGTATCATGCGCATGGTCATGCTTTACTTTCAGTCACTCTCAATCAAGTGGACTGAATGGATATTATTCTCATATCGTGGTATGAGGTATAAATCCCTTAGCCGTCTTTCATGCCACTCATGCGGTCCGTCCCCAAGCCAATCCTGACCGTTATGGAAGCCCTATTACGGACAACGTTAGGCTCAAGTCAAACTCAGTTGTTTACCGCATAGTAATCACAAAGACTCCTTGGTCTAAGGTTACATGACAATTTATGACACTGAATATGCTTATGACTGTATCTATGGCACATATTCAGATCGGGTCGTCCAATATCATGTCCCACATGATATCTATGATCAGACTCCGGAATCTCATTCCAATGAGTAATAGAACGTGAATCATAAAGAGTCGTCTTTCATAATGGTCACTTATTAGAAGTGTTATCGACCAGGGACCCGTCAAGTATGAATCATCTGGATCTATGGTTCTACTTTGCATAGTGGACATAGATCGAAACAGACTTCGACATATTACTTCAACAAATAAGTAATATAAAGTCGCTTTTCATTTTATTGCAAACGATGATAAAGTATAATATGGACATCTACAGATTTCTTATAATTGAACTAAGGCACCAGGACTTACAATGTTCCATCATGTTTGTGGTAACAAGTCTCCAAGATTTTTGAATGGCTTGAAACTGCTTTACCTAAACATCTCCCCCTAATTGCCTCAAATATGGCAAAAGGGCACATCAAAGAAGATTATGACACACCACAAATAAAAAGACCAGCTCTAAACACGAGCAAATTAACCCCTAAACACGGGGCAAAATCCAAGCTCCACCAAGGAGCAAAAACAACATTGTTCAAAAAGTAACCCAGACAGTCCTTGGGGATTCAAGAGTTTTAGCAAAAAATAAAAGTTTTTCAATTGAGTGAGATGGTGAACTAGGAAGAGGCAGAGTGAGCAGCATCGTCTTCGGCATCAGAACCCTCTGGTGGAGCGGCAAGCATATCGTGCAAGAGCTGTTCAAAGGTGGCTTTTCTGCTTGTCAGGGTCGCAATGGTGCCTTCTAGGTCGGCGATTCCCTCATAAGCTCATGCACCATTTTGTCTCTGATGGCCCATGTGGCTCTTGAGCTGCATCCTTCTTCATGCTAATTTGCAGAGGGTCGTGGAACATCCTTCACATGCTTTCCTTCGAACAGCTTCGGGCATATGTTGAGCTCCAAGTGTTTCTTCCCGACAACATCGTTGATTCGAATAATGTTGGGACATTGTTGAATCATCATACCGCACACAAGAGAAGGGAACCCGGTGGGTAGCTTAACAGCATAGGAACCATCATGTCGAATAAGATGTTCTATGACAAAGGCACCAAAGTCGAGAGGAGAGGTCATACCTATTTGGTTGATTAGCTTGGCTAGATCTGCCTGTATGGTTGATCCGTTGGAAGAGGGTGCCTAGTTCGCCATGCCAATTCGATACAGAATGGAATATTTGGCTGTGAGCTCTAATGATCCTATGACCCCTTTTTCTGGCCAGACCTTCTTCCTGCCTCCGATCACTTCTTGAGCGATCCGGTCCAAGGATAGATTATGCTGAGTTTGGTAATTTACCTCTCTTTCAAGGTAAGTGTTGATGGCTTTTGTAGAGAAGTCTAAACTCAGGACTGGCTGGATCGTTGTATGCCTAATAGAGATTAACGGAGAACTCTCGTACAATGTCTGGATAGTATGGCCCGATATCTGAGACAGTTTTCATGAGCAGTGCATTTTGGAGAAGCTCCATGATAAATTTCATTCTTTTAGTATTAGCAGACAACTCCTTTTCAGGGTATATTGTGCGGATGCACACATACTTCCATCTCCTAGTCCCTTCAATGCAGGTGAACGAAACATTGTCTATGGGTATGTCATGAACATCTTTTGGCAGCCTTAGCCTCTTCTTGGTACTGAGAGTGTGCAACTCCTCTTCTTGGTTTACTTCTTCTTCTGGATCCTCAGAATTGATGGTTCTTTTCTTCTTGCTTCTGCCAGATGTCGGCACAGATGCTTCACCCTTTTCTGAAGCTTTTCTTTTTCCTTTCCTATCAAGAGCTACTTCTTCATTCTTCTTGGTCATCAATTTTCTAAGAGGGACATTGTCCTCACTTAGAGATTTTGATTCTTCCGTCGATTCGTCAACAATAAATTCCACGGTGTCATCTGGAGATTTTGGAGCATTCTACTCCTCAGTTTGTTCTTTTCTTCTTCCAATCTCAGGTAGAGATTCCTCAGAGATAGGTGTTTGCGGAATAGACGAAGTAGGAGTTTTAGGTTTACCTGATCGTCTTCTGAGCGGGGTGATCTCTTTGTCACTCTCTTCTTCTGAGAAGTGAGAGGGTAAGAACAATGGCACTTCTTGGGTTGTGATGATTTCTCTTCAGACGGAGTTGTTCCCTTCATCTTTACTCCAAACCTCTTTTGTGTAGACCTTGGAGTGCTCTTCTTCTTCGATACATGCTTGATTCTCACAATTTTGATTTTTGGTAGCGAGAGGTTTCAGAGAATTTTTTGGTAGCGAGCACAAACTCCTCCTTAGAAAGCAATGTCATGATGACTTGTTGTAAGATATAACATGTTCCCAATAATGCTTCGGTAGAGACTTTGATCTACAGGTTCGCCTTGATTATCCTTGGTAAGCTTTACATGGGTAGCGATTGGTGCTCTCTTGTGTGAAGCTTTTTCCAAGCCGAGCTTTTTTATAATGTTTTTGGCATACTTGCTTTGGGAGATAAATATGGCATTATCCATTTTTTTGATCTTGAAGCCTAGGAAGTAGGTTAGCTCACCAACCATGCTCATCTCAAATTCAGACTGCATATGTTGAACAAAACGTTCCACCATCTTGTCTGACATTTCTCCAAACACAATGTCGTCGACATAAATTTGAGCAATCATGATGTTGCTTCCTTCTTTCTTCACAAATAGAGTTCTGTCAACTCCCCCTTGAGTATATTCATTCTGAATTAGAAACTGTGTTAGACGTTCATACCATGCTCGAGGTGCTTGTTTGACACCGTACAGGGCTTTCTTAAGTTTGTAGACAAGATGTGGTGAGTTGTGGTCTTCAAACCCCTTTGGTTGAGCAACATAGACTTCTTCGTTCAGATATCCGTTCAAGAATGCACTCTTCACGTCCATCTGATAAAGTTTGATTTGTAGATGACAGGCAATGCTGAGTAGAAGTCTGATAGCCTCAAATTTGGCTACATGAGCAAATGTTTCGTCGAAATCCACTCCTTTTACTTGTGTGTATCCTTGTGCTACAAGTCTAGCTTTATTTCAAGTGATATTTCCCTGTTCATCAGACTCATTCTTGAAGATCCACTTTGTCTTGATGACATTAATATTGTCAGGCTTGGGTACCAATTCCTATACAGCATTTCTTTCAAATTGAACCAGTTCTTCTTGCATGGCACATACCCAGTATTCATCATTGATGGCTTCTTGCACATTCTTGGGTTCAATCTTTGAAACAAAACAGATGTTACCTATCATCTCCTTGTAGTTTACAGGAGCTTTTTGTCGAGTGCACACACCTTCATTAACATCACCGATTATGTCCTGAATTGGGTGATTCTTTTGGACTTTTCTAGATGGGATTCTTTGTTCTGTCGTGGAGAGATCTTCTTTGCCAGGACTGATGTTTGCTTCATCTTCTGGTTCTGAGTCACCTACTTTGTCACTGACATCTGGTCTGATATCCGGAGTGTTAGGGATATCCTCTTCATCGTTGTAGGCAGCTCAGGGATGTTGTCATCAACAACCACATTTATAAACTCCATCATGGTTCTGGTTCATTTGTTGAAGACCTGATAAGCACGGTTGTTTCTAGAGTATCCAAGAAATATTCCCTCATCGCTTTTAGGATCAAGTTTTTGTCGGGGTTCTCTATCAGCCAGAATATAGCATATTGACCCAAAGATATTGAGTAGATAAAGCAGCTGCTGTTAGAGACCATAGATAGCAGTTTACTTGTGACCTAAGTCCAGTCATGAGTTCCTTTAGCTGTGTGTTCATCACTACACACTTGTTACGAGTAAATTTAACTTCGAGGTCTAGATCGCATAGTTGACTGATGCTTATTAAATTGGCATTAAGTCCTTCTACTAGTAAGGCTTCCTTTAGACAAGGTGAGTTCGGTAGGTTGAGCTTTCCTTTTCCTAGTACCCTGGCTTTCACTCCATCTCCAAAGGTAACAACACAGTTTGAGGATGGTGTCAGTGTAGTAAGGAATGTACTATTATCAGTCATATGCCGAGAGGAGCCACTATCGAAGTACCAATCATTACTGGTATAGGCTTTTAGTGAGGTGTAAGCAATGTTTTCTCTATAATGTATTTCCTTTACTCGCCATTCTTTTCGTATTTTGGGTTGACGATGTACCTTTCTCTCCCTCCATATTTGTTTATTTTGAGCTTTGGCAGTCCTACGTTTAACGGAGCTCTTTTCATAGAGGCGATAGCATAATGGTCGGATGTGACCTCTTTGTCTACAGTAATGGCATGTCCATTTATGTTTTCAATTCTTTAGACTGCCATGATGGTGTTCCTTCTGAGGCCAAGTACTACCGGATGTATGTGACATCTGTTGAGACATGTAGTTGGTAGTTCTTTGAAGAACGAAAGTTGTCTTTGATGTTGAAACTCCTGTAGAGTAACCAAGTCCTTCTAGGTTGTTTGCTGATTTTCCAACGGATAGGATTTGGTCCAAGGTGTCAGTGCTTGGGTTCATCATCTTAATGGACTTGGTCATGAGCTCCAGTTCCCCTTTCAGATGAGCTATTTCCTTCTTTATATCAATGATGGCTTCGAGAAGTCTAGTCTTGTCTTCTTTGAGCGAGAGAATTATAGTGTTATGTTTCTCAATGATTTGAGAGTCCTCAAGCCACTTGACATACCACTCATTGTATGCGTTGCTCATAGTCTCATCTGATAATTCATCATCTGAAGTAGATTTCTTCATGGGTTCGGTGGATGTGGAGGCAGTGAGCGACACATGGTTGTTTGTTAGTTCTGTGTCACTTTCTTCTTCTTTATACGAAAAGGATGCAATGTATCCATTCTTTTGCTTTTTCAAGAAGTTAGGACATTTCCTCTGCACATGCCCACAACCTTCACATTCGAAGCATTGAACCCCTCTTTCTGCTTTTTCGCCTCGTCTGCCTTCTTAGTTCTCACCCTTCTGAAATGTTAGCTGCGGTATGTCTCTAACATCTCGTGAGACATTCTTTCCAGCCATCTGGTTGAACATTTTCATGACTCGATGATAGTTCTTGGCGAGCATAGCAATGGTGTCGTCAATATCGTTGTCAGAGTATGAAAGTGCTTGCTTCTTCTGACCATGAGTGGAGTTTTTGAAGGCTACGCCTTTATGCTTTTTCTCCATGGTTCGTAGGGAGAGCTCGTAGGTCATGAGGGATCTCATGACTTCATCAAACTTCTGAACTTTTAGATCATGACATTCTTCTATGGCAGTGATCTTCATCTTGAATCTAGAGCTTACAGCCCTAAGAGTTTTTCTGACTAAATCTTCATCAGTCATTGGTTTCCCAATGAGTATGACTCGTTGGCTAGATCCTTGATCCTTACATAGAACTCATCTATGGTCTCGTCTTCATTCACAGAGAGAGCTTCAAAATTGGTGGTGAGATATTGTAATTTCTACTCTCGGACTTTGAGGTTCCTTCATAGACAGTGGCAAGAGTATCCCAGGCTACCTTGGCACTAGTACACGTGTTGATAAGCCTAAGGAAATTCTTGTCTACTCCATTAAATATAGCATTGAGAGCTTTAGTTACCAAGGGCTGCATCATCTTCTTCGTTTCTCTAGTCTTTCTCGGATTTTGGACCGGTTTGATTTTCTTGAGTATCAGCATACTGAGGTTCTTCCCAGCCATTGACAACAGCCTTCAGGTCTTGCTATCGAGAGATTTCATGAAGACACACATTCGTGCTTTCCAATAACCATAGTTAGTTCCATCGAGCGCTGGTGGTCGATTGATCGATCCTCCTTCCTTAGAGTCCATATCAGCTATATAGACTCTTTGCAGGAAATCACCTAAGAATTTAAGGTGCCCCCTCCGATACCAATTGAAATTCTATTAAGCAGCAGAGACAAGATGTAGAACACAATATTGTAACGATTGGTTCGACAACTTGCCTATTCGCAGTTTATGGACAATAATTAGTAAAGCAGTAAACAGAAGACACACAATATGTTTACCCAGTTCGGTGACTCCGCACCTACGTCTAGGGGCACTCTTCCAGTGGAAAGGTTTTCACTATTCGGTAGTCAATAATAGTAAAACTTCAAGCATCAACTAGCTATCACATATGCTATTGTCTTAACCTACTAGAGATCTCCCCGTGGACAACCTAGACCAGGGACTCCCCTTGTCTTTGAGATCCTCTCAATTCCACCCTTCGAGTAAGAATATGCTCGGTTGCATTGTCTTCGACAATCTTCTTCGTGAGTCTTCAATCACGAATAAAACCCAATAGACTACAAACACTCAAATCTCCTCGACTTAATGTATGTAGTCGATGGCGTCCTCTCTAAAAAGATCATCCTCTCAATCCGCTAATCTTACACGGTTAAGAGCTCTGAGAATATAGCACAGAGAAAGGACTAAGTTGCTAAGGGGGTAGCGCATGCTTTTATAGCAAATCATATTGCATAATCAGATTCCTATTCCGATTAGGAAATCCCTTGCCGCCTTGCGTATCAGGCAATTGACAAGTTGGCATTGCCGCCTTCATTAAATCTTGCTCGCGTGTCTTTCTTCCAGCTGGACCTTACCTAATTCGTTCAGGGTCTTTAATCCTTTTGCCCGCATAGCTTTTGTGATTAAAACAGGAAGTATTAAATGTCTTGCCTAATCCTGCGAGTAAGAAGTCGCATCAACTGTGTTGCAACATGTTGTATGACATCTTAACTTCGCAATAAAAAATATATCAATACTAAACGTAGTAACATGGAGGATAGCTAGCTCTGTCCTTAGACATGCTAGCTAGTTAAGAGGTTGAGGGAGGCGAAGCCAGCTGTTAGGGCATTGAGTTGGAGTAGACCGCATAAGAGAAGATAGACAACTCTAGCAACCCTAAAACATGATAACATGCTTTGTAAATTAGAGAATTCGTAAAAGGCATTTATGTCTTTTCAATACACATTTTGACATTTTCCATTCACCTTTTGACACTATTATAATAAAAATAATAATAATAATAATAATAACAATAACAATTACAATAACAATAACAATAACAATAACAATAATAACGGAAAATTGCAGGTCACTACCCTGTACTATGCAACTTTTGCATATCACTACCCTCTACTCATTTTAGTTGCATGTCACCACTGTAATGTTTCATTAAGTTGAACCGTCCATCACAGAGTTAAGTTTGATGTAAAAAGTCCAAAATACCCCTATATTAAAAAAAATCAAAAATTAAAAAACATATCTTTTGAATTTTTTTTTTAAGAAAAAATTATCAGATAAATAGTAAAATAATGATTTCAAAATTATTTATTTTTAAAAAATAGTTTTTCAAAAAAATACTAAAAATAAAAAACCAATTTTAACAACTTTTTTTTTTAATATTTTTTTAAAAAAATAATATTCAAATCAGTTTTTTATTATTTATTCCATAAAAAAAATTTGAAAAAATTAGTTAAGCAAATGATTTTTTTTCATTTTTTCATTCTTTAAATATAAGGGTATTTTAGTCATTTCAATATTTCAGTTTCAAATTTTTTTAAATGAGTAAAATACCCTTTTATTTAAAAAATTAAAAAATGAAAAAAAATTCATTAGCTTAACTTTTTTTTTTTAAAACAGTTTTATGAAATAAATAATAAAAAATCTGATTTGAATATTAATTTTTAAGAAAATAATAATTTTTTCAAAAATAAATTAAAAATATAAAAACGTTGTTAAAAGTGGTTTTTTATTTTTAATATTTTTTTTGAAAAAACTATTTTTTTAGAAATAATAATTTTGAAATCAGTGTTTTATTATTTATCTGATAAAAATATTTTTTTTTAAAATGCTCAAAAGATATTTTTTATTTTTTTTAATGTAAGGGTATTATGAACTTTTTACATCAAACTTAACTCTGTGATGGACGGTGCAACTAAATGAAACCTTACAGTGGTGACATACAACTAAAAAAAGTAGTGGGTAGTGACATGTAAAAGTTGTATAGTACATAGTATGACCTGCAATTTCCCCTAATAATAATATATATATATATACACAACGGTAGTCGTAGATATGAGCGACAAAAATTAGATTGGTGCAGTTATTAAATGAAAATTGAGTACAATTAACGGTAGATACATGTATTTTTCTCATGCTTATTTATGGAACACATGAGATGGAAATAAATATTTTTTTTGAAGAAAAATTAATTTTATTAAAGAGCAACTAACCCGACGCCGAGCTGGACAGTTGAATTTATAGATGGCGGGACAGACCCCTCATCATAATCCCAATTACTGTTAGTTAATGTATACTTGACCAATTCGTGAGCCACTTGATTATACTGTATCGTAAATTAAAATTTATTATTTTAATTTTCTCACATGTATTTTACTGTTTGGATAATTGAGTCCCTCTTGACAATGTTACTAATATGGGATTAAGTAAATTAAACTGCAAATTGTTAAAATTTAAATCGTGAAAGTTTTTTTTTATGGAAGAATATGTTTTGAATTAAAACTAAATTGATCACTGCAAACAATCGAGGTTAAGACTATCTTGTCTTTGAGGTTGGGAGGGTGAAGTGACCCTAATAAAGGTTAGGGATGCACTCCGTTGGAATCCAACACTCAAATAGGAAAATAGGAATATATGTGAGCCGATGAATCAAAACTGATCAATGGTTGTGATTAATAGCTTATTTTACCTGAAATTTAATTCAATAAATGCGGTAAGGGGCAAATTAGTCATTCTGACATCACGATTTGGTTGTGCCCTCACGCTTCTGCGGCAATTCCTCCCGATTCATGGCGATTCTAGACAACAATTCTGGGCGATTACTGGCAATTCTGCAGTGGATTTGGCCGATTCGGCAACATCTTCTTCGGCAATCGATCGATCCAGAAATTATGTTTTGGGATTCTCCGCTTCTGCAGAGAATCTGTTTTGTGATTCTCCTATGAAATTCTGAATCGTAGCCAAGTCAGGAAGTCGAACACAAAGTCTTTAACTTGTGTATCGACTTCTTGTGGAAACAGTAAGCAAAGTAATAGACAGATAATAATCACGACACCAGAGATGATTACCCAGTTCGGTGACTCCGCACCTACGTCTGGGGGCACTTTGCCAGTGGAAAGGTTTTTCACTATCAGGTAGTCAATAGTACAACTTCAAGCCCAACTAGCTATCACACAAGCTATTGTCCTAAGCTACTATAGATCTCACCGTGAATCGCCTCGACCAGGAGCCTCTCCCCCTGTCTTTGAGATTCCCTCAATTCCACCCTTCGAGCAAGTCCATGCTCGGTGTCTTTGTCTTCTTGGACAGAGTTGTGAATCTTCAATCACAAACAAAAATCCTAACCGACCCAAACACTTAGTCTTTGCGACTCAAGGTTTGATCGGAGCAAAAGGTCCTTTCTATCGAATATTCATCAGCCTCTCAACACGCCGATGGTGCACGGTTAAGCGCTCTGAGAAATCTTGCAATTGTTAGAACAAGAACGGATACTGCTAATGGGAAACCAAGGGCTTTTTATAGCAGCTCACATTCCTAATCCTTCTCGGATCAGGAACAGGAAAGTCAGGCAAGTTGTTGCCGCCTTCCATGACAGCTGGAAGTCGTCTTGCCTGTTTCTGACTTCCTGAATAAATCAGGCAAGTCGAGTTGCCGCCTTTAGCTGACGTGTAACTGCCAGCTAGAAGTCGCTTGACTTGTCGACGTCACTCTCTTGCGCTCCAAGTGTTCGTGGCACCTTTCTTCTTTTGCTCCAAGCTTTGTCGAAATAGGAAAGCTTCAGACTTTCCTAATCTACGGCTCGTAACAAGTCGCTCCACATGTCATGTAACATGTTGCTCGACTTCTTACTTTTGCGCTAAAAAATCAGGCCAACTATTAAACGTAGTAACAATCTCCCCCTTTGGCAATTTTTTAGGCAAACACCTTTTGTAAGCCCGTCGTCATCTTGTGGCAGTTACGCACAGCAAGTGACCTATCTTGTGGCAGTTACGCACAACAAGTGATGTGACTTCTTTACTCCAAGCAGGCACACCGTCGTCACCTTGAGGCAGTTACGCACACAGCAAGTTTCGTGACTTCTGATGCGAATTCTTGTGCGGCTTCTGGTTTATCTTCTGGAGCAGCTTCTGGAGCGTCTTCTGGAGCAGCTTCTGAAGCGTCTTCAGGAGCGGCGACTTCTGGCGTAGCTTCTGGTGTAGCTTTTGGTGTTGTATAACATTTATCTCCCCCTGTTTGTCTAATAATATTGCCAAAGGCAATCGCATAATCAAAGTTGACTAAACAGCAGGGTAAAAGAAAACCAGCTCACACCATGAGCAAATAACCGGCTCAAACATGAGCACAAATCCTGCTCAATCAAGAGCAAATATCCCAAAAAAAATAGTCATAATGTGCAGAAAGTAACTCGGACAAACCCCGAGAATTTAAAAGTGTGTGTGGGACAAAGTTATCATAGCAAATTTTAGAGAATTACTAAAACGACGTGGAGTCGTTATCTTCTTCTTCAACAGTAGCAGCAGCAGCAGCAGTAGATCGGAGGTCTTCTAAAAGGACTTCACAGGCGACTTTGCGAATTGAGAGCGTGGCAATTGACTTCTCCAGATCAGCAATCACTTCCACCAATTCTTCCTCCATCCTAGCGCCAATTGGTCCTGAGGGACGAGAGCTTGATCCAACTCCTGGGGTTTTGGCCATAGGAAGTCCGAGGTCCTTCAACTGTTTCCCTTCAAAGTTCTTCAGGTTGATAGCTAGGGGCAGTGGCTTCTTACCCGGAATATCCGTTTCTCGAACAATGTTAGGACATTGTTGGAGGAGGATACCGGTGATGAGCGAAGGAAATCTGATCGGAAGTTTGATATCACATGATTTGGCGTGCTTAACTAGATGGTCAATAATGTAAGCGCCAAAATCAATGGGAGACTGCGTACCTATTTGGTAAATGAGTTTTGCCAGCTCGGTTTTGATGCTTGACCCATACGTAGAGGGTGCCCAATTAGCCAGACCGATGCGGTAGAGAATAGAATATTTTGCTGTGAGCTCGGTTGCCGCAATAGTGTCCTTGACTGGCCAGCCCATCTTACGTCCTCCGGTTATTTCGACCGCTACTCTGTCCAAGTGCGGGACTTCCGGAGTGACTTCAGGGTCATCTCTGCCAAGATAGGTGTTGATGGTTGAGGTAGAGATTTCGAAGCATTCTCCCCGAACAAACACCTTTCTGTATTCAGCATCTTCAGGTTCATCGAACTCGCTTGACAGGTTGACAATAAACTCCTTTACCAAAGTTGGGTAGAATGGCCCAATATTTATGACCGTGTTGGTCAGGCCAGCTCTACGGATAAGCTCTACAATCGCATTTATCCCTTGTGCTTCTGTGGACAGTTCTCTTTCTGGATAGATCTTCCGTTGATAGACATACTGCCACTTAACGGCATTGTCTACAGAGTGGAAAGAGACGTTGTCTGTAGGTGCCTTCGGTACATACTTTGGAAGTTTCTGCCCTCCTAATGTCTTCTTCACCTGTGGTAGCACAATTTGGGTGCCTTCTTCTTCAGATTCTTCTTCTTCCGGGACAATGGTTACTGCAGTGGTCAATGACTTCTTTCTTGACTTCTTCGGCTGTTTGGACGCCGAAGCTTCTCCTTTTTCTGTTGCTTTTCTCTTTTGGGTCAATCTTCTCTGAACTTGGGGTTCTTCTTCTTCATCAACCAACCTTCGTGTTGGTAGCTTCCTTCTCTCAGCCCTCTTGGGCACAGCTTCTTCCTTTTCCATGGTTTCAATGTCGACACTTTCTATGTTGTGGACAGGTTCTTCTAGAGGTTGAGTGACTTCTGGAATGACTTCAGGATTATCATCACGCCCTGAATCACTGTTCGGGGCGACATTGGAACTTTCTTCCTTTTGCAAGTCCTCGTTTAGAGGAGATTTCTCTGGTGCGGGTGTCGACTTAGAGGGGCTATGTTGGACCTTGGTGCTAGTGTCGTGGACTTCAGGAACAAGGGTTTCTAAACCCTCTACAGGCAGGCTTTCTTCTATGTTTTCTTCAGAGAGGATAGCAGATTTACCTCGTGTTGTAGTCGGAGTAGAGAGAGAAGCTTCTTCTTCAATGTTTGCAGAAACGGCTCGAGCGTCGTCCTTCTCCGCAACGGGGATTGTGTCTTCCGGTGTGACAGATGGGTGCGAGCTTGTTACATCCTGAGGTGCTGCCGACGTTTCCCCTAAGCCTCTTCCTCCTCAGATCCTCACTCCATGCTTGGTTCTCGTTGATTTGGAGGCAGATAATTTCTTAGCAATGACTTTTGCCCTCATTTTTGCTCGAAGTACTTTTGAAGCAGATGGTATTCTTCCGCTGCGAGTACCAACCATTTAGCTAGGATTTGTTCTTTGTGGGGGAAAGCAAATTTTTGCTGAACTTTTTGATCTGAGAAACCCTAGCGATTTCAAATGATGGAGGATGTGCAGAGTCTGTGGGAGTTGAACAGAATGATTTCTGATAGGTGGATAGTCAGATCGTAATCATTCTCAAAATTCAAAAAGACTAACGGGCTTTTGATAAAAGGATTTGGGCCCGGCTTGATTTTGTGGACCCTGTTTGATCATGATCGAGAGAAAGAGTAAAATCAATTAAAAAGCTCTTCCTCTTCTTGCTTGACTTCTGGCTATTCTAGACAGCAAAGTCCGAGGGTTGACCTCAGACTTTTAAACCTTTTAGCATCTAACGCCTTTGTAAATATGTCTGCGACTTGTTTCTCAGTGGGTAGGTATTCGAGCTTTATTTTCTTGTCTTCTACAAGCTCTCGAATAAAGTGGTGCCTGATGTCAATATGCTTTGTCTTGCTATGTTGCACTAGGTTCTTCGAGATGTTGATTGCACTGATGTTGTCACAGAACAAAGTCATGACTTCTTGCTTGACTCCATATTCTGCCAACATTTGTTTCATCCAAAGAAGCTGATTACAGCTACTTCCAGCTGCAATATATTCGGATTCAGCAGTAGATAAAGCAATACAATTTTGCTTTTTGCTGAACCATGATACAAGATTGTTCCCTAGGTAGAAACAGCCTCCAGAGGTGCTTCTTCGATCTGGTGTGCTTCCCGCCCAGTCAGCATCACAATATCCAACCAGAGTAGGAGAGGTATCAAAGGAATATAGCAAACCCAATTCAGAGGTTCCCGAGATGTACCTTATGATCCTCTTTGCATGAGCCAAGTGACTGACTTTTGGATTGGCTTGATATCGAGCATAGATTTCCACAGAATAAGCAATGTCGTGTCGACTTGCTGTTAGATAGAGGAGACTTCCTATTATGCTTCGATAAAGACTTTGATCAACTGGTTCTCCCATCTCGTCCTTTGTGCACTTGTCATGTGTGGCAATAGAAGTCCTCTTGTGCGAAGCCTTTTCTAACCCAAACTTCTTGACAATGTTCTTTGCGTATTTGCTCTGGGAGATAAATATTCCATCTGACATCTGCTTGATCTGGAAGCCTAGGAAATATGTGAGCTCACCGACCATACTCATCTCAAATTCAGACTGCATGTGTTGAATGAAGCGTTCCACCATCTTGTCTGACTTCCCTCCAAATGCAATGTCGTCGACATATATTTGAGCAATCATGATGTCCTTTCCTTCCTTCTTCACAAAGAGAGTTTTGTCTACTCCCCCTCAAATATAGCCATTCTGTACAAGGAATTGGGTAAGACGTTCATACCATGCTCGTGGAGCTTGTTTGAGACCGTAGAGAGCTTTCTTTAGCTTGTAGACGTGGTGCGGAGAGTCATGGTCTTCGAATCCCTTTGGTTGGGCTATATAGACTTCTTCGTTTAGATTTCCATTAAGGAATGCACTCTTTACATCCATCTGATAGAGTTTGAAGCGCAGATGACATGCGATGCCGAGAAGAAGTCGTATGGCTTCCAGTCTGGCTACTGGAGCAAAGGTTTCTTCAAAGTCGACTCCTTCGACTTGTGTGTAACCTTGAGCCACTAGTCTCGCTTTGTTTCGAGTGATGTTTCCTTGCTCGTCAGACTTGTTTTTGAATATCCATTTTGTCCCAATGACATTGACATTGTCAGGTTTGGGTACAAGTTCCCAGACTTCATTCCTTGCAAAATGAACCAATTCTTCTTGCATCGCGCAGACCCAGTATTCATCATTGATGGCCTCTTGTATATTCTTTGGCTCAATTTTGGAAATAAAGCACATGTTACCTATCAGTTCTTGGCGGTCAAGAGATGCCTTTTGTCGAGTCCGAACTCCCTCATTTATGTCTCCAATCACATCCCTGGGTGGATGATACTTCTGAATTCTTCTTGACGGAGCTCTTTGCCTTGTAGGAGTTGCCTCTTCATCCGGGATGATTTGGCTTTCGTCTTCAGATTCTTTGTTGCACTCGTCGTCCTTGACCTCTGGTCTGACTTCTGTTCTGACATCCGGTCTGGCTTCTCCTCTGACCTCTGGTCCGACTTCTCCTGAGAGATTCAGGACTTCTTCGTCCTCGTCACTTGATTGCTCGTTATTGTCATCATCAATTACGACATTGATGGATTCCATGATAGTCCGGGTGCGTTTGTTGAATACCCGAAATGCCCGACTATTTCTGGAGTATCCGAGGAAGATGCCTTCATCGCTTTTAGGGTCCAACTTGCGTCGAGGTTCCCTATCTGCGAGTATGTAGCAGACCGATCCAAAGACATGGAAGTATTTGACATTCGGCTCTCTCCCCCTCCATATTTCATAAAGAGTGAGCGAAGTTCCAGGGTGAAGAGTCACTCTATTATGAATATGGCATGCCGTATTCAAAGCTTCAGCCCATAAGTGTTGCGGGATGTCTTTGGCTAACATCATGACTCTTGCCATTTCTTGAAGAGTGCGATTCTTTCTTTCAACGATTCCGTTTTGCTGAGGAGTGATGGGAGCAGAGAATTCATGGGCGATTCCTTCAGCATCACAAAGGTTTGCGAAGCTGATGTTTTCAAACTCCTTTCCATGATCGCTCCAAAGTCGAACGACTTTCCCAATAACTTCTCCCTTTTCTCGTTGAACTCTTCGACATAAGGCTTGAAAGACTGAGAAGGTATCTGACTTCTCTCGAAAGAAATCTACCCATGTGTACCTTGAGAAGTCGTCTACACATACAAATATGTACTTCTTCCCTCCTAGACTTTCTACTTGCATGGGTCCCATAAGGTCAACATGAAGAAGTTCTAGAACACGAGAAGTAGTAAGATGTTGTACCTTCTTGTGTGACGTTTTGACTTGTTTCCCAATTTGGCATTCTCCACCGATTTTTCCTTCAATGATCTTGAGGTTGGGAACTCCGATGATAGCCTTTTCAGAGAGAATCTTTTGCATATTCCTCAAATTGATGTGACCAAGTTTTTGATGCCATAGTTTTGCCTCTTGAGCTTTAGATAGAAGGCACTTGGTTGGCAAAGTACTGACTGTTGGAGACCATAGATAACAGTTGTCAAGGGACCTGTGGCCTATCATGACTTCGTTTTGTTGTTCGTCTTTGACCGAGCACTTGTCACGAGTGAAGTGGACATCCAGATTTAAATCACATATTTGACTTGTGCTGATGAGGTTTGCTGTGAGGCCTTCTACTAGCAGAGCTTCTTTCAGACATGGAGAATTGGGAAGATTGAGTTTTCCTTTCCCGAGCACTCTAGCTTTTACTCCATCTCCAAAAGTGACGAAGCTATTTGTGCATGGTATTAAAGTGACCAGGAAAGAGCTATTACCCGTCATATGTCGAGAGGATCCACTATCGAAGTACCAATCGTTGCTGGTTGAGGCCTTTAAAGCGGTGTACGCGATGTTAGCTCGATAGTTGACCTCTTTGACTCGCCATTCCTTCCGAGGTTGGCTTTTCTTGATGGTGGTCATTTTCTTGACCGAGCTCTTCCCATATAGCTGATAGCAGAAGGGTCGAATATGTCCTCTTCGTCCACAGTGATGACAAATCCAATTGGGTCTTTTGGTCTGGGTTTTTGAAGCGGCCAGGGTAGAGGGCTTTTTGGTCGCTTGGTCAGCCGTGAAGTTAGGAGACTTCTGGGAGACAGACTTCTGACGAACGAAGATGGTGCGCGATGATGAGGCTTCTTTCGAATATCCAAGACCTTCCATATTCCTTGATGGTTTCCCGATCGAAAGTATTTGGTCCAGAGTGTCAGTACTTGGATTCATCATCTTTACAGACTTGGTGACCTGCTCTAACTCGCCTTTTAGTCGAGCAACTTCCTTTTTGAGATCAATAGTCATCTCAAGAAGTCTTGACTTGTCTTCATTAAGAGTAAGAATGAGAGCGTTTTATTTTTCGATTACCTGAGAGTCTTCAAGCCACTTGACATACCATTCGTTGTAAGCGTTGTTGAGAGTCTCATCGGATAGCTCATCATCAGAGTCATACTTCTTTGAGCTTTCAGCTGGTTGATCTATTGTGGAGGAAGTAAAAGCCACATAGTTACTTGTATGCTCAAGGTTACTGTCTTCCTCATCTTCATCGTCAGTTAGAGAGGCATTGAATCCCTTCTTCTGTTTCTTTAAGAAGATGGGACATTCTCTCTGCATGTGTCCATACCCCTCACATTCAAAGCACTGAGCGCCTTTACCTGATCGTTCTCCTTGTCCTCCATCGTTAGCTGTGATGTCGAGTTTCTGAAACTTGTGCTGTGGCTTGTCTCTGACTTCTCGGGTGACTTTTCTTCCTGTCATCTGGCCAAATCTTTTCATGACTCTGTTGTAGTTTTTGGCCAGCATAGCGATAGTTTCCTCGATGGCACTATCCGACTCAGAGTGTGTTGAGTTCTTCTGATTAGAACTTTTGAAAGCCACACCTTTAAGTTTCTTCTCAATAGGAGGTAGGGAGAGCTCGAAAGTCATTAGTGAGCCCATGAGTTCATCAAACTTCAGTGTCTTCAAGTCATGGACTTCTTCGATGGCGGTCATCTTCATCTTGAATCTGGGACTTAGGGCTCTCAGTGTCTTTCTGACCAAATCTTCATCGGTCATAGGCTTGCCAAGTGAATATGATTCATTGGCCAGGTCCTTGATGCGCACATTAAACTCCGCAATAGTCTCGTCGTCATTCATGGTCAGAGCCTCAAAGTTAGTCGTGAGGTACTGTAACTTCTGCTCTTTGACTTTTGAAGTACCCTCGTAAGCAACCGCAAGTGTGTCCCAGGCAATTTTGGCACTTGTGCATGTGTTGATGAGTCGAAACACATTCTTGTCTACTCCATTAAAGATAGCATTGAGTGCTCGAGAATTACCTAGGGCGGCTTCATCTTCTTCCATGCTCCACTCCTTTTCTGGTTTGATGCTGGTTTGATTTCCATGAGCATCAGCATAGTAAGGTTCCTCCCATCCATTGATGATAAACTTCCAGGTTTTGCTGTCGAGGGACTTCAGGAAAGCACACATCCGTGCTTTCCAATATCTATAGTTTGTTCCATCGAGTACCGGCGGACGATTGACAGATCCTCCTTCCTTTGAATCCATATTAGCTACTCAGAATTTTGCAGGAAAATCACCTAAGAGATTAAGGTGCCTCCTCTGATACCAATTGAAATTCTCAATCGTAGCCAAGTCAGGAAGTCGAACACAAAGTCTTTAACTTGTGTATCGACTTCTTATGGAAACAGTAAGCAAAGTAATAGACAGATAATAATCACGACACCAGAGATGATTACCCAGTTCGGTGACTCCGCACCTACGTCTGGGGGCACTTTGCCAGTGGAAAGGTTTTTCACTATCAGGTAGTCAATAGTACAACTTCAAGCCCAACTAGCTATCACACAAGCTATTGTCCTAAGCTACTATAGATCTCACTGTGAATCGCCTCGACCAGGAGCCTCTCCCCCTGTCTTTGAGATTCCCTCAATTCCACCCTTCGAGCAAGTCCATGCTCGGTGTCTTTGTCTTCTTGGACGGAGTTGTGAATCTTCAATCACAAACAAAAACCCTAACCGACCCAAACACTTAGTCTTCGCGACTCAAGGTTTGATCGGAGCAAAAGGTCCGTTCTATCGAATATTCATCAGCCTCTCAACACGCCGATGGTGCACGGTTAAGAGCTCTGAGAAATCTTGCAATTGTTAGAACAAGAACGGATACTGCTGATGGGAAGCCAAGGGCTTTTTATAGCAGCTCACATTCCTAATCCTTCTCGGATCAGGAACAGGAAAGTCAGGCAAGTTGTTGCCGCCTTCCATGATAGCTGGAAGTCGTCTTGCCTGTTTCTGACTTCCTGAATAAATCAGGCAAGTCGAGTTGCCGCCTTTAGCTAACGTGTAACTGCCAGCTGGAAGTCGCTTGACTTGTCGACGTCACTCTCTTGCGCTCCAAGTCTTCGTGGCACCTTTCTTCTTTTGCTCCAAGCTTTGTCGAAATAGGAAAGCTTCAGACTTTCCTAATCTGCGGCTCGTAACAAGTCGCTCCACATGTCATGTAACATGTTGCTCGACTTCTTACTTTTGCGCTAAAAAATCATGCCAACTATTAAACGTAGTAACATCCTATTTTAATCGATAGATCGAACGATATTGATCAATCGATCATGATTTGTCATGCTAATTCAATTTTGTTCAATCGATCATCGGTGTTTGTTAATTGTTCTTCATGATTTCATAGAAACTGATTCAGTTCCACACAAATCAGATTTTTTTAAGTCTGAAATATGTTTCTAACAGTAAATGAGAACCTGGATAACCAAGAGTAGCAATTTAAATCAGTCTGAAACGTACTTCTAACAAAAACTGAGAACCTAATAATTCATGAGTCATTCACACCGAAATAATGAAGTGATTTTTATGATCTGCAACAGGATAAATATGTTTAAAATATGTTCTTAACATGGGTTTTTGAAAACACCAACATGATAATGATTTCTCGTGTTAATTAATTTTTTGTTCAATCAATCAACGGTCTTTGTTAATTAATCTTCATGGTATCTCAGAAATAAATTTTGTGTTTGTTAAGTCTAAAAGGTGTTTCTAACTGTAAATTAGAACCAATATAACCAAGAATACCAATTGACATCAGTTTGAAAAGTGTTTCCAATAGTAACTGAGAACTTATGAATTCATGAGTAATTCACACTGAAACAATTTATTGATTTTTAGCTTCTGCAGCAGGATAAATATGTATGAAACATGTTCCCACGATAGGATTTTAAAAACATCAATTCGTTATTTACCCAAATTCTTGTATATTTTACCTTTTGTAATACAACAAATTTATATGAAACATGTTTCTAACAGTCTTCTACAAAACAAACAAAAATATGAAATTTTGGTTAGTCTAAAAATGTCTAATAATAATTGAGAACCTATAAATCTATGAGTAAAGAACATCGAAACAGATTTTGGAGAGACTATTTCACCAAAATGAGCACATATAAAGTGAAGAAATCAAATGGCATCAGTCTATTTAGAGAAATACCACACAAATCAGAGAGTTTGTGCAGTATGAAATGCATTCCTGACGGTAACTAAGAAGAACCTATGAAGAAAACTGAAACAGGTTTTAGAAACACTATTTCACCAAAATGAGCACAAATCAACACTATTTGAAAGGTGAACCCTATTGGGGAAAAGGTGTAATGGGGGACCAGGTTCCATAGTATATCCTAGGTGGGAAATGGTGAACCAGGTCGGGGAAAAGGTGTAACGAGGGTTCCCCGACTTTAACAGGGGACCGGGTTCCATGCTATACCCAAGGTGGGGAAAGGGGAACTATGTCGAGGAAAAGGTGTAAGAAGGGGTCTCGGGGTGTAATGAGGGACTCCCAGGGTGTAACGAGGGGCTCCCGGGGTGTAACGAGGGGCTCCCGGGGTGTAACGAGGGGTCTCGGGGTGTAATAAGGGGCTGGGTTCCATACTATAGCCTATAAATGAACCCTTTCGGGGAAAATGTGTAACGAGGGGCTCCTGGGTGTAACGAAGGGTGGTCTGAAATACCTTCCTAACAGTAACTGAAAGTTTGGGTGGTCTGAAAAACCTTCCTAACAGTAAGTGAGAGTTTGGGTGGTCTGTAACACCTTCCTAACAGTAACTGAGATCCTATAAATTCATGAGATAAGGTCACTAAAACACGTTTTGGGGAGGCCACTTCACATAAATGAGCATAAATCAACAGAGAGAAGCAATTGACATCAGTCTATTTACAGAAACTCAACACAAAGCAGAGAGTTTTGGTTGTCTGAAACACCTCCTAATGGTTACTAAACCAATAAATACATAAGAAAAGAACACTGAAACAGGTTTGGAATACACCTTTTCACCAAAATGAGAATATATTAATAGGACAAAGCAAATATCAGTCTATTTATAGAAATTGCATAAAAATCAAAGAGCTTGATCAGTTTAAAACACCTTCCTAACTGTAACTGAGAATCTGTAAACTCATGAGAAAAGAACACTAAAACAGGTTTTGGAAAGACCATTTCACTAAAATAAGCACATATCAACAGAAGAAAGCAAATTATATCAGTCTATTTATAGAAATTACACAAAAATCAGAGAGTTTGAGCAGTCTGAAACATCTTCCTAACAGTTTCTGAGAACCTATAAATCCATAAGAATATAACACTGAAACATGTTTTAGAGAGACTATTTCACCAATATTATCATATATTAACAGAAGGAAGCAACTGGCATCATCAACTTTGAGAAACTCCACACAAATCAGAAAGTTTGAGTAGTGTGAATAGTGTTTCCAACAGTTACTGAGAAAATATAAATTCATGACAATTGAACATCAAAACAGGTTTTGGAGAGACTATTTCATTATGATATACACATATCAACACAGAGAAGCAAATAACATCAGTCTAGTTACAGAAACTTAACAAAAATCAGAGATTTGAATAGTCTGAGACGTGTTTCTAACAATATCTAAGGAACTATGTAACCATGAAACAAGTTTTCCAAAAAAAATTCATCAAAACGAGAACATATCAACAATTTACACCAATTTATTTGCAGATATATTACAAAATCCATCAAATTCCTATCACATCATATAAAAAAGACATCAAAATAGGTTTCAAACATTTGCTTGATTTCTTTTTCTTCTTCTTCTTCACCACATTCTGCATGCCATTCGGGCTTTGCAATGCGCCCGCTACTTTCCAACGATGCATGATGGCCATCTTCTCGAATATGACCTAGGATTACGTGGAGATTTTCATGGACAATTTCTCGGTGTTCGAAAGATCCTTTTATGAGTGCTTGGAGCACCTTGGGAAGATTTTGAAGCGATGTGAGGAGACTAATTTGGTGCTAAATTGGGAGAAATGTCATTTCATGGTGAATGAAGAAATTGTTTTGGGGCACAAAATTTACGATGAGGGCATCGAAGTGGATCGATCCAAGGTAAGTGTCATTGAGACTCTTCCTTATCCTTCACCAGTGAAGTTAGTAAGAAGCTTTCTCGGTCATGCGGGTTTCCACCGACACTTCATACAAGACTTCTCTAAAATCGCCAAGTCATTGTGCAAGTTGCTTGAGAAGGATGTGAAGTTTAACTTTACAAGGGAATGTGAAGTGGCTTTTGACGAATTAAGGAAAAGGTTGGTGAGAGCCCCAATAAAGGTGGCCCTGGATTAGGAGCGACCCTTCGAGATCACGTGTGATGCGAGCGACTATGCTCTAGGAGGGGTTCTTGGGAAAAAACAAGAAAAGATGTTTCGTGTCATCTCTTATGCTAGTAAAACATTGACTGGAGCTCAAGAGACCTACACCATCACGGAGAAAAAAATTTTGGCGGTGGTTTTTGCCTTTGAAAAGTTTCGATCTTATGTAATAGGGTCAAGGACTTTAGTGCACACCGACCACTCGGTTTTGAAATATTTATTGGCTAAGAAAGAGGCGAAGTCTCGATTGATACGATAGGTTCTTTTATCGCAAGAATTCGAGCTTGAAATAGTAAATCGGAAGGGAACAAAGAACCAAGTGGTCGACCACCTCTCCCGGGTACAGAATGAGCAAGGAAAGTGTCATGAGGAGATTTGGGATTCTTTCCCCGACAAGCATATATTAGCAATAGAAAGCTCGGTCCCATGGTATGCGGATATCGCAAATTATGTCTCATGTGGCATCCTTCCATTGGACTTGAATGCCCAACAACGCAAGAGATTTCTACACTCATGCAACATATATTATTGGGATGAGCCCTACTTATTCAAGGAAGAGTAAGACCAAATAATCCGTCGGTGTGTCTCCGAAGGTGAAATCCCCAGTATTCTCGAAGCATGTCATAGCTCCCCTTATGGAGGCCATTTCGGCGGTGGTCGAACGGCCCGTAAGGTATTGCAATCGGGGTTCTATTGGCCTACCCTCTTCAAGAATTCACACGAGCATGTTAAACAGCGTGATAGGTGTCAAAGGGTGGGGAATATCTTCCGGAGACATGAAATGCCCCTCAACAATATTATGGAAGTTGAAGTGTTTGATGTTTGAGGCATGGATTTCCTGGGACCTTTCCCGCCATTCTACTAGATGCTATATATCATAGTGGCGATGGATTATGTGTCAAAAAGGGTAGAAGCGGAGGCATGTGTTGCTGTGGATGCAAAAACTGTCATTAAATATGTGAAGCGGAACATAATTACGAGGTTTGGAACCCCCCGGGCTATTATAAACGATCGGGGAGCACATTTTCGAAACAAGCTCTTCAGGGCGCTAACAAAGAAATTTGGCATGAAGCATAAGATGGCGTTAGCTTATCACCCGCAATGCAACGGCCAAGCGGAAAGTGCCAAAAAGGAGATAAAAGGAATCTTCGAGAAGATGGTGGGACCAAAGATGAAAGATTGATCCGATCGCCTTGATGAAGCCCTTTGGGCATATCAAACTGCTTACAAAACCCCATTGAACATGTCTTCCTACCGGATGGTGTATGGGAAAGCATGCCACTTGCCGGGGGAGATTGAATACATGGCAATATGGGCGATTATGCAGTGCAACATGGATTTGGGTCGAGCAGGAGCAAGAAGTTGTTACATATTGAAGAATTGGAAGAATGGAGAAGGGAAGCATATGAAAGCAATGCCATCTACAAGGAGAAGACGAAAAGATGGCATGACAAACACATTCTGAAGAGAAGCTTTAAACGGGGGAAACTTGTGTTCCTATACAATGCAAAACTTAAACTTTATGCCGGAAAGTTGAAATCTAAGTGGACCGTGCCTTTTAAGGTCATCACTTGTCTTAGTCATGGGGTGATGGAAATTATGAAACTCAAAGACAAGACCACCTTCTTCCCGTGGACTCCATTTGAAGCACTATTATGGGGTAGATGGAGGAGAGATAGAACCGGACTCAACGGTGGAAGTGAAATGTTTTTCTGAGATGAGCAAGGAGTCGCTCGAATAAAGCGACATAGAAAAAGAAGTTTGAGCCCCACCACTTATTCCGTCGAGCTAACGACGTTAAACAAACGCTCTCTTGGGAGGCACTCCAATTTCTAAACTCTTATCTTTTAAAATTCATCACTTGAGTCTTTGTGATGGTATGTGGCTAGTGTGGTTTGATTGTGTTTTTGAAGGGAAGAGTTCTATCACGGCGCCAACATTTAAAGGGAAAAAGAAAAGAAAAAATGGCGTAAACCCTCCCCTCACAAAATGACCACTTCATCAATTTGGGCTAAACTGTCAAGCAAAGACAAACTCATTACGTTGAGAGAGGTATCATGTAAACTCTCCTTGATTCTTAATGAATGAGTTAGTCTTGATGAGGGCTTGTGATCACCTTGTGACTTTGAACGGTTTTCCCCTCTATGTGGGTTGATGATTTGAATTGGCAACTACCATCATTTTAGGAACTTTGGGAAGTCAAGGCTTGGTCGAGCCTTAAATGTGGTGTATACCTCGTACACACCACCATCGAGTTTATCGAGTAGTGGGTTGATAAAACCCTAAGTGTGGTGTGCGTAATCATCCGCACACCACAATTGAGTCTTTTGAATGGTTTCTTTTAGTGTCTTGTGCAGGTGCCTTACTACTTCACATAAGGGTTGGAAGCATGGGTGAAAAAGAAAAGAAAAAAGAGAGCAAGGGCCACGAGAATCCTTTGGGGACCCACCTCCCATCCACTTTATCATAGAAGGGAATATTGCACTTTTCCCCCAACCCTTCTATATCATCATTCACCCTTCATTATTGTCCACCTCCCTAAATTCTACAAGAGAAACCATCTCTCAGAACCACCCTAAGGGGGCTCATTACACTTAAGGAGATGTGCCGAAAAAGAAACCCGGTGGAAGTCCCCTCGTCGTCCGACGATGACGAGGTAAATTCACCACCACCAAGATGGCCAGCTCAATCGCCCGCCCGGACTAGCAGCTCGTTCGTTCCACCGAATCCGATAGACCTCATTGAAGGAAGGCTTGCAGATATCACGGTGGATATCATGCAGTTCCGGGAAGAGTTCAAGGAGTTTTGCGCCGAAACTTTGCACAAACTGGAAGATATCACAGAGTTGCTACAGAACTTGGCCGTGCTAGTCTGGGAGAGAACCCAGAGAGGGCCTCCTAACCGATGAAAAAGTGGGTAATATCACATAGCACATGCTTGTATAAAGTTGTATAGTGTTGGTCTTTATTTTTTTAGTGTGTCGTGACTCCGAATGAGGAGTTAAGTGTGGTGTGTGCGATCATCCGCACACCACAATCGAGTCTTTTGATGGTTTCCGTCAAGTCTAAATGCAGGCACGATAGGGTACGAGATCTCGGAAAAAGGAAGGGACAAAACAAGGCAAGAAATAGGCAAGGCACGATCGTGGGTGCCCAAGCCACGATCCTGCCTCAGGAGGGGGCAATCGTGCCTCGATGAATACTTTTGGCCGAATATTTCCCAACTTACCGTGGGATGCCACGATCTCAATCACGATCGAGGCAAGATTGTGACTCCATCCCAGAAGGAAGGCACGATCGTGACCTGGGGAGGGACGATCGTGACTCACTCACATGCACGGTCGTGCCCACTAGTCACGATTGTGACTCGCGAATATAAATATGCTTCTTCTCCCTCACTTTTGCACGATCCTAACCCTAAAATCCTCTCTTCTCAACGCCAACTTCCCTCATTCTCGCCGAAAAACGCCACTCCAAGCCCTCTCATCACCCTAAACTTCACTCCCCTCACTCCCCATCACCTCCTACACTCTCCACCATAAAAACCACCCCACAAAAACTCATCATCCATTGTTAGAGTTATGCCCCAGTCCAATATATAAGTGATCTACAGATGTAATGTTTTATCATCTTTCCGAATAAATAAATCGGCATATATTACTAATGTGTTGTAGTAATATATCGAATGTAATTTGATCTATGTCATTATGTGTGTAACCACTAATAGTAGAACTATAGATCACAAAGAATTACATTTGATGAGTTCCTGATCAGCTAAGCTTCTTTAAGAAGCGATCAGTATGAGACCAACTCCTTGTGATCACGCTCTACTGATCATGGCAAAGTATGTGCCAGAGTTATATCATAGATATCATCAGGTCGATGATATTGGACAACCCGATTGTGAGTATGCTGCATAGATCCAGTCATGAGATACTCACATATCGTAGCTTGTCATTATATCCTAAGACCAAGGAGTCTTTGTGTACACTATGTAATGAATACTTAAGTTTGACCTAGTCTAACGTTATCTGTAAAAGGGTAACTATAACGGCTTCGATTGGCTTTGATATTGATTACACTAGTGAACTCGAAAGACGTTTGAGGGATTTATCACTCATACTTCGGTATGAGAAAGATATCCGTTTAGGCCACTTGATGAGTATGACTGAAGAAAGAGCACGGCCGTGCAGGTGATACCTTAGTATCAGTTTTCAGTCATCTTAGATATCAAGAAATAGGGATTGATAAATTAGGATGATCATTCTATGCCTATTGATCGATGTAGATATCGGTTTGATAAAAGGACAGTGACATATACGATAACAGGTTAAGTCGAATAATCGATAATCACGAACATTGGATAATCATAATGTCTTGCTAGAGGCCACTTATGATGGAAGGGGTAAAATAGTAATTTTACCAGTCTGCCAATTGCTCGTGAGCCTAGAGGGTCACACGCATTAAGCACGATACATGACAATTAATTATGGATGAAAATTGAGAACGATTCGGTAGATTTCTGGCCTAAGGTTTTAACCAGACGGTTGAAGAAATCAATTCAAGGAAAATGAACCGTTTCGTCTAAACCGAAATTAGAACTCAATTTAATGGGTTTGATTTGGGTTTTGGTTAAACGGGCTTAAAGCCCATTTAGGGATTTAAGTGATGAATGGGAACAAATGAAAATAGAGGGTTTATGGAGGATGGATATGCAATTTTGATTTGAAAAATTCAATTTGATTTTTTCAAATAAAAATTCCAATATTTTCATAACTTCCTCTAATTTTCAGCAACCACTCCCATCTTCCTCCCCCCTTCTAGGCCGACTTCTCCCTCTCTCTTCTTCCTCCATTGTTGTCAAGTTTCTCTCAAAATTATTGAGAGAAAACCTCTTCGGTTGTGGTGCTTGTGTGGACTTGATAGAGAAACACTATACTTGTGTTTTCATCGATTAAGAGAGGTAACTTTCAGATTTATATTCATATTTATAACATGTTACATTAAGATCAAAGCTTGCATCGATCACCACGTTTACATGACGTCTGCTACATGATATTCATCGATTGGAAACCGTGGTGATCTCTTTCAGTGGTATCAGAGCCATGGTTGTTGTGTATTCTTCTACATGTTTAAATCTGATTTTTTTTTAAAGTTTATATGTGTTCATCACCTTAGCATGCATGTGAATCAGAAAAAAATTTCAGATTTGATTGATTTTGGAAAATTGGAAAATAATTTTTTTTTTGGTGTTTCGGGTTAGCCATGGCCGACCAGGTCGAGACCCTTGGTGGACCATGGAATGCCCTAGGGCAGACCATGGTCAGCACCAAGGGCCGACGAGGGTCGCCTACGGCCGACCATGGCAGCCCTCGCGGGCGACCACGGTCTGCCCATGCGGGCGACCATGGCAGCCCGTGAGGGCCACCATGGCAGCCCGCGAGGGCCACAATGGCTGCCCTCACGGACTACCATGGTCTTTCCCGTGGCCGACCACGGTCAGCCCCGCGGGCGACCTCGGCAGCCCTCACGGGCCACCGTGGTTGCCTCCGCGGGCGACCTCGGTTGAGCCGGTTCGGCTCGAGCTGAACCGATTGGTTAGCGAGAATATTTTGAAACCCTAAAAAATTCATTTTCAGATTTGGTTCGGTTTCGATAAACCAGCGAGAACCGGTTCAAAATTCAATTAATCAGTTAAACCGTCCGGTTTCGATAAACTGGAATTTTCCACACTTAAGAAAGATAAAATTTGGAAAATATATTTGTTTGATAAGCATGTTGATTGTATACATGATCTTTGATAACATGATGTTTTCCACATGATGCTAGCTAAGCCCATTAGATTTGCATTTTAAATTCGGTTTTGCAACCTGCGTGTTGCTTAATTATGGGTTGTAGTAAATATGGCCTGCATGTCGTGATTTGTATTTCATTTTATTTATTTAAATTTGTAATCACGAAGACCGACACAAGAATCAAGTCAAGAGGAAGACTCGGATTGAAGGAGGCTCGAAGCCAGTGGGAGTTCACAAGAATGGAGCAAGTTTGGATCTTGAAGACCATGTCTTTAGGATCAGTATTGCTAGATTCTTAGGAACTTAAGATGGGCTTAGCTATGCATATTTTATCGTTACATTTGTATGTTTAAATGTATGAATGTATGATAGTTTAAATATACAAGTTTATGTATGATTTGATATCACCCACATGCAAAGATTAAAATCGGAATTTAATCAGACTCGCATGTAACCTGCTAAGGGATCATCTTTGCATGAATTTGCAATTGATGATTCCAGATTAAGATTGTATCGATATACGATCAGACTTTTATAATTCACTTAAACGCAAATAATTTCAAGTCAAGCGTGATACCATCCAAGTTTGGGCACTCAAAAGGGCTTTGACCCTATGGATGTCGGTACGCCTCCGCGTAACATTCATAGAGAAAAAGTCTGGATGAGATGGGTAGTTCTGTGTGGGTGCGTGCGCCTCCGCGTAGTAGTCACATTAGTTCTATCCATAGTTCAAGCTTGGTAGACTTGTCTACGATTGTCAGCTAGGGCTAACCTAGGGTATCAGTATAGGGTATGCCGTGTACTTTTAGTACAAACCCTAGCCAGGAATTACATGGGTTTGTAAATGGATGTATTCCTACCTTGATGCTCTCAATTGGAGCAGTGAGCCTCCGTTAACTTCAATTGAGGGTGTGATAGGATCCTGGTTCAGATTCTAATGTTAGAATCAGACAAGTGTTTTGTAACTTAATCTCCAACTTGAATTTTAATTAATTTTACCATGTAGAACTAAAAGGCAAACACAACACAAAGGAGTAATAGCGCACTGAGAGTCCAGATTGAGGACAGACTCAAGGGCGTGAATTACTCAGATTGGAATAGAAACTTGAGGCTTGTACTCAAGCATGAACGCAAGTAGTATATCCTTACCAAGGAACCTCCTGCCGAGCCACCGCTGAACGCCGCTAGGGCACTAAGGATACTTATCAAAGTTTCTTAGTAACCAAATCGACGAGTCGTGTATTATGGCGGGCAGTAGGATACCAGAGTTGCAGAAGCAGTTCAGGAGCGTTTCAGATGACCCTCATACCTGTAAGGCAGAGGTCAAGGAAATGCTCAAGGAGAAAGCTCGTGTCGAAAGATATGATACTTTCATAGAACTTAACTCCTGCAAACTTAAGGCTGGAGCCCTGTTAGTCCCCATGTCACGAAGATTTAATGTCTTCAGGAACATCTAACCAAACTCGGTTATGCTTGCAATGATGGAAGCCATGGAGCTGAGGCAGAGGGAATGGGAGAGGGGGCATGCATTCCAGGGGCATGTTGATCGGAGCATGGAGAGGCAACATAATGACATGTGGGGGATCGCGAGCTTTTACCAGTCGCAATTCGAGGCCCGCCCAGCGTTCCAGGGAGCGACATTTCTAGCCCCGAGTGGGCCCTATGAGCACTTCTTCTACCAGTACCCGCCTGCTCACGAGGCCGGGTCTAGTGCTCCACCACCGTTCGTGCCTGGGGAAGAAGGATAGGAGGACTACTTGCAGGATGACCCGGATTATTGAGAGGTACCACTTTTTCCGTGGTATTTAGACTTGATATTTCATAACTTTTTTGTTGGATTTCTTTAGTTTGGATTATTTTAGAGAATTTTGAATTTTTAGTTGTTAGGGATAATTGTTTTGTTTGGTTTTTGGTGACGTTTGCATGTTTTGGCAACCTCTTATTACGTGTGATGTTAGTTTGTTTTGCTTAGCAATGACATGTAGATGGTTTTTTAGCATGATGGGTAGACTACCCGGGATGAATATTGCTTGAGATATGATTATTTGGATAAATATAGGTGGATATATAAGTTTGTTGTGATAGTGTGGGAAATGTCATTGTGGGCCAAGGTGTATATCCACATTTATCCCATGATATGTTGTGCTTTGTTTCTATGGACACACTTGTTGCATCCCCGCTAATGTCTTGTGTTTGGGGTTGGTGATCTAGCCACTTCGATTTCAGGCCAACGATTACCGACCATGGGATAAGATCCGTAGGCCATTATTGGAACGTTTGAGCCTAAATATATCTACCCCATACACTTAATCCATAGCAACCCTATCTGAGCCAAATAGTCTTATTACTTGTCCCTACAGTACAAGACAATGTGCCTTTCATTTCTATAGCCTAAACGATAAATTGAACCCGTGCATCATATTGCTTTGTTACTTCGTTGAGCGTGAGGTCATTATGAGATTGTAGATCATTGTATAGAAATGAATGGCATGAAAATGGGTTTGAAAAATGTGCAATTGAACAAAACATAGAGTTCACACAAGAGTAAAGACAATCCCCTTGTAAGAGAAACTTTTCACCATATGAAGACTCGGGTTTGGAGGAACAAATGAAAAACAAATAAAAAAATGTTTTGAAAAACAAAATGAGAAAATGAGAAAAAGAAATAGAAAAAGGAAAGAAAGAAGAAAAAAAACTAAGTGAAATAAAGACCTCAAACCCGAGTGAGAAGAAAAGGAAAGCATGAGTTCGAGCTTAAAATCAAAATCTAAGCTAGGTTGATCGTCGCCACTAATAAGAACTTCATGGGCACATAAGGAAAGAAAGGTGAAATTTTGATCAGCTAGTCGTGCAAGATGCCACACGCAATGTTATGTATGATGTTATAACACAGTGTATGACTTCTTGTGTAGATAACGCAGGACAGTAAATATAAAGCTAAACAAACAATGACACAGCAGATTGTTTACCAAGTTCGGTGCAACGTCACCTACGACTGGGGGCTCTCAGCATAGTGGAAAGGTTTCACTTATCAGTAATTCGTCAGAACATACAAGTACCTGTGATCATCCCTAGATCTATACTTTATGCTACGTTTTACAGTGCAACCTGTCTTAGGGTCTCCCTCTAAATCCAAGACTCCGTCTTGATTCCACTCTTCGAGCAATCGCCTTGCTCTGTCTGTTCAAGTCGTCGTTGAACGTTGTGGTTGCGTGCAGTCTTCATTCACGCGATCAGCAAACCCTCAATCACCTAACTCTCAATAGTTATGTGATACACAATATCCTTAGCACAATCTGCAACTCTCAGCCCGCAAACCTTCACGTCTAAGAGCTTTGCAAATTATTGCTAGGAAACAATAAAAGAACCACACAATTGCTAAGGGGTTAGCCTAAGATTTTATAGCAATCGAGGATGAGTACTAACCCTAATGGGTATCCTCTTAGTCACCGTCTTTCTTCTTTCTAGAATCGGAGTCGTTCTGGAATTTCCTAATCATCTTCGTACTTTCTGCAGAAACTGCACTTTCCTGATTTCTGTCGATCAGGATGTTTGCCGAGAAGCCGTCAGCAATGTCACACAAGATGTCGCATAGGATGCTTCGATATTCTTTGTGACATGTTCTCTAGTTCCTTTAAAAATAAGCCAATCTCTAAAACCGTCGTAACTACAATCTCCCCCTTTGCTTATTTTTAAGGACAGCATTCTTCGTCGCATTCGCCGTTGCATTTGTCGTCATCTTTTGCTTGCAATCGATCGGCAGTCATCAAGTCTTTGTTCGTGTTTCTTGTGTTTGCGTTTCGCGTACCATCACGTCGTCTTAGATCTTACTCCCCCTTGCTGGCTCAAAAAGAGCCAAACTTAAACAAATATATCTAACAAACAGGGCAATAAAAAACCAACACAAACTTAACTCACACATACTCCCGATCAGCAGTCGAGAATATGTGTGAAACAGTGTTCAACAAAAATTACAAATTAAAAGGTGTTCAGTTGTTCGGTAATCAGAAAGTTTTTAAAATCAAACAGAGTTGCTGCTGGAACTAGCAGTCTCTTCTTCTATAGCGTCAGTGGAGGCATCTTGAGAAGTGTCTTCAGTAGCATTTGGTAGAGAGGAGGAATCATCATTTTCTGAGCCTAGAGGAGACATTGACTTCAGTAGGTTGGCACAGTGTGATCGTCGTTGGGAGAGATGCTTCAGAGTTGTCTTTAGATTGACGATGTCCTTGTCAAGCACGGCTATCTCTCTTTCAAGCATAACTGCATCCCTGCTGGTGGTCTTGGTTGGAGGGGCGGCACTTGTGGCTCGACTGGTCGTCGCCTTGGTCAGTTTGGCTTCTGGCCTGACAAGATCAGGAGCATGTTTGCCCTCGAACAGCTTATGACTCACCACAATCAGTCCTCCGCGTTTGCCAGCCTTATCAATTGTCTTCAACACTCCAGGGTGTTGATGCACTAGGAACTCAGAGATAAGGGAGGGAAAGGCAATAGGTAACTTCACAGCTAGTGATCTGGCATGTCTAATAAGATGATCAATAACAAACTGCCCAAAATCAAGCGTGGAACCAGTACTTATTTGGAAGATAAGTATCGCCAGCTCCGATTAGATGGAGGATGCGTGTGTGGAGGGAGCCCAGTTCGCTACTCCGATACGGAATAGGATGAAGTACTTGGATGTGAGGTCCGAGGCTGCCACGGTGCCTTTGGTAGGCCACATTCTGCTTTTGTCTCCAGTAATCTCTTTGAGGACTTTGTTTAGGTCAGGTGGAGGCACAGAATGAACACACTTTCTCCCCAAGAAGGTATTAATGATGTCAGAGCAAATGTTGAAGTGCAGGTCTCTGACATATACCTTCTCACAATCCAGATCATCCGGAGTCCCAAACCCAGTAGGCAAATTAGCAATGAATTCCTTGACCAAGAGGGGATAGTGGTTACCAATGTCAGTGACGGTCTTCATAAGTTCTGCCTGCTCCAGGAGTTGGACAATGGCTTCTAGTCCCAGTAGCTCCAACGACAGGGTCTTCTCGGGATATGTCGTTCTCTGGAACACAAATTCCCATCGTTTCGCACTGTCCGCAGAGTGAAAGACACTTTGTCGTAAGGAACACTCGAGGTGTTCTTGACCGTCTTTAGGCTTCTTCCCTTCTTTGCTTCCTTTGCAGTAACCTCCTCTACATCGTCATCAGTTTCTTCATCCACTAATCTCCTTTTGGAGACAACTTTCTTCCCTTTTTCTTCGACGGACATCTTTTTCTTCTTATTACTGGGGCCTCCAGCATCTTCTACCTCCTTCCTCTTCTTGGTTTCTTTGAGTTTTCCAACCATCACTGCTAGACATTCATTCTCTTCTAATACCTTCTTTTTCAGGGATGACAACACTGTGTGCGCTGTCTCAGTGGCATCTTCTGTCACATCTTCTCTGGCATCCAGAGGTGCTTCTTCTGTGTTATTGGCGGCGACATTGTTGTCCTTCTCTGCTTCTTCCAGATCGGTATCCCCTTCCCTGGTTCCGTCTTTCTCAACTTCTTCCTCGGCTTCTTCCGAGTCAGCGACTTCTTCTTCTCCTACCACAGCCTCCTTTGTGGCTTCAGGAATGACATCTTTTACACCTTCTTCTTCTCCTTCACCTTCAGCAATACGTTCCAACCCATGAATGACCGGGGTCAAGTCATTGTTTTCCCCTTCAAGATTTATCAGTTCCTCAGTCACACCTTCTTGCGGAGGATCTTGGTTTTCCAGTAGCGACTCTAACAAGTCACTATTTCTAGAGGTATCAGTGTTTGAAATAATGGAGGAGTCGATACTTGGGACACTTGCTGATACTGGAACAGGAACAATCTGCATGGAAGCTTCTCGACTTCCTTGGCCAAGATCAGTCTCCCGTTCTGGCCCTGTTAGGTCTGTCATGGAGAATGCAGAGCTTTCGGTTCGAGATCGTTTGGGAACTCTGGAAAAAATGGGCATTGGTGCTTCCTCCGGTGGAGTTTCTTTGGGAGATTCCTCGGCTTTCTTCTGCGTTTTTAGTCCTTAAAAGGCCTTCTTGAGTTTATACACATGATCAGGAGAGTGAGGATCAACAAATCCTTTGGGTTGTGACACATACACTTCTTCGTTGAGATCTCCATTTAGGAATGCACTTTTGACATCCATCTGGTAAAGCTTAATCTGTAGATGGCATGATATCCCTAGTAGGAGACGGATTGCTTCAAGTCTTGGTACAGGAGCAAAGGTCTCATCGAAATCTACTCCTTCAATTTGGGTGTACCCTTGTGCTACTAACCTTGCCTTATTGCGGGTGATGTTTCCAAGCTCATCGGACTTATTTTTGAAGATCCATTTTGTGCCAATGATATTTCCTTCACTTGGCTTGGGCACTAGTTCCCATACCTGGTTCTTCTCAAATTGAATCAGTTCCTTTTGCATAGCATTGACCCAATACTCATCATTGATGGCTTCATTGATATTTTTGGGGTTCAAACTTTGAAACGAAGAATATATTACCTATCACCTCGTTGTAGCTTTCAGGATTTTTTGACCGAGTCCGTATGCCTTCATTTAGATCTCCAATTACTCCAGAGATAGGATGATTAGCCTGGATTCTTCGCGAGGGATTCTTGTTGCTGGTTTCAGGAACTGTCTCATCGTTATCGACATTTGGACTAGCATTATTGTTTTCTAATTTGCTGCTAGCATCTTCTCTAACATCAGTAATATCATCCTTCCTAACATTGTTGGGATAGACTCCGTCTTCTTCTGTCGCGTCTTCTGAGGCATCTTCACAGTCATCATCAACAACAACATTGATTGATTCCATCATGGTTTTGGTTCGTTTGTTGAAGACCCGGAACGCGCGACTATTCCTTGAGTAACCAAGGAAGATGCCTTCATCACTCTTTGGATCAAGCTTTCGACGAGGCTCTCTATCAGCCAGAATATAACAAGTGGATCCAAAGATGTGGAAATACTTAACATTGGGCTTTCTCCCCCTCCATATTTCATAATGAGTTACTGACATACCTGGTCGAAGAGTGACTCGATTGTGGATATGGCAAGCAGTGTTAAGTGCATCTGCCCAAAAGTGAGTTGGTATGTCCTTGGCCAACATCATAACTCTAGCCATCTCCTGTAGAGTCCTGTTTTTGTGCTCAACAATGCCATTCTGTTGGGGAGTGATTGGTGCTGAGAACTCATGAGCTATCCCTTCTGAGTTACAGAATTCTGCAAATTTGTTGTTTTCGAACTCTCGACCATGATCACTACGAAGACGAATTATTTTGCCAATTGTCTCCCCTTTTCCTCGTTGGACCTGGATGCATAGATTCTTAAAGATTGAGAAGGTATCTGATTTGTCACGAGGTAAGTCAACCCATGTGTATCGTGAGTAATCATCTACACACACAAAGACATAGCGTTTTCCTCCAAGACTTTCTACTTGCATTGGCCCCACGAGGTCAACATGTATTAGCTCAAGCACTCGAGAGGTGGTGATATGCTGCAGCTTCTTGTGTGACATCTTAGTTTGCTTTCCAATTTGACATTCTCCGCAGATCTTTCCTTCCACGATGATATCGGACAACCCGATTGTGAGTATGCTGCATAGATCCAGTTATGAGATACTCACATATCGTAGCTTGTCATTATATCCTAAGACCAAGGAGTCTTTGTGTACACTATATAACGAATACTTAAGTTTGACCTAGTCTAACGTTATCTGTAAAAGGGTAACTATAACAGCTTCGATTGGCTTGGATATTTATTACATTAGTGAATTTGAAAGGCGTCTGAGGGATTTATCACTCATGCTCCGGTATGAGAAAGATATCCGTTTAGGCCACTTGATGAGTATGACTAAAGGAATAGCACGGTCCTGCAGGTGATACCTTAGTATCAGTTTTCAGTCATCTCAAATATCAAGAAACAGTGATTGATAAATTAGGATGACCATTCTATGCCTATTGATCAATCTGGATATCGGTTTGATAAAAGAATATTGACATGTACGATAACAGGTTAAGTCGAATAATCGATAATCACGAATGTTGGGTAATCATAATGTCTTGCTAGAGACCACTTATGATGGAAAGGGTAAAATAGTAATTTTACCAGTCTGCCAATTGTTCGTGAGCCTAGAGGGTCACACGCATTAAGCACGATACATGACAACAATTATGGATGAAAATTGAGAACGATTCGGTAGTTTTCTTGCCTAAGGTTTGAACCAGACGGTTGAAGAAATCAATTCGAGGAAATTGCACCGTTTTGTCTAAACCGAAATTATAACTCAAGTTAATGGGTTTAATTTGGGTTTTAGCTAAACGGGCTAAAATCCCATTTAGGGATTCAAGAGATGAATGGGGAAGAAGTGCAAATAGGAGTTTAAGAAGGGTAGATATGCAATTATTAATTTGAAAATCAATTTTATTTCAAATTAAAATTCCAAAATATCTCCGAATTTTTTCTCCAACTATTGGCAACCACTTCCCCTCTTCTTCTCCCTCCCTTGGCTGAATCCTCTCTCCCTTTTCATCCACCATTTTTGTCAAGCTTGTCAAGAACATTCATAGCAAAAGTGTGAGAGAAAACCTTCTTCGGTTGTGGTGCTTGTGTGGAACTAATAGAGAAACACTAAGCTTGTGTTTTCATCGATTAATAGAGGTATTTTTCAGATTCAAAAGGTTGATAGCATGTTGAATTTACATTAAGATCAAAGTTGCATCGATCACCATGGTTACGTAACTTCCCCTGCATGAAATTAATCGTTTGGAACCCATGGTGATCTCTTTCACTTATTTGCATTTGTTCCCCATTCATCACTTAAATCCCTAAATGGACTTTAAGCCCGTTTGACTAAAACCCAAATCAAACCCATTAACTCGAATGGAACCCATGGTGTCTAAACCGAAATTAGAACTCAAGTTAATGGGTTAGAACACAAGGAGTTAGTCTCATACTGATCGCTTCAGAAGAATCTTAACTGATCAGGGACTTTATCGAATGCAATTCTTTCTGATCTATAATTCTACTATAAGTGGTTACACACATTATGACATCGATCAAATCACATTAGATATATTACTACAACACATTAGTAATATTATGCCTTTCATTATGTAGAATAATGATTTCCGTTACAATATAGATTAAGGAATTACATTGGACTAGGGCACAAACCTAACAATCTCCTACTTGCCCATAGTTCCAACCTAAGTTCCAATCTACCCCCATAGACTTCACGTGCGCCTCATGCTTGGGCTGCGGTAAAGCCTTTGTCAAGGGATCAGCAACATTGTCATCAGTCGATACATAAGTAATCTCCACATCACCGTTATCTATATATTCTCTGATAATGTGATACTTCCTCTGTATGTGTTTAGTTCTGTTATGGAATCTGGGCTCTTGAGCTAATGATATGGCCCCAGTGTTGTCACACAACAAGCTTACCGGATCAGACGCTCGCGGCATTACATCTAATCCGATTAGAAAGCTTCTAACTCATACGGCTTCCTTAGCTGCTTCTGCTGCAGCTATGTATTCAGCCTCTGTTGTAGAATCGGCAGTTGTGGCTTCTTTGAAGCTCTTCCAGCTGAATGCTCCGCCATTTTACACGAATACAAATCCTGCCTGTGATTTGAAATCATCAGGATCTGTCTGCAAACTAGCATCAACATATCCTTTGACTGCTAGTTCTCCATCCTTCCCACCATACACTAGGAATGCGTCTTTAGTTCTCCTTAGATATTTAAGGATATTCTTGACAGCAATCCAGTACTCCTGGCCTGGGTTAGATGATATCTGCTGGTACAACTTAACGCGAACGAGATGTCTTGTCTCGTGCAAATCATAGCATACATGATGGATCCCACAGTCGAAGCATATGGGATCTTATTCATTTTGCTTAGCTCATTAGTAGTCTTAGGACTCTGTTGTTTGCTGAGCTTAATGACATGTCGCATGGGTAGGTATCCCTTCTTAGATTCAAGCATTGAGAATCTTCTCAAAATCATATCTATGTAAGTGCTCTGACTTAGGCCCAATATTCTTTTCGGTCGATCTCTGTAGATCTTGATGCCCAGAATGAAAGCAGCATCACCTAAGTCCTTCATCGAAAAGCATTTCCCTAACAAAGCTTTAACCACAAGCAAGTTTGGGATGTCATTCCCGATGATCAGTATGTCATCGACAAATAGCACTAGAAATACAATTTTACTCCCACTCGCTTTCTTATATACGCAAGGTTCAGTTTCGTTTTTGATAAAACCGAATTCCCTTACGGCTTCATCAAAATGAATGTTCCAACTCCGTGAAGCTTGCTTTAATCCATAAATGGATCTAAGCAGCTTACAAATCTTTCCGGGATTCTCTTAATCAACAAAACCCTCGGGCTGCGTCATATACACTTCCTCTTTTAAGTTCTCGTTAAGGAAGGCGGTTTTGACATCCATCAGCCATATCTCATAGTCGTAGTATGCTGCTATGGCTAGAATGATCCGGATAGACTTGACCATAGCCACAGGTGAAAAAGTCTCGTCATAATCGATACCTTCGATCTGGCGATAACCTTTCGCAACCAGTCTAGCTTTATAGATCTGAGGTTTTCCATCCGTGTCGGTCTTAATTTTATAGACCCATTTGCAACCGATGAGTTTTATCCCAGGGGTTTGATCCACCAAGCGCCAGACTTGGTTGTCGGACATGGATTTCATTTCCTCATTCATGGCGTTCTGCCATTTTTCGGAGTCTAGACTGGCCAAAGCTTGTCTGTAGTTTTCTGGATCATGCTGATCCACCAACATCAAGTCATTTCCTTCAGTGGCTAGAAAGCCATATCTGATAGGAGCTTGACGAGATCTCTCAGACCTTCTTGGACCATCTGGAATAGGTGTGGGGATTGGTTCTTGATCAATGACCTCTTCTGGCTCCTGTATTTCTACATTCGGCATAGTAGGTTGTTCTGTATCTTCTTGAATTTCTTCAAGATGCATGGCACTCCCATTAGCACTTTTGAAAATATATTCCTTTTCCAAAAATACCCCTCCTCGAGCAACAAAAACTTTGTTCTCGCTGGGTTTGTAGAAATAGTACCCCCTTGTTTCTTTGGGGTACCCTATAAAGACACATTTATCAGATTTGGGTTCGAGCTTATCGCCTAGCAGACGCTTGACGTAAGCTTCACATCCCCAAATCTTAAGGAAAGCTAATAAGGGTTTCTTCTCGTTCCATACTTCGTATGGAGTGCTTTCCACTGCCTTTGTAGGATCTCGATTCAATATGAATGCGGTTGTTTCTAGGGCATAGCCCCAGAAGGAGATAGAGAGGCCAGTCTGACTCATCATTGATCGAACCATGTCAAGCAGGGTCTGATTTCTCCGTTCGGATACACCATTCATTTGAGGTGTTCCAGGCGGACTCAATTCAAAGAGGATCACAAACTCCTTTAAATGACTGTGAAACTCTTGGTCCAAGTACTCACCGCCTCGGTCAGATCAAAGCGCCTATATACTTTTACCAAACTGGTTCTGTGCTTCATTCTGGAACTCTTTGAACTTGTCAAAGGTTTCCGATTTATGTCTCATAAGATAAACATACCCATATCTACTGAAGTCATTAGTAAATGTAACGAAGTAGTGAAAACCTCTTCTGGCCTGAGTGCTCATAGGCCCACATACATCGGAATGTATGAGACCCAATAAGTCACTAGCCCTTTCACTTAAACCGGCAAAAGGTGCCTTTGTCATTTTGCCCATAAGGCATGACTCGCATCTCTCAATTGAAGTGAATTCAAACGGACTTAGAAGTCCACACTTGTGAAGTGTTGAGATGCGTTTCTGGCCTATATGACCTAAGCGGCAGTGCCATATCACAGTCTGGTTTAAATCATCGGATTTAACCCTTTTTTTACTTGTATTAAAAATCGAGCTAGTGTTAGTGTTTTGAATATTAAGAATATATAAACCACCAACCAATGAAGCATTGCAATAAAACATATTATTCTTGAAAATATTGATAATTCCATTGTCAATAGAAAAACAATATCTTTCCTTGTCTAACAAGGATATAGAAATAATATTCCTGCGAATCGCAGGTACACAATGAACATTGTTTAATAACAAAATTAGCCCACTGGGCAAACTGAGACTAATATCTCCTACTGCAGTTGTCAAGACTTGATTGCCGTCACCAACTCGTAGGTCCGCCTCGCCCTTGCCCACTTCTCTTCTACTTCCTAGAGCCTGCACATTAAAACAAATGTGAGATTCTGCACCGGTATCAAGTACCCAAGAATCTGAAGTAGATAAACTGAGATTGAGCTCAATAACAAAAATACATGATCCTAAAGATGTGGAAGCTCCACTCTTCCTAAGAAACAGCTTGTGTTTCTTACAATCCTTTTTCCAGTGCCCCTGTCCTTGGCAATAGAAGCAGATGACATCCTTCTTAGGATTCTCAACAGTTTTTGGAGCTGCTGGATCCTTAGGTTGTCGAATCTTCCCTGCTAGGTGCATAGGAGCCTTATCCTTGCCCAGGCTGGTTTTCTTGAAGCTCACTTGCTTGTTGACCATAAGAAAACCTCCTTGGTCTTGCCCTTGAGGTTCTTTTTAGCAGTCACGAGCATACCATGAAGCTCTGTCACAGTCTTATCCATGTCATGCATATTGTAATTTCCAACAAAATCACGATATGTCTCTGGAAGTGAATGCAGCACAAAGTCTGCAGACATTTCCTTATCCACAGGATGACCGAGTCTGGTCAAGTGTTCCAAAAGACGCTTCATCTTAAGGACATGTGGACTAACAAGAGCTCCAGCCTTCAGCTTGCAAGACATCAATTCACTGAAAGTATCGTATCTTTCGACACGCGCTTTCTCTTTGAACATTTTCTCGATCTCTGCCATATAGGCTTTGGGATCATCGGAAATGTCCAAGAACTGTTTTTGCAAGTCAGACAACATACTGCCCATCATGATGCACTGCACGTCGATCCGGTCACTAAGGACTTTCTGGTAGGTATCCCTTAGCGCCCTTGAGGCGTTCAGTGCTGGTTCAGTAGGTGCTTGTTCCTGGGTAAGGATATAATCCTTACGTTCATGCTTGAGAACAAGTCTCAAGTTCCGGTCCTAATCGAGAAAGTTTACGCCGTTAAGCTTATCATGCTCCATTAGTGACCTAAGCGCGCTGTTACCAGAATGATTCGTGTTTGCCATTTTATATCTACACAATAAACAAATTTTAATCAGTATTAATTAAAATTGAAGTTGGAGATTAAGTTATAAAACACTTTCTGATTCTAACTTTAGAATCTGAACCAAGATCCCATCATACTCTCAATTGAAGTGAACGGAGGCTCACTGCTCCAATTGAGAGCATCAAGGTAGGAATACATCCATCTACAAGACCATGTAGTTCCTGGCTAGGGTATGTACTTGTAAGTACGTGGCATACCATATACTGATACCCTAGGTCAGCCCTAGCTGACAATCGTAGACAAGTCTACCAAGCTTGAACTATGGATAGAACTAATGTGGCTACTACGCGGAGGCGAACGCACCCACACAGAACTACCCATCTCATCCAGACCTTTTCTCTATGAATGTTACGCGGAGGCGTACCGACATCCATAGGGTCAAAGCCCTTTTGAGTGCCCAAACTTGAATGGTATCACGCTTGACTTGAAATTATTTGCGTTTAAGTGAATTATAAAAGTCTGATTGTACATCGATACAATCTTAATCAGGAATCATCAATTTCAAATTCATGCAAAGATGATCCCTTAGCAGGTTACATGCGAGTCTGATTGAATTCTGATTTTAATCTTTGCATGTGGGTGATAGCAAATCATACATGAACTTGTATATTTAAACAATCATACATTCATACATTCAAACATATAAATGTAACGATAAATATATGCATAGCTAAGCCGATCTTAAGTTCCTAAGAATCTAGCAATACTGATCCTTAAGACATGGTCTTCAAGATCCAAACTTGCTCCATTCTTGTGAACTCCCACTGGCTTCGAGCCTCCTCCAATCCGAGTCTTCTTCTTGACTTGCTTCTTGTGTCGGTCTTCGTGATTACAAATTTAAATAAATAAAATGAAATACAAATCACGACACCCAGGCCGTATTTACTACAACCCAAAATTAAGCAACACACAGGTTGCAAAACAGAAATTAAAACGCAAGTCTAGAGGGCTTAGCTGGCATCATGTGGAAAACATCATGTTATCAAAGATCATGTGTACACTCAACATGCTTATCAAAAAAATAAATTTTTCTAATTTTATCTTTCTTAAGTGTGGAAAAATTCCGGTTTATCGAAACCGGACGGTTTAATTAATTAATTTAATTTTGAACCGGTTCTCGCTGGTTTATCGAAGCCAAACCAAATCTGGAAATTAAATTTTTTAGGGTTTCAAATTATTCTCGCGAACCATCTGGTTCAGCTCGAATCTGGTCGAGCCGAACCGGCCCAACCGAGGTCGCCCGCGGAAGCAACCACGGTGGCCCGCGAGGGCTGCCAAGGTCGCCCGTGGGGCTGACTGTGGTCGACCACGGGAGCGACCATGGTAGCCCACGAGGGCTGCCATGTTTGCCCCTAGGGCATACCTGGTCGCCCGCGAGGCAACCATGGTGGCCCACGAGGGCAGCCATGGTCCCCCGCAAGGGCAGACCGTGATCGCTCGCGGCAGAGACCATGGTCGCCCGCGAGGGCTGCCATGGTCGCCCGTAGGCGACCCTTGTCGGCCCTTGGTGCCGACCATGGTCTGCCCTAGGGCATTCCATAGTCCACCAAGGGTCTCGACCCTGGTCAGCCATGGCTCGGCCATGGCTAACCCGAAACACCAAAAAAATATTTTCCACTTTTCCAAAAATCAATTAAATCTGAAAAAAAATTTCAATTTACATGCATGCTAAGGTGATGAACATATAAACTCAAAAAAAATCAGAATTAAACATGTTGAAAAACTTCATAACAACCTCCTCTGATACCACTGAAAGAGATCACCATGGGTTCCATTCGATAAATTTCATGTAGCGGAAGTTATGTAACCATGGTGATTGAAAAATACAGAGATCTTAATGAAAATTCAACATGCTATCAACCTTTCAAATCTGAAAAATACCTATATGAATCGATGAAAACACAACGTTAGTGTTTCTCTATTAGGTCCACACAAGCACCACAACCGAAATGGTTTTCTCTCACACTTTTGGTATGAATGTTCTTGAGAAGCTTTGAAAAAAAATGGTGGATGAAGATGGAGAGAGGATTCGGCCAAAAGAGGGAGAAGAAGAGGGGAAGTGGTTGCCAATAGTTGGAGAAAAAGATGGAAGATATGTTGGAATTTTAATTTCAAATAAAATTGAATTTCAAATTAATAATTGCATATCTACCCTTCTTAAACTCCTATTTGCACTTCTTCCCCATTCATCACTTGAATCCCTAAATGGGCTTTAAGCCCGTTTAACTAAAACTCAAATTAAACCTATTAACTTGAGTCCTAATTTCGGTTTACACAAAACGGTTCAATTTTCTCGAATTGATTTCTTCAACCGTCTGGTTAAAACCTTAGGGCAGAAAACTACCGAATCATTTTCAATTTCCATCCATAATAGTTTGTCATGTATCGTGCTTAATGCGTGTGACCCTCTAGGCTCACGAATAGTTGGCAGACTGGTAAAATTACTATTTTACCCTTTCCATCATAAGTGGTCTCTAGCAAAGCATTATGATTACCCAACGTTCGTGATTATCGATTATTCGACTTAACCTGTTATTGTACATGTCAATATCCTTTTATCAAACCGATATCCAGATTGATCAATAGGCATAAAATGGTCATCCTAATTTATCAATCACTGTTTCTTGATATCTGAGATGACTGAAAACTGATACTAAGGTATCACCTGCACGGCCGTGCTATTCCTTCAGTCATACTCATCAAGTGGCCTAAATGGATATCTTTCTCATACCGAAGTATGAGTGATAAATCCCTCAGACGCCTTTCGAGTTCACTAGTGCAATAAATATCAAAGCCAATTGAAGCTGTTATAGTCACCCTTTTACAGATAACGTTAGGCTAGGTCAAACTTAGGTATTCGTTACATAGTGTACACAAAGACTCATTGGTCTTAGGATATAATGACAAGCTATGATATGTGAGTATCTCATGACTGGATCTATGCAGCATACTCACAATCGGGTTGTCTGATATCATCGACCTGATGGTATCTATGATATAACTCCGGCACGCACTTTGCCATGATCAGTAGAGCATGATCACAAGGATTTAGTCTCATACTGATCGCTTCAGAAGAAGCTTAGCTGATCAGGGACTTTATCGAATGCAATTCTTTCTGATCTATAGTTCTACTATAAGTGGTTACACACATTATGACATCGATCAAATCACATTAGATATATTACTACAACACATTAGTAATATTATGCCTTTCATTATGTAGAATAATGATTTCCGTTACAATATAGATTAAGGAATTACACTGGACTAGGGCACAAACCTAACACGTTAAATCACCAAAAATAATAGTTTCATAATCCTAGATCATTAGACTTAAAAATCGAAGACCCTAATTAATCCCCGTGGACCGACCCGGTATCTTACCAGATCTTATAAATTGTATTACTTGTGGACTGTTTGCGCGTCACATTTTGACCCAACATCCTCCTCCGCCGTCACCTCCAACCCAACACTCTACTAGTCAGTTCCGCCTCCCTCAACCTCTTCACTAGCCAGCATGTCTAAGGGCAGAGCTAGCTATTTTCTGAAAAATAAGATGCTAGCAAATGAAACTTATAGACTTTTTTTAAGAAATGCAACAATAAAATTGTGCGTAGTTAGAAATTAACAAATCTACTCAACAAAAAATCCCCTAAATCATGCAATACAGCTTCATATGTCAACTATAGATGTACTATCTCCACTAATCAAAAGGTCATCCCAGGCGGCACATTGGTAGCGCCGGAAATGCCTGGTCGGCGACACGTTCATTGGGAATGTGTTCACCAGGTAAGTATCAACGTGACTGTTTCATTCCCAGCGAGACATTGATTTAAAGGAAAATTGCAAAAACTCTCCATATGTTATTTTGATTTTGTAGAAACGCTGCGTCTGATGTATTTTTTTTCAAAAAATCTCCGTCCACCTTGTATTTTTTTACCATTAGTATAATTCCGTTAGAATAGACAAAAGTCTTGAAATATTTTCATAATCTCGAAAGTATCCTCACCACTAAAAATATAAAATTTCAAAAACTCTTCATATATTCTTGCACTTTTGCATAATGTCTTGGTATACAATGTATATTTTTTACAATCAAAATAATACGTATAAAGTCGAAATATTAATTCGTATATGAAATCAATATTAAAATTATTTATTCTTAATATAATATATTACAATCAAAGTATTTATTTTTATTATTTTAATATAAGATCATTCATATTTTGATTTACATGTATATTTTTTTTTATGTGCAAAAAAAATGAATTGCATACTAAGACTCTCTGCAAAAATAATATATAGAGAGTTTTTGCAATATTATCTAAGGTGATGAGGGTATTTTTGCGATTATGAAAATAGTTCAAGATTTCTGTTTATTTTAACGGAATTATACCAACTGTGTAAAAAAATACAAAGTGTACGGAGAGTTTTTCCAAACAAAATACATAATACGGAGAGTTTCTGCAAATTGAAATAACATATGGAAAGTTTTGCAATTTTTCGTCGATTCAATTTCTTGCCGCGAAGTTGAGAGCAATATCTCGGCGGCTAGGTGAGACTTTTACTAGCGAGATATTGTCTCGCCGTTTAGGGTAGACCATTACCGGCGAAACTAAGAACCTAAAATGAACCTAACAAATCTAAGGTTGGTTTCATATTAGTTGACTGCTCAGGTTTCTCTTCCGCATATAGTGCAATATAATAGCTCTCATGGTGAACTGTGGGTTCTACCTCCCGAGGGAGTTTCAAAATTAATGTTGATGATAGAGCAAGGTATTGTTTTATCCTAACATGATTTGTAGATTGGTGAAGGTACGTGCATTCATGCTCGCCATTTGTACGTATCTAGGTATGTATCGCCTTCAGTGGTGGAGGCTTGGGGCCTCCGTGCTGCTCTTTCTTGGGTCGGGGTCGTAATATGGGACAAACCATTTTCGAGCCTGAATTTTTACATGTAATTTAGCGATGTTGGGTTCTCATTCGTTGTTTCCCTTGTCGGCATCTGTAGATATGGATTGTCATGTTTTTCTTAAATATTATTCCTTCTGTTAAAATTAGGTTTGTTAAGTGACCAACAAACTTAGAAGCTTATGAGTTTGCTCGTGCTGCAAATTTGTATCTTAATTGGAAGTTATGGATGGGATTTGTCCACGCAAGCTTATCTCGAATCCTCACCATGGGTTCAGAATTTTAATCCTTCATATTATTTTTAAAAGAAGAAAACTACGGTGAATATTAAAGATTTAGTTTCCCCAATTTCGTGAACATCAATGATAATATATATTATTACTGGCATACTTATTTAGTTTGCTTTCGGACATTATTTGTAAAAGTTACAAATTATTTATAAGACTTATTACATTATAAATATGATTGTCACAAACTCAAGCAGCCTATATGAAGTTATTTCTTCGCACGGGGGATGCATTGGCAAGCACCATTTATACAATGAATGTTAGAATCAATGCACTTCTTATTCTTGCAATCCGAATCACTATTGCATGTACCATCACTCGCCAAACTTTGGATACTTCTCATCGAAAATCCACTTTTTTCATGAACGCATTGACATGAACCCGTTATACAATTGATATTTCCATCAATACATTTCCTTTGTATATCCTTACAATCAAAATCACCTTTGTATTTACTCGCTGCAGCTGAATTTTTCACACCTACAAATAAAATAATATTTCAGTTTTGCGTTGAAAACATTCATTCAACAATAAATTTTCCATCACAATATATCATTTTGCACCCATTCACCAATATTCCAAATGCAAATATCAAGAACGAATATTAATTTGTATATTTTGATTTATAATTAGATCGAAGATCAAAGTATACATGTACAAGAAACTACTTACAAATTGCAGTAAATACGATGAAAAGCAAGAGAGCAAGCTTGGTGGTCTTCATATTTTTGCAAATATTTGTTGACAAGACAATAATACTTACAATAAATTGTTATTGTTGTGGATGATACGAAGATATTGATTGACACCTTGATGGTTATATAGGAGAATTATTTATTATTTTTATAGAAATTATAACAAAATAATCAAAATCCTCAACTTTGAAGGTGCATGCATTACTGAATATGCCATCATAATTGCAATACCTTTTATGTTGTTCATCATGTTCCAATATAAATGCAGATTGAATGTGCATTTAAATTGGCATATTACTTACATTTTTTCTTTTAACTACATGCCATCCTTTATGTTGTCCATCATGTTCCAATATAAATGCAGATTTAAAGTGCATTTAAATTGGCATATTACTCACATTTATTCGTTCCACAACATGCCATCCTAGACTTTATCAATGCAATCTATATTTTAATATCATTGATTATAATATCACAAATTGCTCATATATACTAAACGTCATTATTTATTTTTAAGTAAACTGTCTTCTTTTTGGGTAATGACAATTGACTACATCCAATTATATCACGTTTCAAATTTAATACCCAAACTTCTAAATTTTTATTTGGGGTACCCAAAAATTAAATAAACGACATTTAGCCCACATTCTGTTAAATCTAACTAAATTGATTTGTTAAAAAGTCTAAAATGTCCTCAATGGTTTTGATTTAAAATAAAACTGGTATGATCAATTCAAAACCAGTTTGATTAATAATTATTATTATATTATATTATAATCTAAATAACTATATTATTAGTATTTTATATTGTTAATGTATAATTATTTATGTTCTGTTAATTATATTATGTTATATTAAAAATAATTATATAATTATTCTTGTTTTTTCTTCATCGTCTTCTTCTGTTTTCTTCCTCATCGACCCGGCCACCGACTACCGCGTCCCTCCACCAGACCCTCGCTCTCGCTCTTTACCTCCCCCCCCACCTCCGGTGACATCGCTTTCTTCCTCTGCCCCTACTCGCCCCGCGTCCCCGTCCTCTACTTCTCTTTCCTCTCCCTCTGTGTCGTCGTGTCTCCGGCGAACCCGTTGTGCTCTGACTGCCCACAAGCTCCCGGAGGGCCTGATTCGGCTCGGAACAGTGATCGTTGACTCGACTGAGTTCGATTCGCTGTTGAATCGGAGATATGGTTACGATGGGAGCGAGAATGGAGGGTTTTGACGGTGGTGGGTTGACGTGGATGTTAGAGTTGTGCCCTAGTCCAGTGTAATAAGTTTATTTGTATACAATGATTTATCATTTTTCGAATAAATAAAACGGCATTATATTACTAATATGTTGTAGTAATATATTAGATGTTATTTGATTTATATCATTATGTGTGTCATCACTAATAGTAGAACTGTAGATTAGAAAGAATTACATTTTATGGTCCCTGATCAGTTAAGCTTCATTAAGAAGCGATCAGTATGAGACTAACTCTTTATGATCACGCTCTACTGATCATGGCAAGGTAGTGCTAGAGTTAGATCATAGATATCATTAGGGTTATGATGTTGGACGACCCGATAGTGAGTATGTAGCATAGATGCTGTCATAAGCATACTCGCATACCGTAGTTTGTCATTGTATCCTTAGACCGAGGAGTCTTTGTGATCACTATTTAATAAGTATCTAAGTTTGACCTAGTCTAACGTTACCTGTAAAAGGGTAGCCATAAAGGCTCGGATTGGCTTAGTTATAACTTACATGAGTGAACTTGGAAGACGACTAAAAAATTTATCCCTCATACTCCGGTATGAGAATGATATATGTTTAGACCACTTGATAAGTATGACTGAAAGAAATTGCATTGCCATGCGGGAGATACTTAGTATTAATTTTCAGTCATTTCAAATGTCGAGAAACAGTAATTGATTAAATAAAGATGACGGTTCTATGCCTTATGATCAATTTGTATATCAGGTGATAAAGGATAGTGACATGAACGATAAGAAGTTAAATTGAATCATCGATAATCATGAACGTATGGTAATCATAATGTCTTGCTAGAGGCCACTTATGATGGAAAGGGCAAAATAGCAATTTTGCTAGTCTATCAACAGGTCGTGAGGCTAGAGGGTCACACACTTTAAACAAGGCATAGCAAAAAGGACTTGGATAAGTCAATATATGAGAAGTATGAGGATCAGAAGAATTCGCATTTCAGTTTAGTTAAATTGAAGGCGAAGTGGTTGGTTTTTGACTTAGGTTTAAAGCCAAATGGTTAAGGAATTCGGTTTAAAGGAATTGGATCGATCTAGCTAAATCGTTTAATTAGAACTCAATTAAATGGGTTTGATTAAATTTTAGCTAAGTGGACTTTAAGCTCATTATTAATATTAATTATATTAATAAGATTTAATCATGGAAGTTACTTTTTGAAAATCAAAAGTTAAAGTTAGATTTTCAGTTAATTTCTCCCACAATTATCTCCCCTTTTAGCCTATCCTCTCTCCCTTTTCTTTCCGTTTCTCCCTCTCTTCTTCCTCTCACTTGTTTTGCTTCTTTTTCAATTCATTCTAGCAAATTGACTTGAATTTTTTTTTTTAGATTTGAAGAGATTTGCCTATGTAGATACACCTAGAGAGCATATAGTTTGTGCTTGGTGATTTGATTCAAAGGAAAATGTAATTTACAGATTTTCTATGATGTTCATATGCTGAAATTTAATGTCACGTGATGGTCTTTACGTGTTCTTTCTCGAATCCATGGTTATTTTGCTTCCGTTGTGCATGAAGTATATTGATTTTGACCCCATGGATTCCGTCAGTGGAGAGCTCGTTGTCGGGGTTTGTGAGCCACGCGCTGATGAGCCTCCGGCGGTTGGCTTGCTAACCGATGCTTCGAGGTCGATCTTGTCGGCCGGTTCTGACTTTAATTGGGGCCGATCTCGACGGCGGTGGGCAGCAGACGACGAGCTTATGGAGGGCGGTCAAGCCGCCAAGAGGGGGCGAGGCGGTGGAGCATGAGAGGAGGTCGTCGACGACGACAGAAGGGTTGGTGGTGACGAGAACAGAGACAGAAAATAGTCATTTCATAATCATATCAATTGAACCAATCAGACCGGTTTAAAAGACCAAAACTATTGGAGGCTAATTTACGCTTTTTAACAGATCAATTCAGTTAAATTTAATAAAAGTTGGGCTAAATGTCGCTTATTTAATCTTCGAATACCCCAAATGAAATTTTTGAAATTTGGGTATGAATTTTAAAACATGACATAGTTGGGTGCCAACGGTCATTACCCATTTTTTTCTTTCATATTTTGGTTTTTTTTGTCTCTAAGCAAATGTTTTTATCTTTTCAAGTTTAAAACTAGTTTCCTTTCTATATTACAAATAATTCATTTTTAATGCAACAACATTTTTGACATTTCCAAAAAAAAATAAATTAGCAGAAAATTCTAAAGAGTTAAGCATAAGTTGCAATATTAGCAAACTTAAACATTAACATGTTTTCAGTTAAGTGATATTAAGTGGGAAAACATGTATTATTATGTATATACTTAAAAATGGTTATATGCCATTATGAAAAAAGCTTTAACAAAAAAACTTGATTTCTTTTATTTATTTTTAGCAAATTTATATTTTGTTTTCATTTTAAATCACAACATTTTATGTTACGAAATAATAAATATATTCATTTGAATTGTTTTTAGTCTTTCTATCTCCAAGCCCACTAACCACCACCCACAACCCGGCCCAGCCCTCTACACTACCTATCAACTTAACCCACCCACCTACAGTGACAACCCCTTAGACCCATAGAGCTTGGCGAGGATCGAACCTCGGCCGAGGCCGGGACAGACTGCAGCTGGACCAACCGTGCCAGAGCCAACTTCATTCATTTGAATGTTAAACTCATTTACTACGAATAAATAAATATGCATAATAAAGAATCATAAGAATTATGTGATACAGTGATAATTTGTTGACTATCACAACATGTAAATATATTAATTCTCATATAAAATCTTCAAATCAAGTTCAACTAAGTTACGTAAATAGTCCATCTACAGATACATGATAAAAAATGAGTAAACCTTAATATAATATATGGCTCAAATTATTCTCATTCTATATACCAAAATTTGAACACATCATATAATCTTTAGGAAAATATTTTAGTAGAAACCTTACATTCAAATAGGAAAATATAAACAAATTTGAGCCGTTAGATGAGATCAGCAAAGGTGGAGATTGATACGGTGACATATAGGTGTAAATAAGTCGAAGTTGTAATTTATTTTGATCTTTTCGCTATTTCACTAACTTGGCACAATGGCATTGTAGTCATTTCACTGAAATCCTCTTCTGCGAACTGAGATTCGCGTCGCTGGGGCTCTGATGCAATTCAGCGTGATTCGAAATCCTAATCGGTGTTGTTCTTTGAAAATCTTGAATCAAAGAACACCAATTGAAGATCTATGAATACGAATCGATGGCCAGCAATCGGAAAACAAGAATTGAAGAATAGAAATTGCTATGAATAAGAATCGACGGCCAGCAATCGGAACACAAATTGAAGAAGAGGAATTGACATAGAAGAATCGAAGAAGATGCATTGTAGCAAAGCTATGAAGAAAATATGGATGAAACGGAAGCGTTAGAAGTTGCAGAATGTGGTGAAGAAGAAGAAGAAGAAGAAGAAGAAGAAGAAGAAGAAGTCAAGCAACTATTGGAAACCTGTTTCAATGTCTTTTTTTTATATGTTGTGATAGGAATTTGATGGATTTTTTAATGTATCTGTAAATAGATTGGTGTAAATTGTTGACATGTTCTCGGTTTGATGAAATTGTTATTGAAAAACATGTTTCATGGTTACATAGTTCCTCAGATATTGTTGGAAACATGTTTCAGACTACTCAAATCTCTTATTTTTGTTGAGTTTTTGTAACTAGACTAATTTCATTTGCTTCTCTGTTTTGATATGTGTTTATTATGATGAAATGGTCACTCCAAAACCTATTTCAATGTTCAATTGTCATGAATTTATATTTTCTCAGTAACCGTTAGAAACATTTTTGACCCTACTCAAACTTTCTGATTTGTGTGGAGTTTCTCTAAGTTGATGATGCCAGTTGCTTCCTTCTGTTAATATCTGATCATTTTGGTGAAATTGTCTCTCTAAAACATTTTTCATTATTCTATTCTTATGGATTTATAGGTTCTCAGTTACTGTTAGGAAGGTGTTTCAGACTACTAAAACTCTCTCATTTTTGTGTAATTTCTATAAATAGACTAATATCATTTGCTTTCTTCTATTGATATGTGCTTATTTTGGTGAAATAATCTTTCCAAAACATGTTTAAGTGTCCTTTTCTCATGGGTTTATAGGTTCTCAGTTACGGTTAAGAAGGTGTTTCAGACTGGCCAAGTTCTTTGATTTTATGGAATTTCCATAAATAGACTGATATAAGTTGCTTTGTCCTGTTAATATGTTCTCATTTTCGTGAAAATGTCTATTCAAAACTTGTTTCAGTGTTCTTTTCTCATGGATTTATTGGTTCAACAACTGTTAGGAAGGTGTTTCAGACTACCAAAATTCTATGTTTTGTGTTGAGTTTCTGTAAATAGACTGATGTCAATTGTTTCTCTCTGTTGTTTTGTGGTCATTTTTGTGAAGTGGTCTCCCGAAAACCTGTCTTAGTGACCTTATCTCATGGATTTATAGGATCTCAGTTATTGTTAGGAAGGTGTTTCAGACAACCCAAACTCTCACTTACTGTTGGAAATGTGTTTCAGACCACCCAAACTTTCAGTTACTGTTAGGAAGGTATTTCATACCACCCCTCGTTACACCCAGGAACCTCTCGTTACACATTTTCCCCGAAAGGATTCACTTATAGGGTATTTTATGGAACACAGCCCCCTCGTTACACCCCGGGACCCCTCGTTACACCATGGGAGCCCCTCGTTACACCCTGGGACCCCTTGTTACACCTTTCCCCACCTAGGGTATAATATGGACCCTGATCACCCCGTTACAGTCGGGGAACCCTCGTTACACCTTTTCCCCGACAGGGTTTACCTTTCCCCACCTAGGGTATAGCACGGAACTCGATTACCCCGTTACAGTAGGAGAACCCTCGTTACACCTTTCACCACCTAGGGTATAGCATGGAACCCCCCCCCCCCCCCCCCCCCCCCCCCTAATTACACATTTTCCTTGATAGGGTTCACCTTTCAAATAATGTTGATTTGTGCTCATTTTGGTTAAATAGTATCTTCAAAACTTGTTTCAGTCTTTTTCATAGGTTCTCAGTTATTGTTAGGAATGTGTTTCATACATCAGAAACTCCCTGATTTGTGTGGTATTTCTCTAAAAATACTGATGTCATTTGGTTTCTTCTCTTTATATGTGCTCATTATGTGAAATGGTCTCTCCAAATATTAGTTCTGTTGCAGAATGTAAAATATAACAGAATTTGGTGAAATAACGAATTGATGTTTGTAAAACCCTACACTAGGAACATGTTTCAACCATATTTATCATGTTGCAGAAGCTAAAAATCACTAAATTGTTTCAGTGTGAATTACTCATGAATTCATAAGTTCTCAGTTACTGTTAGAAATACTTTTCAAACTGATGTCAATTGCTATTCTTGGTTATATAGGTTCTAATTTATAGTTAGAAACACCTTTCAAACTTAACAAATACAAAATTTGTTTGTGAGATACCATGAAGATTAATTAACAAAGACTGTTGATTAATCGAACAAAAATTTAATTAACATGAGAAATCATTATCATGTTGGTGTTTTCAAAAGCCCATGTTAAGAACATATTTCAACCATATTTATCTTGTTGTAGAAGCTAAAAATCACTTCATTATTTCGGTGTGAATGACTCATGAATTAATAGGTTCTCAGTTTCCGTTAGAAATACGTTTCAGGCTGATTTAAATTGCTACTTTTGGTTATGCAGGTTCTCATTTACTGTTAGAAACATATTTTAGACTTAAAAAAAATATGACTTGTGTGGAACTGAATCTGTTTCTATGAAATCATGAAGAACAACTAACAAACATTGATGATCGATTGAACAAAATTGAATTAGCATGACAAATCATGATCGATTGATCAATATCGACCGATCTATCGCTTAAAACCAGAGAATCGCAAAACAGATTCTCTGTAAAATCGGAGAATCCCAAAAAATAATTTCTGGATCGATCGATTGTCGAAGAAGATTGTCGAATCGGCCAAATCCACTGTAGAATTACCAGGAATCGCCCAGAATCGTTGTCCAGAATCGCCATGAATCGCGAGGAACCGCCGCAGAAGCGTGAGGGCACAACATAATCATGATGGCAGAATGACTAATTTGCCCTTTACCGCATTTATTGAATTAAATTTCAAGTTAAATAAGCTAGTAATCACAGCCATTGATCAGTTTTGATCCTGTGGCTCACATGTTTTCCTATTTTTCTATTTGAATGTTGGTTTCCAGCGGAGTGCATCCCTAACCTTTATTAGGGTCACTACTTCCTGCCAACCTCAGAGACAAGACACTCTTAACCCTAACTGTTTTGATCAATTTAATTTTAATTCAAAACATATTCTTATAAACCAATACTATAAAATAAAACTTCCACAATTTAAACTTAATAATTTGCAGTTTAATTTACTTAATCCCATATTAGTAAGGTAGTCTAGAGGGACTCAAATATCCAAAAAGTAAAATACATGTGAGAAAACTAAAATAATAAATTGTAATTTACAATACAGTGTAATCAAGTGGCTCGCAAATTGGTCAAGTATGCATTAACTAACAGTAGTTGGGATAACGATGAGGGTGTCCCGCCATCTGTAGCTTCAGCTGTCCGGCTTGATGCCGGGTTAGTTGCTCTTTAATAAAATTAGTTTTTCTTCAAAAAAAATTACATTTCGATCTCATGTGTTCCATATATAAGCATGAGAAAAATACGTGTATCTACCGTTAATTGTACTCAATTTTCATTTAATAACTGCACCAATTTAAGTTTTGTCCCTCAAAACTACAACTACACTTATATATTATTATTATTATTATTATTATTATTATTATTATTATTATTATAGTGTCAACAGGTGTATGGAAAAGGTCAAAATGTATATTGAAAAGACACAAATGCCTTTCACGAATTCTCTAATTTACAAAGCTTGTTAACATGTTTTAGCGTTGCCGGAGCTGTCCATCTCTTCTTCTGCGGCCGCCTCCAACCCATTGCCCTAACTGTTGGCTTTGTCTCCTTCAACCTCTTCACTTGCTAGCATGTCTACAGAGCTAGCTATCTTCCAGATAATAAATTGAATTTAGCTTAGAAGCACAACAAATGGTGCATATATATAAAGTACATAGCATTCATGATCCGGAAAAAATAAGTTGCTAGCAAATAAAACTTATAGACTTTCTAAGTCAGTGGAACAATAAAATTGTGCATAATTAGGAATTAACAAACCAACTCAACAAAAAATTAACCATCCTACCAGTCAAAATTAATCATACCACTTCACACCTCAATGACAGAGGTACTATTACAAATATTACTAGCATTTAGTAGTCAATTCACCTTAATTTAACCACACAAAGTACCAAATATGAAAAAAAAATGAGATATTGAACCCATTAACATAAACATAATGTTAGTCAGTAGATAAATGTGAAATTAATTAGTTGCACCTAATTTATTAATTTATTGTAGGAAGTAGTCAACCTATTTGTACTCTATAAATAGTTCAAATTACCGATTAATGAAATACAATTTATTATGCTCAATACATTTTTCTCCTATGGTATTAGAGCTAAAAAAATCCTAAAACACATATTCAATCGGTCAGTCAGTTCTCAAGACTAATTCGAGTATTATCAGTACCGGTTCAACTGGAACTTCCTCTCGGTCTGGTGGATCAAGTCTCTCTGCTGGTCATTCCGATCAACATCTGACCCACGGCAGCCTCTCCATAACCTCTCACAAGCTGAACAGAGGAAACTTCATGGAGTAGTCTCAGTCGGTCAAACTTTTTGTCCAAGGAAAAGGAAAGTTTGGCTATCTTTCAGGGTCCACAGTGCATCCGAAAGAAACCGACGAGTCCTATGCAACGTGGGAGGCAGAAAACTCCATGATCATGTCATGGTTGGTGAATTATATGGAGACGAGTTTAGGAAAATCATACCAATTCCCATCAACCGCAAGTGTGATATGGAATGCGGCAAAAGAAACCTACTCGGATCTTGGCAAAAAACAAGTAGCTATGAGTATTGTCTGAGAAAGACTCGTCTGAGAAAGAAAAAAAAGGTGAGAAGACTGTCACTCAATACTATACTGATCTAAGGACTTTATGGCGGGAATTAAATCTGTATTATAGCTATGAGTGGAGCTGCTCCAAAGACAGTGCAAACTACCAAAAAATGGTGGAGAAATATAGGGTCTTTGATTTCTTAGTCGGGCTAAACAAAGAACTAGATGAAGTTAGAGGAAGAATCCTCGGACGAGAGCTACTGTTCAACTCCCGAGAGGCTTTTGCAGAAGTGTGAAGAGAAGAAAGTTGTCACCAAGTCATGCTCGGACCAAGAAGCAGTGAACCAGCAAACATCCCGGTTGAGACCACGGCCGTGACGACTCGCTTCCAAAAGAAAGGTGACCGTCCCATCTGTGAGCACTGCCACAAGCCTGGCCATGTGAAGGCCAAGTGCTGGAAACTCCATGGCAAGCCTAAAGACTTCCATCCATCACACCGATCTACGCGTGACAAAGCTGCCTCCCACGCCTCTCACAGCTTCAACGAGTCAGAAGCCCCAATCATGTCTTTCGAACAACCTTTTTTCACCAAGGAAAACTTAGAACAAATGCTAGGACCAAGAAGTAGTGAACCAGCAAACATCCTGGCTGAGACCACGGCCATGACGACTTGCTTCCAAAAGAAAGGTGACCGTTCCATCTATGAGCACTGCCACAAACCTGGCCATGTGAAGGCAAAGTGCTGGAAACTCCATGGCAAGCCTAAAGACTTCTAGCCATCACATTGATCTACGCATGACAAAGCTGCCTCCCACGCCTCTCACAGCTTCAACGAGTCAGTAGCTCCAATCATGTCTTCTGAACAGGCCTTCTTCATCAAGGAAAACTTAGAACAAATGTTTAACTTATGGAATGCTCATCAGACATCCTCCTCCATCCCATCCTCTTCCTTAGCACAAAAAGTTACCTTTATATCAGCCATGAATGTCAAATTAAGAGATAGTAACCCTTGGATCTTGGATCATGGACTCTGGGGCAACAGACCATATAGTAGGATCATCATATGTGCTTAGCTCCTATTTTCCTTGTTCAAGTTCCCGAAAGGTAAAAATTGTTAACGAATCTTTCTTGCCAATTGTTAGAAAGGGCTATGTCATTATCTCACCTCCTTACACTAAATAATGTGTTACACGTTCCAAATCTCGCATGTAACCTCTTATTTGTGAGCAAACTTGTTTTCGGTTCCTTCTACCAATTTATCTTTAATTATTTTGGTTGCTTCCTTCAGGATCGACGCTCGAAGAAGATTGTTGGCAATGTTAAGGAAAGTGGGGGACTTCTCTACATCGATTCCAACTTGGGTAAACAAATTTAGCAACCTCGGTCGTCTAGTTTACTATCATTATCTGATGAAATATTCTTATGGCATTTTCGGTTAGGACATCCTAGCTTTGGATATTTAAAACATTTATTTCTTGTTTTGTTTAAGAATAAAGATTTGGAGTAGTTGCAACGTGAAATCTATCAACTAGCTAAGCACAAAAGATATTTATTTCCTGGGTTAAAATACATGTCATCTAAACCTTTTCCTCTTTTACATAGTGATATGTGGGGACCCTTAAGGATTTAGAATCTCTCAGGAACTAGGTGGTTTATCACTTTCATTGATGATCACGCTAGAAATATGTTCAAGAATTTTTACAAAATGATCAAGAATCAATTTCAAACTCATATTCAAATTCTTAGAACTAATAATGGAAAAAAATATTTCAATAACATTCTGGGAAATTTTTTAAATGAAAAAGGCATTATCCAGCACAGTTCGTATGTTGATACACCGCAACAAAATGGTATTGTCGAAAGAAAAAATAGACATCTACTAGAAGTAGCCCGATCTTTGATGTTTTCTATGAATGTTCCTAAAAGATTTTTGGGTGAGGCAATACTTACTGCTTCATGTACCTCATAAATTTTTTGGTTATACTGCTTTTATTCATGTTCATGATAAAAATAGGGGGAAATTAGATCCTAGAGCCATTAAGTGCATTTTTCTAGGGTATTGATCTACTCAAAAAGGCTTTAAGTGTTTTGATCCACGCCCGGGCAAACTGTTCACAAGTAGTGATCTCAAATTTTTTGAATCAAAACATTTTTTTCTGAAAACTTTTCTTCAGGGGGAGATTACACATATTGAAGATGAAGATCAATTATGGAAATTAAATGATGTTTTACCAAAGCAAGTAACTAATGAAAACATAGAACTTGATCATGTTAATGTTACACCAAATATTTCACCAAATAATGATTCCCAAACTAGTCACACTGAGAACTCAACCTCTGAATTCCGAGTTCACTCAAGGGGGAGTCACGAGTCCTCAACGCTTGAAACAATGGCCTCATCGGATCCAAGCTCCAGTCAAGGTAACATATTTCCCATTCTCTCTGATGAATCCTTAGAAGAACCGGCCTATAGTGAACATGGTGACACCATTGAACCACCACACCAAAATCAGTTTGAGACCCGATAGCCATTAAGAAAGGTGTTTGAAAGTGTACTAAACATCCTCGTTATCTTTTTTCGAACTATGTATCCTACCTAAACCTATCACCAGCCTTTAGAGCCTTTGTCACCCGCATTACCAGTGATGAGATTCCGAGTTCTATACAGGAAGCACTAAGTAGTCCAAGGTGGAAAGAGATTGTCTTGGAGGAGATGCGAGCACTCAAGAAGAATGACACGTGGGAGTGACACACCTACCTGAGGGAAAGAATGTTGTTGGTTGTAAGTGGATATTCACGGTCAAATATCAAGCTGATGGTCAGATAGAGCGATACAAAGCCAGACTTGTCGCTCGAGGTTTTACTCAAACCTACGGGCTGGATTATGAAGAAAAATTTGCTCCGGTGGCAAAGCTCAACACGGTACAAGTATTATTGTCCCTAGCTGTGAACCAAGATTGGCCTTTATTACAGTTTAATGTGAAAAACGCATTCCTAAATGGAGATTTGTAGGAAGATTTGTTCATGTAACTCCCACCTGGATTTGAAAAACATCCTAGCAGAGATGTGTGCAGACTAAAGAAGGCGTTATGGTCTCAAGCAATCATCTCGGGCATGGTTCGGAAGATTCTCCAGGACCATGATGGAGAAGGAATATCAGCAAGCTTACTCTGATCACACAATGTTCTACAAGCATAACAAGGAAGGTAAAATCGCCATCCTAATTGTGTATGTAAGTGATATAGTGATGACAAGCAGCAACGAGCGTGTGCTGACTGAGTTAAAAGAGTTTATGGCAAACCAATTCGAGATTAAGGACTTGGGAAATCTCAAGTACTTCTTGGGAATGGAGGTAGCTCGATCAGACCGCGGAATTGCCATTTCCCAACGAAAGTATGCGTTAGATTTGTTAAAAGAGACTGGTCTACTTGACTGCAAGCCGTGTTTTACTTCAATTGATCCAAATCAAAAGCTCCGAAGAGAAGAAGAAGATGTTTCAGCAAATAAGAGGAGATATCAACGACTCGTTGGAAAACTGATTTACCTGGCTCACACTCGGCCTGTCATTGCCTGTGTTGTAAGCCTGGTAGGTCAATTTATACACAATCCTTCAGAAAAACATCTCGAAACAGTTTTTAAAATTTTGCACTACCTTAAAGGAAGTCCAAGAAAAGGTCTTCTCTTCACTAAAAATTAGGGCAGACAAGTTGAGGTCTTCATAGACACTGATTGGGGAGGAAACTCATCCGATCGAAGATCTACCTCAGCCTATTGCACGTTCATTTGGGGAAATCTTGTGACATGGAGGACAAAGAAGCAACATGTGGTCTCTAGAAGCAATGTCGAATCAAAAGTGATCTACTGATGTAATGTTTTATCATCTTTCCGAATAAATAAATTGGCATAAATTACTAATGTGTTGTAGTAATTTATTAGATGTGATTTGATCTGTATCATTACGTGTGTAATCACTAATAGTAGAACTACAGATAAAAAATAATTGCATTTAATGTGTTTATGATCAGTTAAGCTTCATTAAGAAGCGATCAGTATGAGACTAACTCCTCGTGATCACGCTCTACGTATCATGGCAAAGTAAATTCCGGAGTTATATCATAGATATCATCAGGGCGATGGTATTGGACGACCCGATGGTGAGTATGCAGCATAGATATTGTCATGAGATACTCACAGATCGTAGATTGTCATTATATACTAAGACCAAGGAGTCTTTGTGTGCACTATGTAATGAATCTCTAAGTTTGACCTAGTCTAACGTTACCTGTAAAAGGGTAGCCATAAGGGATCTGATTGGCTTGGTTATGAATTACATTAATGAACTCGAAAGACGGCCGAGGGATTTATCACTCATACTCCGGTATGGGAAAGATATTCGTTTAGGCCGCTTGATGAGTATGACTGAAGGAATAGCATGGTCATGCAGGTGATACTTTAGTATCAGTGTTCAGTCATCTCAGATATCAAGAAACAGTGATTGATAAATTAGTATGACAGTTCTATGCATATCGATTATTCTTTGATAAAAGGATAATGACATGTACGAAAACAGGTTAAGTCGAATCGTGGGGACACTAAGGGACTATTGGAAGACCTTTCTCTGCTAGGCGCGACCTGGCCGGAAACAAATTTGATATGGCTCTCCATAAAAAAAAACTTTTACCTTTGGCGGAGTACGCAATTCCATATCTCTTTCCAGCCTAATGCATGTGTCGGCGATGTCCAGATCTGTCTCCTTTTACATAGGTCTCGATAGGCACTTCTAACTGTGTAATCTCCAGAGTTGTCCGCTTCCCAATACCAGTGATCCCTTGTTTCGTACCAACTAGGGATGATTGAAAATGTCCTATTACATGTGGCCTCGTCAAATTGGGCCTTTACCTTTCTTACGTCACGTGCTCATGATAGCATTTTTGTGCCCTAGTCCAATTGCTAGTAGTCTAAAAATGTCTATGTATATTAATCATCGTTTGTAATAAATAGAAATGGCTTTGTATTACTTATGTGTTCAAGTAATATGTTGAGCATGATCTGATTTATGACCACGAGGCCACAAGGTCGGCCCATTAAAGGTCCATAAAAGGCCCAATTGGCCATTGTATGGTCGGCCCACATGTGGGGGCCACACACCATTCTTAGTTGGTGTTGTTGATTTTGATGAAGAGCAAATTGTGGGATTAGGTGATGGAATGACTCAAGCCCATGCCTTCATCATTTTTTGATTTACCAAATCAACATATAATATATCATTTTGGGTTCTCACAAATCAAGACACACATTTTGCTATCACTTACTATCTCCTTTTGGTCGGCCGAACACCCCCTCCCTCTCCTTCCTTTGCTCTCTTGTTCTTCAAACTCAAGTTCTTGTAGGCTAAGTGTGTTGGATATAAAAGGATCATCCTATTGGTGTGGACTTGATTTAGAGAAGGAGATCATCTTGTTCTTCTTTCTTGATTCAACAAAAGTAAAGGTCGATTCTTGTGAAATTATTTTTGCCTTGAGATTTAATGGTTTATGTTCTTGAGCAGATTTTTGAGTTTATATTGTTGTTGCTTCCGCAATTGTATTTATTTTGGTAGCTCCAAAACCCTACAGTGGTATCAGAGCGTGGTTAACTCTCTTGATCTTTGTTTTGTTGAATTTATTTCGGTTTTATGATGATTTACGTGTCATATTTGTTGATAACATGATTTTAATGCTTTTATGGTTAATAGCATGAAATATGTTAATTTTGAAAAATAGATTGAATTTGGAGTTTTTCGGAATTTTATTGGATTTGTCGGGTCCGAGACGGGACTCTCGAGGAGCCGAATTAGAGGTACCGGACGGAGGTCACCGGAGGCCGGCGTTGGCTGTCGGTGACCGGGCTCGTCACTGCCCTGGCCGAGGCTGAGGGTAGCGGCAAGCCCGGTTTGGGTTTTCCAAACCCCAAACCGAGCTGTGAGTTTGGGCTCAGCCCAAATGGGCTTGGGCCCATTAGGCTTGGGCCCAAAAGGTTTGTGCACGGTGTTTGATCCGTGGTACGAACCCGCGATCTAATATTTTGAAAACTTTCAAATTTGATCGGTTTCGATAAACTGTTTTTCGAAAAGGTCTAGTTTTGATAAACCCGACCAAACAACTTGGCAAAGTTAAAACCGGAAAATTGCATCTTGTTTGATAATATGTTTGTGTGATAACATGTTGGATGATGTGATGAAATATATGATGCATTAGTATCCCATGGAGTACGTCCTAGACAAGGCTATCCCAGTGGAGCCAGCAGCCAACGTGACAAGGGTCGTTAAGGATGCGTACCAGAAACACCTTAGCGACTCTATCGATGTTGCGTGTGTCATGTTGGGCTGTATGGAGGCGGACCTCCAAAAACAGTTTATGGAGCTATCCCACGATCCTTTTGCCATGTTTGCGCAGATCAAGGATATGTTCAAGGAGAAAGTACGTATTGAAAAATACACTATTCTCCGGGAACTCATTGCCTACAAAATGTCAGCAGGCAGCTCTGTAGGTTCACATGTCCTACGAATGAAGGGACATCTCGATCACCTAACTAGTCTCGGGTTGACTATGGAAAAGGAGAAGGCTGCAGATTTCATTCTCCAATCCCTTCCTCATGCATATGGTGGTTTCGTCATGAACTATCACCGCGTTGGAGTTGCAGAGCATGCTCGTGACTGCCGAGAAGAGCATAAGGGGCAATGCGCCCAAAGGTGTTCTTATGGTGAAGAAGGGATCCGGCTTCAAAGCTGGTGGTGACAAGGGTAAAGGCCCAATGCACCTGGCAGGAAAGAATAGGCGACCTTTTGTTCCTAAACCTTCTAAGCCCATGAAGGGCAAGGGGAAGGTAAAGGAGTCGGTCTGTTTTTACTGTCAAAAGTCTGGTCATTGGAAGAAGGACTGTTAGCAGATGAAGGAAGATCAGAAGAAGAGCGGTGGGGTCGCTACTTCGTCAGGTATTCCCTTAGAGCTAAATCTTTCTACTAAAGATACTTGGGTACTAGACATTGAAGCTGAGTCTCATGTCTGTGCGGATGTGCATGTACTGCGCAGTAGAAGAGATGTGGGCAAAAGCGAGGTGGACCTGAGAGTTGGGAACAATGTGTGTGTTGCCGCAACTGCTGTGGGTTCGGTTGATCTTGTTTTGCCCAGTGGGCTTGTAATAAAACTCCTTAATGTGTTTTGCGTATCTGTTTTTAGCAAGAATATTGTATCTATATCCCTTCTTGAAAATAGAGGTTATTATTTTGATATTAAGAACGAGTTTTTTAATATTATGCGCAATAACATATATTATGGAAATGCTCACACGGTTGGAGGTTTATACATATTGAATATGCAAAACTCGAATTCTAACTTGCTCTATAATGTTAATGCTAAGAGGTTTAAAACTGATGATTTAGACCAAACTCTTATATGGCATTTTCGTTTAGGTCACATAAACGAGAAACGCATCTCAGCGCTTCACAAGCGCGGACATTTAAGTCAATTCGAATTCCAAACGATTGAAAGGTGCCAGGCTTGTTTAATGGGCAAGATGACTAAAGCACCCTTCACCAGGACAGGTGAAAGGGCGGGTAATCTATTGGGTCTTATACATTCGGACGTATGTGGACCAATGAGTACACCAGCCAGGGGTGGTTTAGGCTACTTTATCACAGTTACTGATGATTTTAGTAAATATGGTTATGTCTATCTAATGAGACATAAGTCCGAAGCTTTTGATAAATTCGGGAAAAGTATTAAGGCATGATGTTCTAATCGGGGTTGAGAATACTTATCCGAAGAGTTTCTTAGTCATCTTATAGAATGTGGAATACTATCTTAGTGGACTCCGCCAGGAACACCACAACTGAATGGTGTGTCCGAGCGAAGGAATCTGCATTGTTGGATGTGGTTCGATTGATGTTAAGTCACACTGATCTCTCGATCTCCTTCTGGGGTTACGCTCTACAAACGGACGCGTTCATATTAAATAGGGCTCCGTCGAAAGCAGTGGAAGGGACATCATTCGAGAAATGGTACGGGAGGGAACCCGTTTTGTCTTTCCTAATGATTTGGGGTTGCGAGACTTTTGTAAAACGGTTGCTAGCAACCAAGGTCAGATAAGTGCATTTTCGTCGGATATCCTAAAGAGACAAAGGAATACTATTTCTATAAACCAAGCGAGAATAAAGTGTTCGTCGCCCGTGGTGGGATATTCTTGGAAAATGAATTTGTTTCCAAGACAGTCAGTGGGAGGACAATTCATCTTGATGAAGTTCTGGATGAAATAGTCATTCAGGATCCGCTGGACGATCCCATAGAAGAAGTGGAGCCAGAAGTTGTCGTAGAGCAAGAACCAATAGCTGCAGTTATTGAGGACGCTCCAAGGCGGTCTGAAAGGACCAGTCATGCACCTATCAGATACGGTTTTCTTGTAACTGGAGGTGATGAATTGGTGTTAGTGGACAATGATCCAGCTACCTTTCGAAAAGCCATGGACGGACCCGACTCTGAGAAATGGATGGAAGCCATGAGGGAAGAAATGCAATCCATGTCGGATAATCAAGTGTGGGACTTGGTAGATCAAACCCCTGGCGTAAAAGTCATTGGGTGTAAATGGATCTTTAAAATAAAGATAGACATGAATGGTAAACCTCAGACCTATAAAGCATGTCTGGTAGCAAAAGGTTATAGACAAGTCCACGGAATTGACTATGAGGAAACCTTTTCTCCAGTAGATATGGTCAAATCTATTCGCATTCTACTTGCCATAGCAGCTTATCATAATTATGAAATATGGCAAATGGATGTCAAAACCGCTTTCCTTAATGAGAGGTTAGCTGAGGACGTTTATATGTCTCAGCCTGAGGGTTTTGAGGATCCAAAGAATAAGGGAAAGATTTGTAAGTTGCTTAAATCAATTTACGGTTTGAAGCAAGCATCTCGCAGTTGGAACCAACGTTTTGATGAAGTTGTGAAACAGTTTGGCTTCATCAAGAACGGTGATGAACCTTGCGTTAAGAAGACGGATAGGAGTAAGGTAGTCTTTTTAGTGCTCTATGTCGATGACATATTGTTCATTGGAAACGACGTCCCTACCTTGCATTTAACAAAGGCTTGGTTAGGTGAGTGTTTTGCAATGAAGGACTTAGGCGAGACTTCGTATATCTTGGGGATCAAGATATATAGAGATCGTGCCAAGCGGGTCTTGGGCTTAAGTCAGAGCACCTATATAGACAAAATGTTGAGAAGATTCTCAATGCAAAATTCCAAGAAGGGACTGCTGCCCATGCGTCATGGCATAAAGCTTAGCAAGAGTTAGTGTGCCGAGAACCCTAACGAGCTAAAAAGAATGAATGAGATCTTATATGCTTCGACAATAGGGTCCATACTGTATGTCATGATATGCACGAGACCGGATATCTCGTTCGCCTTAAGCTGTACCAGTAGGCATCAATCCAACCCCGGTGAGGAACACTGGACTGCGGTCAAGGCAATTTTAAAATATTTGAGAAAAACCAAGGACGCTTTTCTTGTATACGGGGAAAGGAGTGATGATGATCTAGTCGTCAAAGGATATGTTGACGCTAGTTTCCATACAAACCCTGATGACTTTAAGAGTCAGTTAGGATATGTGTTTACGTTGAACGGTGGAGCATTCAGCTGGAAGAGCAAGAAGCAGACACCATCGCCGACTCTAAAATGGAAGCTGAGTACATTGCTGCATCAAAGGAAGCAAAGGAGACTGTATGGATCAAGAATTTCATGGCTGGGTTAGGTGTAATTCAAAACTCATCTAACCCAGTAGACTTATATTGTGACAACACAGGGGCCATTGCGCAAGCTAAGGAGCCTAGAGCACATAACAGATCCAAGCATGTACTCAGGAAGTATCACATCATCCGGGACATAGTTGCTAGAGGTGACGTTAAGATCCACTACGTTGCATCTGATGATAACACAGCCGACCCCTTGACCAAGGCTCTTCCTCAAGCAAAGCATGATAAAAATGTTAGGTCAATAGGGATAGACTGGGCTTAGATTGAAACTAGGGGCAAGTGGGAGATTGATAGCATTTTTGTGCCCTAGTCCAATTGCTAGTAGTCTTTAAATGTCTATGTATATTAATCATCGTTTGTAATGAATTAAAACGGCTTTGTATTACTTATGTGTTGAAATAATATGTTGAGCATGATCTGATTTATGACCACGAAAGTAGTAGAACCATAAATCTGTACGGATCACACTTAACGAGTCCTTGGTCCAACACGCTTCAATTGAAGCAACAAGTATGAGGATGGTTCTCAGTGATGTAGTTCTGCTTATCATATGGATGTGGGATCCCATAATCATATCACAGATATCATGAGGGGATTGGTATCAGACGACCCGCTCTGAATAGTGTTTCATAGATTAAGCCATGAACATATTCAATTGCGATATCTTGTCACAATATCCTTAGACCAAGCAGTCTTTGCGATCGATATGCAGTCGACGTACGACTTTGACTTACGCCTAACGCTTTCCGTAACTGGATTGCAATAACGGGCATGATTGGGTGGCGGGACGGATTGCATGAGTGACACGAAAGACGGCTATGGGATTTATCCCTCATACTGCGGTATGGGTAAGATATTCGTGTAGGCCACTTGATCAAGAGTGACTGAGAGAAAGTGCATGGCCATGCCTGTGATACGAGTTATCAGTTCTCAATCATCTAACATATCAAGAAACAATGATTGATTAAACAAGGATGACGACTCTATGCCTTGTGATCAATCAGGATGTCTAGAGATAATAGGATAGTGACTTGTAAGCACGAGGTTTAATTGAATCATCGATCATCATGCACCTTGGGTAATCATAATGTCTTACTAGAGGCCATCTATGATGGATCGGGCAAGAGAGATCTCTTATGCCGATTTGCCAACGGTGGCATGAGCCTAAAGGGTCACACACCTACAATATGGCTAACATGAGATAAGGAAAGGTTGTCGTTTATTGAGGAGCGAGACATGGCCAAAACTGGGGGTTTTAGGCCATGGGTTCGGATTTGTGAGAATGATTAGCGAATCAAAAAAACTGAGTTTGTCGTCGATATCGCGTTGGATTTTGTTTGATAAGTACCGACATGAGTTGGATAATTTTTGGACTCGACACGCGACCACATGAGCCATCCCATTGGGCTCGGCCCATGAGGCCACAAGGCCGGCCCATTAAAGGGTCAATTGGCCATTGTATGGTCGGCCCACATGTGGGGGCCGCACACCATGCTTAGTTGGTGTTGTTGATTTTGATGAAGAGCAAATTGTGGGATTAGGTAATGGAATGACTCAAGCCCATGCCTTCATCATTTGTTGATTTACCAAATCAACATATAATATATCATTTTGGGTTCTCACAAATCAAGACAGACATTTTGCTCTCACTTCCTCTTTCCTCTTGGCCGGCCGAACACCCCCTCCCTCTCCTTCCTTTGCTCTCTTATTCTTCACACTCAAGTTCTAGTAGGCTAAGTGTATTGGATCAAAAAGATCATCCTATTGGTGTGGACTTGCTCTAGAGAAGGAGATCATCTTGTTCTTCTTTCTTGATTCAACAAAACTAAAGGTAGATTCTTGTGAAATTGTTTTTGCCTTGAGATTTAATGGTTTATGTTCTTGGACAGATTTTGGAGTTTATATTGTTGTTGCTTCCGCTATTGTATTAATCTTGGTAGCTCCAAAAACCTACAGCTCGGCATTCCTGGCTGTACAACTCTAAGACGTGCATAACATTTGAGATGGCCACCCCTCCATTGGTTGGAAAATTGTCGCCTCGTAACCACGGGGTCCTAAGAACCCAAAATTATGAGGACCAATATTTCGACATGCATTTTGTAGGACAACTGATCTTCCTTCGTATATTTCTCTCCAAACATAACTTGGAGAATTCCCCAATGGAGCCTCGAAGCATGTACCATGGGGAAAGTGCTTAGCCTTTAGTAACCGACTTGGTAAGGATTATGGTTTTGTTAGAATTCTCCAGGCCTGCTTTCCCAAGAGTGCCAGGTTGAATTCTTTGAGGTTGAGGAAGCCTATCCCTCCCAGTTCTTTATGTTTGCATAGATCGGCCCATTTTCTCCATGTGATACCACCCCTTCCCGCATTACCCTTCCACCATAATTTATTGAACATCTTCCCAATATCATCAAGAAGCTTTTGGGGAAACAGGAATACATGCATAGCATATGCCGGGAGGACCTGTAGTATAGATTTTATCATTACCTCTCTTCCTGCTGAGTACAGGAACCTTGTGGACCGGAATTTCATGCGCTTGGCAATGTGTTCTTTAACGTACGCCAGGGCCCGTGTCTTATTCCGTCCGACCATGTTTGGAAAGCCTAAGTAAATAGATGTTTCCTTCTCCTCCCTAAATCCCAATCTGAAGACGATGTCTCTTCTTATCCCCTGGGGTGAATTAGGGGAGAAAAATACTGATGACTTTTCTCGATTTATAAATTGTCTGATGCCTTCTCATATATAAGAAGGCACCACATCATCTGTTCCGCCTCTTCCCCCTTCCCTCTGCAGAATATGTAGCTATCATCTGCAAACAAGAGGTGGGATACTTCTGGTGCTTCCTTCGCTACTCTTACCCCCCCGAATGTGTCCTACCCTGGTAAACTATTGCAGAAGAAGGGATAGTCCCTCTTCACATACTAAGAAGAGGTAGGGGGATAATGGATCACCTTGTCTAAGCCCTCTTGACGGGTTCCGTATTGGTACCACGTGCCATGTCGTAGTTACTGAGTATGTGACTGTGGAAATACATGTTAGAATGAGCTGGATCTATCTATGATTGTATCTGATAGTTTGCATCATCTGGCGTAGGAAATTCCATTCTACCATATCGTAGGCTTTACTCATGTCGAGCTTTGGCGCCATCAACCCTCTATTTCCTTGAGTCTTTCGTCGTACATAGTTTAGTACCTCAGCCGCTACTATAATGTTAGTTGTTATGAGTCTTTCAGGTACGAAAACACTTTGATATTTGGATATAATCTCGTCCATCGATTCCTTAAATATGTATAGCAGCACCTTGGACATGGTCTTGTAAATGACATTACATAGTGCTATTGGTCGATAATCCACCAGGGCATCTGTAGTCTATTTCTTTGGGATCAATATTATGTTTGTCTCATTTACTCCCTCTGGTAGTAATCTCGTGTCTACAAAATTCTGAACAGTGTCGACTAAATTTGCCTTTAACATTCCCTAGTTCGCCTTGTAGAAGCATGCGTTCAACCCATCTGGACCTGATGATAGCATTTGTGCCCTAGGTTCCAATTGGAATAGTCTGTAAATGTCTGTAATAGTTTATCATCGTTTGCAATGATTAAAACCAGCTTTATATTACTTATGTGTTGAAGTAATATGTTAAAGTATGATCTGATCTATAACCACTAAAGTAGTAGAACCATAGATTTGTACGGATCAAACTTAATGGTCCCTGGTCAAATATGCTTCAATAGAAGCGACCAGTATGAGGATGATTCTTTATGATATAGTTCTACTCGTCATTGGGATGCGGGATCCTAGAATCATATCATATATTTCATCAGGGGTTTGATACCAGACGACCCGACCTGAATAGTGTTGCATATATACAGTCATGAACATATTCAGTGTCGTAGCTTGTCATTCTATTCTTAGACCGAGGAGTTTTTGTGATCGCTATGCAATTGACGTCCGGCTTTGACTTGCGCCTAACACTATCCGTAACAGGATAACAATAACGGGCATGATTGGGTGGGGGACGGATTGCATGAGTGACACGAAAGGCGGCTAAGGGATTTATCCCTCATACTGCGGTATGAGAATGATATCCGTTTAGGCCACTTGATCGAGAGTGACTGTAAGAAAGTGCATGGCCATGCCAGTGATACGGGTTATTAGTTTTCAGTCATCTCACATATCAAGAAACATGATTGATCAAAATAAGGATAACGACTCTATGCCTTATGATCAATCGGATATCTAGCGATAAAAGGATAATGACTTGGACGACAGACAGGTTAAGTCGATTAGTTCGACTATAATGCACATTGGGTAATCATAATGGTATACTAGAGGTCATTAATGATGGATTGGGTAAAATGAGGTTTTATGCCGATATGCCAACGTGGCATGAGCCTAAAAGGGTCACACACCAAGGATATGGGTTTCGGGAGATAAGGAAATGTCGGCATTTATTGAGACACGAGACATGGCCAAAACTGGGCGTTTTGGCCATGTCTCATGTCTCAATAAATGCCGACCGTGGGCCCGTGTAAGTGAGAATGGTTTGCGAATCGAGAAAAATGGGTTTTTTCGTCGATGTCGCATCGGACTTTGTTTGATAAGTTCGGAAAAGGGGTCGGATAATATTTGGACTCGGCACGGGACCACATGGCCGAAGCAATTGGGCTTTGGCCCATGAGGCCCAAATATGGCCGGCCCATTTAGGCCCATTTTATGGCTTGGCCCATTAAGGGCCCAAAACCATGGTTTGGTGTTATGGATTAGGATGATGAGATGGAGTTGGTGGTGAGCCCATACCTCCCATACCTCTCATCATTTCATCATCACCATCACCATATATTATATTCATTCTCACCACAACACATTCTATTCATCTTCTTCTTTCCTCATGGAGATGGTCATGGCTCCTCCTCCCTCTCTCCATCACTTTTGTTCTACACACCAAATTCTTGTAGATTTGTGTGTGTATGAATCTTTGGCAAACACTACGTGGATTTGATTCCTCGGGGAGGATACATAGGCGCCTTTGAAGAGGTTCAAGCCCATTCTTCCCATTCATGACGTTCTTGGTGTTTTCTTGGTGATCCAAGCAAGAATGGAGAAACTGTCCAAATTGTCAAGTTCCGGGGACCTATATTGCGTGAGCCATGTCCGCTTTGTTCGTGCTCCGATCGACCCGAAACTGACGGCGTTGGAAAGATAAGTCAAAGGGATACAACTTTTGTGAAATACTTATTTTCCAAAAGATCGCTGGTTTGGGAGATACAAGGCCGAGAAGCTGACTGCTCTGCAAAGTCTGTCCAGCCAGATGGGAAAAATGCTTTGCTCCAGACGGAGGTCTTCTCGCCCGAACTGGGTTCGGAGCAAAACAAGAAAGATGTAGAGAATTGGCTGAGTTTTAATCTCCAAAAAGAACCGAAGTAATTGAAGATCTGTAGCTTGAGATATGGAGCTTCAAAGTTTCGGTTTTCTGTAGGGCAGATTCTAGTAAAAACCGAAAACTCGATTTCCTAAGGATCTAACTTGGTAGTCGATCTTGCGCAGGTTCGGGGTGGTTTATAGTTTGCTTCCGCTGCCATGAACGTGATTAGGATGCCCCGGAACCCAACACCTGGGGTTTTCGCGGAATCCATCCCAAATAGTGCCCCCTTACATCCTCCTTGTGTACTTGTTTTAGAAGGGACGCATTTTGATCAGTCGAGATAGATGGGCTCACGAGTTTCAGCACTTCCATGCATTCCACCCTTCCCCAGTAAAGAGATCTCCATAGAAATTAGATATTTCGTCTTCCAAGCCTGACCACCAACCTACTATGTCCCCACCTGTAGTTATGAGATTATTAATATGATTTCTTCTTCTCCTCTCAGTTGCACATTTGTTGAAGTATGACGTGTTATGGTCCCCTTGTTCCAACCATAACTGCTTGGACCTTTGTCTCCAATGCGTTTCCTTGGCCAGTAGGAGGTCATTTAGCCTTACCGCTTCTCTACTGTTCTCCTCAATTCCTTGTTCGTCTCTTCTATTCCGTAGCATGGACATAGATTACTGAAGAGCCCTGAGCTCTGCCCGGTCCTTCTTGTGTTGTGACTGACCCCACTGATGCAACATTCTCTAACCCTTGCTAACCGGTCCAGTATACCCCTTCCCGAGCCATCCTCCCATGCTGATGACTGCACATTCTAGATTTTGTAATCATTCGTTATTAAACAGAAAGTAATGCCTATCCTGTTTGTGAATTTGCGGTTTTGAGATCAATAAAATAAGACTATGATCAGAAGTAGAGAATCCGAGATTTAGTAGCCAGGTTTTCTATATATTATATTTATATATATAATATAAGTGTAAGAATATTTTTAACATTATTTCGGGAAGAAATGGAGAAACTAAAGATTAAGTAGGACGGGATCAGAGTGGAGCCAACCCGCCCGTTGCAATCAGTAGGGCTGTCCATCGAGTCGGGTTGGGTAGACTCGGCTCGGGTCGTACCCGACTCGGTTTAAGTTGGGTTCCAGAACTCAGAACCGATACTCGACTCGGTTAAGGAGTCGAGTAGTCGGGTTTGGGTAGACTCGGGTGTCGGGTGAGTCGGGTATACCCAAGACACCCGACACAAAATTCTCAATTTGTATTCAAACCCAATTCGAAACACTAACACTAAATTCCTAAATTCGTAATCCAAACCAAACCCCTAAAATTAACCCCCAATTCAAAACAGAAACCTAAATCCCCAAATTGAAAACCCTAACAATCCCCAAATATTCGATTCAAAACCTTAATCCCCAAATTGATTAGGGTTTCCCCAATTGAGAACACAGATTCAAATAAAAATTGAAAGAAATTTGAAGTCTCGAACCCTAAACCCCAAAAATGGAAACGGTGAAGAAAATTTCAAACCTTTGACGCCGACGTTGTCTGACGGTGAAGCTTCAATCTCGAGTTCCAGTGGCGAATCGAACCGTCAATGAGCCTTCTCTCTACCATTTCTTGATTTATAATGGTGGAGATGAGAATCACCAACGGATCGATTCACAATAATAACTTTGTGAAAAGATCTGTTGTGAGATGGAGGAGAGAGGACACGAGTTGACTGCCTCAGACGATGAGAAAGGAGAGGTGAGGAGGACGGACGGAGATGTTAGGTTTTTCAGAGAGATCGGAAACGAGATGAGAGGGACAAGAGAGAGAGAGAGAGACGAGAGAGAGAACGAGGCTTAAAGTGAGGTCGTCGACTCGATTATGTGTGTGGAGAGAGGAGTAACACGTCGCTCAAAACCAACGGACAAGATTAATTTAGCCGACGGAGATTGAAGGTGGAGAAGACGCCACGTCGCCGCTTCATCTTCAGCAGCTTCTTTTGTATTAAGCATCCCACATCGGAAACGCATGAACAAGTTTTGTTGTTTATAAACGTTTTTGTCACAAAGCAGAGAAAAAATAGAAATGGGCCATGCTGGGCTTCATTGGGCTGAAGTATGAGGTTGTTGGGCTGGGGGCAGTTAACAAATTATATTTTTATATATTGTCGGGTTGTCGGGTACCCAACGGATTATAGAATTGGACCCAATACTCGACTCGGTTGGCTTGTCGGGTAGTCGGGTATCCGGTCAGTCGGGTCTCGAGTCAGTTGGGTGTCGGGTAAGTCGAGTCGGGTGTCGGGTGAGTCGAGTCGGGTGTCAAGTTACCGGGTAAAATGAACAGCCCTAGCAACCAGGGGTCTAAGTGAATGAAACTTGTAAGAGTTGGCGCATTTGTACAAATATCTAATAGATATGGCCTAAACGCTGAACTTCACACTTGTTTGCTTATAAGTATATATATGGCTGCAAAAACCCTAAACCCTAATTCTTCTCTTCTTCTCCATCGCACGCCGGTTGAGAAAAGAGACGTTTTTTTTGCTGGTTCAGAGGCTCATTATCGCCATTGCTTCTTAGTTTCTTCCATGGCTACGTATCTTCTTCACGAGACCTCTTCTGGGTACGCCCTTTTTCTAGCACATGGCCTTGACGAAATCGGCCAAAACACCGAAGCCGTACGGAGCTCCGTCTCGGACTTGAACCGGTTCGGGAAGGTGGTCCAGCTTGCCGCTTTTCAGCCCTACGCTGACGCCGAAGATGCTCTGAAACAAGTTAACGCTGTGTCTGAAGGTAACGAACACTCTGATCTTGTTCCTTGTTTGTATTTTGTATTTGATTAACTGTGTTAGGGCAATGTTTGTATTTTGAACAGTTTTTATGATAAATCCAAATTGGGTCTTTTGTGATTGTATTGTTATTGGCATATTGTGAAACCTGTTATAAGTCATTGAGTTGTTGCTAATATATGAATTGCATTCATGATTTAACTGGCCAGCTTGTTTTGTTAGACTGAAAATGTTGAGTGGGAAAATTAAAATGAAGATTGTGAAGTGTTAAATTTGTTGTTTGTCGGATTAATTCCTATGCACTTCAATGTGTATGTATGGTGCTTAAAGTGGAACTTGTGTGGTTGTTATTTTGGAAATCAAGGTGATGTGTTTTGCACTTAATGGTTATATTTGGATTTAGGGGAAATGAGTGATGAGTTGAGGAGCTTTTTGGAACTCAATCTACCAAAAGTTGGCAAAAAGAAGTTCAGTGTAGGTGTGGAGGATCATAAGATTGGATCACAGATCACTGAAGAGACTAAAATACCCTGCAAAAATGATGAGTTCACTCGTGAGCTTCTTCGTGGTGTACGCCAGCACATTGATAAGTTCATTAAGGATCTCAAGGTTTGGATTCTTTTGTACACCCTTTTGATACGTTTATCTGGTGTGCTTGCAAGTTTTAAAGGATGTAAGTTGATGGTCTACTTTAATTCGTCGTCTTCAATTCCATAGCCTGGTGACTTGGAGAAAGCTCAACTTGGTCTGGCTCACAGCTACAGCAGGGCAAAGGTCAAGTTCAATGTCAACCGGGTTGATAATATGGTTATTCAAGCAATTTTTCTTCTCGATACCCTTGATAAAGACATCAATTCCTTCTCCATGCGAGTCAGGTTTGACATCTAGATATATATGCTTTCTAATATGCCCATTTAGGAATTTCTTGTATGTGTTTTGAAATGATGACTTCTCCATAGGGAATGGTATGGCTGGCATTTCCCCGAGCTAGTGAAGATTGTTAATGATAACTATCTATATGCAAGAGTTTCCAAGTTCATTGAGAACAGATCAGAGTTGGGTGAGGACAAGCTCCCTGGGTTAACTGACATACTAGGTGATGAAGACAAGGCAAAAGAGATTATAGAAGCTTCCAATGCATCGATGGGTAAAGCTCATACATATATTACTCATACTCATTAAACCTTATTGTGTTCTATATTCACACTTTACTAAATTTTGCAGGACAGGAGTTGTCCCCAATTGACTTGATTAATGTCCAGCAATTTGCACAGAGGGTGATGGACCTCTCTGAATACAGGAGGAAGCTTTATGATTATCTGGTGACTAAAATGAATGACATTGCACCCAATCTGGCTTCCTTGATTGGTGAGGTTGTTGGTGCGCGACTGATTTCTCATGCTGGCAGTCTTACAAATCTGGCTAAGTGCCCTTCTTCCACCCTTCAGATTCTTGGTGCTGAGAAGGCCCTATTTAGGTAATTTGGTTATTACTTCACCTGAGGTGTAGTTTGATTGCATAATAAAAATTTTGGATAATGCAAAGAGGGACTATTTATTAGTGAGACTTGTACTGCCTTAGGGCTCCAATTCTATTTCCCCACATCTTCTGCCACTGATTTTTCTTCTATCATTTAGAAAGCAAATATGATTATGATTTCTCACCAATAATTTTTAGTTTCCACTTTCCTCATTCACTTTCATCTTCAGAGCATTGAAAACCAAAGGGAACACCCCCAAATATGGTCTTATTTTCCACTCATCATTTATTGGCCGTGCATCTGCTCGGAACAAGGGGCGAATGGCTCGTTATCTGGCCAACAAGTGCTCAATTGCATCTCGTATTGATTGCTTTTCTGGTTAGTTTCTCTTCTCTTAGATATTGTTCTATGCCTGTTATTTGTGTTCTGTACATTGCATGCGAGTTCAGGTTGATATTTTCTGTATAATTTGATAATGCAGAAATTGGAAGTACTGTTTTTGGGGAGAAACTCCGTGAACAGGTAGAAGAGCGTCTTGACTTTTATGACAAGGGAGTTGCACCCAGGAAGAACATTGATGTGATGAAAGCTGCTATGGAAAGTGCACAAAATAAAGGTGAGCGAGGCTTAGATGATGTTACTTGTTCTTTACTTCCACTTGAAGCTAAGGTTTTCGGGTACTTCTAAGTATGGATGATATATCAGTTCTTAGATTATCATACAACGCCTTGCTGCATAAGTTCTGATTTAGTTATAGCTTCATTCAAAAAGTGGGGTTCTGAATTGCCTGCACAATATGAATTAAACAGATCACAGGGAGATTCTATTCTTGACTTGACATCCATTTCATTAAATTGTCACACTTATATTGAGTTCATATAAATGATGAATATCTTTGATCATGGTCGTTTATTTTTCTTAATTTGCTCTAGCAGATGAGGAGATGGAAACCAAAACTCCTTCAGCTTCAGTAAAGAAGAGTAAGAAGTCAAAATCTGAGGCCGAAGACACAAATGGAGAAGCCCCCGCGGAAGCAACATCAGAGAAAAAGAAGAAGAAACAGAAGAGGAAACTGGATGAGGAGATGGAAGAGGCTGCAGCTGAGGACGAATCGGAGGCTGTCAAGGCCGAGCAAGATGGGACTGCCAAGAAGAAGAAAAAGAGCAAAGGAGATGCTGAGGATGTGCAGGCTGTGAGTGAAAAGAAAAAGAAAAGGAAGAAGAAATCAGATGAGTGAAAGAATGGTTAGTTGATTTTGGTGAATGTTGTTTATTAGGTCCTTTTAAAAGTTCAGGTGGATAATGTAGTATATCTGGGCTTTCTGCTTTTATTTATCTTGTTTCAGTTTTTGATAGCTATATCAAAATTTTATACCCAAACCCTCGATTTAATGGTTATCCTTTTGCTCTAAATCCTTATCTATTTAATTTGGATTTCATGATTTGCTTAAATGTACAAGTTTATGGATATCATTCATAAAAAAGATTTAGTGGTATAAGAATGTTTTGATTATTTTGGTGGTTGTGTATTAAACTTAGTTAAAACATTATTGTTTGTCTTTTGTTTAATTTAAAGTTGGAAACAAATTTATTTTAAATGATTTACAAGTGGGAAAATGACAAAAAATGTCATGTATAATGATCTTTTTATGCAAAAATGAATTCATTTTTTGAAAATATGACAAATATACCCTTGAAATTCATAATTAAGATTTTAAAATAATAATTTTCAAGAAAATTAATTTAAATCATAAGTTTTGATTACAAAAACTTATTTAGAAGATAAAAACAAGAAATAATTCTTAAAATCTTTTTTTTGAAACCTATACTACCCCAATCCAAAGTCCACCCAACAAACTGAGACCAACCTATGGGATTTTACTATTATTCTTTAATTTTCACACTCGATTAAGATATTTTGTCTTTTTATAATATGACGATAGAAGACGGGTTGAGAGGAAATATCAATCGAATTTGATTTTTTTTTCTTGCAAAAAAGTATGTTATCTCCAACAGTGGCGGAGACAATGGGGGGCAGGGGGCAGCTGCCCTTGCTTGATTGGTTGATTTGTTTCTTTTTAATGTATAGTTTTGAAGTTAAATATAGAAATAACAATATATGCCCTTCCTTGATTGGTTCCTAATAGGAGTGAGTATGGGCCGGGTTGGACAGTTCATGACTTAATTTTGGGCCCAACCCGGACTTAGCGGGTTGACTATTTTCATGTCCATTCTCAGCCCATGAAGAGTGTTGTTCGTTGGACAAGTGGGGGGTTGAGTCCGAACGAGTTTCGGGTTAGTCCAACTCGTCCATAACATTAAAAAAACATATTATACACAAACTAATTGCAAAAATAAATTATGTACACAAAAACATATTGCAAAATTAATACTTCAATATCATAAGAATAGATTGTCAATAACATTTAGAGTAGTTTATATGAAATTTGTGCTTTTCGAACTTGTTTATTAAAAAAAAACTTAAAATGACCCTTTTATCATTAGTGTGGGTTGTGCGTGTTTAGTTAGTTAGTTAGTTAGTTAAGTTCATTAGGCCGGGTTAGTCCGGACATCTCACTTTATGTCCGTAACCCGGCTTATGATATTTATATGGTGCCCGTTCCCGGCTCGGGTCACTCCGGGTTGGGACTATGACTGGACGGATTGGTCCGGGTTAGGCCGGGTTCACGGGTTGAGCCGGGTTTTCCGGACATTTCTGCTCACCCCTAGTTCCTAATACACTGATTCCTAAAAAATTGAATGTACAAAAATAAAATACTAACTATTTCATTACACATGTCATCAAATTAGGTAATATAAATAAAATTTAAGTATTTTATATCCTTAAAGGTAAGTAGTATTAAATTATATATATATATCTATATATTAATTAAAATAAATTTATATTTCCTATTGTTTATTTTCAATTTATATTGTTTTCTTTAAAATTGTGTTTCCTAATTAGTATATATTATGGTAAGATATCCGTAAACCATTGATATGCCTCACTTTCAAAGCGGAAACTCTTGTAATAGAAGGCTGTTGCAGTAACTAAAACATCTTTGACTTCTATAATGCTCTCATATTGAGTTTCATAATTTTATTCTCAAATGTCTACAAACGTTTTCGACCCCTTTTCATTTATGTTTCTTTCGCTCAACGCTCTATTATGACAAATGATTCGTTCTTCAATTCGAGTAATAATTTGAGGTTAGTTAAATTATTTTTTAATACTTAATTATTGTGATGAATGCATTATTATTTGTAATGAGTTATGCATTGTTCAATTAAAACACTTAATTTTTTTCATTGTTCGGTGAATACTTAATCAAAAGAATAAGGAACTAGCGTTAAAAAATAATAACACGAGTTAGCATGAATAAAAATATTAGTTTTTATTTCAATATATTTTAGTATAATATGTTGCCCCTCTATGAAAATTTCCTAGTTCCGCCCCTGATCTCCAACATGTGATCTTCGCGCTATCAGCACGACGCTCTAACTATCTAAGCTAATAGACTAATTGTGCATTATATTCTCTCCAACACTATCTCCAGATATGCAAAAAAAAATCATATTTGAAGACTTTCTTCTCTAAGTATCCAAATATTCATATGCATATGCAAAAATGCATATTTGGTACATGACATCTCCAAATTTGGAGACGAACTGTAACAATCTCCAAATAATTTCGTTGAAGAAAAAAATGAATATAAATGGGTATATTTTTATAAGTAGTAATATATTTATATAAATGAGTATAAATGGCTGGATATGGTATATTTTTTTCCGTATCAAACAAGTTTCTTCAAAAACAAATGTATTAAACAAGTAGTAATATATTTTTATATATGTAATTAATTATAAAATTTGTTTTCATAAAACTTGTAAAATTTCATATATCAAATATTAATTAGATATTGCTTTTCTTTTATCCCTTTTATAATAAACCAATCTACCCTATAAATTACTACAATAAATAAACTAATTAACTCTAATTTAGTGATTACTGATTTTTTTGCAAAATCAATTTTTCTAAATTTAATTTTAATTCAAACTTAATGGTCTATTACGAGATTTTCAACCGGTTTATTTTTTCGTTTAACCATAGTTTTTCAAAACAAAAAATTATTAATTAATTAATCTATTATTTTTATTTTTTATAATATAATATAAATTAATTAATTATAATAACAAAATTGAATAAAATAAAATATGTAGAATAAGTTTATTATTAAAATAATGAAAAGTGGTATTTGATGTGACAAATGGATATATTTTTGAAGATTAAGTTGGAGATAAATGGATATGGAGACTCAATCATTGGGTAATAAATATTGAATATTTGAATACAAGGTTGGAGATAGCCTTAATTTTAATCTCGTAATGCCAAAATCAATATGTTCCAAGATAGATTTTAGCTAATAAGAACGTATTTATAGTTCTCCGTCCGATAAATTTATTGTTAAAAAGAGATTTTATTTGAGGGTTTAGCTTCCAGTACCACAATATACATTATTCAGTTTTACGTTAAATTTACTTAGTAAACAGGTTAATTTAAGTGTTTTTTGATTGTTGATTCACAAATATTTTTCAAACTAAAAAGTGTGGGGATGTAGCTTAGATAGTAGACCGCTCGTTTAGCATGCGAGAGGTATGGGGATTGATACTTTGCATCTCCATAAGTGATTTTACTATTCTTTTTTAATTTTCACACTCGATTAAGATATTATCTTATTAGAATATGATGACAGAAGACTGGTTAAGAGAGAATATCAATCGAATTTGATTTTTCTTTTTTTGAAAAAAAATTATGTTATCGAGTATGAAATAAGAATTGAGTTTGAAGCTAGATAATATTGAGTTGCGGCGAGGGTTGCGGCTGCCGAGGATGATGTCGAGATGATGTGGCGAGGATTGAGGATGGAGGATGCACGCCGCTGTTTGATGTCTGATGCCTGATGCCTGTTGGCTGATGGCGAGATGACAACGGCTGATGGCATATAGATGATGCATGATGCCCGATGATGCCTGATACTTGCTGGCTGATGGCATATAGATGATGCCTGATGCCCAATGCCAGATGCTCTCCTCTCACGTGCGGTGTCCGAATTACAGGGATGTACACGTGTCGGTTTCCGGATTACGGGATAACTTTCCGAATTACGGGGATGTACACGTGTCGGTTTCTGGATTACGGGATAACTTTCCGAATTACGGGGATGTTCATGTGTCGGTTTCCGGATTACGAGATAACTTTCCGAATTACGGGGATGTACACGTGTCAGTTTCCGGATTACGGGATACCTTTTCTGATTTTACGAGATTTTTGATTGATGAGTTGATAGGATTGCTTCGTGAGAGAAGATCGGGTAGAGAAAGAGTAGGGATTGAGAGATTGAGATTGATTGAGTTACGGGATCGAAGTGGTGGAATTTCTAAATTACACATACTTGGTTCGAGCAAGAGGGTAGAGAAAGAGTAGGGATTGAGAGATTGAGATTGATTGAGTTACGAGATCGAAGTGTGGGAATCAAGATCAATTGATGACGAAGAAACGAGATTGTGCGAGGAAAATTAATAAGGTAAAGAGTAAAAGAAGAACCGATTGGTTTGAGAGAGAAAATAACAGAATAAGGGAAAAGACAAAAAAGAAGAAGTAGAGACGGTGTTTGAACTTGGTAGAGGAGATTCGAGATTGTCGAGTTGATTTGTTTGCGGAAGCGAGAGGTTAGAGATTGAGATTTGAATTGCCTCGCCCACCCGTTAGAATCACGAATCATCGACAAATGGGCAAAGCGAAATATGCGTAGAGATTTGACCAAAGATCGGTTATACCTCTGATACCATGATAGAAATAAGAGAGAGATTTATTATTGATGTGTGTATTGTGAATTACAAGAGACCTCTATTTATAGAGGCAATAGGAATAGAATAGGAAACCCTAATATATGTGAGAAAGAAAACATAAATATAGGAAACTAAATATAAGAAACCTAATATAATCTAACAATACGTATTTATAGTTTTCCGTCAAATAAACTTATCGTTAAATGGAGATTTTATTTGAGGAATACACATTATTGTTGGGTCCCGGGGCATCCTAATTACGTTCATGGCAGAGGAAGCAACCTATAAACCGCCCCTAACCTGCGCAAGATTGACTACCAAGTTAGATCCTTAGGAAATCGAGTTTTCGGGTTTTACCAGAATCTGCCCGGCAGAAAACCGAGACTTTGAAGCTCTATATCTCGAGCTACAGATCTCCAATTGCTTCGGTTCTTTTTGGAGATTAAACCTCAGCAAATTACCTACATCTTTTGTGTTTCGCTCTAAACCCAGTTCGGACGAGAAGACCTCCGTCTGGAGCAAAACATTTTTCCCGTCTCGCTAGACAGACTCTGCGGACCAGTCTGCTTCTCGGCCTTGTATCTCCTAAACCAGCGCTCTTTTTGAAAATCAGTATTTCAAAAAAGTTGTAGCCCTTGGACTTATCTTTCCAACGATGCAAGTTTCAGGTCAATCGGAGCTCGGACAAAGCGGCTATGGCTCACGCATTGTCGGTCATCGGAACTGGACAATCTGGACAGTTTCTCCATTTTGCATTTAGTCTTCGTTGAATCGATAAAGAAGAACGTTCGAATCTTATTCTCTAAAGCAAGTCCACACCAAGGGGATGATCTTGATGATCCCTCACTTAATTGCCTACTAGAACAATTAAATGAAGAACAAGAGAGCAAAGAGAGGAGAGAGTGTTGTGAGAGTTGTGTGATTCTTGAATTAATGAATGAATGCTAGATATTTCAATTCATCATCCAACAAGCATGGGTCAAAAGTGATTGGTATGGGCTTAAAGGTGCTTTAACCCATACCCCTTAAATCACTCACCTCTTAATCCACAATCACCAACTAAGCATGGTGTTGTGTGGCCCCCATACATGGACCCACCATGTGGGCCGGCCATGAGGTCTTGTTGGGCCCTTAATGGGCCGGCCATGAGGCTTCATGGGCCGAGCCCAATGGGCCCTCCCGTGTTGTCTCATGCCGTGTCCAAAAATCGCCCGACCCTTTTGTCGTCACTTATCAAACAAAGTCCGACGCGATATCGACGAAAAACTCAATTTTTCTCGATTCGCTAATTATTCTCTCAAACCGAACCTATGGCACAAAACCTCCAGTTTTGTCCATATATTACTCCTCAAGAAACATCAATGTTTCCTTGTCTCAAGTTATCCGCCTTGTATGTGTGTGACCCTCTAGGCTCATGCCACCGTTGGCAGATCGGCGCAAAAGATCGCTCTTGCCCGATCCATCATAAGTGGTCTCTAGTAAAACATTATGATTACCCAAAGTGCATGATGATCGATGATTCGACTTAACCTTTGTGCGTACAAGTCACCATCCTGTTATCTCTAGATATCCCGATTGATCACAAGGCATAGAGTCGTCTCCCTTGTTCAATCAATCATTGTTACTTGATATGCGAGATGGCTGAGAACTGATAACCCGTATCATTGGCATGGCCATGCTCTTTCTCTCAGTCAGTCTCCATCAAGAGGCCTTCTAACGGTATCTTTCCCATACCGTAGTATGAGGGATAAATCCCTTAGCCGTCTTTCGTGTCGCTCATGCAACCCGTTCCGCCACCCAATCATGCCCTTTATAGCAATCCTTTTACAGAAAGCGTTTGGCGCAAGTTAAAGCCGTACGTTCATTGCATAGTGATCACAAAGACTCCTTGGTCTAAGGATGCCGTGACAAGCTATCGCATTTGAATATGTTTATGGCTTAATCTATGAAAACACTATTCAAAGCGGGTCGTCCGATATCAATCACCTCATGATATCTATGATATGGTTCCAGGATCCCTCATCCCTATGACAAGTAGAACTACGTCATTAAGAACCATCCTCATACTGGTCGCTTCTTAGGAAGCATGTTTTGACCAGGGACTCGTTAAGTGTGATCCGTACAGATTTATGGTTCTACTACTTTAGTGGTCATAAATCAGATCATGCTTAACATATTACTTCAACACATAAGTAATACAAAGCCGTTTTATATATATGTTACAAACGATGATAATGTACATAGACGTTTACAGACTAATAGCAATTGGACTAGGGCACAAATGCTATCAATTATTCAGTTTTACGTTAAATTCGTATACAGGTTAATTTAAGTGTTTTGTGACTGTTGATTCACAAATATGATTCAACCTAAGAAATTGTGAGGATGTAGCTCATATGGTTGAGTGCTTGCTTAGCATGCAAGAGGTATGAGGATCAATACCTTGTGTTTGATAAATTTATTTATGTAGCTCAGATATTAGAGTGCTCGTTTAGCATGCGGAGGGGTATGAGGATTGATACCCCGCATCTCCATATTTGATTTTACTATTCTTTTTTAATTTTCACACTCGATTAAGATACTGTCCGCCAAAATTTGTCCCTTTTTCATGCATTTGCCCCGTCGAACCTGGGACCGAGTAGCCCTGCTAAATGGTGATTCAACATGGATTCTACATCTTGGAACCAAGCCAATTTTGGGGCAGTATGGTTATGAAAAGAGGAAGAAGCCGAGCTTTTAGAATATGACGATAGAAGATAGGTTGAGAAGAAATATCAATCGAACTTGATTTTTTTTCAAATAATGTTATCGAGCATGATATTTCGCATTTGATTCAAAGTTTAGAAAAATGATGTTGAGTGGAGGAATATTACTAAAATAGTGTCCCAAAATGTTTAGGGTCTCAAACTTGTGAACTTCGCGTTATTAGCACAACGTTCTAACCAACTAACTACTAGGCCAATTGTGCATTTTATTCTCTTCATGTCATCCTCGTCCTGCCAAAACTAATATGTTCCAAGATATATTTTTGCTAATAGAAATGTATTGATGGTTTTCCTTCATATAAACTTATTGTTAAAAGGAGATTTTATTTGAGGGTGTAGCTTCCAGTGCCACAATATACATTATTAACTTTTACGTTAAATTTACTTAGTAAACGGGTTAATTTAAGTGTTTTGTGATTGTTGATTCACAAATATTTTTCAACCTAAAAAATTGTTGGGATGTAGCTCAAATGGTAGAGCGTTATCTTAGCATGCGAGAGGTACGGGATTGATACCCCGTATCTCCATAGGCTTATTGTGCATTATATTCTCTTAAGTGTTTTCTGGTATTGTGCATGCTTGTTAACCTTTGGGTCACAGGTTCGATCCTTCTTATTATTTTAGAAAAATACACAGCAAAACAACGTCGGCTCTTCTATCTTCAACCTTCGGATTCCTTTCAATTTTTAACAACTTTGTTGCAAGGATTGGCCATATAATTAGCTACAAATCTCTGATTTAAGCGATTTTCGAACCAAAATTTCAGAAATTTAATTACAAATATACTCATATCAAAATTATGACTAAATATAAAACTAGAAAAAAAACACAAAATGAGTTTTCCCTTATTTACAAGCTTGCACATATTCATCTTTCTCATCCCATAAAGTCGGATCTGTATCCAAAATGTCAGGATAGTCCCTAATCTCTTACACCAGATCGTCACCAACATGAAATAAGGCTTCCAACGCAAACCCACTCGATCCCGAAAATCCCAATCGAACCCAATGCACCTCTACGTGCCTTTTCGTCGTGCACCGACTAGAACGAACCAGAGCTGAGTACTTAGCACCAGGTCCGGCGCCGGTTCCGGCGGAGATCTACTCGGACGAGCATAAGAAGCGTTGAAGTGTTCGAACACATTTCTGACTATTAAAAAACATTTATATTAATATTAATTAATAATTATTTGAATTATTCAAAAAAAAAAACTTATTATTTAATAATAAAAATAATAAAATTTTAATTTGAACCGGTCAGATTGAATTTAAACCGGTCAAACCAGTCTATCTTCAAAATAAAACTATTGAGGGTATTTTAGACTTTTTAACAAATTAATTAAGTTAGATTTAACAGAAGTTGGGCTAAGTGTCGCTTATTTAATTTTCGGGTACCCTAAATGAAATTTGTGAAGTTGGGGTATGAATTTTGAAACGTGACATAGTTGGGTGTAGCCAACTGTCATTACCCCTAGATTTTAGCTAATAAAAATGTATATTGTTTTCCGTCCGATAAATTTATTGTTAAAAAACAGATTTTATTCGAGAGTTTAGCTTCTAGAACCACAATATACATTATTCAGTTTTACGTTAAATTTACTTAGTAAAGAGGTTAATTTAAGTGTTTTGTAATTGTGCATATTTTTCAACCTAAAATATTGTGGGGATGTCGCTTAGCATTTTGCTATTCTTTTTTAATTTTCACACTCGATTAACATACTTTCTCTTTTTAGAATTTCACGATAAAAGATGGGTTGAGAGGGAATATCAATCGAAGTTGATTTTTCTTTTTTAAGAGTATGAACTTGTGAACTTCGTGTTATTAGCACAACGATCTAACCAACTAAGCTAATAAACCAATTGTGTATTATATTCTCTTCATGTCAACCTCGTCATGCCAAAACTAATCTGTTCCTAGATAGATTTTTGCTAATAGAAATTTATTTATAGTTTTCCGTCAGATAAACTTATCGTTAAAAAGGAGATTTTTTTTAGGGTGTAGCTTCCGATACCACAATATACGTTATTCAGTTTTACGTTAAATTTACTTAGTAAACCGATTAATTTAAGTATTTTGTGATTGTTTATTCACAAATAATTTTCAACCTAAAAACTGTGGGGATGTAGTTTAGGTGGTAGAGCGCTCACTTAGCATGTAAGAGGTATGGGGATAGACACCCCGCATCTCCATATGAGATTTACTATTATTCTTTAATTTTCACACTCGACTAAAATACTTTTTCTCTTAAAAATATGAGGATAGAAGACGGGTTGAGATGGAATATCAATCGAATTTGATTTACGTTAAATTTGTATACAGGTTAATTTAAATGTTTTGTGATTGTTGATTCACAAATATGATTCAACCTAAGAAATTGTGAGGATGTAGCTCAGATGGGAGAGTGCTAGCTTAGCATGTGAGAGGTATGGGGATTCCCGCATTTCATATTGTCATTTTAGAATAGGACGATAGAAGACGGGTTAAGAGAGGGAATATTAATCGAATTTGATTTTTCTTTTTCTTTTTTATTAATAATCTTATCAAGCTTGATATTTCACATTTGATTCAAAGTTTTGTAAAATGATGTTGAGTGGAGGAATATTAATAAAATAGTGTCATAAAATGTTTATGGTCTTGAACTTGTGAACTTCACGTTATTAGCACAATGTTCTAACCAACTAAACTAATAGGCCAATTGTGCATTATATTCTCTTCATGTCATCCTCGTCATGTCCAAAACTAATCTGTTCCAAGATTGATTTTTGCTAATAGATATGTATTTATAGTTTTCCGTCAGATAAACTTATAGTTAAAAAAGAGATTTTATTTGAGGGTGTAGCTTCCAGTACCACAATGTACAATATTCAGTTTTACGTTAAATTTATTTAGTAAACGGGTTAATTTAAGTGTTTTGTGATTGTTGATTGACTTTTCAACAAATTGTGGGGATGTAGCTTAGATGGTAGAGCGCTCGCTTAGCATGTGAGAGGTATGGGGATTGATTCCCTACATATCCATATGTGATTTTACCATATTATTTATTAATTTTCACACTCGATTAAGATATTTTATCTTTTTAGATTATGACGATAGAGGACGGGTTGAGAGGGAATATAAATCGAATTTGATTTTTCTTTTTCTTTATTGCAAAAAAGTATGTCATCTTCAACATGTGACATTCGCATTATCAGCACGACAATCTAACCATATGAGCTAATAGGCTAACTGTGGATTATATTCTCTTAATGTCAACCTCGTAATGCCAAAATCAATCCGTTCCAAGATAGATTTTAGCTAATAAAAATGTATTTATAGTTTTCTGTCCGATAAATTTATTGTTAAAAAAGAGATTTTATTCAAGGGTTTGGCTTCCAGTACCACAATATACATTATTCAGTTTAACGTTAAATTTACTTAGTAAACAGGTTAATTTAAGTGTTTTGTGATTATTGATTCACAAATATTTTTCAGCCTAAAAAATTGTGGGGATGTAGCTCAGATAGTAGAGCGCTCGTTTAGCGTGCGAGAGGTAAGGGGATTGATACCCCGCATCTCCATATTTGGTTTTACTATTCTTTTTAAATTTTCACATTCGATTAAGATACTGCCTTTTTAGAATATGACGATAGAAGACGGGTTGAGAGGGAATATCAATCGAACTTGATTTTTTTAAATAATGTTTGTTACTGCGTTTAATATTGGCATATTTTTTAGTGCAAAGTCAAGATGTCGGTAAACATGTTACGACAGAATTGGTGCGGCATATTACTTGTAGAATTAAGCAAGACATCGTAGACTTCATGTTTCATGCACACATGTTGTACGCACGAAGAAGTCAAAGCAAGACAGATTTAGGCAAGGTCCAGCTGGAAAGAAGACACGTCACCAAGACCAAAAAAGTCGGCAACGGCAACCTGCCACTTGCAAAAAACGCAAGGCGGGAAGGGATTTCCTAATCGGAATTGGAATCCGATTAGGCAATAGGGGTTGTTATAAAATCATGTGCTACCCCCTTAGCAACTCAGTCATTTCTCTGTGCTAAATTCTCAGAGCTCTTAACCATGTAACACTAGCGGATTGAGAGGCTGATCTATTTAGAGAGGACGCTGTCGATCACGGACATCCACTCAAGAGGACATGAGTGTTGTGATCTATTGGGTTTTGTTCGTGATTGAAGACCTCACGAAGAAATTGTCGAAAACAACTACGCCGAGCATAGGCTTACTCGAAGGGTGGAATTGAGACGTTCTCAAAGACAGGGGGAGTCCCTAGTCGAGGTCGTTCACTGTGAGATCTCTAGTAGCTTAGGACAATAGCTTGTGTGATAGCTAGTTGATGCTTGAAGTTGTACTATTGACTACCGAATAGTAAAAACATTTCCACTGGCAGAGTGCCCTTAGACGTAGGTGCAGAGTCACCGAACTAGGTAAACATATTGTGTGTCTTCTGTTTACTACTTTAATATTTATTGTCCATAAACTGTGATTAAACAAGTTGTCGAACCAATCTTTACAACATTATGTTCGACATCTTGTTCCTGCTACCTAACAGAATTTCAATTGGTATCAGAGGAGGCACCTTATACTCTTAGGTGATTTTCTACTAAGATTCTGTATAGAAAATATGGACTCAAAGGAAGGAGGGTCGATCAATCGACCACCAGTGCTCGATGGAACCAACCATGGTTATTGGAAAGCACGTATGTGTGCCTTCATGAAATCCCTCGATAGCAAAACCTAAAAAGTTGTTATCAATGGCTAGGAAGAATCTCAGTATGCTGATGCTCAAGAAAATCAAACCGGTCCAAAACCCAAGAATGATTGGAGCAATCAAGAAGATTAAGCAGCCCTAGGTAACGCTAAAGCTCGCAACGCTATATTTAATGGAGTAGACAAGAATGTCTTTAGACTCATCAACACTTGTACAAGTGCCAAAATAGCCTGGGATGCTCTTGCCACTGCTTGTGAGTGAACCTCCAAAGTCCGAGAGCAGAAACTACAATATCTCACCACCAATTTTGAAGCCCTCTCTATGAATGAAGACGAAACCATAGCTGAGTTCAATGTACGGATCAGGGATCTAGCCAACGAGTCATACTCATTGGGAAAACGAATGACTGATGAAGATCTAGTCATAAAGACTCTTAGAGCTCTAAGCTCCAGATTCAAGATTAAGATCACTGACATAGAAGAATGTCATGATCTAAAAATCCTGAAATTTGATGAACTCATGGGATCCCTCATGACCTACGAGATCTTCCTTCCAACTATGGAGAAAAGGCACAAAGGCGTAGCCTTCAAGAGCTCCACTCAAACTCATAACGAGCAAGTACTTTCTGACTCTGACAGCGATGTTGATGACACCATCGCTATGCTCGCCAAAAACTACAATCGAGTCATGAAAAGGTTCAACCAAATGGCTGGTAAGAATATCTCACGAGATGTTAGTGACAAACCTCAACAAAGATTTCAAAAATCTGAGAACAGAGAAGGCAGACGAGGAGAAAGAGCAGAAAAAGAAAAAGGGGTACAATGCTTTGAATGCGAAGGCTATGGACATGTACAGAGGGAATGTCCGAACTTCTTGAAAAAGAAAAAGAAGGGATATACTACATCCTTCTCAGAAAAAAGGAGAAGAAGATAGTGACGCAGACCTAACGAGTAACTATGTAGCATTCACTACCTCTACATCCACGAAACCCGTAAAGGTACTAGCCTCAGATGATAAATTATCAGATGAGACACTCAACAATGCATACAACGAGTTGTATGTTAAGTGGGTTGAAGAAGAACCACCATCCTGGCAGCACAAAGAAAAGAAGGCACAATTGGACATGCCATCACTGTGGACAAAAAGGTCACATCCGACCATTCTGCTATCACCTCTATGGAAAAAGATCCGTCAAACGCAGAACTGTCAAAGCTCAAACTCAACAGATATGGAGGGAGAAAAAGGTGGATCACCAACCTAAAATACATAAAGAATGACGAGTAAGGGAAGTACATTATCAAGCCAATATTTCTTTGATAGCATCGACCAACAACGATTGGTACTTTGATAGCGACTCCTCTCGACATATGACTGGTAATAGTACATTCCTTACTACTCTGACACCATGCTCAAACTGTTTTGTCACCTTCAGAGATGGAGTAAAAGCCAAAGTATTAGGAAAAGGGAAACTCAACCTTCTAGACTTACCCTGCCTCAAGGAAGCCTTACTGGTAGAAGGACTCACTCCAATTTAATTAGCATCAGTCAACTCTGTGATCTAGACATCGAAGTTAAATTTACTCGTAACAAGTGTGCAGTGATGAACACTCAACTAGAGGAACTCATGATTGGACTCAAGTCACAAAGAAATATATTTTTGTATGTGTGGACAACTTCTCAAGGTACACTTGGGTTGAGTTTATTCGTGAAAAGTCTGACACATTCTCTGTCTTCGAATCCCTATGTCAAAGAGTTCAAAGACAAAGGAGAAACCATTGGAAAAATTGTGAGACTCATGAGTGATCATGGACGAGAATTTGAAAAAATAAGTTTTGCAAACTTCTGCGATGCTGAAGGAATTGCTCATGAATTCTATGCTCCCATTACCCCTCAACAGAATGGTATTGTTGAAAGGAAGAACCGAACTCTTCAAGAAATGGCTAGAGTCATGATGTTACCCAAAGACATTCCTACATGCTTTTGGGTAGAGGCACTCAACACGGCTTGCCATATTCACAATTGTGTCACCCTTCGTCCAGGTACCTTGGTAACATTTTATGAAATATGGAGGGAGAGAAAGCCTAATGTCAAGTATTTCCATATCTTTGGGTCAGTATGCTACATTCTAGCTGATAGGAAACCCCGACAAAAGCTTGACCCTAAAAGCGATGTAGGAATATTTCTTGGATACTCTAGAATCAGTTGTGCTTATCAGGTCTACAACAAATGAACCAAGACCATGATGGAGTCTATCAACGTGGTCATTGATGATAGTCTGGAATGAACTAACGATGATGAGGATGAAAATCCAAACACTCCAGATGTCAGACCACATGTCCGTGACGAAACTCATGACCCAAAACCTGAAGATGAAGATAATGGTGTTGAAAAAGAAGATAATTCCACAACAGAACAGAAAATCCCATCCAGAAAAATCTAGAAGAATCACCCAGTTCAGGACATAATTGGCGATGTCAATGAAGGAGTGCGCACTCGACAAAAGGCTCCAGTGAACTACAGGGAGATGATAGGTAATATCTGCTTTCTTTCTAAAATTTAACCTAAGAATGTGCAAGAAGCCATCAACGATGAGTATTGGGTATGTGATATGCAAGAAAAATTGGTTTAGTTCGAAAGAAACGTTGTATGGAAGTTAGTACCCAAGCCAGACAATGTAAACATCATCGGGACAAAGTGGATCTTCAAGAACAAGTCTGATGAACAAGAAAATATCCTCGAAATAAGGCTAGACTTGTAGCACAAGGATACACAGAAGTACAAGGAGTGGATTTCGATGAAGCGTTTGCTCCTGTTGCCAGACTTGAGGCTATCAGACTACTTCTCAGCATTGTCTGTCATCTACAATTCAAACTTTATCAGATGGACGTCAAGAGTGCTTTCCGAAATGGTTATCTAAAAGAAGAAGTGTATGTTGCCCAACCAAAAGGGTTTGAAGATCACAACTCTCCACAGCATGTCTATAAGCTCAAGAAAGCTCTTTAAGGTCTCAAACAAGCACCTCAAAGCCTGGTATGAACGTCTAACTCAGTTTCTAATTCAGAATGGTTATACTCGAGGGGGAGTTGACATGACTCTATTCGTAAAGAAGGAAGGAAGCAACATTATGATTGCTCAAATCTATGTGGACGACATTGTCTTTGGAGTATTGTCAGACAAAATGGTGGAACGTTTTGTCCAACATATGCAGTCTGAATTCGAGATGAGTATGGTCGGTGAGCTAATCTACTTCCTAGGCTTCTAGATCAAACAGATGGACAACGACATTTTTATCTCCCAGAGCAAGTATGCTAAGAATATTATAAAAAAAATTGAATTGGAAAAAGTCTCTCACAAGAGAACACCAATTGCTACCCATGTAAAGCTTACCAAGGATGATCAAGGCGAACATGTAGATCTAAGTCTCTATCGAAGCATCATTGGAAGCCTATTATATCTTACAGCAAGTCGACTTGACATTTCCTTCTCAGTAGAAGTATGTGCTCGGTACCAAGCAAATCCAAAGACTAGTCATCTAGCTCAAGCCAAGAGGATTATCCGATATATAGCATGTACGCTAAACTAGGCCTTTTATACTCATTCGACACATCCTCTAGATTAGTAGGATATTGTGATGTTGATTGGGCTAGAAGCACCCCCGACCTAAAAAGCACCTCTGGTGGTTGCTTCTACCTTGGGAACAATCTTATCTCCTGGTTCAGCAAGAAGCAAAATTGCATAACTCTATCCACGGCTGAATCCGAGTATATTGCTGCTGGAAGTAGTTGCACCCAACTGTTATGGATGAAGCAGATGCTCACAGAGTATGATGTCAAACAAGATGTCATGACATTGTACTGTGATAACATAAGTGTCATCAACATCTCGAAGAACCCTGTGCAACATAGCAAAACTAAGCACATTGACATCAGACACCACTTTATTCAAGAACTTGTGGAAGACAAGAAGATCAAGCTAGAGTATATTCCAACGGAGAAATAGCTTGCAGATTTCTTCATAAAGGCATTGGATACAAGTCGGTTTGAAGGTCTAAGGTTCTCCCTTGGACTTTGCTACCTTGAATAATAAATCTTCAAGGAAAAAGAGAGAGCTTTTGCTGATTTATTTTTTTCTCTCTCTAGAAGGACCAAAAGGGTCCACAAAATCAAATCTGGGCCCAATGCATCAAAAGCACGTTTCAGTTTGTTTCCAAAATAAAATAATAAACAAAAGGAAACAAAAATCTTTTTGTCATCTGGTGACAATACGTACATGTAGGGTTTTGGAGCGTTCTAGATCGTCGAGATAGCGGAAGCATTATAAGAAAATCTACTCCAAACCTTGTCCAAGAACATAAGCCATTAAATCCCAAAGCAAAATCTATTCCACAAGATGTTTACCTTTAAGTCTTGTTGAATCGATAAAAAAGAACTTTCGGATCTTCTTCTCTAAAGCAAGTCCACACCAAGGGGATGATCTTGATGATCCTTCACTTAATTGTCTACTAGAACAATTAAATGAAGAACAAGAGAGCAACTTAGACGAGAGAGAAAAAGGTGGCCGGCCACTAGAGAGAGAAGAGAGAGTCTTGTGAGTTCTTGTGATCTTTTTTTTGTGTAATGAATCAATTAATCATCTTTGAATTCATCACCCAAAAGTATGGGCTTAAAGGTGCTTTAACTCATACCCCTTAAATCACTCACCTCCTAATCCACAATCACCAACTAAGCATGGTGTTGTGTGGCCCCCACACATGGACCCACCATGTGGGCCGGCCAAGAGGGCTTGTTGGGCCCTTGTTTGGGCCGGCCATGAGACCTCATGGGCCGAGCCCAATGGGCTCGCCTGTGTGGTCTCGTGCCGTGTCCAAAAGTCGCCCGACCCTTTTTGTCGTTACTTATCAAACAAAGTCCGACGCGACATCGACGAAAAACTCAGTTTTCTCGATTCGCTAATTATTCTCTCAAACCGAACCCATGGCACAAAACCCCCAGTTCTGTCCATGTATTACTCCTCAAAAAACGTTAAGGTTTCCTTGTCTCAAGTTATCCGTCTTGAATGTGTGTGACCCTCTAGGCTCATGCCACCGTTGGCAGATCGGCGCAAAAGATCGCTCTTGCCCGATCCATCATAAGTGGTCTCTAGTAAGACATTATGATTACCCAAGGTGCATGACGATCGATGATTCGACTTAACCTTGTGCGTACAAGTCAGTATCCTATTATCTCTATATATCCTGATTGATCACAAGGCATAGAGTCGTCACCCTTGTTTAATCAGTCATTGTTACTTGATATGTGAGATGGCTGAGAACTGATAACCCGTATCACCAGCATGGCCATGCTCTTACTCTCAGTCAGTCTCGATCAAGAGGCCTTTTAACGGATATCTTTCCCATACCGTAGTATGAGGGATAAATCCCTTAGCCGTCTTTCGTGTCACTCATGCAACCCGTTCCACCACCTAATCATGCCCGTTATTGCAATCCTGTCACAGAAAGCGTTAGGCGCATGTTAAAGCCGCACGTTCATTGCATAGTGATCACAAAGACTCCTCGGTCTAAGGATATCGTGACAAGCTATCGCATTTGAATATGTTCATGGCTTAATCTATGAAAACACTATTCAAAGCGGGTCGTCCGATATCAATCACCTCATGATATCTATGATATGATTCCGGGATCCCTCATCCCTATGACAAGTAGAACTACGTCATTAAGAACCATCCTCATACTGGTCGCTTCTAAGGAAGCATGTTTTGACCAGGGACTCGTTAAGTGTGATCCGTACAGATTTATGGTTCTACTACTTTAGTGGTCATAAATCAGATCATGCTTAACATATTACTTCAACACATAAGTAATACAAAGCCGTTTTATATATATATTACAAACGATGATAATGCACATAGACGTTTACAGGCTAATAGCAATTGGACTAGGGCACAAATGCTATCAATCTCCCACTTGCCCCTAGTTCCAATCTGAGTCCCAGTCTATACCCATTGCCCTGGGTTCCTTAGCTTGTGCAATAGCCCCGGTGTTGTCACAATATAAGTCTACTGGGTTAGATGGGTTTTTAATTACACCTAACCCAGCCATGAAACTCTTGATCCATATAGCCTATTTTGCCGCTTCAGATGCGGCAATGTACTCAGCTTCGGTCGTAGAGTCGGCAATGGTGTCGTTCTTCTTGCTTTTCCAGCTGAATGCTCCACCGTTCAACGTAAACACATATCCCAACTGACTCTTAAAGTCATTGGGGTCTGCCTGGAAACTAGCGTCGACATATCCTTTGACGACTAGATCATCATTTCTTCCCCCGTATACAAGAAAAGCGTCTTTGGTTTTTCTCAAATATTTGAGAATCGCCTTGACGGCCATCCAGTGTGCCTCACCGGTTTTGGATTGATGTCTACTGGTACAGCTGCTCAGGGCAAACGAGACATCCGGTCTCGTACATATCATGGAATACATTATGGATCCTATAGCCGAAGCATATGGGATCTCATTCATTCTTGCTAGCTCTGCAGGTGTCTCAGCACACTGCTTCTTGCTAAGCTTCACGCCATGACGCATGGGCAGCTATCCTTTCTTTGAATCTTGCATTGAGAATCGTCTCAACACTTTGTCTGTGTAGGTGCTTTGACTTAAGCCCAAAACCCGCTTGGCACGGTCTCTATATATCTTGATCCCCAAGATGTAAGAGGCCTCACCTAAGTCCTTCATTGCGAAACACTCACCTAACCAAGTCTTTGTTAAGAGCAAGGTAGGGATGTCGTTTCCAATGAGTAGTATGTCATCAACATAAAGCACCAAGAAGACTACATTGCTCCCATCTGCCTTTTTATACACGCAAGGTTCATCATCGTTCTTGACGAAGCCAAACTGTTTCACTACTTCATCAAAACGCTGATTCCAACTCCGAGATGGTTGCTTCAAACCATAGATTGATTTGAGCAACTTGCAAATCTTTCCCTTATTCTTTGGATCCTCAAAACCCTCAGGCTGGGACATATAAACGTCCTCAGCTAACCTCCCGTTGAGGAAGGCGGTTTTGACGTCCATTTGCCATATCTCATAGTTATGATACGCTGCTACGGCAAGTAGAATGCGGATAGATTTGACCATAGCTACTGGAGAAAAGGTTTCTTCATAGTCAATCCTATGGATTTGCCTATAACCTTTTGCTACCAGTCTTGCTTTATAGGTCTGAGGTTTGCCATCCATGTCTATCTTTATCTTAAAGATCCATTTACACCTAATGACTTTTACATCAGGGGTATGTTCCACCAAGTCCCACACTTGATTATCTGACATGGATTGCATTTCTTCCCTCATGGCTTCCAGCCATTTCTCAGAGTCGGTTCCGTCCAAGGCCTCTCGAAAGGTAGCTGGATCATTGTCCACTAATACTAAACCATCACCTCCAGTTACTATTAAACCGTATCTGACAGGTGCATGACTTATCCTTTCAGACCACCTCGGACCGTCCTCATTAACTGTAGCTATTGGTTCTTGCTCAACGACTACTTCTGGCTCTACTTCTTCTAGTGGGTCGTCTAGTGGTTCCCGAGTGACCATCTCATCTAGAACTTCATCAAGATGAACAACCCTCCCACTGACTGTCTTGGAAATGAACTCCTTTTCCAAGAATGTCCCACCTCGAGCGACAAAAACTTTATTTTCGCTCGGTTTGTAGAAGTAGTATCCTTTTGTTTCTTTTGGATATCCGACGAAAGTGCATTTATCTGATATCGGTTCGAGCTTGGTTGCAAGCAACCGTGTTACATAAGCCTCGCAACCCCAGATTTTTAGGAAGGACAAAACGGGTTCCTTCCCGTACCATTTCTCGAATGATGTCCCTTCCACTGCTTTCGACGGAGCCCTGTTTATTATGAATGCAGCCGTTTGCAGAGCATAACCCCAGAAGGAGATCGAGAGATCAGTGAGACTTAACATCGATCGAACCATATCCAACAATGTCTGATTCCTCCGCTCGGACACACCATTAAGTTGCGTTGTTCCTGGTGGAGTCCACTGAGATAGTATTCCACCTTCAGTAAGATAACTAAGAAACTCCTCGGATAAGTACTCTCCACCTCGATCAGAACGGAGTGCCTTGATACTCTTTCTAAGTTGGTTTTCTACTTCAGTCCTAAACTCTTTTAATTTATCAAAGGCTTCAGACTTATGTCTCAAGAGATAGACATAACCATATCTACTGAAATCATCAGTAAATGTGATAAAGTAGCCTAAACCACCTCTGACTGGTGTACTCATTGGTCCACATACGTCTGAATGTATTAGACCCAATAGATCACCTGTCCTTTCACCTAAACCAGTGAAGGGCGCTTTAGTCATCTTGCCCATTAAACAAGCTTCGCATCTATCAATCGTTTGGAATTTGAATTGACTTAGAAGTCCGCGCTTATGAAGCGAGATGCGTTTCTCATTTATGTGACCTAGACGACAATGCCAGATAAGAGTTTGGTCTAAATCATTAGCTTTAAACCTCTTAGCATTTATATTATAGAGCATGTTGGATCTCGGGTTTTGCATATTCAATATGTATAAACCTCCAACAGTGTGAGCATTGCCATAAAACATGTTGTTGCGCATAATATTAAAAAACCCGTTCTTAATATTAAAATAATAACCTTCTTTTTCAAGAAGAGAAATTGAAATAATATTCCTGCTGAAAGCAGGTACGCAAAACACATCATTAAGTTCAATTACAAGCCCACTGGGCAAATTAAGGTTAACAGAACCCACGGCAGTTGCGACAACTCTGACGTTGTTCCCAACTCTTAGGTCCACCTCGCTTTCCCCCATATCTCTTCTACTGTGTAACACCTGCATATCCGCACAGACATGAGACTCAGCTCCAGTGTCTGGTACCCAGGTATTTATTGTAGAAAGATATAGCTCTAATGGAATACCTGATGAAGTAGCAGCCCCACCGCCCTTCTTCTGATCCTCCTTCAGCTGCTGACAGTCTTTCTTCCAATGACCAGACTTTTGACAGTAGAAACAGACCGACTCCTTTGCCTTCCCTTTGCCTTGTACGGGCATGGAAGGTCTAGGAACAAATGGTCGTCTGTTCTTTGCTGCCAGGTGCTTTGGGCCTTTACCCTTGCCACCACCAGCTTTGAAGCTAGTTCCCTTCTTGACCATAAAAACATTTTTGGGCGTACTGCCCCTTATGCTCTTCTCGGCAGTCACTAGCATGCTGTGCAACTCCGACGCGATCTTGTCCATATCATGCATGTGATAGTTCATGACGAACCCACCATATGCATGAAGAAGGGATTGCAGAATAAAATCTGCAGCCATTTCCTTTTCCATAGACATACCGATACTAGTCATATGGTCGAAATGTCCCTTCATACGTAGGACGTGTGGACCTACGGAGCTGCCTGCTGACATCTTGCAGGCAATTAGTTCTCGGAGAACAGTGTATTTTTCAATACGTACTTTCTCTTTGAACATATCCTTGATCTGTGCAAACATTGCAAACGGATCATGGGATAGCTCCATAAACTGCTTCTGGAGGTCCGCCTCCATGCAGCCCACCATGACACACACAACGTCGATAGAGTCGCTAAGGTGTTTCTGGTACGCATCCTTAACGACCCTCGTTGCGTTGGCAGCTGGCTCCACCGGGATAGCCTTATCAAGGACGTACTCCCTGCGTTCCAACTTTAACACAAGTCGTAAATTTCTGTCCTAGTCCAGATAATTTGTCCCGTTAAGTTTACACTTTTCGAGTATAGTCCTCAACGGCAAATTAGACGAGTTTGTTGAATTACTAGCCATTTCTACACGAAGAAAGTAAATTTAATCAGAAAAGTTGAATAAATTTACGAAGATCCGAATTAAACACCAACCATCCGATTCTAAGGTTTATAATCTTTGAACCAAGATCCCTTATTCGTCATTTGAAGTACGCTAAGGCGCACCGCTCCAATTGACTTATTTAGGTAGGACGTCCGTCCAATTACAACCCTTGTAACTCTTGGTCAGGGTATGTGCAAAAAACACACGGCTTACCCTTCCGATGCCCCAGCTCGACCTCAGGCCAAGAATTGTGGTCGAGTCAACCAACCTTCACTAACGAGTTAACTTTCTGCAGATGCTCCGCTAAGGCGCACGACATCCCACAAAGTTTACCATTCCCATCTAGAACCCATTCGATCGATGCTCCGCTAAGGCGCACGCCACCGATAAAATGTTTCTTCATGGGTGTGAATTTGGGTGGCATCTCACTTGACTCAAATTATTTTGTAAATTGGTTGTGCTTAATAATTCGAAAGTATTTGGCACAATTACGAACCCGTCATCAACAACCCGTGTTGTGACGTTTCTAATTGTATCACATACTATCTTCATTTGAAACCGTCATTTGCAACCCGTGCAAACACGTTTCAAATTTGAACTCATCCATCACATCCGGTGCGATGATAGTTCACAACGCTTTAAACATGCAAATAATAAAAGTTGATTTTAATCTTTGCATGTGAGGTGATGGCTTATAAACTTATAAGCTAATCATGCAAGCATGTTATTAATTAAATAATTCAAGCAAACAATCATAAAGCGTTAAATATGCATTTTATAGCCCATCCTAATCTCAGGATTCTACGAGTCTTCATATCTTCTCGTCTTTCTCATTCGGGCTCCCACTAGCTCTTAGACTTCCTCCAAGACCGTCATTGTGCTCAATTTTCCATCCTTCTCGTCTTTAAGTAATAATTACAATTAATACTCGGTTCGTAGACCGGATAAAAAATAATTACACTTTATGGGCTCGAATAAAAGAATAATTACACGATAACACTAACGGTATGCAAACCGTGAAAGCGATAAAATCTAATGGGCTACTAATGCATCATACATCTCATCACATCATCCAACATGTTATCACACAAACATGTTATCAAATAATATGCAATAATTCCGGTTTTAATTTTGCCAAGTTGCTTGGTCGGGTTTATCGAAACTAGACCTTTTCGAAAAAACGGTTTATCGAAACCTATTAAATTTTGAAAGTATTCGAAATATTGGATCGCGGGTTCGTAATACGGATCAAACACCACGCACGAACCAAGTCGGGCCAAGCCAATGGGCCGAAAGCCCATTGGGCCGAGTCCAACATAACACGGCTCGGTTTGGGCCTTGGAAGACCCAAACCGGGCTTGCCGTCACTCTCGGCCTCGGCCAAGAGTGTGGACGGCCCCGGTCACCGTCGGCCTCACCGGCCTCCGGTGACCTCCGTCTGGTACCTCCGATCCGGCTCCCCGAGAGTCTCTTCTCGGACCCAACAAATCCAATAATTTCCGAAAAATTCCAAATTCAATATATTTTTCAAAAATAACATATTTCATGCAAATATCCCAAAAAGCATTAAAATCATGTTATCAACAATTTTGGCATGCAAATAATCACAAAACCGAAACAAATTCAACAAGACAAAGATTAAGAGGGTAACCAACGCTCTGATACCACTGTAGGGTTTTGGAGCGTTCTAGATCGTCGAGATAGCGGAAGCATTATAAGAAAATCTACTCCAAACTTTCTCCAGGAACATAAACCATTAAATCCCAAAGCAAAATCTATTCCACAAGATGTTTACCTTTAAGTCTTGTTGAATCGATAAAGAAGAACTTTCGGATCTTCTTCTCTAAAGCAAGTCCACACCAAGGGGATGATCTTGATGATCCTTCACTTAATTGCCTACTAGAACAATTAAATGAAGAACAAGAGAGCAACTTAGAGGAGAGAGAAAGAGGTGGCCGGCCACTGGAGAGAGAAGAGAGAGTCTTGTGAGTTCTTGTGATCTTCTTTTTGTGTAATGAATCAATTATTCATCTTTGAATTCATCACCCAACTCATAAGCATGGGTCATAAAGTGATTGGTATGGTCTTAAAGGTGCTTTAACCCATACCCCTTAAATCACTCACCTCTTAATCCACAATCACCAAATAAGCATGGTGTTGTGTGGCCCCCACACATGGACCCACCATGTGGGCCGGCCAAGAGGGCTTGTTGGGCCCTTAATGGGCCCTTGTTTGGGCCGGCCATGAGACCTCATGGGCCGAGCCCAATGGGCTCGCCTGTGTGGTCTCGTGCCGTGTCCAAAAGTCGCCCGACCCTTTTTGTCGTTACTTATCAAACAAAGTCCGACGCAACATCGACGAAAAACTCAGTTTTCTCGATTCGCTAATTATTCTCTCAAACCGAACCCATGGCACAAAACCCCCAGTTCTGTACATGTATTACTCCTCAAAAAACGTTAAGGTTTCCTTGTCTCAAGTTATCCGTCTTGAATGTGTGTGACCCTCTAGGCTCATGCCACCGTTGGCAGATCGGCGCAAAAGATCGCTCTTGCCCGATCCATCATAAGTGGTCTCTAGTAAGACATTATGATTACCCAAGGTGCATGACGATCGATGATTCGACTTAACCTTGTGCGTACAATTCAGTATCCTATTATCTCTAGATATCCCGATTGATCACAAGGCATAGAGTCGTCACTCTTGTTTAATCAATCATTGTTACTCGATATGTGAGATGGCTGAGAACTGATAACCCGTATCACCGGCATGGCCATGCTCTTACTCTCAGTCAGTCTCGATCAAGAGGCCTTTTAACGGATATCTTTCCCATACCGTAGTATGAGGGATAAATCCCTTAGCCGTCTTTCGTGTCACTCATGCAACCCGTTCCGCCACCCAATCATGCCCGTTATTGCAATCCTGTCACAGAAAGCGTTAGGCGCATGTTAAAGCCGCACGTTCATTGCATAGTGATCACAAAGACTCCTCGGTCTAAGGATGTCGTGACAAGCTATCGCATTTGAATATGTTCATGGCTTAATCTATGAAAACACTATTCAAAGCGGGTCGTCCGATATCAATCACCTCATGATATCTATGATATGATTCCGGGATCCCTCATCCCTATGACAAGTAGAACTACGTCATTAAGAACCATCCTCATACTGGCCGCTTCTAAGGAAGCATGTTTTGACCAGGGACTCGTTAAGTGTGATCCGTACAGATTTATGGTTCTACTACTTTAGTGGTCATAAATCAGATCATGCTTAACATATTACTTCAACACATAGGTAATACAAAGCCGTTTTATATATATATTACAAACGATGATAATGTACATAGACGTTTACAGGCTAATAGCAATTGGACTAGGGCACAAATGCTATCAGTACAACCAATCGTGGCCTGACTCTTTGGCTACATAGCAGGAGACGCTGCCTATCCTCCTTGGTTCTCGGTCTCTCTCTCAACACTCCTCAAAGCGTTTAGGGTTTTGCTGCTCACGATCCATCCATCTCTGCATCAAAAACAAACTACGGATCAAAGCATCTCTCACCCAAAAATTCTCTATCTCTCCTACCAAGAACAAAAATGGTGAGAATAAAGCTTTTGGCTAAGAAGAAGGTCACTCCAAAGGTAAACCAGAACAGATTTGGAGTAAGGATGTAGGGAACAACTTCCTCCGAAGATAAATCTAAACAACCCCGAGGCGAGCCATCCTCTACACCATCTCGTATCTCAGAAGAAGAAAGTGACAAAGAAATCGCACCCCTCAAAGACGATCAGGTAAACCTAAAACCCTTACTTCTTCTATTCCTCAAACTCCCACCTCTGAGGAATCTCTACCAGAGATGGAAAAGGAAGAAAAGAAAACTGAGGAGAAGAATGCTTGATGGCCGGGAAGCGGACGCGAGATTTCGGGCGCACCGCCACTCACTCGTCACTTGCTTCCCTGACTAACGCCCATCAGAGCACGGTCGTCTATCAAGTAAATTTATAAGTGTCCGGCTTTACCGGGTCAAACTCTCGAAAAAGTAACTAACTATACTAAGCACACGACTACAACTACTCTTCAACTAGTGCAAGAAAGTAAATGTGGGGCGGATGGTAGATGGTTGGTCGGAAGTCAAGAATTCGAGAACCTAAGGAACTAAACATGATCAAGGCTACCGAGCAATGAAATGAACCATAAACAATTCATACAATTACAAGAGATCCACTCATCAATTCATAAGCACTCAATTAATCTATCGCATGCAAATCGGACCTATGTCTTAATTACCGAATCCCGCCTCTCGGCAAAGAGCGGCATAACTAGCCCAATTCTCGTGATTCTAGGGATGTTACCACACTCGCTCACTACATTACACTACTCCTACTCGGTGACCAAACTAACACTAAGAGCAAGCATGTCTTTCCCCCGGCATCTCGAGACTCAAACTAATTCACTAAAATCGACAATGATCGAGCCCAAAATGAGGACGCATTACGCCGTCACCTTGGTTCTACCTATTCACGCTCTCGAACCTTTCTTTCGAACCGGTTCAATAACTATGGCAAGAACAATCATGCAAGAAATCACAAGCTCTCACTAATAATCACATGCATTTCATACTTAAGCAAATAAAGCACGGCGACCTCAAGTTCTCACTCAAAATCTACGGTAGAACACAATAAGCATGCAACAAACAATTTATTACTCATAAATATCCGAATTTAAGCTATAATCAAGGTTTAGCTCCCATGACCTAGGATTTTAGCCCCAAATCATGGTGCTCAAGCATTCAACTACAAGATAAACTAGATTCAAGACATGGAAGAAGAATTACAAGCCAAAAACCCAAGGACATGGGTTTTGGGAAGATCAAAATCCTCCAATCTAGCTTCTCCATGTAGCTTCTTGCCTCCTCTTCTTCTTCCCATGGTGGTGGTGGTGGAAACCCTCCTTTGGAGCACCAAAAATGGCCTCCAAGGGAGGGCTTTGGAGCCCTTTCTCTCTAGAAAACTCTAGGTGGCCGAAACCCTCTCAAAATCTGATTGTGTGTAAGTGTTGTCTGCTGAAAATTAGGGTTTCTACTCTTTAAGTAGCAGTTCTGCGACTTTATCACGATCTTGACACCTCTTGTCACGATCGTGACAACCCTTTTTTAATTGCTGTCAGAATGGCGCCTATGTCACGATTGTTACATGTCTTGTCATGATCGTGACACCATTTTCTCTTCGAGTCCCGATCGTCTCGCCACCGTGCCCCGATCGTCTCGCCACCGTGCCACGATCGTGACCGTCTTCTTGTCACGATCGTGACAGCATCGTGGCATTGCCTTTTTTCCGTTGCAACGCCGATTTGCCACGATCGTTGTAGAGATCGTGATAAAGCTCCAGGAGTCGACTTCTTGGTTGTCACGATCGTGACTAATACTATCACGATCGTGACATTCTTCTTTTCTTGATTTCTCCAGTTGCTTGGGCTGCAAGCCATCTCGGCTATCGCTCCGAACTCGCTCCAAATATGCTCCAATTAGGCTCCAATACCTACAAAGGTCAAAATTCCATCGAGGATCAAAAATATCAAAATATTGGCTCTAAAATGCCGAAACGAGGACAATTTGGTGCTTAAATGCGGGACAGAAGTGTAAATGCAATGGCACATCAGGCCCGCATCAATGCTCCGAGATCACCAGTCATACCATATGACACTGTGGAGTTCATTGTTGACGACTCGTCTGAAGAGTCGAAATCACAAAGTGGGGACAATGTTCCTCTTAAGAAGTTGTTGTCCAAGAAGAACGAAGTAAGAATCGAAGAAGAGATGACTCCAGATAGGAAAGGCAAGAGGAAAGCTTCAGAAAAAGATGAAATTTATATTCCAACATCTGGCTGAAACAAGAAGAAGAGAATCACCGTCTCCAAGGATCCAGAAGATGAAAATAACGAAGAAGAAGAGTTGCAAACTCACAACGCCAAGAAAAGGATGAGGCTGCCTAAAGACGTCCCTGATGTGCCTATAGACAATGTCTCTTTCCACTGTGTCGAAGAGGTAGTCAGATGAAAATATGTGTGCAACCGCACTATATACCCAGAAAAGGAGCTGTCTACTGATACAAAGGAAATGAAAGTCATCATGAAATTTCTACAAAGTGCAAAACTCATGAAAACTATCTCAGATATAGGGCCATACTATCCAGCTCTTGTACGAGAATCGTTAATCTCTTCGAGACATACAATGATCCTACCAGTTCCGAATACAGACAAGTCTATGTAAAAGGGAACTGTTTCGACTTCTCCTCCAAACTCATCAACACCTACCTCGACAGAGAAGTGGTCTACAAAGTTCAAAAGAACCCATCCATGGAACGCATTGCACAAGTAGTTACTGGAGGCAGGAAGAAGGCATGGCCAGCAAAAGGGGTTATTGCTTCCTCAAAGCTCATAGCCAAATATTCCATTCTCTATCGAATCGGCATGGCGAACTGGGCACCTTCTTCTCACAGGTTGACCATACGGACAGATCTTGCCAAGCTCATCTACCAAATAGGTTTGGACTCTTCTCTTGACTTCGGGTCTTTTGTTGTAGAACATCTAACTAGACATGCTGGATCCTATGCTATTAAGTTACCCATCGGCTTCCCATCCCTTATCTGTGGAATGATGATCCAACAATGTCCTAATATTGTTCGAGACAATGACTTGTTGGAAAGAAGCCTTTGGAGCTCAACATAAGCCCGAAGCTATTCGAAGGGAAGTATTTCAATGATGTTCCGTGACCTTATGCAAAATCCCATGAAGCCGGAAGCAGCTCAAGTGCTACAGGGTCTATCAGAGACAAAATGGTGCATGAGCTCATGGAAGGAATCACCGATCTAGAAGGCACCATTGCTACCCTGACAAGTAGAAAGGCCACCTTTGAACAACTCCTACATGAGATGCTTGCTACTCCTAAATCAGAAACTCATACTACTGAAAAACTTTTACTTTTGTGAAACATTTTGAATCCCCGGGGACTGTCCGGGTTAATTACATTGAATTTTTTTGCTCCTCGGTGGAGCTGGATTTGTTGCCCTGTGGTTAGGGGCTGGTTTGCTCGTGTTTAGAGCTGTTTCTTTTCATGTTGTGTGTGTTTCAATCCTTCTTGTATGATTCTGGTTGCCCTTTGCCATTTTTGAGGCAATCAGGGGGAGAAATTGGCATATTAGGCAGGTTATCAAAAAATTTGGTGATTTGTTGCACAACATGCTGGAACATATGTTACAGCATGTTATCTGTCTTGCTGTAGAAGACAACGTGAAGATGCTGGAACATGTGTTACAACATGTTACAAGAATAGAAAACGCTGCCAACAACTAAAAAGGGTTGACATAAAAAACGCTGCTAGCCAGAAACGGTGCTCGCCCGAAGGTCGTCATCAAAATGTGCTTGCCTACAAAATTGCCAAAGGAGGAGATTGTTACTACGTTTAGTATTGGCATATTTATTAGTGCAAAGTCAAGATGTCGGTAAACATGTTGCGATAGAATTGGCGCGACATATTACTTGCGGAATTAAGCAAGACATTGAAGACTTCTTGTTTCATTCACAGATGTTGTACGCACGAAGAAGTCAAAGCAAGACAGATTTAGGCAATGTCCAGCTGGAAAGAAGACACGTCAGCAAGAACAAAAAAGGCGGCAACGCCAGCCTGCCACTTGCCAGAAATGCAAGGCAACAAGAGATTTCCTAATCGTAATTGGAACCGATTAGGAAATAGGGGTTGCTATAAAAGCAGGCGCTACCCCCTTAGCAACTCAGTCATTTCTCTGTGCTAAATTCTCAGAGCTCTTAACCGTGTAAGACTAGCAGATTGAGAAGCTGATCTATTTAGAGAGGACGATGTCGATCACAGACATCCACTCAAGAGGACTTGAGTGTTTTTGATATATTGGGTTTTGTTCAAGATTGAAGACCTCACGAAGAAATTGTCGAAAACAACTACGCCGAGCATAGGCTTGCTCGAAGGGTGGAATTGAGACGTCCTCAAAGACAGGGGGAGTCCCTGGTCGAGGTTGTTCACGGTGAGATCTCTAGTAGCTTAGGACAATAGCTTGTGTGATAGCTAGTTGATGCTTGAAGTTGTACTATTAACTACCGAATAGTGAAAACCTTTACACTGGAAGAGTGCCCCCAGACGTAGGTGTGGAGCCATCGAACTGGGTAAACATATTGTGTGTCTTCTGTTTACTACTTTAAAATTTACAGTACATAAATTGTGATTAAACAAGTTGTCGAACCACCCAAAATGTTTAGGGTCTCGAACTTGTGAACTTCACGTTATTAGCACATCGTTCTAACCAACTAAGCTAGTAGGCCAATTGTGCATTTTATTCTCTTTATGTCATCCTTGTCATGCCAAAACTATTATGTTCTAAGATAGATTTTTGCTAATAGAAATGTATTTATAGTTTTTCGTCAGATAAAGTTATCGTTAAAAGGATATTTTATTTGTGGTTGTAGCTTCCAGTACTACAATATACATTATTCATTTTTACGTTAAATTTACTTAGTAAACAGGTTAATTTAAGTGTTTTGTGATTGTTGATTCACAAATATTTTTCAACCTAAGAAATTGTTGGGGTGTACCTCAGATGGTAGAGCGCTTGCTTAAAATGTGAGAGGTACGGGATTGATACCCCGTATCTCCATATGTGATTTTACTATTTTTCTATAATTTTCACACTTGATTAAGATATTTTGTCTTTTTAGAATATGACGATCAAAGACGAGTAGAGAGGGAATTTTTTTGAAAAAAAGTATGTTATCTCAAACATGTGACCTTTGAGTTATTAGCACAACGCAATAACCATCTAAGCTAATAGGCTAGTTGTGCATAATATTCTCTTAATGTCAACCTCGTAATGCCAAAATCAATATGTTCCAAGATAGATTTTAGCTAATAAAATTGTATTTATTGTTTTCCGTCCTATAAATTTATTGTTAAAAATAGAATTTATTCGAGGGTATAGCTTCCAGTACCACAATATACATTATTCAGTTTTACGTTAAATTTACTTAGTAAACAGGTTAATTTAGGTGTTTTGTGATTGTTGATTCACAAATATTTTCAACCTAAAAATTTGTGGGGATGTAGTTCAGATGGTAGAGCTCTTGCTTAGCATGCGAAAGGTATAGGGATTGATACCCCGCTTCTCTATATGTTCTTTTACAATCATTCTTTTTTGTTCACACTCGATTAAGATATTTTGGTTCATTTTAGAATATGACAATAGAAGACGGGTTGAGAGGGAATATCAATCGAATTTGATTTATTTTTCTTTTTTGCAATAATGTTATCGAGCATGATATTTTGCATTTGATTCAAAGTTTAGTAAAATGACGTTGAGTGGGGGAATATTACTAAAATAGTGTCCCAAAATGTTTAGGGTCTTGAACTTGTGAAATTCGTGTTATTAGAACAACGTTCTAACCAGCTAAGCTGATAGGCCAATTGCACATTTTATTCTCTTCATGTCATCCTCGTCATGTCAAAACTAATCTGTTCCAAGATAGAATTTTCCTAATAGAAATGTATTTATAATTTACATCATATAAACTTATCGTTAAAAAGGAGATTTTATTTGAGGCTGTAGCTTCCAGTACCACAATATACAATATTTAGTTTTACGTTAAGTTTACTTAGTAAACGGGTTAATTTAAGTATTTTGTGATTGTTGATTCATAAATACTTTTCAACCAAAGAAATTGTGGGGATGTAGCTCAGATGGTAGAGCGCTTATTTAGCATGGGAGATATTTTGTCTTTTTAGAATCTGACGATAGAAGACGGGTTGAGAGGGAATAAAAATCGAATTTGATTTTCTTTTCTTTTTTTTTTTGCAAAAAAGTATGTTATCTCCAACATGTGACCTTTGCGTTATCACCATGACGCTCTAAACATAAGAGCTAATAGGCTAATTGTGGATTATATTCTCTTAATGCCAACCTCGTAATGCCAAAATCAATCCGTTCCAAGATAGATTTTATGTAATAAAAATGTATTTATAGTTTTCCGTCCGATAAATTTATTGTTAAAAAAGAGATTTTATTCGAGGGTTTAGCTTCCAATACCTCAATATACATTATTCAGTTTTACGTTAAATTTACTTAGTAAACGTGTTAATTTAGGTGTTTTTTGATTGTTGATTCAAAAATATTTTCAACCTAAATATTTGTGGAGATGTAGTTCAGATGGTAGAGCTCTTACTTTGCATGCAAAAGGTACGGGGATTGATACCCCACTTCTCTATATGTTTTCTTACAATCATTCTTTATTGTTCACACTTGATTAAGATATTTTGGTTCTTTTTAGAATATGACAATAGAAGACGGGTTGAGAGGGAATATCAATCGAATTTGATTTATTTTTATTTTTTGCAATAATGTTATCGAGCATGATATTTTGCATTTGATTCAAAGTTTAGTAAAATGATGTTGAGTGGGGGAATATCACTAAAATAGTGTCCAAAAATGTTTAGTGTCTCAAACTTGTGAAATTCGTGTTATTAGCACAACGTTCTAACCAGCTAAGCTAATAGGCCAATTGCACATTTTATTCTCTTCATGTCAAAACTAATCTATTCCAAGATAGAATTTTGCTAATAGAAATGTATTTATAATTTACATCAGATAAACTTATCGTTAAAAAGGAGATTTTATTTGAGGCTGTAGCTTCCAGTACCGCAATATACAATATTTAGTTTTACATTAAGTTTACTTAGTAAACGGGTTAATTTAAGTGTTTTGTGATTGTTGATTCATAAATACTTTTCAACCAAAGAAATTGTGGGGATGTAGCTTAGATGGTAGAGCGCTTATTTAGCATGGGGGAGGTATGGGGATTGATACCTTGCATCTCCATATGTGATTTTACTATTACTCTTTAATTTTAACACTCGATTAAGATATTTTGTCTTTTTAGAATCTGACGATAGAAGACGGGTTGAGAGGGAATAAAAATCGAATTGGATATTTCTTTTCTTTTTTATTTTGCAAAAAAGTATGTTATCTCCAACATGTGACCTTCGCGTTATCAGCACGACGCTCTAAACATAAGAGCTAATAGGCTAACTGTGGATTATATTCTCTTAATGTCAACCTCGAAATGCCAAAATCAATCATTTCCAAGATAGATTTTAGCTAATAAAAATGTATTTATAGTTTTCCGTCCGATAAATTTACTGTTAAAAAAGAGATTTTATTCGAGGGTTTAGGTTCTAGTACCACAATATATATTATTCAGTTTTACGTTAAATTTGCTTAGTAAACGGGTTAATTTTGGTTTTTTGTGATTGTTGATTCACAAATATTTTCAACCTAAATATTTGTGGGAATGTAGTTCAGATGGTAGCGCTCTCGCTTAGGATGCGAAAGCTATGGGGATTGATACCCCGCTTCTCTATATGTTTTTTTACAATTATTTTTTAATGTTCACACTCGATTAAGATATTTTGGTTCTTTTTAGAATATGACAATAGAAGACGGGTTGAGAGGGAATATTAATCGAATTTGATTTATTTTTATTTTTTTCAAAAATGTTATCGCGCATGATATTTTGCATTTGATTCAAAGTTTAGTAAAATGACGCTGAGTAGGGGAATATTACTAAAATAGTGTCCCAAAATGTTTAGGGTCTCCAACATGTGAACTTCGTGTTATTAGCACAACGTTCTAACCAACTAAGCTAATAAGCCAATTATACATTTTATTCTCTTCATGTCATTCTCGTCATGTCAAAACTAATTTGTTCCAAGACAGATTTTAGCTAATAGAAATGTATTTATAGTTTTCCGTCAAAAAACTTATCAACACGATGCTCTAAACACATGAACTAATAAGCTAATTGAGGATTATATTCTCTTAATGTCAACCTCGTAATTCCAAAATCAATACGTTCCAAGATAGATTTTAGCTAATAAAAATGTATTTATCGTTTTCCTTCCGATAAATTTATTGTTAAAAAAGAGATTTTATTCGAGGGTTTAGCTTCTAGTACCACAATATACATTATTCAGTTTTACGATAAATTTATTTAGTAAATAGGTTAATTTAGGTGTTTTTGTGATTGTTGATTCACAAATATTTATGTGGATACTGAGTGGGGGAATATTACTAAAATAGTGTCCGAAAAATGTTTAGGGTCTCGAACTTGTGAACTTCGAGTTATTAGCACAACGTTCTAACCAACTAAGCTAATAAGCCAATTATACATTTTATTCTCTTCATGTCATTCTCCTCATGTCAAAACTAATTTGTTCCAAGATAGATTTTAGCTAATAGAAATGTATTTATAGTTTTCCGTCAAAAAACTTATTGTTCAAGAGGAGATTTTAAATTAGGGTGTAGCTTCCAGTACCCTAATATACAATATTCAGTTTTACGTTAAATTTACTTAGTAAACGGGTTAATTTAAGTGTTTTGTGATTGTTGATTCATAAATACTATTCAACTTAAAAAATTATGGGGATGTAGCTCAAATGGAAAAATGCTCGCTTAGCATGCGAAAGAGGTATGGGGATCGATACCCTGCATCTCCATATGTAATTTTACTATTACTCTATAATTTTAACACTCGATTAAGATATTTTGTCTTTTTAGAATCTGACGATAGAAGATGGGTTGAGAGGGAATAAAAATCGAACTTGATTTTTCTTTTCTTTTTTTTTTTTGCAAAAAAGTATGTTATCTCCAACATGTGACCTTCGCGTTATCAGCACGATGCTCTAAACACATGAGCTAATAAGCTAATTGTGGATTATATTCTCTTAATGTCAACCTCGTAATGCCAAAATCAATCTGTTCCAATATAGAATTTAGCTAATAAAAATGTATTTATAGTTTTCCGTCCTATAAATTTATTGTTAAAAAAGAGATTTTATTCGAGGGTTTAGCTTCCAGTACCACAACATACATTATTATGTTTTACAGTAAATTTACTTAGTAAACAGGTTAATTTAGGTGTTTTGTGATTGTTGATTCACAAATATTTTTAACCTAAATATTTGTGGGGATGTAGTTCACATGGTAGAGCTCTCGCTTAGTATGCGAAAGCTATGTGGATTTATACCCTGCTTCTCTATATGTTTTTTTTTTACAATTATTCTTTAATGTTCACACTCGATTAAGATATTTTTGTTCTTTTTAGAATATGACAATAGAAGACGTGTTGAGAGGGAATATCAATCGAATTTGATTTATTTTTATTTTTTGCAATAATGTTATCGAGCATGATATTTTGCATTTGATTTGAAGTTTAGTAAAATGATACTGAGTGGGGGAATATTACTAAAATAGTGTCTGAAAATGTTTAGGGTCTTGAACTTGTGAACTTCGTGTTATTAGCACAACAATCTGACCAACTAAGCTAATAAGCCAATTATACATTAAATTCTCTTCATGTCATTCTCGTCATGTTAAAACTAATTTGTTCCAAGATAGATTTTAGCTAATAGAAATGTATTTATAGCTTTCCGTCAAATAAACTTATCGTTCAAAAGGAGATTTTATATTAGGGTGTTGCTTCCAGTACCACAATATACAACATTCAGTTTTATGTTAAATTTACTTAGTAAACGGGTTAATTTAAGTGTTTAGTGATTGTTGATTCATATATACTTTTAAACCTAATAAAATGTGGGGATGTAGCTCATATGGTAGAGCGCTTGCTTAGCATGCGAGAGGTATGGAGATCGATACCAAAAAAGTATGTTATCTCCAACTATGGATTATATTTTCTTAATGTCAACCTCGTAATGCCAAAATCAATCCGTTCCAAGATAGATTTTAGCTAATAAAAATGTATTTATAATTTTCCGTCCGATAAATTTATTGTTAAAAAAGATATTTTATTCCAGGGTTTAGCTTCGAATACAACAGTATACATTATTCAATTTTACGTTAAATTTACTTAGTAAACGGGTTAATTTAGGTGTTTTTTGTGATTGTTGATTCACAAATATTTTCAACCTAAATATTTGTGGAGATGTAGTTTAGATGGTAGAGCTCTCACTTAGCATGCAAAAGGTATGGGGATTGATACCTCGCTTCTCTATATGTTTTTTTACAATCATTCTTCATTGTTCACACTCGATTAAGATATTTTTGTTCTTTTTAGAATATGACAATAGAAGACGGGTTGAGAGAGAATATCAATCGAATTTGATTTATTTTTATTTTTTGCAATAATGTTATCCAGCATGATATTTTACATTTGATTCAAAGTTTAGTAAAATGATGTTGAGTGGGGGAATATTACTAAAATAGTGTCCCAAAATGTTTAGGGTCTCGAACTTGTGAACTTCGTGTTATTAGCACAACGTTCTAACCAACAAAACTAATAAGCCAATTATACATTTTATTCTCTTCACGTCATTTTCGTCATGTCAAAACTAATCTGTTCCAAGATAGATTTTTGGTAATAGAAATCTATTTATAGTTTTCTGTCAGATAAACTTATCGTTTAATAGGAGATTTTAAATTAGGGTGTAGCTTCCAGTACCACAATATACAATATTCAGTTTTACGTTAAATTTACTTAAATCTCCATATTTTATTAATATTACTCTTTAATTTTCACACTCGATTAAGATATTTTGTCTTTTTAGAATCTGACGATAGAAGACGAGTTGAGAGGAAATAAAAATCGAATTTGATTTTTCTTTTCTTTTTTTTGCAAAAAAGTATGTTATCTCCAACATGTAACCTTCGCTTTATCAGCACGACGCTCTTAACATATGAGCTAATAGGCTAACTGTGGATTATATTCTGTTAACGTCAACCTCGTAATGCCAAAATCAATTTGTTCCAAGATAGATTTTAGCTAATAAAAATGTATTTATAGTTTTCCGTCCGATAAATTTATTGTTAAAAATGAGATTTTATTCGAGGGTTTAGCTTCCAGTACCACAATATACATTATTCAGTTTTACGTTAAATTTACTTAGTAAGGAGGTTAATTAAAGTGTTTTGTGATTTGTTATTCACAAATATTTTTCAACCTAAAAAAATGTGGGGATGTAGCTCAGATAGTAGAGCGCTTGTTTAGCATGCGAGGGGTATGGGGATTGATACCCTGCATCTCCATATTTGATTTCACTATTCTGTTTTAATTTTCACACTTGATTAAGATAATGTCTTCTTAGAATATGACGATAGAAGACAGGTTGAGAGGGAATATCAATCGAACTTGATATTTTTTTAAAATAATGTTATCGAACATGATATTTCGCATTTGATTCAAAGTTTAGTAAAATGATGTTGAGTGGAAGAATATTACTAAAATAGTGTCCCCAAATGTTTAGGGTCTCAAACTTGTGAACTTCACGTTATTAGCACAGCGTTCTAACCAACTAACTACTAGGCCAATTGTGCATTTTATTCTCTTCATGTCATCCTCGTCATGCCAAAACTTATGTTCCAAGATAGATTTTTGCTAATAGAAATGTATTTATAGTTTTCCTTCAGATAAACTTATCGTTAAAAGGAGATTTTATTTGAGGGTGTAGCGTCCAGTTCCACAATGAACATTATTAACTTTTACGTTAAATTTACTTAGTAAACGGGTTAATTTAAGTGTTTTGTGATTGTTGATTCACAAATACTTTTCAACCAAAGAAATTGTGGGGATGTAGCTCAGATGGTAGAGCGCTCGCTTAGCATGCGAGAGGTAACGTTAAATTTACTTAGTAAACAGGTTAATCTAAGTGTTTTGTGATTGGTTATTCACAAATATTTTTCAAACTAAAAAATTGTGGGGATGTAGCTCAGATATTAGAGCGCTCGTTTAGCATGCGAGGGGTATGGGGATTGATACCCCGCATCTCCATATTTTATTTTACTATTCTTTTTTAATTTTCACACTCGATTAAGATACTGTCTTTTTAGAATATGACGATAGCAGACAGGTTGAGAGGGAATATCAATCGAACTTGATTTTTCTTAAAAAAATAATGTTATCGAGCATGATATTTCGCATGTGATTCAAAGTTTAGAAAAATGATGTTGAGTGGAGGAATATTACTAAAATAGTGTCCCCAAATGTTTAGGGTCTCAAACTTGTGAACTTCGCTTTATTAGCACAACGTTCTAACCAACTAACTACTAGGCCAATTGTGCATTTTATTCTATTCATGTCATCCTCTGTCATGCCAAAACTAATATGTTCCATAATAGATTTTTGCTAATAGATATGTATTTATAGTTTTCCTTCATATAAACTTATTGTTAAAAGGAGATTTTATTTGAGGGTGTAGCTTCCAGTGCCACAATATACATTATTAACTTTTACGTTAAATTTACTTAGTAAACAGGTTAATTTAAGAGTTTTGTGATTGTTGATTCACAAATATTTTTCAACCAAAGAAAATGTTGGGATGTAGCTCAAATGGTAGAGCGCTATCTTAGCATGCGAGAGGTACGGGATTGATACCCCGTATCTCCATAGGCTTATTGTGCATTATATTCTCTTAATGTCAATCTCGTAATGCCATAATCAATATGTTCCAAGATAGATTTTAGCTAATAAAAATGTATATAGTTTTTCGTCCGATAAATTTATTGTTAAAAAAGAGATTTTATTCGAGAGTTTAGCTTCCAGAACCACAATATACATTATTCAGTTTTACGTTAAATTTACTTAGTAAAGAGGTTAATTTAAGTGTTTTGTAATTGTGCATTCACAAATATTTTTCAACCTAAAATGTTGTGGGGATGTAGCTCAGATGGTAGAGCCGTCGCTTAGCATGTGAAAGGTACTATGATTGAGACTTAGCATCTGCATTCGTGATTTTGCTATTCTTTTTTAATTTTCACACTCGATTAACATACTTTCTCTTTTTAGAATTTCACCATAAAAGACGGGTTTAGAGGGAATATCAATCGAAGTTGATTTTTCTTTTTTCTTTGTTAAAAGTATGAACTTGTGAACTTCACGTTATTAGCACAACGATCTAACCAACTAAGCTAATAAGCCAATTGTGCATTATATTCTCTTCATGTCAACCTCGTCATGCCAAAACTAATCTGTTCCTAGATAGATTTTTGCTAATAGAAATTTACTTATAGTTTTCCGTCATATAAACTTATCGTTAAAAAGGAGATTTTTTTAGGTTGTAGCTTCCGGTACCACAATATACGTTATTCAGTTTTACATTAAATTTACTTAGTAAACCGATTAATTTAAGTATTTTGTGATTGTTTATTCACAAATAATTTTGAACCGAAAAACTGTGGGGATGTAGCTTAGGTGGTAGAGCGCTCACTTAGCATGCAAGAGGTACGGGATTGATACCCCGTATCTCCATAGGCTTATTGTGCATTATATTCTCTTAATGTCAATCTCGTAATGCCATAATCAATCCGTTCCAAGATAGATTTTAGCTAATAAAAATGTATGTAGTTTTCCGTCCGATAAATTTATTGTTAAACAAGAGATTTTATTCGAGGGTTTAGTTTCCAGTACCACAATATACATTATTCAATTTTACGTTAAATTTACTTAGTAAACGAGTTAATTTACTTGTTTTGTGATTGTAGATTCACAAATATTTTCAACCTAAATATGTGTGTGGATGTAGGTCAAATGGTAGAGCTCTCGCTTAGCATTCAAGAGGTAACGACACTCTAACCATCTGAGCTAATAGGCTAATTGTGTGTTATATTCTCCTAGTGTTAACCTCGTAATGACAAAATCAATCTGTTCCAAGATAGATTTTGGCTAATAAAAATGTGTTTATAGTTTTCCGTTCAATAGATTTATTGTTAAATATAATATCTTAATCGAGGGTGTAGCTTCCAATACAACAATATACATTATTCAATTTTATGTTAAATTTAATATTAATTGGGTTAGTTTAAGTGTTTTTTCATTGTTGATTTTCGAATATTTTTCCATCCAAAACTTTGTAAGGATGTAGCACATAAGGTAGCGCGCTTGCTTAGCATGTCAAAGAAGGATTATCGATATCCCTGCATCCCCATATGTGATTATTCAGTTTTACTCCCTTAGCGTGCAAGATGTACTTTAGAGAACTACCCATAATAATTTATTGTTGATTCACAAAATATGTTTTTAAATGAAATAATTTCATTTTTTCAAAAAGCGGCCCCGTGCAGGGGCGGCCATTCCAGTGGACATATGTGTTTCTGAGGTTTTCATACTGGAGTGCAGAGCGTGGGATGAAGTGTGGTTGAGGGTGCAGTTTGACAATGACACGGGTAATAGAATATTCTCCATCATCCCTAGTTGGTACGAAACCAGAATCCACTGGTATTGGAATGCGGACAAAACGGGAGAATTATTATTAAAAGTGCCTACCGTGCTCTCTGTCAACTATGAAATATTTAGACACCTTCAGCACAACCAATAGGTTGGAGAGAAGTATGGAAATTGTTAGCTCAACCCAACGTCAAAATGTTTACCTGAAGAGCTATCTCCAACCTTCTCCCGACTAGGACGCGTCTGGCAGAGAATGACCTCCCAATAGTCACACAGTGTCCCCTTTGTGGTCATCCAGGCGAGACAGCTGATCACGTCTTTTTCAAGTGTATAGGAGTGGCCCCTATCTGGGGGCCAACTCTTACAAGGTATCCAAGGAAAATAGGACCAGACCCTACAATGAGCAATTGGTCTTCTTGGGTTGAGTAGGAGGACTAGGCAAGCCTGTGGGCTATCACTCTTTGGGTGATATGGGGTGCGAGGAAAAGAGCTGTTTGGAAATTGAAAGCTTTCCATCCAGCAAGAGTGGCAGCGACGGCTAAAGGGCTCCAAAGAACCTGGGCATCGACAAAACTTTCAAGAGGATCCTCAGGAGCAGATCAACTGGTGGCAGATTCCCTGAAAGTACAGGTTCCTCCGGAACCGCGAAAGCTGAAGATAAATGTTGATGGGAGAATAGATGCATAGAAGAGGTTATGGAGCGTAGGGCTTGTCTGTAGGGACTCTATGGGTCGAATTGTGGGAGCTCTTTCTAGACGATTTTCGGGACATCTCCATTCCAAATAGGTGGAGGCCGTAAGCGTTAAAGAAGCTTTATCATGGGAAAAGGGAAGAATTGGACGGAAGTTCGAATCAGATTGAATTAGGGTTGTGGGTTATGTCCGACATGGGAAACAAACGAGAAATATGTTCAGGGGCATTATCTATGACTGCAGGCGTATCCTTTATATCCCAGTGGTTGTTTTCTCATTAATTTTTGCTCTTCGATCCAGTTGTTAGGATTGTGCCCTAGTCCAATGTAATTCCTTAATCTATATTGTAACGGACATCATTCTTCTACATAATAAAAGGCATAATATTACTAATGTGTTGTAGTAATATATCTAATGTAATTTGATCTATGTCATAATGTGTGTAACCACTTATAGTAGAACTATAGATCAGAAAGAATTGCATTCGATAAAGTCCCTGATCAGCTAAGCTTCTTCTGAAGCGATCAGTATGAGACTAACTCCTTGTGATCATGCTCTACTGATCATGGCAAAGTGCGTACCGCAGTTATATCATAGATACCATCAGGTCGATGATATCAGACAACCCGATTGTGAGTATGCTGCATAGATCCAGTCATGAGATACTCACATATCGTAGCTTGTCATTATATCCTAAGACCAAGGAGTCTTTGTGTACACTATGTAACGAATACCTAAGTTTGACCTAGTCTAACATTATCTGTAAAAGGGTAACTATAACGGCTTCGATTGGCTGGGATATTTATTACATTAGTGAACTCGAAAGGCGTCTGAGGGATTTATCACTCATACTTCAATATGAGAAAGATATCCGTTTAGGCCACTTGATGAGTATGACTGAAGGAATAGCACGGCCGTGCAGGTGCTACCTTAGTATCAGTTTTCAGTCATCTCAGATATCAAGAAACAGTCATTGATAAATTAGGATGACCATTCTATGCATATTGATCAATCTGGATATCGGTTTGATAAAAGGACTTTGACATGTACGATAACAGGTTAAGTCGAATAATCGATAATCACGAACGTTGGGTAATCATAATGTCTTGCTAGAGAACACTTATGATGAAAAGGGTAAAATAGTAGTTTTACCAGTCTGCCAACCGTTCGTGAGCCTAGAGGGTCACACGCATTAAGCACGATACATGACAAATAATTATGGATGAAAATTGAAAACGATTCGGTAGTTTTCTGGCATAAGGTTTTAACCAGACAGTTGAAGAAATCAATTTGAGGAAATTAAACCGTTTTGTCTAAAGCAAAATTAGAACTCAATTTAATGGGTTTAATTTGGGTTTTAGTTAAACGGGCTTAAAGACCATTTAGGGATTTATGTGATGAATGAGGAAAAGTGCAAATAGGAGTTTAAGAGGGTTAGATATGCAATTAATTGATTTGAAATTCAATTTTTTAATTTCAAATTAAAATTGCAAAATATCTTCCTTATTTTTCTCTAACTATTTGGCAACCACTCCCCCTCATCCTCACCCTCACTTGGCCGAACCATTCATCCTCTTCCTCCATCATTTTTTGTCAAAAATTCTCAAAAACATTCATAGCAAAAGTGTGAGAGAAAACCTTTTCGGTTGTTGTGCTTGTGTGTACTTAATAGAGAAACACTACATTGTGTTTTCATCGATTTACAAAGGTAATTTTCAGAATTGAAAAGGTTAAGGACATGCTGAATTTTTCATTAAGATCTTCGTCTTGTTTCGATCACCATGGTTACTTATGTATCCGTTGCATGAAATTTAACGTTTGGAACCCATGGTGATCTCTTTCACCAGTGGCTCACGAATTGGCCAAACATGTTTTAACTAACAGTTGTCGAGATTATGGTGAGGGGTCTGTCCCACCAACTGTAGCTTCAGCTGTCCCGCTTAATACCAAGTTAGTTGCTATTACTTAAATAAAATTCGCTTTTCCTTAAAAAATAAAAAGGCGTCCTATCATAATTTGGTTTGAAATTTAATCGGGGTTTCGTCGAAGATGGATCGCATTAATAAGATGGTACAATGTTTATTTCTAAAAACAAACTCTTATTCAATAAAATTATCGGGTGAAATAACTGAGGAACCAATTGAGTGAGAATACATCTTCGCTCCAGCATAGAATTGTGCATTCTTACAATCATACAATCGTTGGTTACTAAACTAAAATACAACACATTTATTAACAATATTTGAAAAGCTTGCACGTGATCTATATATCCGAACGAACGTTGAATTGAGTAAACCGCAATATTTACGAGCCCTGGAGCTGGAATTGAGTAACAGCTAAGAAGAGTTCTTGGAAACTAACTACTAATCCAAATTATTAAACCTTAAATAGGTAATCTAGAAGGAATTTTCTAGCCAAGCTGATATTCTCAAGCCTCTTGAGCCCGATCAAGGTGGTGAACTTGAGCACCCCGATCCGGACAGTGTCCTATCCGATCGAGGTCAAACGAACCCGAACCCTAAGAAACTTTTATGTCCTCCGAAATCACGTCCTCAAACTCTTGTAAAAGTGGTACAACGCAAGGTGGTAAATCCAATAAAGAGTTCGAAGCCAACAATACCTTCTCCTTTAGGACAATAAGTAACATCGACTGTCCGGATTGATGCGCTCTTATCACCTCAGTTTTTTTGGCAAAGAAGTTTCTTTGTGCTTTCTCTCTTTTTCTCTCTCGTAGTGTACTCTCATTTTTATTTTTCTCTCTTATTTTTTTCTCATGTGTTTGAATCTCATGTGTTTGGCACTCAAGTGTTTGCACTCTCTCTCCCTCACATTTTATTTTTTATTGGTACATTTGTGCTTGATCTTGGAGAACTTGTTTTGGAGATAGCGGTGACAAGGTGATGTCGCGGTGGTTATGGCGAAAAGTGTACTTGTTAGTGAAGCCGTTGTGGGATACCCTTCGGTCGAATTGCCAGGGCCGACCAAGTAGTACATGTCCGGCCTCCATCGGAACTACGTCGTAAAGGACCTCGTCTTCGTACCTCCCAAATTTCAATGGAACGACAACTTGATAAGAGACATTTATACCTCCACTATCGTTGAGCCATTGAAGCTTGTAGGGTCGTGGGTGGTTGATTAATAATAGAGCAAGCTTATCGACCAAGGTAGTACTTGCTACATTAGTACAACTACCACAGTAAATAATTAAACTACAAACCTAATCTTTTATGTAGCACCGTGTTTGGAATATGGTCTCCCATTGAACCTTTTCGTCCTCCGTGGCGAGCACGCGTAAGGATCGCCAAGTAACAAGTGTAAGACCATCAGGAGTGTAATCCGGGTCTTCTTCATCGTCTTCTTCCTCCTCCTCCAATTTTTCGTCGGTGACATAGTCTCCATTTTCTATCAATATCATGGTGCGCTTATTTGGACATTGGCTAGCAATGTGTCCTCGGCCTTGGCACTTGAAGCACCTTACGTCGTTATTTCTTGATGTGCTAGCACCGGTCTTATGCTGAGAAGCACGGGCAATTGGTGTAGTGGTCATTGGTGGAGCCGTTAGTTTGGAGCTTTCCGTCACCTTTTCTTCTCGTCGTGTGTAGGGTGTCTTCCAAGAAGTCTTCTCTTGAGTCTTCCAAGACGTCTTTTCGGCTGTCTTGGACGATCGACTACTTTCTCTTTTTAATTGCTTCTCAATTGTGTTGGCCATATGTACCATCTCTTCAAGCTCTACGTAGTGGTGAAGTTCTACTTCGTTGGCGATGTCAACATTGAGCCCGGCTAGGAATCGAGCCATTGTTTGCTCTCGATCTTCTTCCACGTTGGCACGACTCATTAACATTTCCAACTCTTGGTAGTATTCCTCCACACTTCGATTACCTTGGTTGAGTCGTTGAATTTTGGTATAAATACCTCGATGGTAGTGGTTCGGCACAAACCTTCTTCTCATGATGGACTTCATAAGCTCCCATGTGCCGATGGCGGGTTCGCGATGTTTTCTTCTATTTAAGACCATTTAATCCCACCAAACTAATGCATAATCATAATACTCAAGGGACGCGAGTTTAACTTTGCTTACCTCTGAACAACGTCGACCATCAAAAATCAGATCGACTTTTCGCTCCCAATCGAGGTAGGCTTCAGGATCATTCTTTCCATGAAAGGGAGGAATCTTTACTCGGGCGTGGGATAGTTCTTCTTGGTTTGGGTTCCGATACCGACTGAAGCTACGATCGGACCTTCGATCATCATCGAGCTCATCGTTTCTGTATGGAGATTGCCTACGATGATTCGCTCGACGATGATAGTCATGCTGACGTAGTCGGTATTCGCCTTGATTATCGGTCTCGTACTCTTCGAGATTTTGGCGGCCTCCATTTCGTGGGTGATCTTGCGGTGGTGGAATTTGTTAGGGTACCTGGGGTCGTAAGACGGCTTCCTCAAGGATGGTGAATCTTCTGTTCATATCTAGGATCATGCCTCAGAGCAATTCAAGAGTTCCGAGTTCCTCATTTTTTTCTCCTTGTAGAGACATTTTCTTTCTACAAAAAAAACAATAGTTAGATGTAAAATCCTCACAAGAATATGTCACTCGTGTTTGTCACTCATATTGACTTTTTTTCCCTCGTGTTTTCACTCTTGCCTTTTTTCTCTCATTCTCTTAGTCTTGATATTTCTAGAACTAATGCAAGAAAGTTTGCTTCATAAAAATCTTCCAACGTTCGAGCGAAAGATCAACCTGTAGAGAACAATCAATCCTTCAACAACAACACTTTTTTAAGAGGTAAGGAAAATATATTGAAGACAAGATTTTTAGATGATGAAATTGTGGAAAGTGGGAACACAAAAAATAATAATAATAATAATAATAATAATAATAATAATAATAATAATAAATAGTTCAAGAGATATTTTTTCTTCTTCTTTTTTGAGTCGCAAACTGAGATTACAAATGTAGAATGGAAGAAATGAAGACAAATTGAGAAGTAAAAAGATAGCAATAATTAAATGAACCTCGATAGAGCCAAAGCTCTTATACCAATTTGATATGAACTCGTTGGAGTTCAAAATCTTATGCGGACCGTCTATCGAAAAGGTTAGGATAGATACGAAGTTTTCGTGCTGAAAACCTTCGAGTGTAGGATGGATCAAATGAAGCCACGATGGGTTGCGAAAATCCCGTCGATAATTCGAACGAACGCCACAAGAATTTTGAGCACAAATTCTTGATAAGTTCTAGAGCTAAGAGAGTCCTCCCTAAACACACAATCACACAATGTTTTATATAATTCCAGTCTATCTCAAACTAGAGCTTACACACTTATTTATAGTGAAGGAAAATACTACTCAAATGTCTTCCAATTCAATGGTCATAAAACCAATTGAATGAAAAAGAAAACATAACCCCAAAAACATAAGTAATGGAAAATAAACCCCTCAAGTAAATGAGAACTAATGGTGCATATTTAATTACACCAAAAGAAAAAATAAAAATAAATTTATTTGATTAAAATAAAATACTCTTTGTGGCCGGTTGAACGTCCGGTTCGGTTTCGGCATATATGATGCAAAGTCTTGTGACCGCCATGGAACCGTTGACGTCGTAAATTTTGTGAAGTAATAAGGCCAAATCTTTGACGAAGTATCTCGGAACTATGTCTCTAAGTTGGTACTTGGTTTGTCCACGTGTTGGTAGTCCAATAGAGTTCCGTTCTTGATCTTCTAGTCCTGTCGGTGGTCCAAAGCTAGTGATGTCCTCATCAGAGAAACTAAACCGAGAAAGCGGAGAGAGAAAGAGCTAGGGTTAGTGATAGCATTTTTGTGCCCTAGTCCAATTGCTAGTAGTCTAAAAATGTCTATGTATATTAATCATCGTTTGTAATAAATAAAACGGCTTTGTATTACTTATGTGTTGAAGTAATATGTTGAGCATGATCTGATTTATGACCACTAAAGTAGTAGAACCATAAATCTGTACGGATCACACTTAACAAATCCCTGGTCAATATACGCTTCAATTGAAGCGACCAGTATGAGGATGTATCTAAATGATGTAGTTCTGCTTATCATAGGGATGTGGGATCCCAGAATCATATCATAGATATCATGAGGTGATTGGTATCGGACGACCCGTTTTGAATAGTGTTTCATATCTTAAACCATGAACATATTCAAATGCGATAACTTGTCACAATATCCTTAGACCAAGGAGTCTTTGTGATCGCTATGCGGTCGACGTACGGCTTTGACTTGCGCCTAACGCTTTCCGTAACTGGATTGCAATAACGGGCATGATTGGGTGGCGGAACGGATTGCATGAGTGACACGAAAGACGGTTAAGGGATTCATCCCTCGTACTACGGTATGGGAAAGATATCCATCTAGGCCGCTTGATCGAGAGTGACTGAGAGGAAGTGCATGGCCATGCCAGTGATACGAGTTATCAGTTCTAAGTCGTCTCGCATATCAAATAACGATGATTGATTAAACAAGGATAACGACTCTATGCCTTGTGATCAATCAGGATGTCTAGAGATAATAGAATACTGACTTGTACGCACAAGGTTAAATCGAAGCATCGATCATCATGCACCTTGGGTAATCATAATGTCTTACTAGAGACCACTTATGATGGATCGGGCAAGAGAGATCTCTTACGCCGATCTGCCAACAGTGGCATAAGCCTAGAGGGTCACACACATACAATATGGATAACTTGAGACAAGGAAACATTGGCGTTTCTTAAGGAGCATGACATGGCAAAAAATGAGGGTTTTAGGCCATGAGTTCGGTTTTGTGAGAATGATTAGCGAATCGAGAAAACTGAGTTTGTCGTCGATATCGCGTCGGACTTTGTTTGATAAGTAACGACAAAGGGTCGGATAATTTTAGGACACGGCACGCGACCGCATGGGCGAGCCCATTGGGCTCGACCCATGAGGTCACTAGGCCGACCCGACAATGGCCCAACAAGGCCCAATAAGCACAAGGTGGCCGGCCACTTGGTGGGTCCAAGTGTGGGGGCCACACACCATGCTTAGTTGGTGTTGTTAATTATGATGAAGAGTGATTGGTGGGATTAGGTGATGACTTACCTTTTAACCCATGCCTTCATCATTTGTTACTTTAATCAATCAAACTTTATTAGTTGATGAAGTAGACAAAATATCAAACAATTGAATTTATTCTCTCTCTTTCACAAGCTTGGCCGGCCATTCCCTCTCCCCTCTTCCTTTGCTCTCTTGTTCTTCACACTTTAGTTCTAGTAGGCTAAGTGTGTTGGATCTTAAGGATCATCCTCTTGGTGTGGACTTGCTCTAGAGAAGAAGATCATCTTGTTCTTCTTTCTTGATTCAACAAAACAAAAAGGTAAACTCTTGTGGAATAAGTTTTGCCTTGAGATTTAATGGTTTATGTTCTTGGACAGATTTTGGAGTTTGTATTATTATTGCTTCCGCTATTTTGATCATCCAGAACGCTCCAAAACCCTACAGTGGTATCAGAGGGTGGTTAACTCTCTTAATCTTCGTTTTGTTGAACTTGTTTCGGTTTTATAATGATTTACATGTCATATTTGTTTATAACATGATTTTAATGCTTTTTGGGTTAATTTCATGAAATATGTTAATTTTGAAAAATATATTGAATTTGAAATTTTTTTCGGATTTTTATTGGATTTGTCGGGTCCGAGACGGGACTCTCGGGGAGCCGAATTGGAGATACCAGACAGAGGTCACCGGAGGCCGGGGTTGGCCGGCGGTGACCAAGGCCTTCCCCCCTCTTGGCCGAGGTCGAGAGAGGAGGCAAGCCCGGGTTTGGGCTTTCCAAAGCCCAAACCAGGCCGTGGGCTTGGGCCCGGCATGGTTTGTGCACGGTGATTTTTGATCCGTGGCACGAACCCGCGATCCAATATTTCAAAAACTTTCAAATTTGATCGGTTTCGATAAACTGTTTTTCGAAAAGGTCTAGTTTCGATAAACCCGACCAAGCAACTTGGCAAAATTAAAACCGGAATATTGCATATTATTTGATGACATGTTTGTGTAATAACATGTTGGATGATGCGATGAAATGTATGATGCATTAATAGCCCACAAGAATTTTATAGCTTTCACGGTTTGCACACCGTTAATGTTAGCGTGTAATTATTTTTTCATTCGAGCCCTTAAAGTGTAATTATTTTTTATCCGGTCTACGAACCGAATATTAATTGTAATTTCTACTCAAAGTCGAGAAGGATGGAAAATCGAGAATGATGACGGTCTTGGAGGAAGTCCAAGAGCTAGTGGGAGCCCGAATGGGGAAGACGATAAGATGTTATGTCTCGTAGAATCTTAAGGATAGGATGGGCTATTGATGCATATTTAAACACTTTAAAATGCTTACTTGAATTATTAGATGATAATTATATACTAGCATGCTTAGCCTATGAGATTATAAGCCATCACCTCACATGCAAAGATTAAAAACGATTTTATTTATTTGCATGTTTAAAGCGTTGTGAACCATCGTCGCACGGGTTGTGATGGATAAGTTCAATTTGAAACGTGTTTGCACGGGTTGCAAATGACGGCTTCAAAAGAAGATAGTATGTGATACAATTAGAAACGTCACAGCACGGGTTGTTAATGACGGGTTCGTAATAGTACCAAAATACTTTCGAATTAATAAACACAACCAATCACACCATAATTTGAGTCATGCGAGATGCCACCCAAATTCACACCAATGTAGGAACATTCTCTCGGTGTCGTGCGCCTTAGCGGAGCACCGATAGAATGGGTTCTATATGGAATGGTCAACCTTGTGGGATGTCGTGCGCCTTAGCAGAGCATCTGCACAAAACTGATGCATATGTGAAGGTTGGTTGACTCGACCACGATTCTCGGCCTGAGGTCAAGCTGGGGCATCAGAAGGGTGAACCGTGTGCTTTTGCATATACCCTGACCAAGAATTACACAGGTTGTAATTGGATGAATGTCCTACCCAAATGGGTCAATTGGAGCGGTGCGCCTTAGCGTACTTCCATTGAAAAATCAGGGATCTTGGTTTAAAGATTCTAAATCCTTAGAATCAAATTGTTGGTGTTTAATTCGGATCTTCGTAAATTTATTCAACTTTTCTAATTAAATTTACTTTCTTCGTGTAGAAAATGGCTAGTAATTCAACAAACTCGTCTAATTTGTCATTGAGGGCTATACTTGATAAGTGTAAGCTCAATGGAACAAATTATCTAGACTGTGACAGAAATTTGCGACTTGTGTTAAAGTTGGAACGCAGGGAGTACAGCCTAGACAAGGCTATTCCGGTGGAGCCAGCTGCCAACGCAACGAGGGTCGTTAAGGATGCGTACCAGAAACACCTTAGCGACTCTATCGACGTTGCGTGTGTCATGCTGGGCTTTATGGAGGCGGACCTCCAGAAACAGGTTATGGAGCTATCCCATTATCCTTTTGCTATGTTTGCACAGATCAAGGATATGTTCAAGGAGAAAGTACGTATTGAAAAATACACTGTTCTCCGAGAACTCATTGCCTGCAAAATGTCAGCAGGCAGCTCCGTAGGTCCACACGTCCTACGAATGAAGGGACATCTCGATCATCTAACTAGTCTCGGAATGACTATGGAAAAGCCGATGGCTGCAGATTTCATTCTGCAATCCCTTCCTCATGCATATGGTGGATTCGTCATGAACTATCACATGCATGACATGGACAAGACCGCATCGGAGTTGCACATCATGCTAGTGACTGCCGAGAAGAGCATAAGGGCCAATGCGCCCAAAGGGAAAGAGATCATCACGGGTTACATTCGATAAATATCATGCAGCGGACATTATGTAACCATGGTGATCGATGTAAGCTTTGATCTTAATGTAAATTCAACATGCTATATATACCTTTTGAATCTGAAAATTACCTCTTCTAATCGATGAAAACACAAGCTTAGTGTTTCTCTATTAGGTCTACACAAGCACCACAACCGAAGAAGGTTTTCTCTCAAAGTTTTTGTTATGAATTTTTGAGAGAAGCTTGACAAAAATGGAGGATGAGAGGGCGAGAGGATTCGGCAATTAGGGGGAGAAGAAGAAGGGAGTGGTTGCTGAAAATTAGAGAAAATAATGGAAGACATATTGAAATTTTAATTTGAAAAATAAAATTGAATTTCAAATTAAAATTGCATATCCATCCTTCATAAACTCTTATTTGCATTTGTTCCCATTCATCACTTAAATCCCTAAATGGGCTTTAAGCCCGTTTAATCAAAACCCAAATCAAACCCATTAACTTGAGTTCTAATTTCGGTTTAGACAAAACGGTTCAATTTCCTCGAATTGATTTCTTCAACCGTCTGGTTAAAACCTTAGGCCAGAAAACTACTGAATCGTTCTCAATTTTCATCCATAATTATTGTCATGTATCGTGCTTAATGTGTGTGACCCTCTAGGGTCACGAACAATTGGCAGACTGGTAAAATTACTATTTTACCCTTTCCATCATAAGTGGTCTCTAGCCAGACATTATGATTATACAATGTTCGTGATTATCGATTATTCGACTTAATTTGTTATCGTACATGTCACTATCCTTTTATCAAACCGATATCCAGATTGATCAATAGGCATAGAATGGTCATCCTAATTTATCAATCACTGTTTCTTAATATCTGAGATGACTGAAAATTGATACTAAGGTATCACCTGCACGGCCGTGCTATTCCTTCAGCCTTACTCATCAAGTGGCCTAAACGGATATCTTTCTCATACCAAAGTATGAGTGATATATCCCTCAGACGCCTTTCGAGTTCACTAGTGCAATCAATATCAAAGCCAATCGAAGCCGTTATAGTTACCCTTTTATAGATAACGTTAGACTAGGTCAAACTTAGGTATTCGTTACATAGTGTACACAAAGACTCCTTGGTCTTAGGATATAATGACAAGCTACGATATGTGAGTATCTCATGACTGGATCTATGTAGCATACTCACAATCGGGTTGTCCGATATCATCGACCTGATGGTATCTATGATATAACTCCGGCACGCACTTTGCCATGATCAGTAGAGCATGATCACAATGAGTTAGTCTCATACTGATCGCTTCAGAAGAAGCTTAGCTGATCAGGGACTTTATCGAATGCAATTCTTTCTGATCTATAGTTCTACTATAAGTGGTTACACGCATTATGACATAGATCAAATCACATTAGATATATTACTACAACACATTAGTAATATAATGCCTTTTATAATGTAGAATAATGATGTCCGTTACAATATAGATTGAGGAATTATATTGGACTAGGGCACAAACCTAACAATCTCCCACTTGCCCCTAGTTCCAACCTAAGTTCCAATCTACCCCCATAGACTTCACGTGCGCCTCATGCTTAGGCTGCGGTAAAGCCTTTGTCAAGGGATCAGCAACATTGTCATCAGTCGGTACATAAGTAATCTCCACATCACCTTTATCAATATATTCTCTGATAATGTGATACTTCCTTTGTATGTGTTTAGTTCTGTTGTGGAATCTGGGCTCTTGAGCTAATGTTATGGCCCAGTGTTGTCACACAACAAGCTTACCGGATCAGACACTCGCGGCATTACATCTAATCAGGTTAGAAAGCTTCTAACCCGTACGGCTTCCTTAGCTGCTTCTGCTGCAGCTATGTATTCAGCCTCTGTTGTAGAATCGGCAGTTGTGGCTTCCTTGAAGCTCTTCCAACTGAATACTCCGCCATTTAACACGAATACAAATCTTGCCTGTGATTTGAAATCATCAGGATCTGTCCTAAAACTAGCATCAACATATCCTTTGACTGCTAGTTCTCCATCCTTTCCACCATACACTAGGAATGCGTCCTTAGTTCTCCTTAGATATTTAAGGATACTCTTGACAGCAATCCAGTGCTCCTAGCCTGGGTTAGATTGATATCTGCTGGTACAGCTTAGTGCGAACGAGACGTCCGGTCTCGTGCAAATCATAGCATACATGATGGATCCCACAGCCGAAGCATATGGGATCTTACTCATTTTGCTTAGCTCATCAGGAGTCTTAGGACTCTGTTGTTTGCTGAGCTTAATGTCATGCCCCATGGGTAAGTATCCCTTCTTAGAATTAAGCATTGAGAATCTTCTCAACACTTTATCTATGTAAGTGCTCTGACTTAGGCCCAATATTCTTTTGGGTCGATCTCTGTTGATCTTGATGCTCATAATGAAAGCAGCATCACCTAAGTCTTTCATCGAGAAGCATTTCCCTAACCAAGCTTTAACCTCAAGCAAGGTTGGGATGTCATTCCCGATGATCAGTATGTCATCGACATACAGCACTAGGAATACTATTTTACTCCCACTCGCTTTCTTATATACGCAAGGTTCACTCTCGTTTTTGATAAAACCGAATTTCCTTACGGCTTCATCAAAACGAATGTTCCAACTCCGTGAAGCTTGCTTTAATCCATAAATGGATCTAAGCAGCTTACAAATCTTTCTGGGATTCTCTGGATCAACAAAACCCTCGGGTTGTGTCATATACACATCCTCTTTTAAGTTCCCATTAAGGAAGGCGGTTTTGACATCCATCTGCCATATCTCATAGTCGTAGTATGCTGCTATGGCTAGAATGATCCGGATAGATTTGACCATAGCCACGGGTGAAAAGGTCTCGTCATAATCGATACCTTCGATCTGGCGATAACCTTTCGCAACCAGTCTAGCTTTATAGGTCTGAGGTTTTCCATCCATGTCGGTCTTAATTTTATAGACCCATTTGCAACCGATGGGTTTTATCCCAGGGGTTAGATCCACCAAGCACCAGACTTGGTTGTCGGACATTAATTTCATTTCCTCATTCATGGCGTTCTTCCATTTTTCGGAGCTGGACTGGCCAAAGCTTGTCTGTAGGTTTCTGGATCATCCTGATCCACCAACATCAAGTCATTTCCTTCAGTGGCTAGAAAGCCATATCTGATAGGAGCTTGACGAGATCTCTCAGACCTTCTTGGACCATCTGGAATAGGTGTAGGGATTGGTTCTTGATCAATGACCTCTTCTGGCTTCTGTATTTCTACATTCGGCATAGTAGGTTGTTCCGTATCTTCTTGAATTTCTTCAAGATGCACGGCACTCCCACTAGCTCTTTTGGAAATAAATTCCTTTTCCAAAAATACCCCTCCTCGAGCAACAAAAACTTTGTTCTCATTGGGTTTGTAGAAATAGTACCCCTTTGTTTCTTTGGGGTACCCCACAAAAACACATTTATCTTATTTGGGTTCGAGCTTATCGCCTAGCAGACGCTTAACGTAAGCTTCACATCCCCAAATCTTAAGGAAAGCAAATAAGGGTTTCTTCCCGTTCCATACTTCGTATGGAGTGCTTTCCACTGCCTTTGTAGGAGCCCGATTCAATATGAATGCGGCCGTTTCTAGGACATAGCCCCAGAAGGAGATAGGGACGTCAGCTTGACTCATCATTGATCGAACCATGTCAAGCAGGGTCCGATTTCTCCGTTCGGATACACCATTCATTTGAGGTGTTCCAGGCGGATTCAACTCAGAGAGGATCCCACACTCCTTTAAATGACTGTGAAATTTTTGGTCCAAGTACTCACCGCCTCGGTCAGATCGAAGCGCCATTATACTTTTACCAAGCTGGTTCTGTACTTCGTTCTGGAACTCTTTGAACTTGTCAAAGGTTTCCGATTTATGTCTCATAAGATAAACATACCCATATCTACTGAAGTCATCAGTAAATGTAACGAAGTAGTGAAAAACTCTTCTGGCCTGAGTGCTCATAGGCCCACATACATCAGAATGTATGAGACCCAATAAGTCACTCGCTCTTTCACCTAAACCGGCAAAAGGTGCTTTTTTCATTTTGCCCATAAGGCATGACTCGCATCTCTCAATTGAAGTGAATTCAAACGGACTTAGAAGTCCACACTTGTGAAGTGTTGAGATGCGTTTCTGGCCTATATGGCCTAAGCGGCAGCGCCATATCACAGTCTGGTTTAAATCATCTGATTTAACCCTTTTGTTACTGATATTAAAAATCGAGCTAGTGTCAGTGTTTTGAATATTAGGAATATATAAACCACCAACCAATGAAGCATTGCAATAAAACATATTATTCTTGAAAATATTGAAAATTCCATTATCTAGCAAGGATATAGAAATAATATTCCTGCGAAACGCAGGTACACAATGAACATTGCTTAATAACAAAACTAGCCCACTGGGCAAACTGAGACTAATATCTCCTACTGTAGTTGTCAAGACTTGATTGCCATCACCAACTCGTAGGTCCGCCTCGCCCTTGCCCACTTCTCTTCTACTTCTCAGAGCCTGCACATTAAAAAAAATGTGAGATTCTGCACCGGTATCAAGTACCCAAGAATCTGAAGTAGATAAACTGAGATTGAGGTCAATAACAAAAATACATGATCCTGAGGATGTGGAAGCTCCACTCTTCCTAAGAAACAGCTTGTGTTTCTTACAATCCTTTTTCCAGTGCCCCAGTCCTTGGCAATAGAAGCAGATGACATCCTTCTTAGGATTCTCAACAGCCTTTGGAGCTGCTGGACCTTTAGGTTGTCGAATCTTCCCTGCTAGGTGCATAGGAGTCTTACCCTTGCCCAGGCTGGCTTTCTTGAAGCTCACTTGCTTGTTGACCATAAGAACCTCCTTGGACTTGCCCTTGAGATTCTTTTCAGCAGTCACGAGCATACCATGAAGCTCTGTCACGGTCTTATCCATGTCATGCATATTGTAATTTCCAACGAAATCACGATATGTCTCTAGAAGTGAATGCAGCACAAAGTCTGCAGACATTTCCTTGTCCACAGGATGACCGAGTATGGTCAAGTGTTCCAAAAGATGTTTCATCTTAAGGACATGTGGACTGATAGGAGCTCCAGCCTTCAGCTTGCAAGACATCAGTTCACTGAAAGTGTCGTATCTTTCAACACGCGCTTTCTCTTTGAACATTTTCTCAATCTCAGCCATACAGGCTTTGGGATCATCGGAAATGCCCAAGAACTGTTTCTGTAAGTCAGGCACCATACTGCCCATCATGATGCACTGCACGTCGATCCGGTCGCTAAGGAATTTCTGGTAGGTATCCCTCAGTGCTCTTGAGGCGTTCAGTGCTGGTTCATTAGGTGCTTGTTCCTGGGTAAGGATGTAATCCTTAGGTTCATGCTTGAGAACGAGTCTCCAGTTCCGGTCCCAATCGAGAAAGTTTACGCCGTTAAGCTTATCATGCTCGATTAATGACCTAAGCGCGTTGTTACCAGAATGATTCGTGTTTGCCATTTTATATCTACACAGTAAACAAATTTTAATCAGTATTAATTAAAATTGAAGTTGGAGATTAAGTTATAAAACACTTTCTGATTCTAACTTTAGAATCTGAACCAGGATCCCATCATACTATCAATTGAAGTGAACAGAGGCTCACTGCTCCAATTGAGTGCATCAGGGTAGGAATACATCCATCTACAAGACCATGTAGTTCCTGGCTAGGGTATGTACTCGTAAGTACGTGGCATACCCTATACTGATACCCTAGGTCAGCCCTAGCTGACAATCGTAGACAAGTCTACCAAGCTTGAACTATGGATAGAACTAATGTGGCTACTACACGGAGGCGCACGCACCCACACAGAACTAACTACCCATCTCATCCATACCTCTTCTCTATGAATGTTACGCGGAGGCGTACTGACATCCATAGGATCAAAGCCCTTTTGAGTGCCCAAACTTGGATGGTATCACGCTTGACTTGTAATTATTTGCGTTTAAGTGAATTATAAAAGTTTGATTGTATATCGATTCAATCTTAATCTGGAATCATCAATTGCAAATTCATGCAAAGATGATCCCATAGCAGGTTACATGCGAGTCTGATTAAATTCCGATTTTAATCTTTGCATGTGGGTGATAGCAAATCATACATAAACTTGTATATTTAAACTATCATACATTCATACATTCAAACATATAAATGTAACGATAAAATATGCATAGCTAAGCCCATCTTAAGTTCCTAAGAATCTAGCAATACTGATCTTAAAGACATGGTCTTCAAGATCCAAACTTGCTCCATTCTTGTGAACTCCCACTGGTTTCGAGCCTCCTCCAATCCGAGTCTTCCTCTTGACTTGATTCTTGTGTCGGTCTTCGTGATTACAAAATAAAATAAATAAAATGAAATACAAATCACGACACGCAAGCCGTATTTACTACAACCCAAAATTAAGCAACACGCGGGTTGCAAAACCGAAATTAAAATGCAAATCTAAAGGGCTTAGCTAGCATCATGTGGAAAACATCATGTTATCAAAGATCATGTATACAATCAACATGCTTATCAAACAAATAAATTTTCCAAATTTTATCTTTCTTAAGTGTGGAAAATTCCGGTTTATCGAAACCGGACGGTTTAATTGATTAATTGAATTTTAAACCGGTTCTCGCTGGTTTATCGAAACCGAACCAAATCTGAAAATTAAATTTTTAGGGTTTCAAAATATTCTCGCGAACCAACCGGTTCAGCTCGAATCTGTTCGAGCCAAACCGGCTCAACCGAGGTCGCCCGCGGAGGCAACCACGGTGGCCCGTGAGGGCTGCCGAGGTCGCCCACGGGGCTGACCGTGGTCAACCACGGTGGCCCGTGAGGGCTGCCGAGGTCGCCGGTGGGGCTGACCGTTGTCAACCACGGGAACGACCATGGTAGCCTGCGAGGCCAGCCATGGTCGCCCCTAGGGCAGACCCTGGTCGCCCGCGAGGCAACCATGGTGGCCCGCGAGGGCTGCCATGGTCGTCCCTAGGGCAGACCCTGGTCGCCCGCGAGGGCTGGCATGGTCGTCCGTAGGCGACCCTCGTCGGCCCTTGGTGCTGACCATGGTCTGCCCTAGGGCATTCCATGGTCCACCAAGGGTCTAGACCTGGTCGGCCATGGCTAACCCGAAACGCCAAAAAATAATTTCAATTTAACAAAATCAATCAAATCTGAAAAAAAATTCAATTCACATGCATGCTAAGGTGATGAACATATAAACTAAAAAATCAGAATTAAACATGCTGAAAAATACATAACAACCATGGCTCTGATACCACTGAAAGAGATCACCACTGGTTCCATTCGATAAATATCATGCAGCGGACGTTATGTAACCATGGTGATTGATGTAAGCTTTGATCTTAATGTAAATTCAACATGCTATATGTACCTTTTGAATCTGAAAATTACCTCTTCTAATCGATGAAAACACAAGTTTAGTGTTTCTCTATTAGGTCCACACAAGCACCACAACCGAAGAAGGTTTTCTCTCAAAGTTTTTGTTATGAATTGTTTAGAGAAGCTTGACAAAAATGGAGGATGAGAGGATTCGGAAATGAGGGGGAGAAGAAGAAAGGAGTGGTTGCTGAAAATTAGAGAAAATAATGGAAGATATAATGAAATTTTAATTTGAAAAATAAAATTGAATTTCAAATTAAAATTGCATATCCATCCTTCATAAACTCTTATTTGCATTTGTTCCCATTCATCACTTAAATCCCTAAATGGGCTTTAAGCCCGTTTAATCAAAACCCAAATCAAACCCATTAACTTGAGTTCTAATTTCGGTTTAGACAAAACGGTTCAATTTCCTCAAATTGATTTCTTCAACCATCTGGTTAAAACCTTAGGCCAGAAAACTACTGAATCGTTCTCAATTTTCATCCATAGTTATTGTCATGTATCGTGCTTAATGCGTGTGACCCTCTAGGCTCACGAGCAATTGGCAGACTGGTAAAATTACTATTTTACCCTTTCCATCATAAGTGGTCTCTAGCAAGACATTATGATTATACAATGTTCGTGATTATCGATTATTCGACTTAACCTGTTATCGTACATGTCACTGTTCTTTTATCAAACCGATATCCAGATTGATCAATAGGCATAGAATGGTCATCCTAATTTATCAATCACTGTTTCTTACTAAGGTATCACCTGCACGGTCGTGCTATTCCTTCAGCCATACTCATCAAGTGGCCTAAACGTATATCTTTCTCATACCAAAGTATGAGTGATATATCCCTCAGACGCCTTTCGAGTTCACTAGTGCAATCAATATCAAAGCCAATCGAAGCCGTTATAGTTACCCTTTTACAGATAACGTTAGACTAGGTCAAACTTAGGTATTCGTTACATAGTGTACACAAAGACTCCTTGGTCTTAGGATATAATGACAAGCTACGATATGTGAGTATCTCATGACTGGATCTATGTAGCATACTCACAATCGGGTTGTCCGATATCATCGACCTGATGGTATCTATGATATAACTCCGGCACACACTTTGCCATGATCAGTAGAGCATGATCACAATGAGTTAGTCTCATATTGATCGCTTCAGAAGAAGCTTAGCTGATCAGGGACTTTATCGAATGCAATTCTTTCTGATCTATAGTTCTACTATAAGTGGTTACACACATTATGACATAGATCAAATCACATTAGATATATTAATACAACACATTAGTAATATTATGCCTTTTATTATGTAGAATAATGATGTCTGTTACAATATAGATTGAGGAATTATATTGGACTAGGGCACAAACCTAACACAAAGGTATTCTTATGGTGAAGAAGGGATCCGACTTAAAAGCTGGTGGTGATAAGGGTAAAGGCCCAATGCACCTGGCAGGGAAGAACAGACGACCTTTTGTTCCTAAACCTTCCAAGCCATGAAGGGCAAGGGGAAGGTAAAGGAGTCGGTCTGCTTCTACTGCCAAAAGCGTGGTCATTGGAAAAAGGACTGTCAGCAGCTGAAGGAAGATTAGAAGAAGGGCGGTGGGGCCGCTACTTCGTCAGGTATTCCATTAGAGCTAAATCTTTCTACTAAAAGTACTTGGGTACTAGACACTGGAGCTGAGTCTCATGTCTGTGCGGATGTGCAGGTACTGCGTAGTAGAAGAGATGTTGGCGAAAACAAGGTGGACCTAAGAGGTAAAAACAACGTGCGTGTTGCCGCAACTGCTGTGGGTTCGGTTGATCTTGTTTTGCCCAGTGGGCTTGTAATAGAACTCCTAGATGTGTTTTGCGTACCTGCTTTCAGCAGGAATATTGTATCTATATCTCTTCTTGAAAAAGAAGGTTATTATTTGATATTAAGAATGGGTTTTTTAATATTATGCGCAATAACATATATTATGGAAATGCTCACACAGTTGGAGGTTTATACATATTGAATATGCAAAACTCGAAATCCAACATGCTCTATAATGTTAATACTTTAAAACTGATGATTTAGACCAAACTCTAATATGGCATTGTCGTCTAGGTCACATAAATGAGAAACGCATCTCAGCGCTTCATAAGCGCGGACTTTTAAGTCAATTCGAATTCCAAACGATTGAAAGGTGCAATGCTTGTTTAATGGGCAAGATGACTAAAGCACCCTTCACCGGTACAAATGAAAGGGCAGGTGATCTATTGGGTCTAATACATTCAGACGTATGTGGACCAATGAGTACACCAGCCAGAGGTGGTTTAGGCTACTTTATCACATTTACTGATGATTTCAGTAGATATGGTTATGTCTATCTCATGAGACATAAGTTCGAAGCTTTTGATAAATTCAAAGAGTTTAGGACTGAAGTAGAAAACCAACTCGGAAAAAGTATTAAGGCACTCCGTTCTAATCGGGGTGGAGAATACTTATCCGAAGAGTTTCTTAGTCATCTTACAGAATGTGAAATACTATCTCAGTGGACTCCGCCAGGAACACCACAACTTAATGGTGTGTCCGAGCGAAGGAATCGAACATTGTTGGATATGGTTCGATCAATGATAAGTCAGACTGATAAACCGATCTCCTTCTGGGGTTACGCTCTACAAACGGCCGCGTTCATAATAAATAGGGCTCCGTCAAAAGCAGTGGAAGGGACATCATTCGAGAAATGGTAACCGTTTTGTCTTTCCTAAAAATCTGGGGTTGCGAGGCTTTTGTAAAACGGTTGCTAGCAACCAAGCTCGAACCAAGGTCAGATAAGTGTACTTTCGTCGGATATCCCAAAGAAACAAAAGGATACTACTTCTATAAACCGAGCGAAAACAAAGTATTCGTCGCCCGAGGTGGGATATTCTTGGAAAAGGAATTTATTTCCAAGACAGTCAGTGGGAGGACTATTCATCTTGATGAAATTCTAGATGAGATAGTCACTCAGGAACCGCTGGACGACCCCTTAGAAGAAGTAGAGCAAGAAGTGGTCGTTGAGCAAGAACCAATAGATGCAGTTATTGAGGACGGTCCAAGGTGGTCTGAAAGGACCAATCATGCACCTATCATATACGGTTTTCTTGTAACTGGAGGTGATGAATTGGTGTTAGTGGATAATGATCCAGCTACCTTTCGAGAAGCCATGGACGGAACCGACTCTGAGAAATGGCTGGAAGCCATGAGGGAAGAAATGAAATCCATGTCAGATAATCAAGTGTGGGACTTGGTAGATCAAACCTCTGGCGTAAAAGTCATTGGGTGTAAATGGATCTTTAAAATAAAGATAGACATGGATGGTAAACCTCATACCTATAAAGCACGACTGGTAGCAAAAGGTTATAGACAAGTCCACGGAATTGACTATGAGGAAACCATTTCTCCAGTAGCTATGGTCAAATCTATTCGCATTCTACTTGCCATAGCAGCTTATCATAATTATGAAATATGGAAAATGGATGTCAAAACCGTTTTCCTTAATGGGAGGTTAGCTGAGGACGTTTATATGTCCCAGCCTGAGGGTTTTGAGGATCCAAAGAATAAGGGAAAGATTTGTAAGTTGCTCAAATCAATTTATGGTTTGAAGCAAGCATCTCGGAGTTGGAACCAACGTTTTGATGAAGCTGTGAAACAGTTTGGCTTCATCAAGAACAGTGATGAACCTTGCGTATATAAAAAGGCAGATGGGAGTAAGGTAGTCTTTTTGGTGCTCTATGTCGATGACATACTACTCATTGGAAACGACGTCCCTACCTTGCTTTTGACAAAGGCTTAGTTAGGTGAGTGTTTCGCAATGAAGGACTTAGGCGAGGCTTCTTATATCTTGGGGATCAAGATATATAGAGATCGTGCCAAGCGGGTCTTGGGCTTAAGTCAGAGCACCTATATAGACAAAGTGTTGAGAAGATTCCCAATGCAAAATTCCAAGAAGGGACTGCTGGCCATGCGTCATGGCATAAAGCTTAGTAAGAGTCAGTGTGTTGAGACACCTGAAGAGCTAAAAAGAATGAATGAGATCTCATATACTTCGGCAATATGGTCCATAATGTATGCCATGATATGTACGAGACCGGATGTCTCGTTCGCCCTAAGTTGTACCATTAGACATCAATCCAAACCCGGTGAGGAACACTGGATTGCAGTCAAGGCAATTCTCAAATATTTGAGAAAAACCAAGAACGCTTTTCTTGTATACGGGGGAAGGAGTGATGATGATCTAGTCGTCAAAGGATATGTTGATGCTAGTTTCCAGACAGACCCTGATGACTTTAAGAGTCAGTTAGGATATGTGTTTACGTTGAACGGTAGAGCATTCAGCTGGAAAAGCAAGAAGCAGGACACCATCGCCGACTCTACAACGGAAGCTGAGTATATTGTTGCATCGGAAGCAGCAAAGGAGGCTGTATGGATCAGGAGTTTCATGGTTGGGTTAGGTGTAATTCAAAACCCATCTAACCCAGTAGACTTATATTGTGACAACACCGGGGCCATTGCGCAAGCTAAGGAACCCAAAGCACATGACAGATCCAAGCATGTACTCGGGAAGTATCACATCATCCGCGACATAGTTGCTAGAGGTGACGTGAAGATCCACTACGTTGCATCTGATGATAACACAGCCGACCCCTTGACCAAAGCTCTTCCTCAAGCAAAACATGATAAACATGTTAGGTCAATGGGGATAGACTGGGACTTAGATTGGAACTGGGGGCAAGTAGGAGATTGATAGCATTTTTGTGCCCTAGTCCAATTGCTAGTAGTCTATAAATGTATATATATTAATCATCGTTTGTAATAAATAAAACGGCTTTGTATTACTTATGTGTTGAAGTAATATGTTGAGCATGATCTGATTTATGACCACTAAAGTAGTAGAACCATAAATCTGTACGGATCACACTTAACAAGTCCCTGGTCAATATACGCTTCAATTAAAGCGACCAGTATAAGGATGGTTCTCAATGATGTAGTTCTGCTTATCATAGGGATGTGGGATCCCGGAATCATATCATAGATATCATGAGGTGATTGGTATCGGACGACCCGCTTTGAATAGTGTTTCATAGATTAAGCCATGAACATATTCAAATGCGATAGCTTGTCACAATATCCTTAGACCAAGGAGTCTTTGTGATCGCTATGCGGTCGACGTACGGCTTTGACTAGTGCCTAACGCTTTCTGTAACAGGATTGCAATAACGGGCAAGATTGGGTGGCGGAACAGATTGCATGAGTGACACGAAAGACGGCTAAGGGATTTATCCCTCATACTACGGTATAGGAAAGATATCCGTTTACGCCGCTTGATCGAGAGTGACTGAGAGGAAGTGCATGGCCATGCCAGTGATACGAGTTATCAGTTCTCAGTCGTCTCGCATATCAAGTAACGATGATTGATTAAACAAGGATGACGACTCTATGCCTTGTGATCAATCAGGATGTCTAGAGTTAATAGGATAGTGACTTGTACGCACAACGTTAAATCGAATCATCGATCATCATGCACCTTGGGTACTCATAATGTCTTACTAGAGACAACTTATGATGGATTAGGCAAGAGAGATCTCTTACGCCGATCTGCCAACAGTGGCATGAGCCTAGAGGGTCACACACATACAATATGGATAATTTGAGACAAGGAAACATTGGTGTTTCTTGAGGAGCAAGACATGGCCAAAACTGAGGGTTTTAGGCCATGGGTTCGGTTTTGTGAGAATGATTAGTGAATCGAGAAAACTGAGTTTGTCGTCGATATCGCGTCAGACTTTGTTTGATAAGTGACGACAAAAGGTCGGATAATTTTTGGACACGGCACGCGACCGTATGGGCGAGCCCATTGGGCTCAGCCTATGAGGTTACTAGGCCGGCCCAACAAAGGCCCAATAAGCACAAGGTGGCCGGCCACTTGGTGGGTCCAAGTGTGGGGGCCACACACCATGCTTAGTTGGTGTTGTTGATTATGATGAAGAGTGATTTGTGGGATTAGGTGATGACTTACCTTTTAACCCATGTCTTCATCATTTGTTACTTTAATCAATCAAACTTTATTAGTTGATGAAGTAGACAAAATATCAAACAATTGAATTTATTCTCTCTTTCACAAGCTTGGCCGGCCACTCCCTCTCCCCTCTTCCTTTGCTCTCTTGTTCTTCACACTTTAATTCTAGTAGGTTAAGTGTGTTGGATCTTAAAAATCATCCTCTTGGTGTGGACTTGCTCTAGAGAAGAAGATCATCTTGTTCTTCTTTCTTGATTCAACAAAACAAAAAGGTAAACTCTTGTGGAATAAGTTTTGCCTTGAGATTTAATGGTTTATGTTCTTGGACAGATTTTGGAGTTTGTATTGTTATTGCTTCCGCTATTTTGATCATCTAGAACGCTCCAAAACCCTACAGTTAGGTTTTGAGGGAAATGGGTCCTACAGGCCGGTTCCGGTGGATTTTCATTTTTTTTATTTTAAATTTTTTTAATATAAATCAATTCACATACATAATAAAAATACATATTATGCTAAACGTTATAATATCTGCAAAAAAAATTAATTAGTTTGGACATAATCGACATAAATTGATTTAAAATTAGTACAACACCAGCTCAAAGTAGCCAAAACATCACGACGCCACGACTTGGAGCCCATGTGGTTTTCAAGGCTATGGCGGTCACGACGGCCGTCATTTACAACACTTGGGTTCAATTATGAGGTGTGTTTTGTATAATAATTAGGGATAATCTCAGCTAGCTACAGCTACTTTGACGCCATTCTCACGTAACTACAGCTAGTTTATTTTTTTACGTGGAAACCCAGCTAGTTTTGGTAAATATCACCTAGCTACATTTTCCGTTAGTTTTAACTTAACACCGTCAGTTTTCGTTGCAAAATGACCAAAATGCCCCTAAGAGTTATTCAAAGGGGTAATCTCAGCTAGTTTGACGCCATTCTCACATAACTACAGCTAGTTTATTTTTGGATTAATTACAGTTTGCCCATACTAGTCTGGCGCAATTTGCAGTTTGCCCATGCTATGATAAAAAGTTCAAAATAAGATACGTTAATTACATTTTTTTTTCAAAAATAACGGTTCCGTCCAAATTTGGACGGAAACATCATTTTTTTAACAAAAACACGAAAATACCCCATCAGCTGGTTCTACTTGGACCAGAAATAAACCATAATTGATTTCTGGTTTATTTAATTAGACCGGTTCTATATTAAATTTATTTTTGTCTTTTTGAAAAAAAAAATTAGGTTTCCGTCCAAATTTGGACGGAACCGTTAATTTTGCAAAAAAAAATGTAATTAGCGTATCTTACTCTGAACTTTTTATCATAACATGGGCAAACTGCAAATCGCGCCAAACTAGTAAGGGCAAACTGTAATTAACCCAAAAATAAACTAGTTGTAGTTATGTGCGAATGACGTCAAACTAGCTGTAGCTAGCTGAAATTATCCCTTTGAATAACTCTCAGGGGCATTTTGGTCATTTTGCAACGAAAACTGACGGTGTTAAGTTAAAACTGACGGAAAATGTAGCTAGGTGATATTTACCAAAACTAGCTGGGTTTCCAAGTGAAAAAATAAACTAGCTGTAATTACATGAGAATGACGTCAAACTAGCTGTAGCTAACTGAGATTATCCCTAATAATTAATAGTAAAGGAAAAGTCCTGAAGGAACACTCCGAGGCCCAAATTTTCAAATGAGAAGTTGAGTGATCGAGTCTTTTTCGGGAGTTGTAATCGAATCTTCTTAATTTCTAAAAGATATGGAAGGTATTCGAGCATAATAGAAAAGTTCTGTACTTATTCATATAAAACAGCAAAGGAGTGCACTGTCAAAATTTAAATCATAGCCAAAATCAAAACGTGAAACCAGTTATAAAACACTGAACCATAGGCTAATTGGCTATACCCTCCCGTCATATGATCTACACAAAATTAAATCAAACTAGCACAAACTATAGAATATAATTTACAAAACAATTTCTTTTTGAATTGACAAAAATATAAATTGTAATTAAATTGAGGGATAATTCCATATACCACCCCCTAATATATACCAAATCTCACCTAACACCTCCTAAAGCTATTATTCTCACCAGCACCCTCTTAAAATGAGTAAAAATCTCAGTTGTCAAAAATGTATTGAAAAAAGATGAAAATACCCCTCTCCCTCACCATTCCCTCACCTCTCAAGAACCGAAATTGCCCCACCGGACCCTCCCTCCACCGTCCCCGGCGAGCCTTCCTCCGGCCAATCCCCTCTCGCCGCGTGTCCACCGTCCTGGCCTTCCAACACAAGAGAGTATGAAGATTGAGGGGTGGAGGAAAGCGAGGCTGACAGTGGCGCCGGAGGTGTTCGAGGTGGCGCCAGGAGTGGCGGTGGTGGAGGGGATTGGCCGGAGGGAGGCTCGCTGGTGACGGTGGAGGGAGGGAGGAGAGAGAGAGGGTATGGTGAGGGAGAGGTGAGAGGTGAGAGAGGGGTGAGGGGGGAGGGGTATTTTTGTCTTTTTACAATGAATTTTTGACAAATGAGATTTTTGTCCATTTTAAGGGGGTGCTAGTGAGAATAATGGTTTTAGGGGGTGTTGGGTGAGATTTTGTTTATTTTAGGGGATGGTACATGGAATTATCCCTTAAATTGATTCACGATTAACTTACTATTCAATTCTAAACTCATTCTCATTAACCAATTTATCAATCTACGGATTGCTGCCGCTTCCATCATTGTTGTTGAGTTGGATGTTGGGTTTGCTTATATTAGATCGGGAATTGGGCTAGGCACGGCAGTAGGTCGAACTGTAGAGGGTATCTCGAGACAGTCCGAGACGGGAGAAAAATACAAGGTACATTATTATCGAGTCTGGTTTTTATGGAAGCTTCACTCCAATCACTAGGCCCGGCTTTCGACATACCCCTTCTTGTGGTTAAGGTAATGACGTGGGGAATGGTTAGCTCCCATAGTGTGACAGGCGGAATGTACAAAACCCGAGTACAAATTCATCGATGTATATGACTGATTGACGATTACTAGTGATTCCGATTTTATGCAGGCGAGTTGCAACCTACAATTTGAACTGAAGATAGGTTTTTGGAGTTAGCTCGCTCTCGCAAGATCGCGACTCTTTATCATGGCCATTGTAGCACGTGTGTTGCCAAGGATATGATGACTTGACGTCATCCTCACCTTCACACAAGCTCCTCCTCGGTTCAAACAAAAAAACAAGTTGAAAAAGGCAATTTGTCTTAAAGGGGATGAATTTATTGGCTTCCTTAATATAACCAATATTGTTTTGGAAAAACATTAATTACAAAAATTTGGAATCAACGTGCTGAGGAAGTAACGCACATTGCATCGTGCGGAGCGTGGAGGGACATCACAGTCATTTATGCCAAATCTCAGGGCACAAGCGTCTTTTAGAATCAAATCCTAAGGGCAAAATAGTAATTTCGTCATGGAATCCGGGGTTGGTTACACTGAGACGCATGCTCGTTTTGAAGCGAAGCCTCGAAAGAGACGAATATAGCAGAAACGAACCTACCAATCTCTCTCCCTCTCTCTCTCTCTGCTTCGAATCGTAGTGGTCGTTGCAATATGTCGAACCTCGAAGACGTGGCCTCGACAGATCTCATGACGGAGCTTCTCCGTCGCTTTAGATGCTCCTCCAAGCCCGACAAGCGCCTCATTCTCATCGGTATATATGAATCGATATTTGTGCACTGCCCATATGGGGTTTTGTGAGCATCGGCATTGTGCTTCCAAGTTTTGATTTTGGCGTCTCGATCACAATTTTGGGCTCAGATCCGATTGCTGATTTGTTTTCTTCACAACTTTCTCTGTTTTTGTTTTCTGGGTTAACTGAGAGAAAAAAAATGAAAGTGAAAGCTCTGATTTTTGTGTGTTGTTTATGAAAATAGAAGGAAAAATTTATTGGGTGATGAAGAAAATGAGAACTTTAGGATCTGGAGGTGATTTTTGGTTGGGGTTTGATCTTGGGTGTTCATAAGAGAGTGGTGAGACCTTTTTTTATGGTACTGCTCTTTCTGGGATTCAATGAGTTGGTCGTTAAATTGTTGAAATTGCATTCCTTGTAGCTACATTAAGGTAGTTTAGGTGTCTTGAAAGTGGATTTTCATCTATAAGTTCACTGTTTGCATAGGTGCATGTCAGTTTGGCCTTATGTTTGCATTTGGGATTGTTTTGACAATGTATAGTTACTGTTTCATTGATGATATTTTGAAATTTCTTTGGATCAATGGGCTTATTCATCATTTCTGATTTTATAATGATCCATATTGTTTGTTGACTTGTGTCAGTTTGATCTGAGGGATGCACTTGTGTTTGTTTTGAAAATATATAATGATTACCTTTTGATGATGACTTGATGTTTCATAATACAAGGTTAATCGCTAAAATATTATTGTCACTTGAAGGGCTTATTTATGATAACAATCCATATTGTTTGTTGCTAATGTTTTAGTAAAATGAAAGTTTTATATGTACAAAAAAATCTGGGTTCTTCCATTCAAAGATTAGTAAGCTCTGTTTGGAGTTATGGATTTTTCTCGAATACTAAGCATAAATTTGGTACGTGATCCACTTGGTTTATCATGTAAAATTTAATGCTTGTAACAATTGAGCATTTTGTGTTGTGCAGGTCCACCGGGATCAGGAAAGGGTACCCAGTCTCCAATCATCAAGGATGAGTACTGCTTGTGCCACTTGGCCACTGGCGATATGTTGAGAGCTGCCGTTGCTGCCAAAACACCGCTTGGTGTTAAGGCTAAAGAGGCCATGGAAAAGGTAAGCTATTTCTGTACTCAATTCTCTGTAAAGTATATACTAGATACTCATATTTTGCTAAATTGCTTTTCAGGGCGAACTTGTTTCCGATGACTTGGTTGTTGGTATTATAGAAGAAGCAATAAAAAAGCCTTCATGTCAGAAAGGTTTCGTTCTTGATGGGTTTCCAAGGACAGTAGTCCAAGCTCAAAAGGTATTACACAGCACGAAGTCTGTGTACCGTGTTCAAAATTATAAAACTTAGTGCTCACTTTCCCCCTGTTTATTTAGTTGGATGAGATGCTGGAAAAGAAGGGAGCGAAAGTTGATAAGGTGCTGAACTTTGCTGTTGAAGATGCAGTCTTGGAGGAGAGAATTACTGGTCGCTGGATCCATCCTAGCAGTGGTAGATCTTATCACACAAAGTTTGCTCCTCCCAAGGCTCTCGGTGTTGATGATGTAAGACAATTTGCACAATTTATAAGCAGATCTAGTACATGTGTTTTTTATGTAGTTAGTGTTAAAGGAGATGGGTCAATTTTCTGATTTTTATAGATCTACTTGGGGTTTGATTAAGTATGCATGGTGGTGCTTATCTATGCTTTTGTAAAAGTCCTTTAGGTGTGTGTGTGTGCTACATCGATATTTATCCAATAATTTGTTCGATAATTCTTCTAAAACTTGAATTGATTTACTTTCTTGAAAGGTAACTGGGGAGCCTCTAGTTCAGCGGAAAGATGATACTGCAGCTGTCCTTAAATCAAGGCTCGACACTTTCCACAAGCAAACTAAACCAGTATGTCTTTTGCTTATCATTTGCTATTTCTTGAATATATAGTGAAAAAACAAAATCAAACAGACAATGTCTTTTGCATGTTTGTTTATTCATTAGTTATTTCGAGGGTTTCTTTGGAAATACTTGTAATCATTTATTCATTTCTATAGAATGCAAATTTGCTGTGAAATTAGCCAAAGAATTATTGTCTTGATGTATGCATAAGAAAAAATTTAACTCCTTTTTTTGTTTCAGCTACTGAACTATTGTCTTGAATATGCAATTACCAACAATGAATTATATATCATCATCGTGTGAAAATATTTATGTGATTGCCCCATTCTTGATTATTAATATTGTTGACACGCCTGTTCTGGATCTGTGATGCAGGTAATTGATTATTATACAAAGAAGGGCCTAGTGGCGAACCTTCATGCAGAGAAAGCACCCAAAGAGGTGACTGTTGAGCTTGAGAAGGTGCTCTCTTCTTGAAAGTGTCCTTTTTTCCATTTTTATTGTTCAGAACCTCATTTTTTTGTATCATTGATTTGAGAATGGATTGATTTCTGTCCACATAGAAATTTGTTAGTGTTTTGGTACACTCGACTTGGGAAGATGATGAACATACAGGCCATAATAATGTTAAGAATAGTGCAAGTGCACACCTTGATTCCATTGCTTCCAAGTGTTTTAAGGATAGCTTTATTATTATATGGGAATTTATGAGCCTGCTCATTACTCTTGTTATTTTTCTTGTTCATGCATGACCTTGACCTTCGATTTGGGTCAATAGTTGTGTCATCCGGGTAACTGGTACTAAAATACCAACAAAACATAAAGAACAATTGTTCGAATCGTTGGATAAACAAATAAATTTGGATTTTTAATTTTATTGCTGATAAAAGAAATTAATGAACTTTGTACTCAAGGGTGTAAACAAGTCAAATTAATCATAAATTTGTGAGGCTTGAGGTTAGCTCAAACTTGAACGAGCTTGTATAATTTTTTATAAACAAATCCAAATTTGACTCGTTTAATATTTACCATAAACAATTAATAAATTTTAAAACTATATATTTAGTTGTGTTGGATAAAATGTATGTATATATCAAATGAGCTGACTCATAAACCTATAAAGCTTTGAAAGGTTACACTCCTTGGATGTGGAACAAGTGAAAAGCACACTAGTCTTGCCTTCCGTGTCAAGCAAGTTAATAACAGTGATATTGAACAAACCAAACATAGCAACATACCCATCTGAGTAAAGCAAAAAAGAAAAGCTCGTTGCTTTATTAGTGGATGAGCATACATCAGCATTTCAAAGTTTAAGTTGCATAAACATGAGAACCAACACAGGATGGAAATCCTACACTGTAGCGCATTAAACATCTACGGTTATCTTAGCATCCAGAAGAGAGAACTCTTCAAAATAGGCCTTGAGATGCTCGTATGAATGCTTGACATCGTCAACAGCACACATTTCTCTGATACTGTGCATCGACAGTTGAGGTGCTCCTATGTCTACAGTTCGAATCCCCACACCACTTGCTATGATCGGTCCGATGGTAGAACCACATGGCACGTCATTACGAACCACAAATTCCTATAAAGGTGTTTCAGATTAATTAAACCTCTTACATCAATAGCAGGACAAAATGAGGAAACTTATTATAATTGATGCATTAAGGATGTCGCGGTTGAATTTTACAGCATTATGTTTTTCTTCAAATGACAGCTTCACAATTCTATGTCAAGGTAATGACATACCTGAACAGGAAGGTTGTGATTTGCAGCTATCTCCTTGAATATGAACGAAGTGACTGAATTTGTTGCGTAACGTTGGTTGGCATTGTGTTTGATAACAAGACCGCCATGCAATTTGGGCTGGTGGTTTTCTTCGTGTTTGTCCTGAGCAGGTACCACATATCACAGAAGTGCAATAAGCAAATGAACAAAACTATCATGTATCGTAATCATGGATACATGAGCATCATACTGTATAATTAGGGTGCAGGGCATGCGCCATGTCTGCAGATACAAAGAAACTCCTTTGGATTGCTTTTTGAAGCATCTGTAAAGAAACAATTACGATAAATATCAACGAGATCTCCAAAATGGCAAAAGCACATCAAATAATGTACGTAAAATGAAATGGATATTTTTTCTTGATTATATTGAATGTTTATAATTGAAAAAGTAAATTAAACTGATTGTACAGAATATTCACTGATGGACAACGAAACATCTACAAACTGTATACTTGTAATAGATAGGGGAAAGTAGAAGATAAAGGGGTCAGTTAGCACACCTTAGAATCGGAGCAGAATGAATTTGTGATTCGTGATAGAGCATCCAACATGGCAGGAGATCCAGCTCCTTGCGCTGACTTGGATCCTACCTCCTCATGATCAAACAGTGCCACCATTCTGACACCAGTCTCGCTTTCAAGGTTACTTTCAGAAGATGTAGCATCTATCAGTGCCTGAAATTCAAATCACAAAGTACCAAGGAAAATCATTAGTGGCTGTTAATAAGATCTCAAAAATAAAGATAAAGAGCCTAAGTTTAAGCTTAGATTGTACAAAGTTGGGAGCTCATTTAACAACACATCTGAGAATATTCAAGAGAGCTAATTCAGCTACTTCAGCTCTTTGATTTTTTCATTCTTGTAGAAGAATAAACCCAATAGTTCAGCTAAAAGCCACTGGGAAAAGCTAATACGCTTTTGACGATTGACAATCGTCAAATGCCAGATTCAAATGAACATTACATAACTTAAACCAACCATATAGGATGGATCAACATAATGGCACTTCACACAATGGAAGAAAATCCAAACCATGAAAATACTTGAGTTTCTAGTATAAGGCAAAAATTACTATCATAATGCCCAAGGCATAACCACCTAACTGGGCCATGGAATTAAGATCACTAAACACACATTTAAAAGACAAATAAAAGCACCAAAAGAATAGCATTGGACAATATAAACCAAAAGAATCAAACATGCATAAATATGATGAATCAAACTTGCAGTTCCATCAGCTACAAGAACACGAGGAATCAAATAAGGGTTAACTCAGCAATAGTTGAATTTTAATTTACTTGTATTCACATCTGTCCCCACAATGAACATGGCATTGAATAAGATAAGTACTTGTAATATGAAGCACAAGAGCTCCACACTTTGATAAGAGAAACAAGGACACCACACAACATGGGGAATTAACTCAAAATATAAGCAGCTTAAATGCACACTTTTATAGGCCATACCTGTAAAGAACAAAATGACATGCATAGGTTATCAAGCCTTCCTGAGAAAACAAATTCCTTCATGGCACCAGCTACTATACTTGGTTGAGTATCACATGCTTGCAACTCAAAATCACTTATATCATCTGGTTGACAGCCAAGCTTATTGGATAGCAACTAGAACAAAAAAAATAATGATGATATTTCCAGTAATGTCAGACTTATGTCAAATAATAAGAACAAAAATGTTATATTTATAAGTCAAGAGAAGGTCCAGAAGGAGCAACATAATAAAAACTAAAAGCCAAGGCATCAATGGTGTTTGAATTAACAAAATATTAACCTCAAGGAGAAGGGTATGATGCTTTGAGTTAGAATTCTTCCCACCGGTCTGAGCTCCACTTTCAACTAAACCATTTTCAGCAACCACTTTATTCAGCTCTGCCTGTAAGAAATAGTTTCATCAGAAAAAAATGTAGGCCAAAGCCAAACAAATGAGTTATCATGAAGACAACCATTAATTACTCCAGATAAGCCATGCACACAAGATTCAATAATTCCTCTTTAATCAAACATCGTGTCCAATAAAATGCATATTGAATATACCCACTTTCAACCAAATATAAGCGCAAGTAAGCTTCATACTCCAGTCTAACTTTGCAAATACCACATCAGACATTTGATATATATTATGGTTTCACGTTCTAAAAAGACCGCCTTCAAGGTTATTCAATATTCCATGATGTAATAGGATATAGATTTCCCACTTCCAGCACAAACCAATTGTGAGAGTCACCAACAAATTATGAAGTATTGTATAATACACATAAGGGATTCATTGTGTTGTTCTATAGAGCTCAAGAAAATACTTTAGGATTTCCGTCAATAGTCTAGTTTTGGGAAGCTTTAGAATAGGTGTAGATACTTACTCGTCTGAATCATCCAAGTTCATACCTTAGATCCTTTTTTAAAATTAAAGAGTGCCTATTATATAGGATTACAAATTTAGTAAGGAAAAACCCTCCCTCAACCACTTAATCATCTGAACCACCCAAATTCATACCTTAGATCGGTAATTGAACAATGATTACAAAAATACCACTTTTTTATACAGCGGCTAAGAATCTTAAATCTACACAAGAAATGCATACTGGACAAGATTTGCTCCCCTCGAAAAATAACTCCATATCTTACAGCTCAACATGCACTGCTTAAGTAGCTTCTGACCCATTTCAAAAAATAAAATGAAAATTGATCACTGAGTGCCAGATCCTAGCATATTTTATTTTTTACCCTAAGCGTAAAAGGGTAGGCTCAAGCTGTGTTCTTGATCATCTAAATAAGAATTCATCCAGATTCCAGATTGATACAAGCAAGGTTTCCTACATTAAAAAATGGATAGTCTGTCCCAAAACTCGATGTGATCTAAATACATCCTCAAAGCTTTTAGTTGTAATTCTCTCATAAAATTATGGTATGTAATGTACATAAATATGATCACAAACCAAATAATCCATGAAGATTTGAAAAAATTACCTTAACAGATGTAGCCAAGACTGGTACAAGATGACTCTGTGTGTTCACCTTAAATCCATCGTTAACCCCCCTGTTCGAGGAGAGATCAAATATATAAATTACTTTAGGTCGAGTCCAATGACGAGAATATTAAATATGCATTCATGACAAGCTAAATATAAAAACACCATTGAACCATTTGAATAGTTGCCAACTTAACAAATGGTGGAAAAATCATCAAGAAAAATAACCTGTCCAAATGAATTGCAAGAGTTGGGATGCGCATTATAGGCTCTTCAATCCTAACGAGACGATGTGAGTAAGAAGCACAACCATCCTTCATTTCTTTGACCATTACCCTTCCAGCAACTGTCAAGTCGCGGTCAAACCACGTATACCACAAACCACCTCCATAAGTTTGGACACCAACCTCTAAATACCCGGCTTTAGCTACCTAAGCATCCAGTTTCAAACCCCTAAAGCACTTGAGTTATCCTTCCAACGAGCACTCACCAACCTAAAATCAGCAAAAAAACACTAAGGATTTACCTTGGAAACAGGCTTGAGCTTCAGGCAAGGACTGTCAGTGTGAGCGCCAACTATATGAAACCCATTTCCAGCAACATACCTGAGCAAAACCCCACAAAATCAGCCACGGGGTAATCACAATACAAATGCACAACAAGAATAATGTAAATTAAAGCATAAAAAACACTTTACAACCACCAAAATCTCAACTTTTTACTTCCATCAAGCAACCAAATTGTAGTCAATTGACGAGCTACCCAACAAGAATATGTCATCAGTAACACAAATGAATCAAAACCATACCTTTTCCCAATGGCGAAGGCCACAATCGTAGAGTAATTCCTGGTGAAGAAGTACCTCTTCCCAGCTTCCAATTTCCAGTCAGCCCTCTCATAGACTTGTTCGTATCCCACGCTCTGCAATCTCTTCTTCGCCTCCTCTGAAACACCACCAAATCGAACAAAGCTCAGTCATTTTCAAAAACCCAGAACACAAATCCAAAAATAGAACCCTAAACCCACTGTCTGGAAGCCGAGAACGCAAGGGAGAAAGAGAAAAACAATAAAAATAATAGAATAAGTGAGAAGGATTTACCAACGGCATGGAAAGCAGTAGGAGAGGCGTTCAAGAAATCGATGAAATCGGAGACGACGGGGCATCCTTCCTTCGCCATGGCTTCGCTTCGATTTGAATGGAGAGGTTGCGTTTGGGATACAGCAAGTGCAAGAGACGAAGGCTCAGAGCACTGACTAAGGACACTGCCAGTAAACAACTTCTTTTTATATATGTACCCATTTGTATATGTGTACGAGTTATTATTTTATAATGTAGGGAAAATGTCATTCACCACCGGTTATAATTTTATAAATCAGGAGAATTGTCACTTAACTCTTCAATTGTATATTTTTTGGCCGATTAATACATCATGACATGTCTTTATACTTTTAAAAAAATTCGACTAATACATTATGACATGTCCCTATACTTTTAAAACTTTTTACAAAAGCTTACTGCCGTTTGTTTTTGGTCAAAATTAAAAAAAAATTCACATATTAGAGTGAGTAAATCATTAATTATTGGGTCAAACTAACATGTTTGTCATATAGTTACTCTTCTATTTATTTATTTTTAATATTACAGGTACGTCAGTTTACAAATACTTCATTATTTGCTAAAAGTCTATGCAATTTGAATATGGTAAGAAACATAAATTGGTTAGTTGATGAAGTATAAATTTATTTATTTTTTGAAAGCAACCCGAAGTTCATTAATATCACAAGACGGAAAAAACTTTGCACCCGAAGATCGAGTATCAGTCGTGTACAATTTACATGTAAACAGTAAAAGACATGCTTAAGACACCCTACCTTTTTAGACACCTCTAGGCAAGCACGTCGAACAAACCGACAATCGAAACAAAAACCACTAAGCCAACTAAACATGTCGGATACTTCGACAACGGTTAAAAAAACTAGACCATTACCACATTATACTCGTGGGGACATCCTCTCATCTGAGTCAATGCACCTCAGCGAGCACCACTCCTCAAGTATCTCCCACGTGGATATCCGATAATCACCCATTCTTGGGTTTCTCGGGTGTCATAGTTCATAGAAACTTCATAACTCAATGTTGGCCTTAATATTAATTGAGGGAATATCTGCAAGAGCCCGGCGAAAAAGTACCCAAATCGCGCAGACCGGGAACCATCGAAAACGAGTAAGATCTGGAGAGGGCAACAGATCTGGGGTCGAACTCCATATCAAAATTCTCTCTGATCTACCGACCACGCCACAAAACCGAACAAAAAATCATCCACCACCGCCAAAATCGCTACCGAAATCCATGGCCGCCGGCGGAACCTCCGGCGAGCGAGGGTCATCCGACAAGACCGCCGGATAGCCGGCAAAACTAGCCCCGCCGGCAGAAGCCCCCGACCAGCAGCGGCCCTGCCGCCCAAAAGCACCACGACCACCGCTGAGCTCTGCTTGAGCAGTGAGCACCGCCAAAGACACTCACGATGACCACTGCGAAAACCACCGGAGCCAAACTCCACTGCCACCGAGGAGGCCCTGACGCCGACCACCGGCCCCTGCCCTCCACGCGTCGCCACCACCGCTGACAGGCCACCAGCGACGAACCTGACCACAACCAGATCTGGTACCAGCCCGAGTCCGGTGCCAAAATCGCAAGCCACACAACACCTCCCCCCTTTGCCACTGCCGAGATGGAGTAATAATGGTTGCCGGTGCGCCTACATGTTGAACTCAACACAATATGAACACCTTTACTTACAATGACACTATAAGAAAAGCTTGCAAAAAACAAAATAGTGGGGAGGTACCAAGCCTTATGGGCATGAAATGATTTAATTGACTGCAAATTAGCTGAGGCATTGTAGCTTGAGAAACTGAGTACAAAACCCTCAAACGAATTGTACTCAGATTTTATTGCAGAATGTCATCATAAGGCTCATATTTCAAGTATACTGTTCATTTTCACCACAACAAATGGATAATTTTTTTCTAAAAGGAGGTATAAGATGTTAACGTGTCTTCATCAGTTCCGAAGTAGCGGTCACCAAATTCACCCAGCCCTGGTACGACTCGGGAGTCTTTATTCAACCCCATATCTATCTCTGAAGTCACAATTTTCAGGGACGGAAATCGCTTGCACACACTGCATATCCCCTCCGGCGACTGCAAGGAGACAATATGATCAGCATATATACATACAAAAGTGGCCTTACTTGGGAGGCAAGATAACCAAAAACTCACAGAGATAAGGTTCAGGAATATGATATTAGACGGCGGAACTCCCTTCTGCACCAGGAGTTCAATGGCTTGGTTGGCTGTGTTACCTGCAAAGACAATCAATGTATATTAATATCTCATTCCTCAGTAATTACTTCCCCTCTTCAACTAACTTGGTTGCTGCACAGAGGACATTAGGTATCAAAAGACTACTTTGGCCTACATTTATCCATATCAGAACTATTGACACAAGGTTGGTTAACACTACAAGACTTGAAACTTTTCTACTTCTGGAATAACAGCAATATCGAGACAAGTTCTGAAAGTATAATCAAAATAAGTGCAATTCAAAAACCTTGGGCAAAGAAAATTAAGTAATTCACACATTTTAGATGAAGGTAGCTTATTAGAAAGAAAATATGCAATTTTTAAGGAATTTTGGTATGATTTCATGACATTTCCAATTGTGATGAAATTGATAGTGATGCTCATGGAGACGAGGTAATTGCAATTACCTGAAGCAAGAACTGGATCCAAAAGAAGGACATGGCGTTCTGAAATATCTTTTGGAAGCTTTTCATATATAAGCTGTTTCAAAGCAGAGATTCAAATTTCATTGCAAATCCTTTGACCCAAACACATTCAATGTTTAAATAGGGGAGCCATACCTGTTTTCTATCAGTGCCATCATGATGCATGAGAATTTTCCCTATTTTGATTCCTTTGCAACATGCACGCAATGCATTTTCCATGCTTTCACCACTACAACACGTGTTAATGTTATTTTAATAACCCTACTAACGAAGGATACATGAATTGTTAATTAAAGATACTGAAGGTCCCAAGATACCCATGAGAATGAACATGAGGGAAGGGGTATTTCTTTAGAGAAGAAATTTGCATGGCCTAAAAAGTAGTTAGTTAAGTACTGATAGATGTTACACTAAAATTTTGCTAGAGTTTATAATGAATTCCTTCACATTTAAGTGGGGTGCGAGTAATACTGTGAAAAGTTTAGAAAACAGAACAAAGCTCACCTTCGGATAATAGATACACCACATAACTTCTTACAAAAGTCAACTCCTGAGTAAATAGAACCTGTAGTAGAATCAGATTAAAAAAAACAATTAAGTTCAGTTTAAAGAGTTTCAAGTGATCCAGATAAGATACATTAATCTACCAAATAAACACAAAACTTTTGACGTGATTCCAAAAGAAAGACCTAGCCAAGCCCACACCAATACGACTTAGGACGATATCAACTTTGTGTTACTTGGTCTTCCTTGGCAATACCTGTAGGGGTAATCACTTGCTTCTCTGTGAATGGTAAGTAGCCAAGGCCATGTTCCACTACCTGAAAAATCGACGATTCAAGAAATGATTTAAGTTCCTTTTTTGTACAAAATAATTCAAGTACAATAAACATAGTGGCATATGTACCAAACGGATTAGCCGATCAGAGTAAAAAAGGAAATCATGTCTTGGTATTTCTCTATCACGGATTAGAGTGTGCATGCCTTTTATCTACATACCAAAAAAAAAAATCCTCACATCAGATACAGGCAACAAGAAGAACACAGAGAGGAGCTTATTCAAGCCCCATCAAGTTTGTATTGCCAACATAGAAAATGACTATTGATCGCTCATTTAAATTGAATTACGAAATATCATAATCTTCAATTTAATACCTGGAATGTAGACTGTATAACATTTACATTGGTATAAATTTTGCAGAGATCATGCTGACCAAGTTTTGTGTGAATATGTTGCACAATTAGATCAACCGCAACATGATTCTCTACCCCACATGGTATAACAACGTCGGCATACTTCTTTGATGGATGAATAAAATCATCAAAAGCTGGCTTGACAAACTTTGCATACTGCATTATTAGTAATGTAGTAAGTAGATATGATTCAAGTGGTGATAGAATTCATAAAGTGGGTAAAAACAGATTTTCACAAAAGGGAGACCAGTCAAACTGCAGGGGGAAAAAGAATCTGCATTTCAGTAAAATGACAAGCATCTTTTTCTGCACTCAAGCTCAAAGGCTTGAGCCAACAAGGGTTGGATTTTGAAACAATGACCAGTGTTCTAAAAATCCCAGACTTTTCCAATTAATCCTCTATAAATTCCGACTAATCCTTCAATCGGATTTATTTTCCGATTAATCCCCGATTAGTCCCCAAAATGCCCTCTCCACCCGACTAGCGCCTAGCGGTTTTTAGAACACTGACAATAACACACGATTGCTCTAAAGTTGCAACTGAACATACTTTGTTTTACAATAGACCATAGTAAATTTCCATACGCATTGTCTGCATGATAAGATGCTGGTTGCCTATTGTTTGAGCAAATAATGCAGCAATTATTTATTGTGTTCTATCACCACAAAAGCTAGTTGTCAGTCTCAACTTCCTCAGTTATCCTAATGTAATAATCTACACGCATTAAGTAGAGAAAGATTAATTCTTGCCTGTTCAAGAACAGCTTGTACATCCCGACCCCTGTTCAATATGTCACGCTGTATTCTGCGAGCAAGCCTGACATCATCATCTAGACAAAACATATAAGATCAACAAATGGAGTGTAAACTGCAGCGATTAGAAAAAAAAACTGAATGATACAATGAGCTAGTTGTGGTATCAACTCAAAATAGTACAAAATACTCAGTCAAGAAACCACAATGACTTTGGTTCGATAAGATTATTTTATGCTTGGATGTCTACTCAAAAGAGAAGAGTTGCATGATAAAAATGAATACCAATTACTTCACTAGATGATATGGCCATTTCTGCTCTATGCGGGGAGATTCACATTTTGGTTTCTTCTCGTGGTTAGTACATTTGCAAGGCAATACATGTGAAGTTGTCAGTCCGATAATGAATTCACCATTTTTCGTAATTGAAGGTGGGGCCAGCCTAAAATAACTCAGGGCAAGTTGGAAACGGAAGCTAGACTGTGAAGGGAATAAGAACCTGTGTCTACAAAGATCTTCATATCCATAAGCTCGCGCACTCGTTGATCATGAAAGACCAATATTCCTTCCAAAATGATCACATCAGATGCATTGATCTGCCAAAGTAAAATGACGCACAGTTCACAACAACATAGAAAGAAGGGAAAATTGCAAAAGCATGCCCTATACTATCACACTTTTGCAAGAACATGCCCAATATTTTGTAAATGGCAAAAGCAGTCTAGCTTTTGCAAGAACATGTCCTATACACACTATCACACTTTGAGCAAAATGTCTTTATTTGTACAGAAAAGACGAAATTGCCCATGGTTTCAAGAATTATATGCTTTTAAAAAAAATTTAAAAAAATAATTCTTAATTCAAAAAAAATTAAATTACAAGTTTTGATTGTACAAATTTTAGTTAAAAGATACTTTTATAACTTTTTAAAATATTGATTTTATTTTTATTTAAAAAATAACTCTTAATCTTTAGGGTAATTTTGTCATTTACACACATTTTGCATATAAAAAATCAAAATTCACATCAATTTTTGCCATTAACAAAGTACGTGACATGTTCTTGCAAAAGTGTGATAGTATAGGGAATGTTTTTGCAATTTTCCCTAGAAAGAATGCAGAGAGCAATCCACATTCAAACCACTTATCACAGTTGTTATACAAATGAGACCTCAAACCACATAAATCGTGCTTTATGTTAAGAGTCCATACGAAAAATATATCGATCCGTCACTACTCAACAAGTGTATTCATGGTGTATCTATGGCTTGCACCCCCACGGATCAAGTTCCATACATGTAAATCATGATAATCATCTCAATTTGGAGAAATGTTAGAGTTACACACTGAAATGATGTGAACCTGATTAATTGGCCCAAAGCATGAAAGCGAGTACCTGCCGGAAACTGTCAGAGCTCCGCCGGTGCTTCTTGAAATCATACACCGGAATGTGGACGGAGAGTCCAGATTTCAGCTGGCCAACGCACTCCAAGAGCTGCTCCGTATCAAAAGCATCTACGCACAAACCACTAAACGCGTTCCAGAACCGCAATGATTTTGAACAAAATGTTTCACAATCACAAATCATCCGACAGATCGACCACAACCAGACTCACCGGGATGATCAAAATTGTACTCGTGCACGCGCTCACATTCCTCCTCCGTCAAGCCGCGGTAGAACGAATCCTGCAATTTTCAAGAGAATTCCAGATCTCAAATCGAAAGTAAACAATCGAGCGTTTCGCGAGAGAAACAAAACAAAATGGCGACCTGATTGACGAGCACCACTCTGTGATCGTGGAGCTGCTGAATGATCATGTCGCACACCGTCGTCTTCCCCGACGCCGTGCCTCCCGCCACCCCTGTTCAATTTCCACCACCGATTTGATTCAAAAACACAAAATCACGCAACAAACGCATAACCCTGGCCGAGAAAGTGATGGAAAATGTAGCGCGCGCGCACATGCAATCGAGAAGAGAATTGGGGAAGAATGCACGTACCGATGACGAAGGGGTGCTTGGGGATGGCGGAGCCGCCGGAGGAGGGAGCGAAGGCGGTGGGAGGAGATGACGTGGACGCCGGAGAGAGGAGGCCGGAGAAGTGGGCGCCGGAGACGTAGTCCCTCGTCGCCATAGGCGACGGCGTCGTTTGCTCCATTAATGTTATTTTTATATATTATTTTTCGAGTAAATACAGTATTTGTAGGTTGAGCTGCTAATAGTAATAGGTTAGTGTTTTGTTGTGATTAATGGAAAATCAATCACAAATCACAATAGCTGATCGCGTAAGCTGCAAGCGCCAATCTCTATCCATCTCTTTTTTCTTTTTCAGTTTTCTCCTCCATTCTTTTTTAAAGAATTATTATATCCGAACAAATAATTGAAAAATGAGACTGGAAGAGGATAAACATATCAATTCTTGTTTGTTTATTTTTCAAATTTTGAATTTTTTATCACAATCATCGTAAACGTAAGTTACATATCAAAGAGATCAACACAAACAAATTGTCATAATAATAATATATTATTATAAATCACTCAATTTTACCCTTAATATATAAATATATTTAGTTTTGTTATTAAAAATTATATGTTTTTTAATATGAAAAATGACAAAGTGATTAAATTACTGTATTTTGACATGAAACTGAAATATATTCAGGATAAAGTAAGATATTAGACTAAATCATCAATGGCATATCAAAGATTCTAAATCCATCCAATTCTCGAGATATTGTTGTTCGAGAGCTTCACAAGCCGATCCATCAATCCATGAAGCCAAGGAGGTCGGAAACAAGGCCAAACTCGTCACCACAGCTTCTCAATATTCTTCTTGCGTCACAAGCTTCTTTGTTCCTATGTTTTTTAGCTTTTGTTGGTTTCATCACTAAAAAAAAGTTGCTGATAAAAAATTATCATTTTTAGAAATCAACAAGAACATTTGTTTCTTAACTAACAGAGCATTGACTATGGAACACCCAAGGTGCAAGGTAAGTAACATAGCGGACACAAGTCACAAAACTAGAAATTGAAAAATGTCACACAGTACAAGGAGCAGGGACTTGCACAAACAAGCACATCCTTATATTTAAGAGAGTCAACTACTGAAATCCAAAAGATAGCAGTTGCTTAATTCACAACATAGCATGTAGAAGACAATTATAAGGAATGTTTTGCAAAACATGTTGATAGTTATGTCTGTCTCCTCAATCATAAGGTAAGAGCAAGAAAATGGAATGGTTGCACTATTCAGAATCAGGACAGCTTGTGAGTCAAGCTGCTGCAACCTCAATCATTTCTTGTTCCACCACGCCCGGGATAACCGGGTAATATCTGTAATGGAGTTCCCCGACGTCATCACCTGAAAGCTTCGTCCATCCATTTGGTCCCACGTGATAAACTGCAACAGAATGACTGTATGAGAGGGAAAGATTCATCTAGGCGACAAACTATGGGCATATACATAAATAAGACATGTCTCCAGTTCGGTCAGGACCCAGGCCAGCACTATGTTTAGAACAAGTATGCTGCATAGTTCTGACCAACCAGCTAAGACTGGTCAGACCTGTCCGCTATTATTTTTAAAACATTGGTCCAAAACACCAATACGTGCATAGACATGAAAAGTGTCTCCAGTTCAGCCAGGACCCAGTGCCTGTCCAGTCCAGTGGTATTCTATAAACTGGAAATGGAATTTCTCGGTGAAAAGTAGTCAAATTTTTAAAAAAGAAGAGAAGTAATGCTGCTCAGATCTGACCTGCCAGCTGCTATCTGGCATTGGGTGTATTGGGATCTAGAAATCTTTTCTGATGAACGTACAGGAAAACCCTCTTTGTATTTGCCTAAGATCTTCGGAAGTCATTTATTTCTATCAGGAGTGGCTTGTTTTGGTTTTGGTGCATTTCATGTAACAGGATTGTATGGTCCTGGAGTCTGGGTGTCCGATCCTTACAGATTAACCGGAAGGGTACAATTCGTAAATCCAGCTTGGGGTGTGGGCGGGTTTGATCCTTTTGTTCCGGGAGGAATAGCTTCTCATCATATTGCAGCGGATACATTGGGCATATTTGGTTCAACATTTCAATTTGACACTGGTTTGAAACACCAACAATATTGATCCTATAAAAACCAGCTAAAATACCTTAACGTGGTAAACCAGCATGGAAAAACATGATATAGAACTTAAATGTGTGTTTATATCTTGGAAAGAGAAAAAAAGTACCACTAGCAACCCCGCCACTAGCACCATCACGGAATGTTGCGTGATAGATAGCCCGCCTAGCCAATTCTGCAGCTTCTTCAACTGACATGTCAAACCGGTACCTGGTGAACAAAAGAAAGGGAACATGAATAGAATCGAAGACATGAGAAAAAAGTACTGAACGGAGAGAAGTTTAAAACATACCCGCTATCCAGTACACCATAAGCATAAGGGGAACCAGATCCAACAGAGAATCGAGTGCCTTTAAGCCTTCCTCCTTCACTGTCAACGTAGTACAATCCAGGACCCTGAAAACAGTGCAGAAAAAATTATTCAGAGAGCCATGTTGGAACAGAGCAAACTTCATTTCAAGATAAGGAAAGGTCGTTACCGTCTCATCCCATCCTGCAATCATTGTTCCCACAGAGAGACCCATTCCGCGATAAGAGTGTAAGAATATTTGCAAGCATCTTCGAAGCTCCAGTCACTGAAATTCTACGCTTATTTGCCAACTCATGTAATCGGCACTACAGTTACAAAATCAAATGAGACAAGCCTTCCAATGCAATACTTTGTCTATTAGTTAGAGTAAAGTCTACACATGACCTCAAGACGCATCAAGATAAAATTATGAGTAATGAACTAAGTTCCTACTTAGGCTTGCCATGGCATTCAAGTTTTTTAGATGCAAGGAAACACAATTCTATAGACGTTTCGATCTATATGTATGCACGGATGAAAACAAATCAATGCAAACTACCTTGATGCCGAGATTCCTATGCCAAAACTGGCAGTCAGCAGCTCCTCCAGCCATTGTCCCAAGCATGTATGGATTAATTTCAATAATCTTCTTCACAGATTGAGATGCTGCACATCAAAAGGAAAGGATGACACAGAAAATATTTTTAAAAAACATGGAAGATTTGAAGGAAAAGCAATTCAGTTAATGTTGAGTTTAGCAACAATGTAAAATAAGGGAGCTGATTAGATCAAAGTAAAGCTCAATCATAAGTGTACTATGAAATTCATCAGATACATAATCTGTAATTACATTGACTACTAATACAACAGGAATCATACCCGAAAATAGTCAATAGCTACTATTCTATCATAACTATCAAAATGGGGTTGTCTAGATGCCAGTAAAGTAATGCTATAAACTATAAGAGAACCATTGGGAGTAGCCCACGACCTGAAGTTGAGATGACTGGTTTATAATGAGAAGTATTTAGGTCAATTGGAAAGTTGAAACTTTCTTGATTGATTTCAATCTTGATTGAGAAAGGGTTTTGAAAACAGGTAATACCATCCTTATATCAACCAAAATAATCCCCCTTCCTTCTTACATATGCTTATGTTGCATATTAGTGTACAAAAAAATGCAACACAGAAAAAGAACCCTCCGTTATGTATCATAAAAACTTAATCTTCATCCATGTTCTTCCTTTCGCTAACTTTAAGATTGTCATGCATTGCAATTTGCCTAATTTTTAGATTGTGCAACTGTATTGAGATAATTTTATGTAGAAATTATGTTTACACTGAGTGAAATGAAACAGTTCTAGCAAATAGATACGGTTGATACCAATACATGCATATATACCCTCCCATGCTAGCACGAGAATCGGCAGCCACCATCACCCCATCCTTAAATATGAAAGCAAGTGTTGTAGTTCCTTTAGCTGGCTTTACCATCTGCACTGCTTCTTTCACAAAGCCATCAAAGTGGAGAAAAATGATAATAATCAACTTTAGTACAAATAGAGAAATAAGATCCAAGTGGAACCCATAAAAAAATTGGGTCATCATGCATCTCTTTTCTAAGTTGTATCTGGTATCAACATAGACAAGAGAAAAATGTAACTGCACCGTAAAATAAGCAACTTTGTACATACATCGTTGGTAGTTGGAAGCTCAAAAGATGGAGCTGTCAATAGTCCTCCACCCAACTCACTGCTGAGCCCTGGTTGAGTAGAAAAGGATTCGAGGCCACTTGTATCAAGCTTCATGATCATAAACCTACAACAAAAATCAAACAACCATAAGACACTATATCTGGAGAAAATAATAATACTTATTTGACTTCAACCAAACATTCTCTGAAAATTGTAAAACTGAATCTTCAAGATTTCTGTACTCATTTAGCATTACAATAAACTGGGTTCAGTCATTCAGAAATCTCTGAACAGGCAGAATATGTATAAACAAATAGTTAGACATTACAAGATTTCTTAACTCATCTCCATCAATAATTTATGCCTTATGCATAGAGTTCTTAAAATTCCCAGTTTAAGAACAATAGTAGATTAATTAGAGGACATGTCATGTTCATTCAAACAAGTAGCTAACACATTGGGTTAGTTTCTGTTTGTTTTCCAAGAAAAAAGTCTCCAAGCTTCAAATTTTAAAAACACAAACAATAACCCATTCACTCTCCAATAAACCTAGTAGCATACAGAAATAACGCAATACCTAAGAATGTATGCTCCAAACTAATTTTTTCTCCTGTTTTTTCTTGAAAACCAAACAAAGGAGCAACCGTTAAATTAGACGCATTCTGGGTAGCTACAGAACATGACTACGAATCGAATATATGGATGAAAACAACTATATTAAAATAAATAGATATATAAAAAGTAATTTTAACGGAAATTTGAACTCGATGTAGATAAGAAATTGCTGTCGAATGACGGTAGAGCAAACTCTGGAGCGTACCTCTGAGATAGAGTAATGGAGTTGTGAAGATCTCAGCGACGATGAGATGGTCTAACACAAAACAGGCTTGAGTAGAAAGAAACTGATAGTAATTTGGGCTTTCTCTTGAACAAAAGGGAAAATGGGTAATTCCAATTTTAGGACATTAATTTTGTCTCATTTCGAATTCAGTACCTCAAGTTTGAAATATTTTTTGGTGGTACTACAGTTTTAATTAATTACAGATAAGTAATTTAACATAATTGATATGTAAAAAGACCAAAATACCGTTAGTATTTAATTTCCAAATTGTGCACATATTTAATAAACATGAAATGACTATTTTACCCTGGTAAAATATTGAATTGAACTTACACTTAAAGGGTATATTTGTATTTTCAAATAACAAAATAAATTATATTAAAAAACTGAAAATAATTTGTGAAATTACATATATGCCCTCATCTTCAACCTACAAGTGTAAAATGTCTAAAATAGCCTTAACTATTCATCAAATTTTCAAACCATTGTCATCCATGTTAATTTTCCCCAATTTCTTTGATCTAGTTTTAACATCCCATAAATCACAAAAACACTTAATTCCTTCTCAATCCACCCATCATGCTCCTCTCATCTTCATCTCGCTTTGGTCGTTGGAGAAGCCACCGTTTTCCGGCGACGACCACCCGTAATCTATTGCAGCCAATTTAGGGAAAGGGAGAATGAAAATCTAACTATAATCGGAGCTCAGGATCTGAAATTTCTTAGATTTGGAGCTCGCGATCCAAAATAGATCAGTTCGACAACCATATATGGCAGACGAGGGAAACCTAAGCGAAGAAATGTTATGAATCGGCTACAAAATTAAATGTAAGAACACCCGAATTCGTAATCGAGACGTAACTTGATTGAAGATAGGTAAGCTACAATCTCTTTAAGAGAGAAGGATCCTCAAGAGGCACTAATTACAAACCTGATTTTCAATACCCAAAACAGAGACATATGAAGTATTTATAGGACCCTTGAATCAAACCCTAGAGACCTCCTTACTGAGCTGGATGTGGCTCCTCACGCACCATGACGCCTTCTTCCTTCGATTGCGCTCCAACACTCCTTTCTAGGGACCACTGTTCATGTGGAGATGGTGGAGACGAAGCTGCTATAGAATCAGAGCCTCCAACAGTTATATCCAGCTCTTCCTCTTTGTCCACTCCGTTCTTGCCACGTAGTCCAATGACAGCCTTAATAAAGCCAAGGCTCAACTTACCCATACGACACCGTTTTGCCCTCTTCTTTGCTGACTTATAAACCAATCTGTTTTCAAACCCAAATTCATAACAATCCCTCTCCCTTAGCAAATGCTTAACCTCAAGCTGTTTGAACAAGCCACAACTCGGGAACTAGGCTCTGAAAACTGAGGCATCCTCCCAGGAAGCATCTTCTGGGGCTGCTCCTGCCCATTGCACCAAGTATTGAGTCACTGCTGCATTATTTCTCTTAACCATCCTGATTTCAAGAATTTTCTCTGGCCACACCTTGATTTGCCCTTCATCATCCACATCTGGAAGCTGGGACATATGAGAGTTTAAGGCTCATAGTTTTTGCTTCAATAGAGAAACATGAAATACAGGATGAATTTTTGCATCTCGGGGAAGTTCCAGCCTGTATGCTACTGTCCCTATCTTCTCCAAAATCTTGTATGGGCCATAGAACCTTGGTGCCAGCTTCATGTTCCTATGCATTGCAATTGTGTTCTGCCTATAGGGTTGCAGCCTGAGATACACCATTTGGCCAACCCCAAATGACCTCTCAGTCCTCTTCTGATATGCCTGAGTCTTCATCCTGTCCTGGGCATCCTTTAGATTTTCCTTAAGCACTTCGGTAAGTTTCTGTCTCTGTCTCTTGAATTCCTCAACAGTGGCCACCTTGGGCATGAAGTCAGTTAGTCTAGGCAGTGAGGGTTTAAAACCATATAAGGCCTCAAAAGGAGAATGTTTCAGGGCAGAGTGGTGACAGGTATTGTACCAATATTCAACAAAGTTCACCCATTTAGACCATTTCTTAGGGTACTGGAAGCACATAGCCCTCAAATAATTTTTCAGGCATTGGTTTACCCTTTCAGTCTGGCCATCACTTTGAGGGTGGTAAGCAGTAGATAGCTTAAGCTCAGTTCCCATTAGCTTGAACAGTTCCTGCCAGAATTGGCTAATAAAAATCTTGTCTCTGTCAGATACAATACTAGTTGGACCTCCATGAAGCTTATAAATATGATCCATGTAGACTTGTGCAACAGAGAGAGCAGTATAGGGATGTTTAAGAGGGATAAAGTGAGCATACTTGGTCAACCTGTCCACCACAACAAAAATGAAGTCAAACCCATAAGAACTTGGCAACCCCTCCACAAAATCGATGGATATATCTGCCCAAGGTTGGTGAGGAATTTCCAGTGGTTGTAGTAGTCCAGGGTAGGCCACATGTTCAGCCTTGCATCTCTGGCAAACCTCACAATGACTTATGAATTCCTTGATATCTCTCCCCATTAGAGGCCAGTAGAAGTAATTCTGGATTCGTTTAGTGGTTGCAACAATTCCTGAGTGTCCTCCTAATGCAGCTCCATGCATTTCTTTGAGAATTTTCTCCCTCAGCTCCTCATTCCTTCCTACATAAATCTTGTCCTCAACCATGACTAGACCCTGCTTCAAGGAATGGCCTGGTATAGAGTCAGGAGCCACTGTCAACTGCAGGATCAGATCTTCCACTTCTGAATCACCCTCATAGCTTCTTAAGACTTCATGAATCCAAGTAGGTACCACTACTGAAATTTCATATAAATCAGCTCTCTGGATCCTAGAGAGTGCATCAGCTATTACATTCTCTTTTCCTTTTTCATACTCAATCTGATAGGACAACCCTAACAATTTAGCTAACCATTTATGTTGTAATGTAGTGGTCAACTTCTGATCCAACAAGTATTTCAAGCTCTCATGATCAGTTCTTATAATGAAATGATGATGGAGTAAATAGTACCTCCATTTCTGTAGACAGACAATGATGGCTAGCAACTCCTTCTCATAGGTTGATAGAGTTTGGTTCTTTGGCCCTAGGCTTTTGCTCATATAGGCTATAGGTCTGCCTTGTTGCATCAGAACTCCTCCAATTCCACTATCACAAGCATCAGCTTCAATGACAAATGGAATGCTGAAATCAGGCAATCTTAGCACCGGAGTGGTTGACATAGCTTGCTTTAGTTGGTTGAAGCTCACCTCAGCTTCATTAGACCATTTAAAAGCATCTTTCTTCAGTAAATGGGTCAGTGGCCTTGCAATCTGACCATAATCCTTCACAAACTTCCTGTAGTACCCAGTCAGCCCCAAAAAACCTCTCAATTCCTTAATATTGTTTGGTCTAGGCCATTGAATCATGGCCTCAATCTTTTTTGGATCAGTCATTACTCCCTCAGCAGAGATAATATTCCCCAAATAATCTATATGTTTCATGCCAAAGTCACACTTGCTCATTTTGGCAAATAGTTGCTTCTCCTTTAGCCTCTGCAGAACCTGCATGACATGTTGCAAATGCTCTTCCCATGTTTTGCTGTAGATTAGTATATCATCAAAGAATACTAGGGAAAATTTCCTCAAGAAGTCCTCTAACACATGATTCATCAAAACTTGGAAACTAGCAGGGGCATTAGTTAGCTCAAAAGGCATAACCTTGAATTCAAAATGGCCATAGTGTGTTCTAAAAGCTGTTTTAGGTTCCTCACCCTTCTTCAACCTGATTTGGTGGTATCCAGCTCTAAGATCAATTTTAGAATAGTAGGCACTCCCATGTAATTCATCTAACAACTCATCAATTGTGGGAATAGGAAATTTATCCTTAATGGTCATCTCATTAAGCTTCCTATAATCTACACAGAATTTCCAGCTTCCATCTTTCTTCTTGACTAATATAATAGGAAAAGCATAGGGGTTGTGGCTTACCTGGATGAGTCCTGCTTCCAGCATCTCCTTAAGCAGTTTCTCTACCACATTTTTCTGTTGGAAACTCAGCTTGTAAGGTCTGAGTGAGGGTGGTTAACTGCCTTCCTTAAGTGGTATAGCATGATCATGCTCTCTTCTTGGGGGCAATGCCTTAGGTTCTTCAAATACTTCTGCAAATTCATCCAAGACTTGTTGCATATCAGGATGCATTTTTTGCTCTTCCTTGACTACAGCTCTATGAAACTCCCCAATCATTAAGTTGTGACCCTCTTGTAATTCTTGGCAAATTTCTTGCACTTTTGCTACTGAAATGGTCATGGCAGTTTGATCTTCATACATAATGAATGGTGTGCCCTCCCAATACACATAGAGCTTCTTCTGCCACTTCCACCAGCTCTTGTCCTTCATCTCCTTCTTCCTCTAAGCCGAACTCCTGTATGACTAGACCTTGATTGTTAGGAGGTTCTTCAATGGTGTCATCCCATTCTTGCACAATCATAAACAATTGTTTCTTATTAGGGCAATCATGTGACCTACTATACTTGGCATCACAAGTGTAGTATAGGCCTTTACTTTTCCTGTAGGCCATTTCTGCATCAGAAATCTTATGGTAGGTAGGAACTGTCAATTTGGTGGGACTGTTTTGCTCTTTAACCTTGTAGGTAGTGGGGTTAGGTGGCTTATACATCTTGGTTTGTGCAGGAGTAGATCGACTTCTGTAAGCTTGAGGTGATTTATCATAATGTTTAGGTGTATAACTTTGCTGGTTTTGATTCTGCTTGGACTCCTCAAATCGAGCAAGTTGTTTGGCTCTCTCGAGAGTTTCCGGATAGAGCATCTGCACCCCTGGTCTCAGTTGAGGTTTCAATCCTCCAATGAATAAGGAAATGAAATGGTTCTCTCTCAAAACTGGAATTGTACTAGCCACAATAGTTTTAATTTCCCCAAACTGCTCCTCATATTCACACACAGTTCCCTTCTGCTGCAAATTCTTCAGATCAATTAATATATCTTGATGTCCCTGTACCTCAAATTTCATAGCTAAATCCCCACAGAACTGGTCCCAGTGTATAAACCCTCTTCCAAGCTGATATTCAGCAAACCATGCCCTGGCCTTGCCAGTGAAATGAACCGCAGCTAATCGAACCTTATACTCATCACCAATTTCACAAAAATAGAAATATCCAATGCAACTCATCATCCAACCTCTCAGGTCCGTACCATCAAAAGAAGGAAATAAAAGAGCAGGAGTTTTGAACTAAGGAGGAGGTGGACGTTCTCTACCTCGGTCTCTGTAATTTTCTCCGACCTATCCTGGCCGATGGAACTCATCTCCGGCGTATCTCTCTGTCTGCTCTCTTCGATCATGTTGTCGCCAGTCATAACCGCAAGCTTCTTCCGGTGTTGGTCCTTGAGGTGCTACGAAGGTCGTGGGTTTCACCGGAACGTCTGGAGAGCGCGTCTGAACTCCTTTGTTGCGCCCATCTGGGCGTTGCTGAACTGAGCACTCGCCGTCAATCACCACCGCCGTCTGTGAATGGAGCTACTCTACTCTGTCCCGAGCATCTAACCTGGCGAAAACCCCAGCAAAGCCCTCCTCGATCTTCCAATCCTGTGCTTCGAGTTTCCGATCAAGCATCGGAGCGATCCCTCGCATCCCCGCCTGCAGATCTTCGATCTTAGAGGTGAGTATTGCGATTGCCGCTTCGTTTTTCTTGGGTAATTCGTCCGCCGCTGCTATCGTCGTTGCACCGCTTTTCACCATTGCTTGTGTCGTTGGACCACAAGCTCTGATACCACTGTTATGAATCGGCTACAAAATTAAATGTAAGAACACCCGAATTCGTAATCGAGACGTAACTTGATTGAAGATAGGTAAGCTACAATCTCTTTAAGAGAGAAGGATCCTCAAGAGGCACTAATTACAAACCTGATTTTCAATACCCAAAACAGAGACATACGAAGTATTTATAGGACCCTTGAATCAAACCCTAGAGACCTCCTTGCTGAGTTGGATGTGGCTCCTCACGCACCATGACGCCTTCTTCCTTCGATTGCGCTCCAACGCTCCTTTCTGGGGACCACTGTTCATGTGGAGATGGTGGAGACGAAGTTGCTACAGAATCAGAGCCTCCAACAGTTATATCCAGCTCTTCCTCTTTGCCACTCTGTTCTTGCCACGTGGTCCAATGACAGCCTTAATAAAGCCAAGGCTCAACTTACCCATACGACACCGTTTTGCCCTCTTCTTTGTTGACTTATAAACCAATCCATTTTCAAACCCAGATTCATAACAAGAAACTGTCGATCTAGACGTCTCTCGTGGTCAGCGTCACTACCTTGAGCACGATGAAGGGGAAGATATTGATGAAGCAACAAACAATCAATTTGGGAACAAAGACAGGCTGTTCTTGGAGATTCTTGGGTTGGTGAGTCGATTTGGGATTTGAATTTTTGGAGGGTACGAATCAGATTGAGAGGTGAAGAGTGAGAGGTTAAAAGGAATGGGATGTGGGCATTGATTAGGAGGATGGAGGGTAGGAACTGGGTATAGATTTTAAGAGATATTGATTAAGATGGTATTAATTAGAGAATAGGAATGGATACGAATAATAGAAATTAGGTGTAGGTTCGGAGGTTATTGATTGATTAATTAAGAGAATAGGAATTATAAGTATTGATTAGGAATAACAATAATAATTAGGTGTGGGTATTGATTAACTGAATATGAATTGGGCGTGGGTATCAATTAAGATTTAAGAGAGTATTTATTAAGATAATAATAGAAATTAATTGAGCATAAAACAGTGAGGTTGAAGATGAGGGCATATTTGTAATTTCACAAGTTATTTTTGGTTTTTTGATATAATTTATTTTGTTATTTGAAAAGACAAATGTACCCTTTAAATGTAAATGCAATACATTATTTTACCGAGGGTAAAATAGTCATTTCATGTTTATCAAATATGTGTAGAATTTGAAATTAAATACTAAGGGTATTTTAGACTTTTTGCACATCAATTATGTTATATTTAACTGTCGTTATCTTAAGTGTAATTTAAAAATTGTTTGGGTACCGGCAAAAAAGTTTCAAACTTGGGGTATCGAATTCGAAATAAGGCAAAGTTAGGGTACTGACATGGAATTACCCTCTCTCTCTCTCTCTCTCTCTCTCTCCCCCCCCCCCCCCCTGCCACCACCTCCATCTCCTCCATCACCACCACCACCATCTCCTCCCCCTCCATCGCCACCTCCTCCATCTCTTCCACCACCACCGCCACTACCTCAATCTCCTCCATCACCACCACCACCATTCCCTCTCCGCCCCCTTCACCACCACCACCGAAGTTGACGGTGCAGATGGAGGTGGTGGCGGTGGAGTAGATGGAGGGGAAGGAGATGGTGGTGGTGGTGAAGGGGGCGGGGAGGGGATGGTGGTGGTGGTGATGGAGGAGATTGAGGTAGTGGCGGTGGTGGTGGAGGAGGTGGCGACGGAGGGGGAGGAGATGGTGGTGGTGGCGATGGAGGAGATGGAGGTGGTGGCGGGGGAGATGGAGGAGGGAGAGAGAGAGAGAGAGAGAGGATGTGGGGTATTTTTTTGAAAATTAAATGAATAGTGAAGGGTATTTTAGTTTTTTCATTCAATTTAAAAAACAACTATTTACCTCTAAAGGATATTTTAGTCTTTTCACACGTTAAAAATGTTAAAAAAATAAAAAGAATAGACGGAATGAGTAACGGTGAGAAAAATGAAATTCTTGGGTATTTACCCTGACACGAAAATTTTTAGGTGTAGTCATGTGATAATGTGACATATACATGTGTAGTAATATAAAATTATCTCTATTCTAAATTGAGAGTTTCAATTAACCCTCTTAATTTTAAAATCAGTTGTGGTAAGGGTGAGCATGGGTCCAGAACCGGACCGTACTCCTCGGTTCTCAATTTTGAAAACCAGAACCATTAAATAATAGGACGGTTCGGTTCCTCGTAACTACCTGTTAGAACCTGTCAATTTTTTATTTTTGTTGATTATGTGGTTTAAGATGCGGTTTAAGGTTCAAGTTAGACGATTTTTAGACAAAAACATGAAATTTAGAATTATAAAATTCGCAAATAAATTACTAATGATATATCGCAATACTTCATATAAATTGATGGTGGTTCGATTAATGTTTAACATACCGGTCTGGTTATGGGTACCCGTCGGTTCTATGTTTGAAGAACGGGAACCGAACCAAAAATCTATAGTTCTTTCATTTTTAGAACCATAACCGAAATCGTTATTTGCGGTTCCCGATTCTTTTGTTTCAGTTCGGTCTCCGGTTCCGGGTCCAAAGTGCCCACCCCTAACTTGTGGAGTCCCTTAAGTTTGAAAAAGTTTTATTACACCATTTCTTGTTAACTTTTTTTGAAAATACTGTTAACTTTTTTACAAAATGACAAAAATACCTTTGTATTAAAAATTAAAATAAATAAATTAAAATGATTTTGAAATTTTTTTCTACAATATGTTCGTTGTATAAAATAAAGAATAAAATTATATTGGTATTAAAAAAATTATATAAAAAATTAATACTAAAATATTGTTTTGTTTTTTGTTTTTGTAAAAAAAATTCAAAATCATTTTTATTTAATTATTTTAAGTTTTTTAATGCAAGGGTATCTTCGTCATTTCACAAACTAAACATAATTTTTAGAAAAGTTAACTAAAAAAAGTAAAGTGAAACTTTTTTTTACTTAAGAAAATCCGCAAGTGGTTAGGTGAAACTCGGTCATAATAAAGGGGAGTTATGTGAAATTTTCCCTAAATAAAACAAGAAGAAATCACAACATGCGCAGGTCATGTGACAGTAAAATCACACGACAACACAAAGCAAACACAAATTAAAATATATTTGTACAGAGAAGAAATCCGCTACAAACCAAATTTGGGTATCTTAACGTCCGAACTGTATAACGTGTAGTGCAATGTTGTAGAACCATGTAGAACGTGTAGTGAAAAGTTGTAGAACGTGATGGACCCATACAAAATTAAAGGACCATGTGTAGTGCAATGTTGTAGAATCATGTACAACGTGTAGTGTAATGTTGTAAAATGTGATGGACCCGTAGATTCCTTAAGTGTGTGTTGTAGAACCTTACTGCCACGCATCGCACACTGAGACAACGCCCGTCCAGATCCAACGGCAGAAACCGTTTGTAGCCGAATGTGCTCTTATTTTTATATATTGCGACTCGAAAAACATAAATTGGAAGGATAATTTTACTATATTACATTGGATTATTACTTTAATTAAAAAAGTTGTATTCTCCATGTACTCTAATATTCTTTTGTAAACCTCACTTTATATTCCCGTAAATCTTGTGAAAATTCAATAACGGAAATGTCACGTGTTTCTTAAATATGATATTAAAATTCGAACGGACATTTAGTATAAATGTTACAAGTTTTAATAGGGTCATGATATATGTTGTTATGATGGAGGTTATGAGTTCATTAACTTGTAATTATGTCTCATAATTTCTCAATATTACTTCATTGTAACAACTCTCTTCAGTAGTATAAATAAAGACTAATGTAATGAGAATTCTACAAAAAAAACTCAATACACTCATAACACATATTGGTTACGGAGAGCTACCATTCTAAGAGGCTCTAGAATTTGTGGTGTGTACATTATCGGGACTCTAGTATCCACCAAAATCAGAAACTTGTGGGCAGGAAACGACACGTCGATTTTGTTACGTAGTGCGCATATAAGGTTAGTCCTTCTAACAATGATATTAGAGTTGAACGTGTTTCGGTTTTTCCCCTTTTGTAAGCATATATGTGTTGTTTTTTATACATATAGGGGCACACTCCAATACAAATTCCCAACGCGTCTGAATCCAACGAATCCATCATAACCGTCCAATACACTCAATCTCAACAACCCCAAACTGACGAAAATCCTCACCTAACGCGCTCCGCGTGGGTATTTTGAGAATTTCCCCCCAATTTTCGCGTTGATTGTCGTCTATTCATTTCACTATATTTATATTGGGTGTAAGTATAATGTCGACCCAACCTAAACCAAATTAAATTTATTTATGACCAGAAATATAAAGGATTTTCACTATATTAATATTGAGTGTAATGTCCCGATTCTGAGTATAATGTCGACCCTTCTATTTGTCCAAAAGGTTGGTTTGCTCGCACCGCAGGTGCTCTGCCAGAGCCCGGATCTCGGCCTGTGCCGTGCCGAGCCGGCCGGACGGCGACGACGGCGCGCATGTGGGTTTGGTTGTAGCTGCAAGATACCCTAAAAGGCTCACACACAACTGGTAGAGGAAGGGAGACAAACCAATATAAAGAAAAAAAAAATTCACATCTAAACGATGTGGGATTCCAAGTGTGAGAGAAACCAAAGTTATGAGTCTATAGTCTAAACTTGTGAGTGTATAGCCTAAACTCGTGAGTGTAATGTTCAAACTTGTGAGTGTATTGTCTAAACTTCATTGTATTTATATTAAGTGTAATGTCGCGATTCTGAGTATAATTTCGACCAAAGCTAAACCAAATTAAATTTATTTGTGGCCAGAAACATAAACGGCTTTCACTATATTTATATTGGGTGTAATGTCCTAATTCTGAGTATAATGTTGACCCTTCTATTTGTCCAAAAGATTGGTTTGCTCGCACCGCAAGTGCTCTACCGGAGCCCGGATCCTGGCCCGTGCCGTGCCGAGCCGGCCGGACGGCGGCGACGGCGCGCATGTGGGTTTGGTTGTAGCCACAGGATACTCCTAAAAGGCCCACACACAACTGTTAGAGGAAGGGAGACAAACCAATATAAACAACAAAAAAGTTTCACATCTAAACGATGTGGGATTTCAAGTGTGAGAGAAACCAAACTTATGAGTGTATAGTCCAAACTTGTGAGTGTATAGTCTAAACTCGTGAGTCTAATGTTCAAACTTGTGAGTGTATTGTCTAAACTTCACTGTATTTATATTTGGTGTAATGTTGCGATTTTGAATATAATGTCGACACAACCTAAACCAAATTAAATTTGTTTGTGGCCAGAAACTTAAACGGCTTTCAATATATTTATATTGGGTGTAATGTCGCGATTCTGAGTATAATGTCGACCCAACCTAAGCTAAATTAAATTTATTTGTGGCCAGAAACATAAACGTCTTTCACTATATTTATATTGGGTTTAATGTCGCGATTTTTAGTATAATGTCGACCCTTTTATTTTTCCAAAATGTTGGTTTGCTCGCACCGCAGGTGCTCTACCAAATCTCGGATGTCGTGCCGTGCCGAGTCTAATGTGAGTGTATAGTCTAAACTCGTGAGTGTAATGTTCAAACTTATGAGTGTAATGTTCAAACTTATGATGTATTGTTTAAACTTGTGATTGTAATGTTCAAACCTGTGAATGTATAGTCTAACTTGTATATATATAGTCTATACTTATGAGTGTATAGTCTAGATTTGTGGGTGTGTGAAGAGTTTACAATACACTTACAAGTTTTGATTATACACTCACAAGTTTGTGCCCAGAAACATAAACAACTTTCATTATATTTATATTGGGTGTAATGTCGCGATTCTGAATATAATGTCGACCCTTTTATTTTTCCAAAAGGTTGGGTCGACATTATACTAAGAGTCACGACATTACACTCAATATAAATATAGTGAAGTTTTGACAATACACTCACAAAATTTGAACATTACACTCACGAGTTTGGTTTCTCTCATACTTGGAATCCCACATCGTTTAGATGTGAAACTTTTTTGTTGTTTATATTGGTTTGTCTCCCTTCCTCTATCGGTTGTGTGTGAGTCTTTTAGGGGTAACCTACGGCTACGGCCAAACCCACACGTGCGTCGCCGCCATCCGGCCGGTTCGGCTCGACACGACACGGGTCGGGCTCCGGTAGAGCACCTGCGATGCGAGCAACCCAACTTTTTGGACAAATAAAAAGGTCGAGATTATACTTAGAATCGCGACATTACACTCAATATAAATATAGTAAAACGAATGGACGACAATCAACACAAAAATTGGGGAGAAATTCTCAAAATACCCACACTACAATTTAACGTTGGATTCTCTCCGTGTTTCCACGTGTTAAGCATCCGGACATCGCGCGAAAAATGGTTGGATGGATCAACAGTTCGGACGGATTCAGACATTCCAGAGATTTGCACCCGAATGTAATTATATATATATATATATAGAGAGAGAGAGAGAGAGAGAGAACCAAATCCCTTTGTGAGAACGTGAGAACTGAGTTTGTCCATTGAAAATAAGTGAATGTCCATCGAAAATAAATGAATGTCTAATAACAATTGTGATATCCAATGAAAGTGAATGTCCAGCGAAAATAGATAAATATCCAACGGAAACACTTTGTCTATTCAAAATAAATGAATGACCAACATAAATAAGAGAATGTTCAGTGATTCTCATGTTCTCACGACACATTTGGTTCTCAGCCGAACCCTTCCCTTCTGTGTATATATATATATATATATATATATATATATATATAGAGAGAGAGAGAGAGAGAGAGAGAGTCACATACAAACCAGGAGAAATGTCAAAATTGTCCAAACTAGTGGAACTATTGCGTTTGACTGTGAAATGTTTTGGACCATGTGAAACTTTTTTGTCTAAGTGTGGAATGTTTTGAACCCAAAAAATCACTGCGATTCAACTTTCGAAACACGTGTCGCGCGTTGGGACAACGTGCGCGCTGATCAACGTCTTAGATTGGTTCGAATGTTCAACCTAGTTTGTACTTGAGTGCATCCTTATATATTGATATATAGAATAACAATATGGTGCAAACAAGCACCCTAGACGAACGCGTTGTGAGCCACTCATGGATAAGATAACAATATGGTGCGAACAGTGCGCACTCATGTTCAAATTTGCAACGTCTATGCAAATTCGTGAAAATTAACGGAAGTATCACTTAAGTGTTGGATGTTTGACTTAGCACTTTTAAGGGTGGACATGAGTCTAGAACCGAACCGAACCGGTCAATAATCAAACCAGACTCTCTAGTTCTGCATTTTAAGAACCGGAACCGTTACTCGCGCTTCCCGATTTTCCGATCTCAGTTTCAATTCGGTTTGAATTCTGTCTTCAGTTCCGTTGTCAAAGTGCTCACTCCTAACCACATTTAAGTTAACACTTAACTGATATTTCCATTAATTTTGACGAATTTGCATAGACGTGCAAAAAAAAACATGAGTAATGGAAGATTTTTGCAAAATTGAACATTTGCAAAAACACAATGAAAGGGAGAGTGCAAAATAATAATTATTATTATAAAGAAAATTTTTGCAATTTTTCCTATAAAAAATGCCTATCCAACTAGACCTGAATTTATCTAAATATACCTGAATATGTCTCAACCAAATTTAAACCGCCCAATTATATAAAATCAAATTAGGCCAATGATTGATTCCGCTGTGGATTTCAAAACACCGACCAAGGCACATAACCAGTTTCGTTTCGTATGCTCAGAACCGAAACCTTAGCTTCATTACCTTTCCATGATTGAACATTAAAAGAGACCAAAGGTCTGATCAAGTTTTAACTACTATTTCTTGACAGTATCATACTACATATTCTATGCCCTCATACCACCCTAAAACTGCTACATTTCACATACCCATGCATAACACCACTCTCCTCGCATTCTCATCGCCCCGAGAAATTCTAAAGAATCAAAACAAAATGATGTGTTTGTTTCCTCCATTTCCATTCACTGCTGGGCAACTCCTGCTTCTCTTTCTGCTTCGGAATCGGCTAATACTGTTTTCATCTCCTCAAAATACGGCCAAATTTTCGTGCTCTTCCCGCTTTTGCTTTCCTGTTCATAAGGCAAATAGTCATCAATATGCATGAATCAGAAGACAAAACAGCTCCATGCTTATACATGCAAAATAGGAAGAAAATGGTGAAACTAAGTCAACTTCAAGAAACCGTACTGTCATTTACAGGATACATCGACTTGAACAAGAGAATGGATTAGGTAGGATGAGCGAAGAACAGACCTCATATTTCAGAACCATAGACGCCCACAGAGATTTGCATTGGCTAGGACTCCTATTGATCCCGTCAGCCAGCAAGTTTGTAGATATTTCGTTCCATAGCACCATTTTTCCCTTCTCGACTTGGAATCTGCTATCCATTTCCCTGCGCAGTTTGATTAGCTTCTTAACCTCCCCGGGTTTCCACTTATTTGACCTCCCGCGCTTGGAGGGTTTTTGCTCAGAATTTTGTGAATCATCTTCGTTGCCTGCGGTATCGTCTTTCTTCTGCTCAGATGTACTTTCCTCTAGTGGAGCGAGTTCATTGTCACTATCTTTTACAAATTGATCAATAGTTGACGACGCGTTTTTGAAGTTGGAACTTGAAGTTACATCTTCCTCGGCAAGTAGTGTTGCAGTCTTGGTATCATCATCTGCACAATATAAGAAGAAAAAAACATGAATGAAAAGAATGCTCAAATATAAAATAGGGATAATTGTAAGAATTGGTTGTGTAGTATCACACTTTCGCAAGGAGTGTCCGTGTACTAAGTTTATTGCAAAAACTTCCCGTAGACTTGTCTTTTTTGCACTATTAATGACACCATTAAAAATTAATTGAAAAGACAAAAACACCCTTCAAATTAAAAAATTTAAAACTACATGTACAAACAAAACAAACAAAAAAATAATTCAAAAGCTATATTTATTCACCAAAGAATTACATATTAAAAAAAATAAAGTATTCCAGGAGCAATATTGCCAATTTGAAAAAAATGGAGGTATTTTCCGCCAGTCTTGACGGAGTTTGACAAACCATGCAAACAATTGGATAGTTTACTGTAAGTTTTTGCAATATACGTAAGACGCAAACACTCCTTGCAAAAGTGGGATACTACACCACCCGTTTTTGCAATTACCCCTACAAAATAATCAGCAAAGCAAGAAATTGGACATTCACCTAGATTTTGTCGGTAAGAATTCCTCTCTCCATTGACCTCTTCTGCTTGTGACTCATTTGATTGACTTCTTTTCCGTTCATCATCTCCTTTTCTCAACCTTGATAATAGGCCAAATCCGGCATCTGATTTGCCGGATAGCCTCTCCTTGACCTCCTCAGAAAGAACTGCTGCTGGATTTTCAGTAGCAATAACAATAACTTCGGGACTTTTACCGCTGTACTTCCTTACCATCTTTCTTAATAGCGCAGCCACGGTTCTTTCCATGTGATTTAGAGGACAAGTAACGGGACAGCTTGAAAGAGCAGCATGGGCAGCTTGGTGGAGTGCGTCTAAAAGCTTCCCTTTATCAACCCATAAGCAACGCGTAGTGATTTTGATCTTTCCCTTTATGACATTATCAGTCAGCCCACCTTCCTGAGGGCGTAAAATTTCCATGCTATAGTAACAGAGTTGTATCAGAATAGTGTGGTAAATTCAACCCAGGTATGTGAATAGAACGAGATACAGAAGTGATCTACCTGACCACTATTATGCCATCTGTAGCAATTTTTAATCTCTCGTCAACACAGAGTTCAGTGGACGTACCAAATGCTTTATCGCCGTCACTATACATCAACTGCAGTATAAGGTTGGATCCAATTATGTTTTTCTCAATTAAGTTTGTATAATACAGCTGAAAATCATTCAGGGTCTCAAACCTGCAGATTCTCCTTTCCAAGAGAAATAAAACCATTAGACAAGACTCTTCTGTTCCTCAAATGAGAAACCCCGAGCATCTCTCCATTCTTTATAACCTGAAATGATTGTGTAAATTACATTAAAAATCATCACAGGAGGGGAAGGAGTACTTATGCAGCTAACAGCATAACCATTGGAAATATTAGGGATCTAGGCAGATTTATATCAGAAGAATCAATGCCTTGTCAAGTACATATTCTTGTATAGATCAATTTACCGTCTGATATGACACTGTTTGATTAATCCCAGGCACAGAAATCTCCACTTCACACATGTTAAGAAATAGAACAAAAGAAGTGACAACTCACAGTAGTGTGTCGGATGCCAGTCGCTCTTCCAAGCAATTCATGCTCTTTAAGGAACAGTAGTTCACCGTGTATGGGCAAGAAATGTTGTGGCTTCACAATTCTGAGTACTTCCTCCTTTAGAAATGAACTCATATATTAGAATATTTCTTTTACTTTTTTATCGGCAATAGAGAAATTAGATTGAAAAAGAGGGTGGGATCCCGGAATGGTATCCACATTCGACCACCAAAGTGGTGATTACAGAGAAATAATAAATGCTGAATGAGACATGAAATAAGAGAAAAACTAAATGAAGGAGATTGGAGCTATTAAAAATAGAAGATGACTCATTAAACATACAGTTCATATGCTGCCATTTCATAATGAAACAAATTCTCTTGAGCATAGTAAGTAAATAACCACTGTATCCTCTTCAAAAATTCAGAGGAGCTCAATGTGCATAGGACAATAATGCAATGATCAGTTATTTAAATGTTTTCTTTATCAGCAAATATTTAAATGTTAATTTACTATTAGTAGATTATAATAGTTGAAATGTTAATCATGAGCAATACAGGCACTAACCAGTTCTCCACGATATGCATGACCTGATGTGTGCAGCCCTTCATTCCTACCCATTACTACAGTTGATCCAATATCTGTTATGCGGTTCAACATGTCCATAACGCGAGATTCATTACCTGGAATGACCTGGAAGTCATATGAAAAGACAAGTATGATACCTCGAATAATCCAGCGGTAAACTATGAGCACGATCAAATAGAAAAACTCTTGGATTATTCAAATTTAGAGGTGAAAACTTCATGTAATAACTGGAAAGTTCTGTAAATGAATTGTCATCTTTCTCTTCACTTCTACCCTATACTTAAAGGCTTAATCAAATAAAATTATTTGGAATTGCGCTGTCAATATGACCTGCGGTGAGGTCAGTGTTCTTTCTATTAGAAGAAAATTGAGAAAAGATAACGCATTAATGTAACATCAAAGGATGTGACACAAGAGTGAAGGCAGGTTACAAATAAAGGCATCTTATAATTTACGATGCAAACAGAATTGTAACTAGCTGAACATATTTTTATAAGGTCTAATGTCTATAATAAGTTCAATATGTTGATCATATTGGTTTCAAGCTTTCAATATACACCCGGTGAAATCAGGAACTGAATATAAAAAATTGCAAGGAGATTAAGTTAAGAACTAAAGCATTTCAAAATTAGTTAATTACCTTTGCTGAATACAGAATTACATCTTCCTTGGTCAGCTTGACAGAATAACTACTTCCAAAGGACGCGAGATTCAGTGCAGCACGTGGCTCTGCCTGACATCAAAACAAGGAGTGTCATATGCGAGCTTAACTGGTGCAACTTACTTTTTTTCTCAATGAAAAATAGGCAGATATGAGGGGACATCCAGATTACTTACTTGAGAACCTGTAGTGACAATAAGCAAATCCTTTGGAGCATAGCTATCCATATCTTCTGCCTTCACCTATATTAAAATGGAAATAATGAACAATCGAAACCATATTGCGATTGATGAACATTCTATTTTTTTCAAGTGGTAGGAATAACATCTTTTTTAGAGTATTATACTTTGCATATATTTGTGACATGTAGCATATATAAAGATTCAAACAACTAAAACCCAGGGAAATATACAGATTTGCCCGTACCACACATGTGTGAAGTGACCAATCGTCAAAGTTGACTCTTATGTAATCTTGATAATGATAGCATATGATTGATGTGATGTGATCATCATGCAATTTTAACTGATGCTTCGACAAAAACAGTTGAGGAACAAGTTACAGATCTTGTGCACTTTGTAACTTCCAAATGTTTATAATTTCATTTCATAAAGAATTGTTTGCAAACAACATTAAATATGATGAACTTTATTTGACTACTAAGTTTATGTGTTAGAATAGTTGATTAAATTAGGATTTCCTATTCGTATTATGTTTTCTAGTTTAGTTTATTTTCTATTGTTCCTTATATAAAGGAACCTTCCATTATAATTCATAATCAAGTCATTGAACAATAATACTATTCTATTTTAGAAATTCAACATGGTATCAGAGCCAGTTATTCGATCCTAGCCGTGCGGTTTTGCCCACTCGCTAATTTTGTTTTGGCGGGTGGGCGAGACATTATTGTTCCGTTGTTCTTTTTTTAAAATTCGAATTATTGTTCATCGCGCATTATTCACGTGATAATGTTCATCGTAACTATTCACGCGATACTGTTCATCGTCACTATTCACATCAGTAGTGTTCATACGCACTGTTCATCAGTGTTTTCAGATTTGTTTCTCGTTCAAGCAGTCCGAGGAGTTTTCTGTCCTCACCACCCGCAAGTGAAGCTCCTGCAGCTCAGGTCCAGCCGTTTTGTTGTCCCCCGTTCTCCGTCAATCGCACGTGAGTCTCAAGCGCCGCCATAAATCTTCGTTGCTCGTTCTCCAAGTTTTCTGCACCACTGGTTTTGTTGAGTTTTGCACCGTCGTAGTTGCTTGGAATTGTTTCGCACCGACGTAGTTGCTTGAAATTGTTTCGCACCGACGTAATTGCTTGAGAAGTTTAGTGATTCTTCTTAAACATCACCTTTGCACCGTCATTATATGACGTAGTTGCTTGAAAAGTTTGGTGATTAATCTTAAAATCACCTTGCACCGTTGCTATGCGACGAGTTGCCACGCTGTCATTATATGACGAAGTTGCTTGAAAAGTTTTAGTGATTTTTCTTAAAATCACTTGTTCTCATGTCCGTATAATTGGCATGATTGAAGATGTTTTGCTCCGTCGTTGTTCGACGTAGATGTTTGTTTTCTTATTATTCTTGCTTCACGTGCAAGACTCGTGTTTTATAGCTTGCACGTGAGGAGAAGTGTTAAAATAGTTGATTAAAGGGAAAATGACACTTTTGTGCACCTAAATATACACTTTTGACACTTTCATACCCTAACTTTTTTTTTCCATACCTGACTTTCATTTTGGACAATTTACCCCTAAAATTCTCAAAATACCAAAATTACCCCTGGTCTAATGGAGAGAACCGGCCCAAATTTTTAAAGAGTGTGAAAAGACGAAATTACCCTCAACTATTCATCAAATTTTCAAGTGAAAGCCATTGGACTCTCCTGCTTCATCAAAACATAACCTCATGTGGCGGCGATGGCGGGAGACGATGGCGGTCTACCGGGAGGAGGCTCGGCTCCGCCGGAGACTTGCGGCGGCGATGGCGCCGGAGCAGCAATCATATGCTTTGTAATACGGTTAGAAAACAGAGGCGAGGTGACGAAACTGCTGGGCAGCGAGCACCTCGTCGATCGCCGGAGTATCGTGAGCATCGCCGATCGTCGGAGCTTACCTGCTGGGTTTCTTACCTGGTGACCAGAGTGACCAGAGTTGGTGGAGGTCACCGAAGTTGTGCCAAAATTTTTACGCGCCGGAAAGTGTGCCGGAAAATATGTTCCGGCACACTTTCCGGCGAGTGACAATTTTGAATTCTTGAACTCATTTCTTATTCCCTCTCTCCCTCTATCTCTTTTCCGGCCATTCTGTGCCGTAGACGATTGTCAGAGCACCACATTCTACCCTTTTGGTCGCTGCTCATTGCCCACCTCGTCGATGCTCACTGCCCGCTGCCCACCTCGTCGATGCTCGCCATTTTGTGTTGTGGAGGATGCAGAGGAAGTACCATAGCCGGCTCCGACGAAGAATCACCGGAGAAGACGAGAAGTAGGGGTCGAGGACGATGGGGTCGAGACGGACACCTTGGCGGAGGTGTTCTGGAGGCCTCGTCGGTCCACCGTGCTCCCCACTTGCCAGAGAAACCCCGGCGATGGATGCTGGAGAAACGCCGGTGAGGAGGGGGTGGCGGAGGAGGAGAACAGGAATAGTTGAAACGGCAGCATACCTTTGAAAATTTGATGAATAGTTGAGGACAATTTCGTCTTTTCACACTCTTTAATTAGACCAGAATTAAACCAGATTTAATTTTGTAATTCAGGGGTAATTTGGGTATTTTGAAATTTCTGAATAAAGTTGTCCCAGAATGAAAGTCATGAATGAAAAAAAGTGAAAAAAAAAGTTAGGGTATGAAAATGTCAAAAGTATATATTCAGGTGCACAAAAGTGTCATTTTCCCTTGATTAAATTAGGATTTCCTATTTGTATTATGTTTCCTATTGTTCCTTATATAAAGGAACCACCTATTATAATTCTTAATCAAAGTCTTTCATTAATGGTACTATTATATTTGTATTATATTTTCTAGTTTAGTTTATTTCCTATTGTTCCTTATATAAAGGATCCTCCCATTGTAATTCATAATCAAGTCATTCATCAATAATATTATTTTATTTTAGAAATTCAACAATATGCATAACAATAGAAGGTAGAAAACAGTTATTTTGATCAGAACAAAGTTTTTCTCTGGCTGCCCTCCATGAGATCAAAATTTTCCGTATTCATCGTAAAACTAGCAATGTTTTGTAACATAGAAATAAGGGAAAAGTACAGATAACTATCCCAACTATACATCATTTCCACCTAGCTACACACAACTAAGATTTGGGTCATTCAACTACACTCAAGTTTCATAAATTCCTATCTTTTAAGTTTTTGGATGAAAATGTTAAGCTTTAAAAGGAAAAGTCTAAAATGGCCTTCGAGTAAAAATCTAATTTTCAAATATAAAAATCTAATTTTAGATTTTAAAATTAGAATTAGAATTTTAGGTCTGAAAAATAGATTTTTACCCAAGGGTACTTTCGTCTTTTCACTTTCAAAATTAACATTTTCCATCCATAAACTTAATAGGTTGGAATTTATGAAACTTGGATGTAGCTAAATGGAAATTGTGTATAGTTGAGAATAGTTATCTGTGCTTTTCCCTAAAAATAAAATGCTAGGTTTTTCAAATGGGTAAAAACATAAAGAAAGCGCACCAAGAGTGAAGTGTATCGAGAAAAATAATATCAACTCGAGGAAGGTTGACAATCAGTGGGTTTGAGCAGGCGAGATAACAAACTAGGCCACATGAAATACAACAAATTCGTCAGGGATAAAAGGCTATAACCACACATAGGTTAAGTGGGAAACTAACAAAAGGGCAGGTAATATTGTTATAAAAGCCTCTAAGTCAAGAAGCCTAACTGAAGATAAGTTGAATTAGATCATTTAGTTCTTTTGTGCAACCTATGCTGCCACATACCAACCATCAAGCCTTCTTATGTTACTTACCAGAGTTGATGGATCAATTGGTGCCTTTCCATCCTTCCAAGCCGCATCTAGATATGTCTTCAATGACATGCCAACAAATACCTGATACAATGGTAACAATGTCAGAATCAAAGACTAAAAAATCTTGGGATGTAATTGTATAGTGCATAAGTAAGTTGAAGTGTTATCAAGAAAGATAAATCAGAACCAGTCAAGTACACATGAAGTTCACAAAACGAAATTAGAGGTTGCGCTGTAACCTACCAACTTCCGACCAGTTGCATCTGCAGCAGCTTTGACACTTCCAAGGCGGTGTATATTTGATGCAAACTGAGTGGTAATAACTCTCCCTTTAGCAGACGACACATGCCTCAATATTGAGTCGGCAACAACAGTTTCACTAGTTGTCCTTCCAGGTGAGAGTATGTTTGTTGAGTCACTCATCATCTGAAAGATAACTTTCATTAGCTGAAGCTTCTGGGTTTGAATCTTTGATGATCAGTAATCAGTTAGAGAAGGTTAGTTATCAATGACGAAGCCTATTCATTTAACTTCTTAAAAAACATGAAAGCAAGAAAGACTGTGGTAGTCACTGAGGAACTAAGGATAAAGAGGAGTGCAAGACATGAGAAATCAGTACCAACCTTCGGGCTATGATTTGGAAATAAACTGTTGTAAAATATCAGACTAAAAACGAGGGAAACTATTACGAAATAAATATTTGGTTTGAAGTTCTTCAACGAGTCTATGTGAGGATGATATTTTAATCATAAAGCATATTCATTTAAATTCTAAAGGCAAACACGAAAGCAAGAAAGACTACGACAGTCACTGAGGAACTAAGGATAACAGACGAGTGCAAAACATGAGAAATCAGTACCAACCTTCAGGCTATAATTTGGAAATAAACTGTTGCAAAACAATCAGACTAAAAATGAGGGGAAACTATTCCGAAATAAATATTTTGTTTGAAATTCTTCAACGGGTCTATCTGAAGATGATATTTTGCTTGGGTTTGTCCAAAGTTGCCTTGTTATACCATGAGAATGAAAGTTTTCTCAAGCTTCTTTGTCCAAAAAAAAACTATTAATTTATAAAAAAAAAAAGCAAGGGTATTACATCAGAAAACATAAGGCAGTCTTAAGTACAAAGAACTGGGATATCATTTTGATGTAGCACTTTTTAACACAATATTATAGAACAAGGATTTTGTTACTGTATCCCACTAGAGCATGCATTTTTATTACTATATCACACTAGAACCGCTATCTTACCCAAAGTGAACCAAAGTTGAGCTAAGTGACTTTGCTTCATAAAATTGTGTCAATGTCATAGTATGCAAAGTAGATCCAAGATGCTTACCAGAGTCACCCCTTCTTTTGAGAGTGCCTCTAAACCTTCCCGGTCAAAAACTTTCCCATCCACTGGGTTTTCATCAATCTGTTGAAGGCAAAATTCTTATGCAGCTAGAAAAAACATATTAAGATGAGATGAAAATTTATTGAAATGAAAATTCCATACCTTCCAGTCCCCTGTGTGAAGAATTATGCCATCAGCACACCGAAGGACAAGTCCGCAACAATCAGGTATAGAATGTGTCACTCTGATAGGTTCTATCTCGAAAGGCCCAGCCATAAATCTTCCCTTTTCTCTGAACACTCTTAGTCTAGAAGGAACAAAGAGCCCATGCTCCTTTAGACGTTTCCTAATAAGCTGCCAAACCACAATATAAAATAGATTCATCATACAGGAATTGACACTGGTCGATGTCTATGGTACATACATCAAAAGATAGAACTGTCAAGTGAACAAAATGGATGATCTCGAGAGATGCAGTATAGTAATCCTATGAAAGCCATTCAAGCTTGATAGAGGTTAAAAAAAATCTTTACGAAAGAAGAAACTATAAAGATATGAAGTACATAGAGAAGAAAAAGGTGTCCTTGCTATAAGAAGTGGTTATAATAGTTACATTGGAAAAGATTAATACTGATTCCAAATTCTACTTTTTCTTAGTAATACATTACCAAAAACATACTAAACATACGAAATTATAACAGTAAAGCTGTCAGGAAATACCTCCATTGTAAAGGATGAGGCAAAAATGGGTGTATTGGCATCCAATGCTGGGATTACCTGCTCAGACAGCGAAGAAAACAAGTAAAAATAATGGTATAAGAACATAACTAAATTGAAAGCCTTCAGTTGTTTGAGATAGTTGTCTATTAAGCCTCTAAAGAGTTCTGGAGCAGCAAAGACATTTCATTTTAAACTTTTAATGGACCAGAAGAGCTGGAGTGATTATTATTATTATATTCCAGGGACATGACATAATATTATTGCCCACAACTCACACTTGATAGTTGCGCACATTGTTGGTCTTTATAGATGAGGTGGTTGCTGGTATAGAGGGATACTACATTGAATTAGGCTTGAGATGTGGAAAACCAAAAATATAACTCAAAGCAGATTTGTCAATATACCGCAAAAATTCTTTGCCACTGTCAAAAAATATTTTAATGCTTAATAAAGTTGGGAAAGAAAGAAATAGATAAGTATCTAATCTATCTATATTTGTGCACAGTGTCATAATCAAGAAGCAGAAACTTTACCCAAGGCAACGCACCAATGTGATCCTCATGGCCGTGTGTAATAACAATAGCTTCAATTTTGTGGCTCCATCTTTTGATAAATGTGGTATCGGGTATAATCTTTTGAATTCCAATTTCATCATAGCTGGAACACATTTTTTTTTAAAAGGTCAAGGTCACATACATCGTAAGAAGTCTGGAAAAACTACTATACTCAACTAGTGATACTTTTAGCAGAAAGTAAGATAAGTAAGGTGAGATATAGGGTTGTAAACGAGCCGAGCTTTTAACGAGCCGCTCGAGCTCGGCTCGTTAAATATTCGGTTCGGGCTCGTTATAATCGAGCTCGAGCCGAATTCGAGCTCGAGATTGGGCTCGTTTAATAAACGAGCCGAGCTCGAGCCTAACCTTTTAAGGCTCGATAGGTTCGCGAGCCGGCTCGTTTAATATTTATTGAATTATATATTTTTATTAATATATTTATAATAGAATTATATATTTATAAAATACTTATAATATAATTGAACAAGTCGAACCAATTTCAAGTTGGCTCGTTTATTATTTAATGAATTATTTATCATTTATTTAATTTTTAATTAATATTTATATTTAAATTTAAGGGAACCAAATCGAGTCGAGCCGAGCCGAGCTCGAGCTCGAGCTCGTCTATTTTATTTCGAGCCGAACTCGAGCTTAGTTATATAAGCTCGTTCGAGCCCGAGCCGAGCTCGAGCCGAACACTTTTTTCACGAGCCGAGCCCTGCCAAAATGAGGCTCGGCTCGGCTCGTTTACACCCCTAGTGAGATATGAAACAACATTCTGCCACCCATTGTCAAAAACATTGGTAATATAAATAACCAAAATTGATCTACTAGTGGACTTAGCAAGGATTAAGAAATCGGTAAATTGGGAATGATCAGTGACACGCTAACTATATTTGCAGAAAGAGATCAAGTTCTGACATGCATAGAACATAGCCACCAAGATGAACAAACTAAGGAGGCGTCAACGACATTAAAAAGACTTACTCTGGAAACATGATGCCGGCATCTATGAGGATATATCTATCATAATTCCCCACAAGCATACAATTCATTCCGATTTCTCCCAGACCCCCAATTGGAAGAACACGAAGGGGTGGGCCCTCAGAACCTTCGTAAAACTGTTCCATCTTACGTTTCACGGAGTCCTCCATGCTTTTTCGAGGACCTTCAATTCTCTTGGTTTGTTTCCTTGGTGTGTTGGATCCATGAGTTCCTAAAACAAAACAAACCAAGAAAATAAATTCATTGCATCTTATGTTCTTTAGCTACTTCAAGTGATAAGAATTCAAGACAACACACTCAAGTTCCATTATCCACAAACCCATTAACTAAAATTAGGGAACAATTCCGGAGCTCAACTCCAAAGTTAATAACTTATAGAACAAATTCATAAAGCACAGAAACCAGCAAAACATAAAAAATTAAAACAATTCAACAACTTCCCACCATTTAGGAGAGCCTTAACACAAAACCCCACATGACAGAACTATCAAGGTGTCAAATTTTACCCAAACACAACAGAGTAACAGTAGAAAAAACACTACACTCTCACAATTCAGAAAACTGAAACACAGACTGTACCTGCAACAGTGGAGGAGCAGGCGATGGAGCTGCGGCGGCGGGAATGGTAGGGGCGAGAGAGGAGGGTGTGTGGGTAGCAGAGAGAGATGGCGCTGAAAGTGGCCATTCTGTGAGAAGCTGCTGGTGAGTGAAGAGAAGTGAGAGAGGTTGAGGGAGATAAACCCTCCAAAAACCCTGATTGCATATGGTTCAGAAGAATTGGGTGTCTGGAATTGAAACCCAGTAAAGAGCCTCTGGGTGAGGCTGAGGAAGAAGGAGAAGAAGAGGGTTTTAGAGGTTTTGGTCTGAGGGAGAGTGAGAAGTGAAAATGGTGGATTGATTGATTCATGAGAGGTTATAAACTCCCTCTGAAATAAACAAGACGACACACATGGTGATGGATAGGAAGGAGGCCATAGCTCGCACGTGCCAAACTATTGGTTAAAAGGGTAATTAGTAATGTTGTAAAAATCACATACTGGTTCGACTAGTCCCCGATTAATTCTCTATGATTACTGATTATTTAAACCGATTTATTTTTTGATTAATCTCTGACTAATCTTCGATTAGTTTCTAGAAAGCTTTTGCCGGCTGACTAGCGTCTAACAATTTTTAGAACACTGGTAATTAGAGGCTAAAATTGTTAGACTAATTGAAAAAGGGGAGGAATTATTTAAGGATGACTAGGATTAGATGTTTCTCATATAAATTTAAGGAGAATTTGCAGGTCGCTACCTTGTACTATGCAATTTTTGCATGTCACTACCCTCTACTTTTTTTAGTTGCATGTCACAACTGCAAGGTTTCATTTAGTTGCACCGTCAATCACAGAGTTAAGTTTGATATAAAAAGTCCATAATACCCCTATATTAAAAAAATTCAAAAACTCAGAAAAAATATCTTTTGAACATTTTTTTTAAAAAAATATTTTTTATCAGATAAATAATAAAACACTGATTTCAAAATTATTTTTAAAAAAAATATTTTTTTTCAAAAAAAAATATTAAAAATAAAAAACCACTTTTAACAACGTTTTTTTTATTTTTAATATATTTTTTTAAAAATTATTATTTTCTTCAAAAATAATATTCGAATCAGTTTTTTTATTATTTATTCCATAAAAAAATTTAAAAAAAAATAAGTTAAACAAATGATTTTTTCGAATGTTTTAAATACAAGGGTATTTTAGTCATTTAAATATTTCAATTTCAAATTTTATTAAATAACTAAAATACCCTTATATTTAAAAAAATGAAAAAAAAATTCATTTGTTTAACTTATTTATTTAAAAAAAATGTATGGAATAAATAATTAAAAACTGATTTGAATATCATTTTTTAAGAAAATAATAATTTTAAAATAAATATATTTAAAATAAAAAACGTTGTTAAAAGTGATTTTTTATTTTTAATATATTTTTTTGAAAAAACCATTTTTTTAAATAATTGTGAAGTCAGTGTTTTATTATTTATCTGATAAAAAATATTTTTTTTAAAAAATGTTGAAAAGATTTTTTTTTTGAATTTTTTAATATAGGGGTATTATGGTCTTTTTACATCAAACTTAACTCTGTGATGGACGGTGCAACTAAATGAAACCTTATAGCGGTGACATGCAACTAAAAAAAATAGAGGGTGGTCACATGCAAAAGTTGCATAGTATAGGGCAGTGACCTGCAATTTCTCCTAAATTTAATTACATTTTGAAAACTTGGCATTAGTGTAGGTGGTGACATTGGTAGGGACTAGAGAAGAGAGGATGGAAGAAGGAGAGATGAGTAGAAATGGGTCTCATTTGAAAATTTAAAACACAAGCATAAACTAGTGGGTTCGATTTCGTTGAAAAGGTGGAGATGATTTTATGAGTAGACAGTAGTGTAATTTTATAAAAAAATCATTTAAATCAAACAAGCGTAAAGATAATTGCAGCTAGATATGCCTAATTAAATATGTTTTGCACATGATTTATTTAACTTTTTTATCTTGACAATCCACTTAAAATCCATATTTTTGCACATCGGCGCACCGACAAAATAGTTTCTTGAGTTCCTAACAATTCACTTTCGTCCTGTTGATCCCCGTCAAATAGAGTGGTCAATGACAAAACTGCCGACTTGTTTAGGAGCGGTGCAAAATTTAGAATTCTATGTGAGCTGACAAGATAAAAAAGTTAGGTAACTTATGTGCAAAACGTGTTCCAAAATCACATCTCAAGTACACACAAACCATGGCCTTCGATCGAAACAAATGGCATAAAAGAACGAAATAAAGACAAATAATATGATTTTACAAGCAATCATCTATAAAACGAACATTTGTACGACATAGATGCCTTTTCACATGAAGTATCTAGGAGTAGTCCTACTTCTCAAACCCCCTTCTCTATATTTATCGTTCCATTCTACAAGCGCGATCATGTTCCCCGAATCGGACGCAACACTCGCACATACTACTGTCCCACACAAAGTTTATAACCAATGACTCATAAGTCAGTTCACTGACAAACTTCAAATCATTACATGTTTTTTGAGTGTCTATAAAGTCGTTTGTATTAAGAGGCCGCACATCCACTGTCTCACTTCTGTCTGGAGCAGGCCTACCTTCCGCTCAAGCTTTTGAGCACTCCTGTAATGTAATCGAATTTACAATTTACTTCTTTCAAACAATTTTTGGAATTCTTTATGTGACACTCAAACCAAAAATATACCATTTTCTCCTTCTTTAACAGTTCCATGATCTGACGGTGTGTTGCAACTACTCATAAATTTTGTATATTAGAAGAAAAATATAAAGACCACCCCACATTTTTTTATAGTTGGCTATGCATATAATATTGACACGAATTTGAATAAAGTTGCAGATATAACCAATCTTGAGGTCACTTTGAGAATATCCATCAGTTATAGCTCCAATCTTTTGAAAACAATGCATGCCTTCGTAAAGGCAGCGTCACCAACTCCTCCAATGTGTCGTTTACACGTTCGAGAGCTCTAATATCTATCACTGAATGTAAATCCAATATCGTTGGATGCGATGACATCAGCCAGTAGCGCTTGCTCAAATTCATTTTTAGTAACAAAATCTTGATTTTGTACAAAGCAGAAAATGTGAGTAAGGATAAAATAGTATACAAGAGCCTCGCCGGAATATGTGCATCAAGAACGCCAGACAAGATATAATTTTCATCTTTAAAGACTTCATCAATCCCTTAGATTCATTCGCAACAACCCGTAATAGTTCAATCTTATACTGAAACTGCCAAAAATTGCAAGGGGGATTACAAACATGTAATCTCGTACCATGACTAATACTTCGGTTCACGACTATTCGAAGAAAATTCAAGAGTTTTGATGCCCTCCAAAATTTTCTCAATCTATCTTGAAGTCTTCAGAGGCTATCTTGCAAGAATGATCGAAGCAGATATCATGACAACTAAATAATGAAATAGAGCTGAAAAGACACAAACAAGTGACAAGTGATATGTTTGTCCTTAAAAATGTGACTTCACATGGTAAACTAGAGTTGAAAAAATGATTTTAAAATAAGACATTTTTGTCAAGTTTGGACAAATGTACGCATTATGCGAAAAAAAAATAATTTGTAAGGTTGCGTCTATATTTTATCAAAGCAAAAGCTTACAACTGGTTTTTGTAAAATTGGAACTGTTTATAGTTACTTATTACAATTTCTAATTATATTATAACTTTTTATAACGGAATTCGAGCCAAATTCACGTGTAAGATTAAATTAATTTAGTTATGAACCTAATTCAAGCTTATTTGTTTGAGACTCAATAGTTTCGAAAGCTGGCTAGTACAATACTAAATTATATATAAAGAATATTACGATAACTATTTACAATAAAATAATTTTCTATTATTTGTTACATTTCCTATTTATTTTGATCTATAATCTATATAAAAGGGTTATCCCTTATTATATTTTACAACAATATTATCATCAATAATATCATTCTCTATTCTATTTCTATCCTGTTAACAAAGTCAGGTTAATCCCGATTAAGTTTATGCTAAAATATCATTTTGCCACTTATTAGTTACGATTTTAACGAGTGGACAAGACAATCTAATTGCTTATGTATAATAGTTTAATAATAATAACATCAACATTATTATTATTATTATATCGTCTAGTATCCTAGTGTCAAACTCACGTCGCACAAGTGTCACATCGTCAAAGTCATAGTGCATATATTGATGAGTGTCATAGCATTGAAGATAGCGCAAGTTCCATAGTGCTAAAGCCATAGTGCACATATCATCGAATAACGTACAGCTGAAACTATAACGAACTAGTGCCACAACGTCGAAGGCAATAATACACATATCGATGAGTGTCGTAACGCGGAAGCCATATGGCTACAAGAAGTTTGATCGAGGAAGATTTAAGTTAAGGGTACAAAAATTAATTTCTCCAAAATTACAGAAATGATTTTATTTGTGTGCTTTTAGAAGACACGGGAGTAAAACACTTGTTGCCTGGCCCAAAACGACGCCGTATGGAAGTGTCCCGAGCTTGCCCTGAACATGGAGCGCCTGTGAGGAATCGAAGGTAGGAGAGAGAGAAAGATGCCGAAGAGAACGACACACACCTACTCAAGCGAAGACGCAGCTCCGGACGGTCCCGACTCCGATCTCTTCGTCTACTACTGCAAACACTGTGGCTCCCATGTCCTCATCACCGGTATTTCACCCCGTCCTTATTGTTTGGTTACTGGGAAAATCAACAATCACCTGATCTGGAATCGTTATCATGCATCTTCTCCTTACAATTTCGCAACCCATTTGCCTCTGCTACACTCCCACCCCTGAAATATCGATTATTTTCTCTTGTTTCGCCTCATATTGGTGGTGATTGTTATTTGGTCGGTGCCCAGATTGCTTTTTTCCATTTTAAACAAAACGGAACTTGCGAGGAGCAATCATATTGTGTCTTGTTTGCTATCTGTGTTGTTAGAGCAAGCATGAGTAATTAGAGTTGCAAACTGAGATATTTAATTTCACATATATTTTCTATTTGGAACAAGCTTGTGGGAAGTTTTGATGATTCTCTTGCTGAAATATCCTTGTTATAAGATACCCAATTGCAGAAAATACCGAAAAGGAAGACGGACAGAGCCTATGTGTTGGACAAGAAGAAGCATCTTGCTAGGTTGAACATTAGTGAGGGAGGAAAAGTTCTTCTCAAACGGTATGTTTTTACGAAATTTGTCCCAAGCAGTTAGATATGCTTAAATGCTTTATTTTCCAATGCTGTAGATGTTAGACTAGAAATGGCTTAGCTTTAAAGGAGAACTAGAAAGTTGTTTGTACCTGTTTTTGAGAAATACCTAGAAAGTTTCATTATGTAAATCTTATGTCATTTTCCCAGCGGAGAAGGTACAGTGAATGCATGGAGTGTGAGGTTAGCAGGAGTGAAGGTTTAATCACAACAGTTGATAAAGAAGTTAATTAACATGATATCAATGCAGTCATTGTATTACTCAGTGAGTTTAATTGATTTCAATTGCCCTTTCAACCAGGAGGACTTGATAACTTGATGAAAGTTGCAAGTTTTGCTAGATTCTTTGTGTAGTTGGTTTTGGACTTCAGCTCATTGTTGAACAAGGAACAAGGGATGGGTAAATTGCTTACGATAAGCTTGATAGTATGACCTCAATCACATGAATGTTTCCTTTTGAAAATTGATCCATCAAGGATAATATTTATAGTGTCGTGTCTGTCTCACTAGACAAAGGCCTATGCTCAGATTGTGGAACTATCCCTTAATTTTTATACTTTCCTTTTCTTGATTTTCTGGACGAGTAAGTTTTTGGGCATTATAGTCTGAGAGGGATCGGTATTATCTGTTTGGAAAAATCAGTGCTGCTATATAGATTAGAATATATTTTGGATTTCTGGATTAAATGCTCTCTTTGTTTACTGTGCAGGAATTAGAGAGGGGGATAATGTGTTATCCCTTAAGTCATTAATGATCTCTCGATAATGTCATATTGAATATGTATTGATGAAATGAACTGGAGCTATATCTTCTTTCTTATCCAGGGGTGAGGGGAAGTTGGAGAAGCAATTCCGTATGAACTGCGTGGGTTGTGAGCTTTTTGTTTGCTATCGTTCAGAAGAAGATTTAGAATCAGCCTCTTTCATTTATGTTGTTGATGGGTCTCTCAGTACTGTTGCTGCTGAAACCAACCCACAGGTTTGAATAGTTTCTCTCAAGGCTTGGCTTAATAACATATTGTGATATAGAGTATCATTAAGGATATACTTATTTGTTGTTCACATGATTTTGGTGTTTATTGTTTAGCTTCTTGTACTCTCTGTGGATAGAGAGAGATGTAACCATACATAAAACATAGTGTGAGAAGCTTTGATTGGGATAGCAAATAGCTTTACTACATTAAATTTTTATTGATCTGATGGACTTGACAATAAACTCTGATGCTAAACCAAATCTCTAAAGCTCTTGAACCATTGGGTTGTTACCTTGGGGACACTACATTGTCATATATGAGTTGTTTGGCCTGTTTCTAGCCAGCAAATTGCTTATTTATTCAGACTTTTCTGATGTAAGTATGTAACCTGTATGAACATGTAATTCTGAAAGGGAAACTGACTTGTTCGGCTTTCTAATCCGTTGTAGGATGCTCCTGTGCCACCTTGCATATCACAGCTAGAAGGAGGACTTGTTCAGGTGGCTATAGAGGTGGAAGATCGTGCACAACGCTCAGCAATTACAAGTAAAATAGTTTTTCAGTTGCTCATTAGACATCTTGTATGTGTTACTTCTTTGGTGTACATCCAAATTCTTATTGCCTCTCAATCATTCATTTACTGTCCAATATGTTAATTAATAATGAAACACACTTTTAATTTTAGATACTGTTTATCTTAGTTATATTATCGTTTTGTTGTTGATGATGCAAGTTGATCCAGTGCCTTGCCTTTCTCCATCAAATGCATGATCCTGTGTAGGGAGATTAAGAGTTAAACTTAGCCGGTGCTTCAATTTTAGTACACCAGACCATAGCTTCCTCCATGACACCCATGCACGCTTAAATTTCCCAGGGTTTTTAAAACTGATACTGGATCTTCTTACATTCTTATTATGTCCTTTATCCGATTCTAATGCCTTCTATAAATAAAATTCCTACTTCACTCACTTATTACTTCAATCTTGTTATGCTGTTAATACAAATCAATTTTTTTCTTCCCTCAAGTCTGCATATTTGTACATCCACCATCCACACAAATGAAAAACATGCATTCAACATAATCACACTTATTTTGATGCTCTTGCATTGACTAATAAATGCTGGAGAAAATTTGAAAAAGAGAAGAGAGCAGTAACATAATCGCACTTATTTTGATGCTCTTGTATCGACTGCTTTTTTCTCTTCAAATTCAGAAGTTTTCTTTGTACCATATGAGGATCCTTAAGCTATATTTTTTCCCCTATGAAACCTCATTACTGTCTTATACTACAACCCAGGAGTAAATGCTGATGATGTTCGAGTTACTGTAGCCGCTCCAGCTACCCGTGGGGAAGCAAACAACGAACTTTTGGAGTTCATGGGAAAAGTAAATTGTCTTGTCAAATTATGCAATTCACGTTTGAATGCTTTGCAATTTTTGTTTTAAGCTACATGATACTTGCTTTTGACACAGGTTTTGGGTCTGAGGCTCAGCCAGATGACACTTCAAAGAGGGTGGAACAATAAATCTAAGCTCCTTGTGGTACGTTGAATCGCCATTTCAGTTCTCTACAAAAATTTAGTATGCATCTCTTCATGCATGAAGATACAATTATACGTACAATCCTACTTGTACCCATGCTAGATGAGTGGAGTGCTATCATGGTATTATAAGAGGTTAGGTTAGCATATATAATCAGTGCTCTAAGAATGCTGGGCGCTAGTCGGGCGGAGAGGGCTTTCTGGGGATTAACCGGGACTTAGTGGGGAATTAATTGGACAAGTCAGAGAATTTTAGTCATTTCCTCCACTATATAGTTGGTCATTTTCTTTGGTATTGTTGCAAATTGACATGGGTGGTGGTGACATTGTATCAGGTTGAGGATATGACTTCTAGAGAAGTGTATGAGAAACTTTTGGAAGCTGTCCAACCTTAAAGATGCCTGCTTTTGTCCCAAAGGCTTGTGCTGTGATAGTGCATGAATCACTGTTCTTTATGACTTCATATTTTAATTGCAATCTTGTATCGAATCAAATGCAAAAGCTTGCAAGCTGCGGCCAACGTTTACTTGTAATATCTACTGTCAACGCTTACTTGATCAAATTTGTTAAATATTTGAGCTTAGATATTGAGAGATGTGAGTTTAAGTTAGGGATTGCAGTGGTGGGTTTGGGGTAGATTTGGTGATTCCGTCCTCACCTCCTCGAATCTATAGCCTATCTTATCCCGGCCCGTTTTATTCCTGCCTCGAGACCTGCCCAACGAGACGGAGAATCCCCAACTCTCCAAATTTGCTCCATTTATGTTGAATTAGTTTTGTATCAAATTAAAGATATAACTCTTCATACAAGCTCGATGTCAATGCCAACATGAAAATTAATGTAAATAAATTTTGTCGATTTTTTTGTGTAAGAATTTGACATTTTTTGTTTTGAGGGAAAAACAAATTTATTGATTAAATAGCCACTAACCCGGCATAAAGCCAAAAGGCTAAAGTTAAAGATGGTGTGACAGACCTTTCACCACAATCCCAGCTACTGTTACATTTGATACTTTAACAACATGACCAATTCGTGAGCCATTTGATACCTAGCAAGACAAACACATATTCCGATATTGAATAGTACGCAACACTTTTTGTTAATGATTCCACCAAATTGCTTAGCTCTACCCGTCTAACATCATGCAGAGGCATGACCTCATCTCATACGAATGGAGAAATCCCGTGATTCCGCTGCAGAATCCTTTAATCATGCATCCATGATAACCCTGTAAACTAATCGACTCGAACCAATTAGTATCAAACAAAGTCAGGGCCTCCACCTCATACGGATGGAGAAACCCCGTGATCTTGCTGCAGACCGCCTTAAACCAGCTTCCTTGATCAACCCTGCAATCAATATTAGAATGACGAATCTTTAAAAATTCAAATCCTCTCATCTCATTAGGCTTACCTGGGTCAACCCACCGACACCAAAGATCCCCCGTTTCCTCCAAGTACGAATCCCAATGGGACACTCAGGTGACGTATTGAAGCCTAAAAAAGCCAAAACCCCATAGTTCGGTATGCTTGGATGAATCTGCCCACCAACGCCAGAGAACTCCGGTTCCCTCCCAGTACCGATCTACCAACCAACCAAAACCAAACCTACCTCTGATAAGCCCCGTCTCAATTTGTCCGCCCCGATCACCCCTATTTCCGTACCTAGCTGTTCGCCGAACCTTCTCTGCCCATCCACCGATGACCCCGTCCTGGACTCGTCTCCCCTCACATATAATATCAAAATAATACCCCCACAATTTGACCACCACAAACTAAACAACCCCAAAATCAGATTCAACCCTAACCCAACTCACCAAATTCGCATTGTCCCACCGTTCCTCCGACCCTCCCACAGGTGTCGCCACCCACCGCTGCACGACCCAGAACCTACCGTAAATCTCCTCCCTCGCAGATATGCGAGACGTCGCCCAAATTGGCAAAGCCCTAATCGCCTACTGTGGCGCAGGGTACAAGCCGGAAAAGTTTGGGACCAAAGTCCCGCTAGATCCCTGAGAGTTTTTAATTTAAAGTGATTGAACTATTGTTGGGATTCAAATATTAAAGATCAATTTTCGATTTAAATTGTTTGGCTTAAGTTTTTTTTTTCTTTTTATTTGACTTTGGATATCTCATATCTTAATGAAATGATTTATATTTAACGTACCGGAAACTTTGTATTATTACCATGAAGTTTTCATTAGTTTTACGTTACTTAACTTCAAAGTGATTCATATTACTTTTCTTTCATATCAAATATTTTGAAAATGACACAAATACTCTTATTATACAAAATAACAATAGTTAGAAATATAAATTGCTAATTACATAAAATTCCCATTATGCTCGAGAACTTGTTTTTATCCAAGGAAATGCATGACTCTTGCTTTCTGTGTCGGGATTAAATTGATCCGTCTCATGAATCTCCAACTGGTCTTTTTCTTTACCAGAGGAAAATGTGTTGATCAAATTGAGGGTTTTGATAATTTGGATGCAAGAATGACTCTATATTGAACCGCTTGATTGTCACTGGAGTGGCTCCATCGTCGACTCATGCCTCTATACACGCTCGCAAACCCCGTCTCCAATGATCAGGACTGGATCAAAATTGTCGGTGGTTGATTCAGAGGCGGGAGGTGGATCTCCGGTGGCAGTGGGTTCAGGTTTGGGTCGGCTAGACTAACTACTGACGAATTGATCATGAAAATTTCAATGTCGTTTAAATTTGAATCACAATATTTGGGTACCTAGTGTTTCTGAGATCCGTAATCTGTTTCCTCTAACCATATATATATATATATATATATAACACCTGCTTGCGGATCCATCAACGACTATGGCAAGCATCTCTAGTCAAGGGCGAGGAGGCGAGGACAACCGGCGAAATTGTTCCGGATTGGAGATGAAGTCGGTGAATGTTGAGTTAAAATACAATCAAAATTCTCACAATGACATGATTTTGAAATTTTGAAGTCTGATCAATGATATTTTCGTCTTTTTACTTTAAATTTTAACAAATTTTATCCAAAATTTTAAGTGTCAAATTATAATATCTAAGTGTAACTCACTGTCTATTTTAAAAAATATGATAGTTACATGTTTTTTAGGATTGTTGGGTGTGATTTTGTGTCATTTATCCTTTATACTATTTTAACTTTTATTGGCTTCTTGTTCATGGTCAATTTGTTAGATTTCTACTTCAATAGTAACTATCAAATCCATAGTCAACAGAAAAAGTTACGGCGGCGAAAGTACATTTTGCCAACACTCAAGTGCCACATAAAACATCATATACAATACAAGTACTATATAGTTATTAAATTATTATTCGAATTCGATATATCAGATACGTTCAAATATAACAGTCAGGGCGGAGTATTTAGGTCACTACCCTTTTGTTGACCAAGACCTTGAACCCGCCAGCCATATGAGCCGTCAAAAGAGGAACCAGAACCGGCCGGTCCGAGAAAGCCGGCCTGATCTCGAACCGCCTCAGAACCGAAGCCACCACATACTTCATCTGAGTGAAAGCCATCTCCTTCCCCAAGCACACCCTCGGGCCGGCCTGAAAAACCGGATACTTGTACGGGCTCACCGCCCTCAAAACCCCCGGCTCCTTGAACCACCGGTCCGGCTTAAACTCGAACCGGTCCTCGCCCCACAGCCCCTCCATCCTCCCCATCCCGTACGGAAAATACGTCACCCTGTCCCCGGCCCTCACCGCGGTTCCGTCCGGCATGACGTCATCGGCCGCCGCGTGCTTCGAGTCCCACAGCACCGGCGGGTACAGCCTCATCGACTCGCACAGGCTCGCTTTCAAGTACTCCATGTCCTTCAAGGACTCGAAATCGATCGTTGCTTGCCCCCCAAGCAACGACTCCACCTCCTCAACGATCAAATTTTGGGATTCTTTGTTCTGGGAGAGTAGCCAGAAGAGCCACGTCATGGCTGCTGACGTGGTGTCCCTCCCGGCCATTATGAAGCTTATCACCATGTCCCTCACCACCTCCCCGCCGTGCCCCGCCGCCAACAGCCGCGACAACAGGTCCTCGCCGCCGCCGTGATCGCCACAACAACATCGTTCCTTGATAATGTCGTTGACTGAGCGGTGCACGACGCGGACCGCCGATCTCAGCTCCCTCTCGGACCCGACGTTGACCGCGCGCTTCGCCTTCCAGACCGCGTACACCGGCGCCATCCCGCGCATCGCGCAGATCTCCGAGGCCGCCTCGAACGCTCCCACCAGCGGCTCGGCCGGGCTCGAGTCTCGGCCCAAGCAGCCCGGGTCGGTCCCGAGCGAGACCTGTACAAACAATTTATTAGTATAACAATGAGAATTAAATAAAAACTTATTATTGTATAAACATTGTGTCGTGGTATAGATCACCCGCTGCCCTAAAAACCATTAATTCCAGCTAGAGATGTTCATAAATATAATAATAGTACCGACCAAACCTAACTGAATTGTGTCAAGCAAAAAGATAACTGAATCAAATGTAACTGATTCGATTCGATTTAATAAGCTGAATCAGACAATTTAATTAATCTGTTAAAATCGATTCAAAATGTAAGAATTTTATGAAAATTGGCTTAGAGTAAATCAAACTGAAAACTAAAAACTAAAAAGTCAAACAATACAATTTGAAACGGCAAGAATTTCATGAGATTTTTTTCGTAACAAACCAAAAAAATCAAATTTAGTGAACTGAAACTGACGCATGTTCAAACCAAATTGAACATACGAACCGTGAACAGCCCTAATTCCAACGATACCTTGCAGATGGTGTCGAAGGCGAATCTCCTGAGCACCTCCTGGAGGTCGATCGCGGCCTGGGACCGCTCGGCCTCGAGGAGGACGGGGACGAGGCGGCACTCCACCTCGTCCTGGAGGGTCTTGACGACGAACTCCCGTAGCGAGCGGGTGGAGAACTCGTGGCTGGCGAGCTTGCGCTGGGCGGCCCAGGCCTCGCCGTCCACGTTGAAGATGCCGCGGCCGAGGAGGTCACCGAGGAGGTCGGTGAAGGGCTTGCCCTTGGGGAAGTTGGGGAAGTTGGTCTTGAGCATGTACTCCACGTTGGCCGGGTTGGCCGTCACGACCGTCCGGCGGGCGCCGAGCCGGTTCACCACGATGGTTTGCGTCGCCGACTTGGACAATAGATCGGTGTACCAGTCGAGCAATCGCCGCCGGTTCCGGTAAAAGGACACGAGACACCCGATAACCGGGTAAACCGGCGGTCCGAACTCGGCCGGTTCGGAGCGAGCCTTGTGAATGTATGAGAATAGAAAGGACAAGAAGAGAAGCCCTAGTGAGGAGTTAATAAGGAGGAGCATGGTTGGCTTTATTTTATTACACAAGTAGTTGTGGAGAAAAATGAAGAGAAATGTGGGATATATATATGCATGTGCATGTACATATATAATATGCGTATGTCAAAAGTAAACCCGTTCATGAGTGGAGAGTTTTAGCCAAGGGTTTGAAATTGTGGGAACGAAAGAGACAAGAGAAAGAAGCACGTGGTTCATGAGCTCAAAAGGACACGTGAATAGAGGTTTAGGATGATTTACGGCGGGAGCATAATTTTCTGTCGGCTTTTGTTTTTATTGACCATGCACTGTTGTTGTAGAAATCGGCCAATTATGTGTTGGTTCTAAAACACACATATAATTTTATTAAGTTATACGGTTTAAATATAATTAAACGTGGGTCGTTATTTTGGTGATTAGTCAGGTCAAGTTAGCCGAGTTGAAGAATTTTATTTTTAAATAAAAATCATGAGTAGTTTTCATATGCAATTTATGGTATAAACTTCACCCATTAATATATATACGTTGAAACAATACCACAATTGGTTGGATATTTACTCTTAAATAATGCATTGATTTTATAACTTATAATACAAATATGATTGAATTATCTTCCCAAAAGATAAGGACGTGCATTCGCTGAACATCAAAACAATATACGTCAAGATATTAAACAATTATCCAAGACATCGAAAAATATAGGAAAAATTACAGGTCACTACCCTCTATTATGCAACTTTTGCATGTCAATACCTTCTAATTTTTTTAGTTGCATGTCCCTTTTATTGACCATGCACTGTTGTAGAAATTGGCTGATTAAGTGTTGGTTCAGGCGTCGTTTTTTAAACACCTATCTAATTTTGTTAAGTTAAACGATTTAAATATAAATATACGTGGATCGATTTTTTGGTGATTAGTTAGTCAAGTTGGCTGAGTTGAAGAATTTTATTTTCAGGAGTAATTTCACTTAGGTCACAATAAAAAGTTTGTCACTTAGGTCATTAAAATCTAATTTATTTTGTAAGGTCACGAAAAATATATTTAGTCTCACTATTATAACTTCCGTTACTTTTTTCCGTTATCTCGCCTATGTGTGCGGCACGTGACCACAAAATACGTTGGATGTGTAAAATACTTGTTGTACTGAAACCCTAATTTTTCTAAACTCGATTTCGGTTTCAGTGTTTTGAATCCAATAATTTTTATGGGTGATTTGATGATAAAATAATTTGACTTTTGAGATGGATGGTTTAGTTTGAGCAATGAAACAAGCTTCCCTCAGCTTCCCCTCCTTAGGGACACTGTTTTCCAATATTTATGTGCTATACTTAATATCAAAGATTCCATATGAGAGATTGTGATACCTAATTAAGGGTAGTTTGGCTATTATTAAAAAAATTATGATCACGTGCCGCACACATACGAGATATTTTTTAAAATTCAAAACATATTTTTATAATTTTTTGATTTTTTAATATAGCGGTATTATAGATTTTTTACATCAAACTTAACTCTGTGATGGATGGTGCAACTAAATGAAATCTTACAATGGTGACATGCAACTAAAAAAAGTAAAGAGTAATGACATGCAAAAGTTGTATAGTACAAGATAGTGACATGCAACTTCTCCAAAAATATACCATAATAACATAATAGATGCTCATTTAACCATACCATGCACTAATCCTTCGGTAAAAAATAATCAAAACCAAACAAATTTATCTTGTAACACAATTCATATTTTTATCATTTATGTATATTAAGTTATTTAATAACATTTTAAAGAATATAAATTTGATTAATCTTCAATTAATTTTTAACTAGTTCCTAATCAAATTTGGCGGTTTATATTGATTAGCACCTATCGACTTTTACGACGCTAATTATATATGCATTTGATAAGTGAAACAATTTTAATGGTTACTATTTCTATGATGTCGCATATGTGTATTTTTACAAAAGATACGAAATTATTTATTAAATCAAGAATTATAATTTTTATAAAACTAATCTTTTCTTAAATTCAAAATAATTATTTAGAATCTTAAATTATAAAATTTGACCATCCAAAATTTAGTTAGATTAAAGATAAAATTAAAAAAAAATATATTTTTAATTTTTTTCCAATCAAATAATTCTTAATTTTATAAGTAATTTGAACATTTTTATCATAAAAATACATACACATGATATAAAAAATAATATTGACAACACATTTTTATTGTTTAGAATTAATGTATATACGTAACAGTAACATTTGTATCTCATATCCGATATCGTCTTAATATAGCAATAGCAAACCATTTTCTCCACGGGATGGCCAACAACAACCTTGGAACCACAGTCGACATGGGACGGAGCCGAAATCCTCTGTCATAACAGCACGTGATAAATGTGACACGTTTTGTAAATGAGTGAGTGAATGTGTGTGCTCTCGTGAGGACACGTAGCCTTATCTTTATTATTGGGTCTCTTCAAAATAATATTACTCCACGTGTCACCAATTTGAAGAATCAACATATATTTATGGATATTGGATAGTGAGTGATCCATCATGCTCCGTCTCCGAGCCCAATCTCCTTATTATTGCAACTTGGATCACTATATATATATTCTTCAATTATTTCTGCTTTATATCATAATGATATATACTTGGAACCATCCACCAATAATAATAATAAAACTATTCCACTTTTAGACTCACCAATAAATGTTTTATTCTCTTGTTACACACCATTTGATTTTTTTCTCATAAAAAATATGAGATGTTTTGTTATAAAATGAATGAAAATTACATGATGCGTCATCAATTCAAACATCGTCATCAGAGCTCAAGTCTCGATTTATGCACTGGCGAGAAAGTAATAGTTAGACGTGATCCATTTTTCAACAAGTTTGCATTTCGATTCAGTCAATTTTGTTGATTTTAATTATCAATTTAAAACTTGGAACGAATATAGCTATAGTTTTAAATAATGCGAGGTATGTTACATACTCTACGCAACAAGACTTTTTTTAATGATGTATTAAAAGCTTAAAATAGATGATAAGAAATTAAAACTTAAATTATGAGTTAAGAATATATAACTAATATGAAAAGAATTTGAAATAATATAACATATAAAAGGTACAAACAAACCCAATTATTAAAATTGTCATTTTAGTTGTGAAGTCCGATCTAATACATATAAATATGTCTTTGTTTTTCACTTTAAAAATTGTATAGAACTAATAACTAATATGACTTCTAATTAATATAGAAAAATAAAATACATGAGAAATCATGGCATTGTTTTCTTCTCCAACTCAAGAGTACTATTTTGGAGTTAGCTGTGAGTCGTTTTCTTTGTAAGAAGACCAAATAATGGCTTCAAGATATAGCAAATTGCCTAACATTGTTGTCGTGTATAATGACTGAAATTGAGGGTCAGTGATAGTGAAAGGGGTATTATAGTCATTTAATCCTAACATGGCCATAGGGCTGCTCAAACACGATTAACCAGAAACCGGTGGTCCAAATCAAAAGTCAGACTGCCCGGTAGTGTTCGATTTTTAAAATTCAAAACCGAGACCGACCGATATTTGGTTGAAACCGACCTTTCAGTTAACCATAAAATTAAGCCGGTTCCACCAGTTTAATCGTAACCGATTATAAAATTTAAAGTATTTCAAAATTAATGTCTTAAAGTTTTCAATTAATTCTTAATTAAAAAACTACACTCGTTCTCTTGACATGAAAGTCAAAAGCAATTCAACATATTTAACCATTTCTTAAAAGTAATGGCTAATATTAAAGATTTCTCATTCAAAGAGGTCAAGGCAAGAGTTAGGATTGAAGACTGAAAGAACGCTCCCTATTTATAAGAGAAGATGAGAAGAATTGTTTTCAATTTAATTAATGTGAGACTCTTAATGTAGAAGGCTGTTTTGAGTTGGGAAGACATACTAGTTTCAAATATATAAAAAAACTTGTATGAATAACCACAATTACGTGGTTGGTCTAATGATTAGGAGTTCAATTCCCTCAATTGAGGTTGTAGTTACGACTCCCGCCGATTAAATTGTTGTGTAAACGAACGATGGTATGTTACATATGCGAATTAAACCACTTCGGTTTTACCGATTACTGCGGTCTGAATAACTAAAACCGAGAATCGAACTGGATCACACCGATTCTTGTAAGTCAAAACCGAAACTAGACTGAATTTTATCAGTTTCAGTTAATTTCGTCCAATTCTGTTCGATTTCGGTCGACTTCACAATTTCCGGCTATTTATGAGCAGCCCTACTTGGCCATCAAAATGACCGATAACAAACAATAGTGCATAGGTATGATTGAACAAATGTGGTTTTGACATTATTTGAACGTGATAATTTATTAATCTAGAAGCCCAAAAACATGAACACTTTTTTAGCTGACAAGTTACACTTTAAATTGCTCTCCTTTTCAAGTTAAGACAATTTCGCACTTTCTTATACTATTTATATATATACTGTTGTCAAGATTTGCATCATATTTATTTGATTTGTCACAAAAATTCACGCTAACAAAAGCCTGACTTAAGAGTTTGAAATATATGTAGGTTTAAATAACGATTTTTAATCATATTTATTTATTTATACTCAAAGCATTAATTTAATTTTTTATTTTTGGTACAATTCTACAGTTTGATATATATATACACATTATGTTTTTTTTTATTAAAATCAGGATAATACGTGAAACCTTTCCTACTAAATCTTTTGAATTTTAGATGAATTAATGAGTTAATTACAGTTTGTCCATACTACACTGGCGGGTTTTATAGTTTGCCTTAGCTATAATAAAAAGTTCAAATTAAAATACGCTAATTGTATTTTCTTACAATTCTTAAAAAATTTTTGGATGGAAACCTAATTTTTTTTCAAATAAGATGAAAATACCCCTTTAGCTGGTTTGACTTGGACCAGAAATAAACCAGAATTAGTTTCTAATTTATGTAATTGGACCGGTTTTGTATTAAATTATATAATAGTAATAATTAAGTAATTAATAATATATTGAAACTTTCGAATGTCATAACTCTTTCATACGAATTCTGTTTCGGGCTCGTAGTATATCAAACTGAAGAGAATCGGAAGATCAACAATTTTGAAAAATAAATAAATTTTGTCTATAAATTATCAATAACTAGTTATATAATTTTTTTCATAAATAGATCCGGATGACATTAATAACTATAGATTCGAAATAAAAAATAAAATAATATTAATAATAAAAATGATTAATTAAAATAATATTAATAATATAATGAAATTTTCGAATGTCATAACTCTCTCATACGAGCTACGTTTTGAGCTTGTAGTATATCAAATCGAAGAGAATTCTAAGATAAATAATTTTGAATAAAGAAGTTGTGTTGATATATTATTAATAATTATTAACACTCAAAGTTGTTTATCTTTCGAATTTATAGTTATTAATGTCATTCGAGTCTAATTATTAATAATATATAAACAAATTTTATGTTTTCAAAGTTGTTGATCTTTTGATTCTCTTCGATTTGATAAACTACGAGTCCGAAACGGAGCTCATATGAAAGAATTATGACATTCGAAAGTTTCAGTATATTATTAATATTATTTTAATTAATAAATTTAATAATTTTTTTTTTATTTCGAATGTATATTTATTAATGTCATTCGGGTCTAATTATTATAAAAATTATATAATTAGACAATTTTTTTTAAAAGTTGTTGATCTTCTGTTTCTCTTCGATTTGATATACTACGAGCCCGAAACAGAGCTCGTATGAAAAAGTTATGACATTCGAAAGTTTCAATATATTATTAATTACTTTATTATTATTATTATTATTATTATTATTATTATTATTATTATTATTATTATTATTATTATTATAATAATAATATAATTTAATACAGAACCAGTCCAATTAAATAAACCAGAAGTTAATTCTGGTTTATTTTTGGTCCAAGTCAAACCAGCTAAAGGGGTATTTTCGTCTTTTTTGAATTTTTTTTAGGTTTCCGTCCAAATTTTTAGATTTTCATCTAACTTTTAACATAATTGTAAAGAAATACAATTAGCGTATCTTAATTTGAACTTTTTATTATAGTTAGGATAAAATGTAATACGCGCCAGTGTAGTATGAACACACTGTAATTAATTCTGAATTAATTGGCGTTTAACATTTGCCGTTCATGTCCCAATTTAAGTTGCCAACTTTTGATATATTTGCGTGTCTTCAAGCCCACCACAACCACTCAAAACACATGTTTGATATTATTGGATTTAGATATTTTGAAGAATCTAATGAAGATGATACCAAAATAAATCTCATTAAAGTTGGATTGTTTACCACTATTTTATTTGACATTACATCACTTGTATTTTTGTATTATTTCAAATTGCAGCGTGACATACCTATTTTTTTATGTTAAACAATGTTTATTCAGAAAAGTAAACTAATTAAATAGTTGAGAGATCCTATTCAATTCATTTCTCTTAAGACCCTACAAATATGTCAATATTAATTAATGTTTTTAAGGGTAGTTTTAAAACTCATTTCATCTTAAGGTAAGATCCAATAGAAAATGATAGACAGAAAGTGGTAAAAGGACAGGTTCAAGACAGGCAGGGGTCAGGTCAATGCTTTGCTTTTTTTAAGACTAATATTTATAAGATTGTTTTTGTGTGTAGAACATACTATTCACTTTGTTTGTGTTTTTGTGTGTAGAACATACTATTCACTTTGTTTGTTTTTACAAATTTTAGTATCAATATTTCTTCCTAGCTAGACTAGTAAAATCACTAAAAAAATCTTCAAGATATCATATTAGAATGTGACAAAACTATTTATTTGTTGAACATTGTCTATTAAAATGTGATTAGTCCCCTAACCCCACAGGACCAAACAAGTTCACATTGGGATGAGATTTGGACATTTGACCTTATCTTTTGCTCACTGGAGCAACTCTAGTGGGGCACAAAACTATTACATTAGAACAAAATATACCATATCAAATTCAATCCAACCAAAAGACACCTTAAATGTATTATCCAATCATCCGATAACTTTATTTTTATGTTCCAAAATTTAATACAGACAAACATTAATTTATCTTCAAAGTTTGATACACTAAAATATTAAATTATATTTTCGAGCACTCAAGTCCCCTTTCTCTTATTAAAGAGCCTCAAATCGTGATTAAATATCAGAAAAATAATATATTAGGTGTGCAGAAAAATATAAAATAATACATGAGTGTATTAAAGTAAAAAATCTTCAGTTTTCGACGCATTAAATATTCATCTCCCAAATTTAAGAATCAAATATCTCTCTTAACACTTATATATCCGTCTCGACACGTATGTTCTAAAATCCAAATAGAAAATAAGAATATTTTTATAAGCATGATGAGATTAGAGGAAAATGAATATGGAAAATGAGGACGAGAATGACCAATCATTAAAAAAATAATAAGAAAGAGAAAGAAAGAAGAAGGATCAATCACTTTCCATTATCAGAAGATGGCAAAAGGAGGCATCAAGATCAAGCAATTGGTGTCCATACACAGATTAACCATAAATATGATATGGCGGCAAGTAACACAAAAAGTGAAGAAACATTAAAAATGGTGAGAGGTGGTTAGTTTTAGGCCCAACATTAGCTTGCACCGTCCACTACCCAAGTCAAACCAGAGCTGTCAACCGGTACCACTTCTCTTGTCATGTCTTACTCCTACTATTCATATTTCGATTCGCCTGCGTTTCACTAGCATATACATGGAGTCACTCAAAAGAGAAATCAAATACGAATCAGGGTGAAAATATAAACGGCCTGAATCAGTAGAACTTGATCAGTATAAATTAATAAAAACACGATGTTCACTTAACATAATATAGAACCCGACCGACTCGTTACATATCTCTTCTAACATGGTTCACTTGTAAGGTATATTATGAAACTTGACCCCCTCGTTACATATTTCTCCCAATAAGATAAACTTCTAGGGTATAATATGGAACCCGACCCTCTCGTTATGATCGATGACCTCATTACAGTAGCTAGAATCGGGTCAGCAAGGGTGTGGTCTGACCCTCGGCAACTCAATTCCCCACTCGTTACAGTTGGGGACCCTCGTAACAGTTGGGGACCTCATTACATATTTCCTCCATGGTCGGTGCCACATGAGTGGAGTCAGGTGTAAACCCAGCGGAAACACGGTATACATATGGTAGAACTTGAGTGTGAAACCCAGTGGAAACTCGGTATATGTATACATGTGTATACATATATCCGCCCCATTTCCAACCCGTACCAGATAATTTTTTTATTAATTACATCTAATTACTTTTAGTAAAAGCATTAAAACATATTTCAATTAAAGCAATTATGTATATAATTATATATTACACATTCTATAAAATATACACAACAATTATATATTATAAATTATAGACATTTTTAATTTTTTTTTCATTTTGGATAGTTTTCGGGTAAAACTCGAACCCAACGATCTTGAGTAGGGCAAGTACCCACTCACTTTGAACGGGCTTTTTTCGGGTTGGGTACCCGTTTAAATCCTTCGGGTGCAGATTTGGTCAAACCCGACCTGTTGTCATCCCTACATATATTTTTTTAAATGTTTAATTATGTGACGGTTTGCTATGAAAATAAAATAAAATTTTGGTTTTTCAGGTTTAATTTTGCTTTTGACAAAAATACTTAATGAACACATGAATTGTTCACAATCCCAATCAACAGCCCATCATCATCCTCTAAAGTTTTGGGTTTTGAAGGCCCATCTCAAACCTCAACTCTGCTTGTATCTCATGTCATTCTAACACAAAGGGCATAGATAACTTTCACATAGAAAGAGTGTACACTTTTAGTAAACTATCTTTTGCCCTAGGTAGGGGTGTCCAGAAACCACCGAACCGAACAAACCGATCTAAAAATTAGCCGAATTTGGTTCACAAAATTAGAATTAATAAAAAAATTGAATTGAATTGTAAACCGATCAATTTGAACACATGACTCATTTTTTGTTATCTTTTTTGAACTACATCATATCTTAAATCTATCCTTAAACCCTTCCTAGCCTGATCACAACGGGATTCGAAACTGATACGGGGATGGCTACGAGAAATAAGTAGAATGAGATGAGTTTGAAATTATTTTTGTAATTTCTCGGGTTTGAAGTTTTCGATCGAAAAAATTGTAGGAATGGATGAGAAAAATAGGATATCGTAGAGAATGGGTTTGGGGTTTGAGAAATAGAATCGCCACTTAGCCGGGTATCGACTAAGATAAGGTTTAACCGCCACTTAGCCGGGTATAGGCTAAGATAAGATTTTTACACCACACCTAGGATCCTCGGCCTAAGGTGATAAGTAGAACAAGACAAAGTCTTAAGCACAAAGCTATAATTTTTATTCTCTCCAATCTGAATTTTCCAAGAGCCAAAGCCCCTTTAAATACATGTAATTAGGAAATAACAACTAGAAAATAATAAACTAGGAAATAATAAGCTTGGAAATAATAAGATAGGAAATAATAATTTGGAAAGTAGATCTACTTGGGCTACAAGTCACTTATTCTAGAAACTAAATATTATGAAATATAAAATAGGCAATTAAAAAGTGTTGGACACATGTGCTTAAATTCCTTAATGCCCCTGCATCAGAAACTCAGACATCTCTACTAGTAGTGTCGGGAACACTCATTTTAGGATGTCGATCTTTTTTATTAATTGGATTTAAAAATATTGATTCATCAAAAATAAATCAAGACCAATCAGAAATGCGAGAATTTCATAAAATTGGTTTGAAGAAAATTGACCAAAAACCGGTAAATCAAATAATAAATCAAAATTATATAGAATATGAAAATTTCATGATATTCAGCTTACAACAAATTGAAAATCAGCCAATTCAAAACTAAATTAAATTTTATTAGTTATTTTTATTACTCGAAACGGTTTAATTTAAAACCAAACCTTAAACAACTCTATTAGGTCTCCACTCATACCTCAAAATTTTCGATTATCATATATAATATCCTATGGGTTTCAAAGCATTAATGCTCTATGTACATGTGTAGATCAATGTCTACGCGTGAGCGAACCATAATTAATGCTCTTCGTAATATGAATATCTTACTTTCATAATTAAGATATTTTAAACAAAAAAATGACGGTTTAGTACAATCAACTGTAGTTAATTTTACAAAAGTGTCTTAGACGAAGTGGTACAAGAAAAGCTCTACTTAATCAGCGGTTTGAGTTTGAGCTGATATGCTTGGGCCTTATGAGGGTTGCTAAGAACTTAAAAAAACTGTAATTAATTCTCGTTTTACTATACCAATTACATTTCTTCTTCTTTTTAGTACCTTAACTTCTTTTTCTTTTTTTTTTCCATCTTATTAGTGTCGTTAAATTTTACTATTTAAATAATATAAAATGACAATTTTATCTTCAATTTTTTAATAAATTGTAAGTTTAAGCCGTTAAGACAAGTGGATTGCCTTCGGTGATGCACTATGGTAATGCTCATTTTCTCTGCCTATACTTAATTTCTCCAACTAAGGGTGGCCACAGGTCGGTTGTTTGATCCAACGGTCTTAGATGTTGGGAGACTAAGATTGAGAACAAATAATGAGAGATATATTATTGATTTGTGATATTATGATGAACAATAGACCTTTATTTATAGAGGGATAAGGAAACCCTAATACACATGAGAAAAGAAAAACATAAATATATGAAACTAAATATAGAATACCTAATATAATCTAACAGCCCCCCTCAAACTCAGTGCGGTGAAACAAGAATTGAGTTTGAAGCTAGATAGTATTGAGTTGTGGCGAGTGTTGTCGTTGCCGAGGATGCTGTCGAAGTGATGCGGCAAGGATTGAGGACGCGTGCCAATGTTTGATGTTTGATGCTTGATGCTTGATGCCTGATGCTTGATGCTGCCCGCTGGCTGATGGCGGTGGCGAGATAGCAGATGCTCGATGATGGCAGATGCCTAATGGATGATGGTGAGATAACAGATGCCCAATGATGCCAAATGCCTGATGGTTGATGGCGAGATAGAAAATGCCTCAATGATGCCTTGTGGATGATGGCTGAATTCAGTCGATACTCTTCTCTCACGTGCGCGCCGATATTTGATGCATGATGGTTGATGGCGAGATAGCCAATGCCCCAATGATGCCTGCTGGATGATGGTTGAATTCATTCGACGCTCTTCTCTCACGTGCGCGCCGATATTTGATGTCTGATGTCTGATGCTGCCCGTTGGCTGATGGCGATGACGAGATAGTAGATGCCCGATGATGCCATATGCATGATGGCTGATACCAAATCAGAAGCCCAACCCACCTAAAAGCTTAAGTGGTAGGTGGAGGCCCAGATTGTTATATATGCGGGTGAGTAGATTCAAATCTTTCAGTTGTGGGACTCTAACACCCCCACTCATGTGCAAGCTGGTTTGAAATGCGCACGTGTTAACAGAAGAGCAAGGGGGGCAGATATATAGCGGACGCATGAGAGAGCACGTCCAAGATAACACCAAGCTCTGATACCATATAAGTAATAATGAGAGATATATTATTGATTTGTGATATTATGATGGACAAGAGACCTTTATTTATAGAGGAATAGGGAAACCCTAATATATTTGAGAAAATTAAACATAAATATAGAAAACCTAATATAATCTAATAGGTAGATGCATAGGATCGGGTCAGTCCCTTGATCTATCCAAATAAACCAACTCTACCGGGCTTTCTTAATTTGTAGAGGCCTAACGTTTGGCACATACATAATGGACATATTATAGAAAATTTCAACTAATTCATAATGAAATCTTTATTTTCATTGATTCTCGTTGTAGTTACGACATTTTTGATGATTGGCTTATTTTTAAAGAAACTAGAAATAATGTCATAAAGAATGTCGAAACATCGTATGCGACATCTCGGATGACATTGTTGGCGACATCTCGACTGACATCCTGTTCAACGCAAATCAGGAAAGTTTATGTTCTTCATAAAATACTACTACAATTAGGAATTGTGAAAAGTTCCAGCGCGTCTCTGATTCTGGAAAGAAGAAAGACGGTGACAAAAAGGAAACCCATTAGGGTTAGTACTCCTACTCGATTGCTATAAAAGCTCAGGCTACCCCCTTAGCAATCGTGTGGTCTTTTATTGTTTCATAACAATAATTTACAGAGCTCTTAGACGTGAAGGTTTGCGGGTTGAGAGGCTGTAGATTGTGCTGAGGATATTGTGTATCACCTTAACTGTTGAGAGTTAGGTGATTGAGGGTTTATTGATCGCGTTAGTGAAGACTGCACGCAACCAAAATGTTCAACGACAACATGAAATGATAGAGCAAGGCAATTGCTCGAAGAGTGGAATCAAGACGGTGTCTTGAATTCAAGGGGAGACCCTGAGATATGTTTGCACTTGTAATAGTAGCATAAAGCATAGATCTTGTGATGATCATATATACTTGTATATTTTGACGTATTACCACATAGTGAAACCTTTCCACTGGTAGAGAGCCCTCAGACATAGGTGATGTTGCACCGAACTGGGTAAGCAATTTGGCGTGTCGTTGTTTATTAAGTTTGATATTTACTGTCCGTCTTTATATACGCAAGTTGTCATACACTATGTTATAGAATTATATGTAACATTGTGTGTGGCATCTTGCATAACTATCTGATCAAATTTTCAATTGGTATCAGAGGAGGCACCTACAGTTTTAAGTGAGTTTCTAGTCGAAAAATTCTGATCATCAAGATGGACAATACCAGAGAAGGAGGATCTATTAACCGACCACCGGTTCTAGATGAAAGTAACTACGGCTATTGGAAGGCCCGCATGTGTGCCTTCATGAAGTCTATTGACAATAAAACATGGAAAGCAGTAATCAATGGTTGGAGTGCCCCACAACTCAGTGATAGTGATGGTAATCCCATCGGCCCGAAACCATAAAAAGACTGGACTAATAACGAAGACAAAGAATCAATGGGAAACTCTCGAGCCCTGAATGCTATCTTTAATGATGTTGACAAGAACGTATTCAAACTAATCAACACATGGACGACTACCAAATCTGCATGGGATATTCTAGCCGTTGCATATGAAGGAACAACCAAAGTTCGAGAACAGAAGCTGCAATACTTGACAACCAACTTCGAAGCTCTTGTCATGAAAGAGAATGAATCAATCGCTGAATTCAACGTTCAAATTCGAGATCTAGCTAATGAATCCTATTCTCTGGGTGAACCGATGTCTGATGAAAAACTGGTCAGAAAAACCCTGCGTGCTCTTAGCCCTAGATTTAAAATGAAGATTACCGCAATTGAGGAAGTTCATGACCTCAAGATCCTAAAATTTGATGAATTGATGGGATCTCTAATGACCTATGAGCTATCTCTACCCAATATCGACAAAAAGAATAAAGGAGTTGCTTTCAAAAGTTCAACACACAAGCAACCATAATATGAGGATTCTGACTCTGACGAAGACATCAACTCCACAATTGCTCTTCTCACAAAGAATTACAACAAAGTCATGAGACGATTCAGTCAAATGGGAGGAAGGAATGACACAAAAGATGTCAGATACAAAGCTACTCAGAAAGCTCAGACAGGAGGAAATCTTGACAAATCTAACAGAAGCGGAGAAGAAAACAGTAAGAACAAAGGACCTCAATTTCATGAATGTGAGGGATTCGGTCATCTTCGTAGAGAATGTCCAAACTTCCTCAAAAGAAAAAAACGAGGATATAATGCTACATTGTCAGATGAGGATAACGAGGATAGTGGTTCTAAGGAGGTAAGCAATTTTGTTGCATTCACTACTACCAATTCTTTATGTAACATTGATAACTCTGTTGATATCAATGATGATCTTCATCATCCGACTCCCAACGATAATTGGATTAAGGAGTAACTGATCGAGGCATATAGAAGATTATATACCAGATGGGTCGAGGAAACTCTGATCCTTGACCAACAAGCAGAACAGATCACTACTCTTACCAACGACAAGTCTAGATTGCTAGAGACAATTGTCGAGCTAAAACGAGAAGTTACATGACTTAATGGTGAAATTGGTCTTATGACGAAAGCAGTAAAGATGATGAATCCCAGCACAAAAAGCCTTGAAAAGATCCTATTAGTAGGGAAGCAGTCCAAAGATATGACAGGACTAGGGTACACACATAATACCTCCTCATCAGCACTCACAAGGTTTGTCCCACAACAAGCCGTGGCTGACAAGAAACTACAAGATGACGCGACACATCATACAGGGAAGCCTACGACAAATATCGTGACATTTCCTACAACATGTTCTTGTCAATCAGCTATCAAAAGACATCCTCCACACAGACATCGATCTTCCAGAACTCCAACTTATCAATATCAGTGGATATGTCATTACTGTGGACAAAGGGGTTACATCAGACCATTTTGCTTTCAACTTCATAGGAAGAAGCAAGCTCAATACCTCAAAATCAAAGGAGATATCAAGGTCGTCTCTCGACTCCTCAGAAAATATCCCGCCTTGAATGGAGACCAAAAAATCTAGTCTATCGAGCTAATGTTGCATACACCTCCCTGAAAGCTTCAACCAACAAGGACTGGTATCTTGATTGTGGATGTTCTCGACACATGGCAGGTACTCCTGAGTTTCTATCCAAGCTCAAACTATATACAAACTGCTATGTTACTTTTGGAGATTGAATTCGAGCTCGAATCATTAGAAAATGACTACTCAAGCATCCAGAAGCTTCTTGCCTAACTGAAGCATTACTTATAGAAGGACTCAAGGCAAATTTAATTAGTATGAGCCAGATTTGTGATTTGGGCTAAAAAGTTAAATTTATAAAAGAAGCATGTATAGTAAAGAATATCGATCAAGTCACTATCTTATAAGGAGTCCGCTCAATGGATAATTATTACATTTGGTCGCCCGATCCACACATCGAAGGGGCGAAGTGTCCTGTCTCGAAAGCAGAGGAAACCAAACTATAACATAGAAAACTTGGACATCTAAACCTTATGAGCATGCATAAGGCGATCTTAGAGCAGGCCATTACTGGAATTCCAAGCCTAAAAATTGTGGAAGGAAAGATTTGCGGAGACTGGCAGATTGGAACGCAAACAAAGATGTCACACAAGAAGGTACATCATATCACCACCTCACGAGTACTTGAACAAATACACGTTGACCTCATGGGACCAATGCAAGTTGAAAGCCTTGAAGGAAAACGCTACGTATTTGTGTGTGTGGACGATTATTCAAGGTACACATGGGTTGATTTCCCTCGTGACAAATCAGACATCTTTTCAATCTTCAAGACTCTATGCATTCAGGTCCAACGAGAAAAGGGGGAGACGATTGGCAAAATAATTCGTCTCCGTAGTGATCATGGTCGAGAATTCGAAAATAGTAAATTTGCATATTTCTGCAATTCAGAAGGGATAGCCCATGAGTTCTCAGCACCAATCACCACCCCCCCCCCCCAACAGAATGGAATTGTTGAGCGCAAAAATAGGACTCTACAGAAAATGGCTGGAGTCATGATGCTAGCCAAGGACATACGGACTCTTTTCTGGGCAAAAACACATAACACTGCTTGCCATATCCACAATCGAGTCACTCTCCGGCCAGGTATGTCAGTAACTCATTATAAAATATGGAGGGGGAGAAATCCTAACATTAAATACTTCCATATCTTTGGATCCACTTGCTATATTCTGGCTGATAGAGAACCTCGTCAAAAACTTGATCCTAAGTGTGGTGAAGGCATCTTCCTTGGGTACTCAAGAAATAGTCGTGCGTTTCGAGTCTTCAACAAACGAACCAAGACTATGATGGAATCAATCAATGTTGTTGTTGATGATGACTATGAAGATGCCCCAGAAGATGCTACCGAAGAAGAAGGAGTCCTAACTGAAGCTTACCACAACAATGTTAGGAAGGATTCTATTTCAGATGTCAGTGAAGATGCTAGCAGCAAGCCAGAAGACAATGATGTCATGCTAAATGTCAATAACGATGAGGTAGTTCATGAAATCAACAACAAGAACCCCTCACGGAGAATTCAGGCGAATCATCCCGTCTCTGGAGTAATTGGAGATCTAAATGAAGGCATACGGACTCGGACTAAAGCTCATGTGAATTACAATGAGATGATAGGAAATATATGCTTCGTCTCTAAGATTGAACCCAAGAATGTCAACGAAACCATCAACGATGAATATTGGGTCAATGCTATGCAAGAGGAACTGATTCAATTTGAGAAAAACCAGATATGGGAACTAGTGCCCAAGCTAAATGAAGAAAATATCATTGGCACAAAATGGATCTTCAAGAATAAATCGGATGAGCTTGGAAACATTACCCGCAATAAAGCAAGGTTAGTAGCTCAAGGTTACACTCAAATTGAGGGAGTAGATTTCGATGAGACTTTTTCCCCTGCAGCAAGGCTTGAAGCAATCCGACTTCTACTAGGGATATCATGTCATCTACAAATCAAGCTTTATCATATGGATGTCAAAAGTGCATTCCTGAATGGAGATCTCAACGAGGAAGTTTATGTAGCGCAACCTAAGGGATTTGTAGATCCTCACTCCCTTGATCATGTGTATAAACTCAAGAAGACCCTCTATGGATTGAAACAAGCGCCAAAGGCTTGGTATGAAAGACACAAATTTTCTTATTCAAAGTGGCTACACTAGAGGGGAAGTCGACAAGACTTTATTTGTAAAAAATGAGGATGGAAATTTGACGATTGCCCAAATATATGTCGATGAAATTTTCTTTGGAGGAATGCCAAGAAAGATGGTAGAGCACTTTGTCCAACAAATGCAATCAGAATTCGAGATGAGCATGGTGGGAGAGCTTACCTACTTCTTAGGTTTTCAAATCAAACAACTAAAAGACAGCATCTTCATCTCTCAAAGCAAATATGCAAAAAATATTGTCAGGAAATTTGGGCTAGAAAAAGCTTCACACAAATGTACACCTGCAGCTACACATACCAAGTTAACTAAAGATGATCTAGGGGAAGCTGTCGACCAACACCTATATAGAAGCATCATTGGTAGTCTTCTCTACCTTACTGCCAGTCGACCGGATATTGCTTACTATGTAGGAGTATGTGCACGATATCAAGCTAATCTTAAGGTTAGTCATCTATCCCAAGCTAATGATCTCAGGGACTGCAGACTTGGGTCTACTATACTCATTCGACACATCTTCTACCCTGGTGGGGTATTATGATGCGGATTGGGATGGAAGCACTACAGGAAAAGCACATCTGGAGTATGCTTCTTCCTTGGCAACAACCTCATATCATGGTTCAGTTAAAAGCAAATTTGTGTTGCCTTGTCTACCGCTGAATCAGAGTATATCACTGCTGGGAGTAACTGCACTCAATTATTATGAATGAAGCAAATGTTAGTCGAATATAATGTTAGACAAGAAGCCATGACTTTGTATTGTGATAATGTCAGTGCAATCAACATCTCAAAAAATTTGGTTCAACACAGCAAAACCAAACATATTGACATTAGACATCACTTCATCCGCAAGTTGGTCGAAGATAAGAAGATCTTCTTAGAGCATATCCATATAGAAAAGCAATTAACTGATATATTAACCAAGCCATTAGATGCAGTCAGATTCGAGTACCTCAGATCGTCACTCGGACTCTACATCATCAGCAAATAAAAGAAGTTGTTAAATGGTTGAGAGGAGTTAGTTGGTACCTCTTTATGAACCGGTCCAAAATCCCAACACATGTCATTGGGCTAAGCATACCAAAAGCCCATTCAAATACAAAAAAGAGGAAAGGTCACAAGATATGATTTGACACCTACAGATTGGATTTTAAAAAAAAAACCTGTTTTGCCTCAGTGTGCTGTTTCGCTTCCATCGCTCAAAAACCTCTCAACCCTTGTGTGAAATACTACGACTCTCGGTAACCATGGTGAAAACTAGGAGCAATCTTGCACCGAAGAAGGTCACTGGCAAAGAGAAAACTAAATCCAAGAAAACCGAGGAAAAGAGTCCCAAAACCAGCAAGCCTGGCAGCAATCAATATGGAGTACGAATCAAAGGGTTAAAGCCGAAGGACGCCAAGGGTTCATCCGGAGACATCCCACCAGTGGAGGCTCCAACACCCGTCTTCTCCAGTTTTCCCATGAAAGCTCGAACCGGAAGTACAATGTTCGCAATGACGGACCTAACGGGCCCAGAACGAGGGACTGACATTGGCCAAGAAACTCAGGAAGCTCCCATGCAATTCATCTCTGCGCTAGTATCTTCAGTCATCCCCACTCAAGGTATCGATTCCTCTATTATTTCAAATACGGACACCTCGAGAAATAGTGATATGCTAGAATCACTACTAGAAAATCAGGACTCTCCTCGCGAAAGAGTGGTTGAGGACCTGATGAACACTGAAAAGAAAGGGGAAAATGATTATTTGACTCCGGTCAGTCATGGGCTAGAAAGAATTGCTGAAGGAGATGTTAGAGAAGAAGTTGTGAAAGGCGATTTACCTGTTCCCACAGAAGATGTGGTGGAAGAAGAAGTTTGTGATTCTGAAGAAGCTGGTATAGAGACCAGTAACAAAAGTGTTTCTGATGAGGAGACCGGAGACAAAGATGCCGGTCTAGAAGAAGTTGAGAAGGAGAACGACCCTGTAGATGATGCAGGAATTGTCAAAGATACTGCTACTACGAATGATGTAGCAGATGTTGTAACTGTTGTTGCCACAGAGTCTGACCCTGAAGACGATGCGACTAATATCATGAAAGAAGCACTTCCAGTTGTCGATGAAGAATCCACATGAGATGCCATCAAAACTGCACACACCGTTCTCTCGTCCCTGAAGAAGAATGTGTTGGAAGAACATGAAAGTCTTGCAGTTATGGTAGGAAAGCTGAAAGAAACCAAGAAGAAAAAGGAAATGAAGGATGTTGGAAGTCCCAGCAAGAAGAAAAAGTTGTCCGTAAAGGACAAAGGGAAGAAGGTTGTCTCCAAAAGGAGACTTGTTGATGAGGAAAGTGATGATGATGCAAAAGATGTGACTGCAAAAGAAACAAAGAAGGTAGTTAGCTAGAAGCATGCCAAGAACATTCAAAGTGTTCCATATGATAATGTGTCATTCCATTCGGCTGCAAGTGCAACTCGATGGGAATTTGTGTTCCAAAGGAAGATCTATCCTGAGAAAACTCTGTTCTCGTAGATCCTCGGACTAGAAGCCATCATCAGACTTCTACAAAAGGCAGAGCTCATGTAGACAGTCACTGACATAGGTAATCACTATCCATTGTTGATTAAGGATTTTATTGCAAATCTGCCTACTGGTTTTGGTTCACCGGATGATCCGGAATGTGAGAAGGTATATGTCAGAGGCCTACGCTTCAACACATTTTCCGACATTATAAATGTCTTCCTGGGGAGGAAGTGTGTTCGCTCCATTCCACCACCTGATCTGAACAAAGTTCTCAAAGAGATAACCGGTGATAAGAGCAGAGTGTGGCCTACTAAAGGGACCGTGGCGGCCTCAGACCTTACTTCAAAATACTCCATACTCTTCCGTATTGGAGTAGTGAATTGGGCACCTTCCACATATGCATCCTCCATCAAACCGGAGCTGGCAGTTCTCATCTTCCAAATAGGTACTGGTTCCACACTTGATTTTGGCCAATTTTTTATTGACCACTTTGTTAGACATGTCAAATCACAAGTTGTGAAAATACCTATTGCTTTTCCCTCCCTTATATCCGAGCTACTAGTGCACTAACACCCTGGTGTGTTGAAGACAACTAATAAGGCAGGAAAGCGCGGAGGAATGATCATGGTGAGCCACAAGTTGTTCGAGGGCAAATATGCTCCTGATCTTGTCATGAAAGAAGTCAAGCCGACTAAGGCGTCAACCAGTCGGGCTACCAGTGCTGCTCTTCCAACAAAGACTACCAGCAGAGATGCAATAATGCTCGAGATAGAAATATCTGTGCTTGACAAGGACATCATCAATCTGAAGATGACGCTGAAGCACTCATCCCAGCGTAGATCCCACTGTGCTAACCTGCTGAAGACGATGCCTCCTCAAGATTCCGACAACAATGGTTCCTCCTCCCTACCAGATTCTACTGAAGAAACCACTCAAGAAGCCTCTACAACAACTACTGATGATGATACTGCTAATTCCAGCAGCAGTTCTGTTTAAATTTTAGTACTTTATGGATTCTAAAAAACTAAACAACTTTTTATTTTTAATTTGTACATAACATGTTTCACACATTTCCTCGACTGCTGATCGAGAATGTGTGTGAGTTAAGTTTTTTTGTGTTACTCCCTGTCCTATTAAAATTTTTCTTTAGATTTTGGCTCTTTTTGAGCCAGCAAGGGGGAGTAAGATTAAGACGCACCAGCACAAGAAACGTTGCGCGAACGCGAACAAAACTTGACGACTGCCAATCACTGCAAGAAAAGCTGATGAAGAATGCGACGAAGGATGCTGACCTTAAAAATTACCAAAGGGGGAGATTGTAGTTACGAAATTTTTGATGATTGACTTATTTTTAAAGGAACTAGAAATGATGCCATAAAGAATGTCGAAACATCGTATGCGACATCTCGGATGACATTGTTGGCGACATCTTGGTTGACATCCTGTTCGACGCAAATCAGGAAAGTTTCTATTCTTCATAAATTACGACTACAATTAGGAATTGTGAAAAGTTTCAGCACGTCTCCGATTCTGGAAAGAAGAAAGACGGTGACAAAAAGGAAACCCATTAGGGTTAGTACTCATACTCTATTGCTATAAAAGCTCAGGCTACCCCCTTAGCAATCGTGTGGTCTTTTATTGTTTCCTAGCAATAATTTACAGAGCTCTTAGACGTGAAGGTTTGAGGGTTGAGAGGCTGTAGATTGTGCTGAGGATATTGTGTACCACCTTAACTGTTGAGAGTTAGGTGATTGAGGGTTTACTGATCGCTTAAGTGAAGACTGCACGCAAGAAAAACGTTCAACGACAACTTGAACTTACAGAGCAAGGCGATTGCTCGAAGAGTGGAATCAAGACGGTGTCTTGGATTCAGGGGGAGACCCTGAGATAGGTTTGCACTTATAATAGTAGCATAAAGTATAGATCTTGTGATGACTATAGGTACTTGTATGTTTTGACGTATTACCACATAGTGAAACCTTTCCACTGACAGAGAGCCCCAGATGTAGGTGATGTTGCACCGAACTGGATAAACAATTTGACGTGTCGTTGTTTATTACGTTTGATATTTACTGTCCGTCTTTTTCTACGCAATTTGTCATACACTATGTTATAGCATTATACGTAGCATTGTGTGTGGCATCTCGCATAACTATCTGATAAAAAATTCACTCGTGTTTTTGAAAATTCATATTGAAATCTAGGCATAATTTGTAACTACTTGTTGTAGAACAATATTAACGGTCATTACACAATGCAAATTAACAATTGAAATATGTAACTAATCATGAAAGTACTAGTTTAAAATTAAAATAGTCTCCAAAGTTTGTATTCAAGAAAATATCCATATCTATTCATTCTTACAACAACTTTCTCAAATCTTCATGTTTAAGTACATGTATAATCAATTTGAACCAGACCAATTAAACAATTACGGCAATAAGAACTACTAACAGTTTTTCTTATTAGTAACGACACACATTTTGCACCGTAACAAGTATTTTGTGCGTCGTTACAAACTTCAACGACGCACAAACGGGCGTTTTCTTGTGCGCCGTTACAAACACACTGTTACACTTTGTAACGGCCCACACCTGCGCTGTTACAATTTGTGACGGCGCACATCAAACGTGCGTCGTTACAAGTCTGACGGTGCACCGTTCCAAACTTTGTGCGCCGTTACAATTTAACGTGACCGTCAGTGTGGGGCACGGTGACGGGAGTTTTGTAACGGCGCACATACCACTTGCGCCGTTACAACTCTAACGTCACACATACCACGTGCGCCGTTACGTTTCTAACATAGCACAATCTATGTGCGCCGTTAACAGTGTAACGACACACATACATTGTGCGCCGTTAGACTTGTAACGACACATGTATTATGTGCACCGTTAAAGTTTTAATGTCACACGTGATATCTGCGTCGTTACCCATGATTTTTTAAAATCAGTATTTAAATTTCTAAAATTATAATTTAATAAAATTCATAAATAAAATAAAGTGAATAAAATATTATTACATCGGGAAACTATGATGACGGGTCTAGACCTCTAAACATATTCGGCTCAAACAGAGGGATATTTGGTTTAACCGACCACAATTGCTCATAAAAGTACTGCATCATATTCATGCTTTGTGAGCCTTGAGTTTGGAGCGCAATCTGGAGGTCTGTAATCTGATCGGCTTGAGTGGATATAACATCTTCTTGAGTATGGACCTGAGTCTCAAGCTCTATCATCCGCACAACAGCACCGGAGCTGGAGGAGTCCAAACGTCTTCTCTGCTTCGGCGGTGCATGGTAATGACCCTCGCAACCCCGAATGTGTCGCCCTCGGGATGGTGTGATGATTGTTCCTTTGGCAGCCTTGACATCTTTGACGTATTGGGCAACTTGTCTCGTGAACTCGTCCTCTTCAGCGTCGGTCATCTTTTTCAGATGACCATTTTCGTCGATGTTTGTTGGGTTCACCTTCCACTGTTCAATTACTTAGTTAATGAAATGATGTAAATCACATTAAAAAAATTAATTAATAGCATGAATTAAAATATAATTTTTTTAAAATAATGTTAATTAATGAATAAAATTTAACTCACGCGTTTCAAATCCTCGTCCTCTTACTCCTCCTACACTTGATCAGTACTAGCATCCGAGACAGACGGCTTCGGGTGAGTCTTGAGCCAGCTCTCCAATTTCTTGGAGATCTGTACGATGCCTTCCAACACAATCATCTCCCAAACTTTTCGGAACGGTAATAGGCCCGAATGGTGGTTCAATTTGTTATCGCTGGATCGATTTTTTTTTCATTTGAGATCCAACTTTTTCTTGAAAACAAATTGAAATTAAATTATGCCCCGAATCTTTTTAAATTTTTTTAATTATATTGTTTACGTTTGTTAAAATATCTCGTTGACGTCAAAGTGTTGAACGATCCACTGCTATTGGGACTTCTTCCCTTTTATTATTTTGGGAATTCCATTGCGCTTTAGCTTGTTCGGGTCTACGTATAATTTGTACATGCGCTTCATGTTGGATTTCCGCTCCTTGTAAGCATCTTCGGCTACTTCTCGAATCCACGTCTTCAACTCGACGGAAGTATCATCCACTTGATACAAGCGCTGCAATTATAAAATATTTAGTCCATTTTTAAAATACGTAATTTGAAACTTAATAGATTGAGATTAAGTTTTTAAATTACCTGAAAACTCTTCCACAATTTATGATACTCGGTCGTTGGAAGATCGACCCATGTCTGGTAGGAAGCGTCGCATTCTCGTGCAAACTTGCCTACAACAAAGACTAACCTCCGTACATCAAACGGGTTGCAGTCTCTATGGAATTGGGCGTATGGTTCTCCATCTACCCAGGTCAGAGGAACAAGCTGATGGCCGTTTTTCTCGACCGCTTTCTGCTCATTTTCGATGCATATGTCAACTTTTTGCATCCTATTAGCCCTGTGTTTTCATCTTCCGCTCTCCAGTGCGTCATCTTCGACTTTATGAACGAAGTAGAGCTCATTCGCTGGATACTCTAGAGCATCGAGAGGTGCAAAACCCCACTCGTTCAACGGGAACTCGGGTTCCCTTGAACTGCCAGCTCCAGCAGGTAAGGCTCCCGAGCCTTCCCCGAGCATCTCCGTGAAACTCTGCCTCTCCCTCGGCACTTGGTATGTCCATCCTGAACCGACGGGAAGGCCTGGCTGAGACGGCTGCGGCGGCGGTGACAGAGTGTACACATCATCGTATGGAGTAGCCAGTGTCTGTGTAAGACTGAAAAAATCCTCGTCCATAAGAGACCGTCTAGGTGCCCTGGCCTTTGGAGCCTTAACTTTCGGGTTCGGGTCCGGGTCCATTATCTACATTTGAAATAATTCGAAAGTAGTTTTGTGAGTACATGAGATAGACAAAAATGTATTTTCAATATACTCAGGTAATAAGATTATTAGTTGAAATAAAATCGGCATTCTATTACTAAGTGTTGTAGTAATATCTTAAGTATGATTTGATTTATATCATTGATGTGTCAACACATAATGGTAGATTTACAGATCAGATAAAATCTTACTTAAGCAGTCCCCGGATTGCTCTTCCTGTGTGGACGTTCTTTAGAAGTTACTGAATTCTGTTTACTGACAAAGAGATTTGAAATCAAGGTAATTATATAATTTTATTCTAGCCTAGATCTCATGATCAATTCTTGATCATGTAAGATTCTTATTAAACATGGAACTTTGAGGTTAATTTCTTGTATGAGCATGAAATTAATTGATTGGAACCCTCAAATAATTTCTTCACGTACGATAATAATCTTTGGCCACCTTGGTAAAAGCCGCGTCAGACATCCCGGTTCTATGCTTGATGGACAACATCCTTAACAGCGCCGCTAAAGAAGTGTCCTCACTAGTCACGGCGCATGTCGTTTCGTACAACGACTTTTGCGACTATGTCACCAACCGGTTGTATGTTGTCATGGTTGCCTTTGCGACTCTTTCCTCGACTTCGGTTATTATATTAATGTTCTCTCCTTTCTCGTCCTCGTCCTCGTCAACCCTTACATCTCTAGTTGGGTCTACATCATCCACGAACTGCTGTACAGGGTCAACGTCAACGAATTGCTGCACAGGATCAACGTACATTGGATTGTTATCCGATGTTGAACAAAGCTGATTTCCCGATGTTGGCATCATACTCATATCCCTATTGCGACTCGAACTAGCTTCCTCGGCTTCGCCGTGATGGAACCACACATTATACGATCTAAGAAAATTTTTCTTAAGTATATTATCTCAAATGGTGTCCATATCGTGTCAAGTTGAATTTCAACACCTCGTGCACGAACACTTGAAACGTCCCACGCCATCTCTTGGAGCGTTTTGCTTCGCAAATTTTACAAAACTCTTTAGTTCACGCATCCATTCCTCACTCATTTTTACGAATCTTATCCACCGCCGATCCATTCTATGTAATATATATATATATATATATATATATATATATATATATATATATATATATATATATATATATATATATATATACATCATATCTTTAAATTAAATGACATGAACTAAAATATTTTAATTTAAATACATTATTTCAAAATGTACATACCTTCTAATTCCCGCAATAGCTAATATAGAGAGAGATAATAAGAAGACTACTATTTGTGGGGGAGATTTAATATAGGGTACTTGGAAAATTTAAAAATAGTCGGGAAACTTTCATCAAAATTACGAAAATACCCTTCTCGGGAGGAAAACGTGTAGGAGAAGTTGTGGGAGAGAAAAGTGAAGGTTCTGTGGGAGGTGCTGCCAACATTTATAGATTTAGTTTGTAATAATGCACATATAAGAGTGCGCCGTTACAAAATCCATCTGTAACGGCGCACAGTCCAATGTGCGTCGTTACAAATTAACGGTAACAACAACGGTTCGATTTTCGACCGTTAACGTCTAACAGTATAGTTTGGTCAACAGTCAATATTTTTTTGTAACGGCGCACAATTGGATGTGCGCTGTTACAAAGTTAAATTCCTAACGGCGTACAATAAAATGTACGTCGTTACTCGTTTATTGACAGCGCACGGTTTTTGTGAGCCGTCAGTGAATTTTGTAATGGCGCACCTTTTGAACGTGCGCCGTCACTAATGCGTACGCCGTTACTCGTTTATTGACAGCACACGGTTTTTGTGAGCCGTCAGTGAATTTTGTAACGACGCACCTTTCGAACGTGCGCCGTCACTAAGCAAAATATGACAGTGAACATGACCAACAAGTTCAAAGTTATGCACAAATAGTAAGTTGAAAACCATAAATCAATCACAAAACTACAGTAAGTTCAAAATTATGCAAACAATAACGAACAAACCATGTCAGTACAAAAGAAATTACTCATAACTTAACTAAAGACTCAAAGTAAATTTGATCCATATCAAAATAATTAAGCATCATCATGAAAAGCTGCAACACAATACCTAAAGTACATAAACCAAGAAATATTTAACAATATAGTAATGATCAGTAGTAGGTTGAAAAATACATAAATTGATCAACTTAATCATGCAAACAACAGTTAATGTACAAAAATTGATATTTATTTCGACACATTTACAGAAAAGTAAGTATTAATACCTTAACTATTAACCATTTACTTGTTTGAAAGACACCTTATTTTACATCTCTTCTGATTCTTTTATTTCATACATCAACAATTAGTTTTGTTTTATTTTATTTCATGTAAATCAGTTTTTACTTCATGTATTAACAATTGGGATTGATTTAAAACAAACAATTGGGATAATCGAAATGGATAATTGGGTCAAATGGGACCGAACGAGTAGATATGCTCAACATTAATGGTATTAGTTGTGTTGAACATTTGAATATTATGATGATTAAGACAAAAAAAACATGAACCTTAAAAATACAGAATCCTTAAAACACGGTCCGGTGAACATCATAGAGACAGTCGTGCGGCCATCATTAGAATCCGGATAAGGAAAGGCAAAAATAGTTAGGTTGACCCAACACCTCCGACAATTACAACCCTCCACGTGTTACAAGACAAGAGCAGGACAAAACAGAAGCTGGTTTGCGCAGTAGAGTAGTGAATCCTCCCTCAACAATTTCTTGTTATTTATTTAAGCCCTAACAAAACATTGCAATGCAATGCCCTGTGTTGTTTTGAAGAGAGAAAATGGCAAGTTTACAGATGGTTCGGGAGAGGGAGAAGGAGGAGTCTGAGGGGGAGGGGCCGAGAATGCAATGGCAGGAGAGCCCAAAGAGCCCAGAGGCTAGGCTTGGTGAGCAGGTTGGTGATTTGTGGGACATTCAGGAGTCTAAGCTCACTCCCACTGAAAAGCTCAATGCTTGTTTTGAGAGCATCCCTGTTTCTGCTTTCCCTCCTGCCCCTTCTGCTCAAGGTACCCTTTTTCCTCTTTAAAAAACCCATCTTTATTTGTGCAATGGGCTGAGTTCTGAATTTTGAATTACACATTATGTGTTATTTCATATGTGGGGAGTTTTGGTCCAAACTCCGGTACTATGTTCCCTAATATGTTTATCAAATGGTCGATGTATTTTAGTCGAAAAGGGATGTTTTGTTTGAGTTTTAATCATACCCTTTTGGTTTTTCACAGTTGTAAAACATGTTATGCTTGGTTTTGCTTATAAAAGAATTGAGGGGAAGGCAATGAACTAGTGTTCAAATTTGTGCTTTACATGCACCAACAAACTAAATACTGATCTGAGGATCATTTCCTTTCACATGATTGTTCTCATTTTAAGGGGATAAAATTTCTGTGTTTGACATGATTGTTGTCAGCCTACCACGTCTGAAAAATGTGGATTTTCTCATCACGATATAAATATTTCGGGGTATGTTCTCAACATCTCTATTTATGCTCTTAGGTGGATAAGACTTTAATATGATATCAAAGATCCGACTTTAGCAGTTTGGGTTGGTAACTATCTTGTGTGATATGATTGATGAGGTGATCTATGATCCCTATGTCTATCTCTTCATATTAGTTTCATTTTTTACACATTGGGTAAGTAATTGCTTTTATTTTGTGCGTCCAGTAATTGAGATAAGATCAGACACCAGTTTAGCAGAAGCTGTCCGAGTTCTAGCAGAACACAAGATTTTGAGCGCACCTGTTGTAAATGTTGACGCTGCTGAGGATGCTACTTGGATTGACAGATACATTGGAATCGTTGAGATTGCTGGCATTGCTGTCTGGATTCTGCATCAGGTTAGCACATGGATCATGATTCAACCAATTTTCCCAAGTTGATGCTTTGCAGTTTTGTGAATAAACAAGTGTTTTCAAGTTTTTTTATTGTTAATTTTGACCTGTGAAGTTGAAACCTTAAAATGTATTGGCCTTGACAGTCCGAACCTCCGTCTCCGAGGAAGCCACCTCCCGGAACTGCTTATGCTATAGCAGCCAATGGTGTGGCTTCTGCAGAAATCAACTTAGGCCCCGAAGCTGGCGCTATAACTCCGGGGAATTTTTTCGAGGCGCTGACTGCTTCCGACTTGTACAAGAACACTGAGGTAACATTTCTAAATCTTCCTTTCACTTTGAATTTTGCTGAACCAATCAAATTTTGGAATGTACAGGTTCGGGAAATCTCAGGGTCGTTCCGCTGGGCCCCGTTTCTCGCTCTGCAGCAATCTAATTCCTTCTTGACCATGTTGCTGCTGCTCTCAAAGTACAAAATGAAGAGCGTTCCCGTTCTTGACTCAACTGACGGGAAAATTGATAACATCATCACCCAGGCTGCCGTCATTCACATGTTAGCAGAATGTGCCGGGCTTCAGTGGTTCGAGAGCTGGGGAACCAAGACTCTGTCTGAAGTTGGCCTTCCTGTCATGTTACCTAAAACTATAGTCAAGGTGCGTAACACTAACCAAATCAACAAGTGAACTAGTGCATGAAATGTTAAAGACAAAACTGTCCTAAACTTTCACATGTTGATGGATAATCTAATTTTGTCCAAAGCATTGCTGAAGATAAGTTATTTTAGGAACTGTTATATTATATGTATTTTTAGATGTCCCAGTCAGTACCCATGTTTTAAAAGATTCAGGAGATTAATAGTTACTAATAGGGAATTAATGAATTTGTTTTAAAGTTTGGGGATGAACTGACAGAAACATCATGGAATAAGCATGAGTTGGATGGTTCCATTCCCCATGTTGCTGTATAAAATTTTAAAAATAAAAATACTGTCCAAGTATATGAAATCAATTGATGTTTTAAAAATCTCCAAATATGTCAATTATTTTTTATTAGCAATTAAAACTATTATACTAAAGAAAAAGAGAGACAATTCCCAAGATGGGAAAATAGCACTAAACGAATATTACAATGAAATATGAAAATAAAAATTAAGACCTCAAGCCCAATGAACGGCTTTACTATCAATTTTTAAAACACTGACTTGCCAAGTAGCTTCATTGATTTAAACCGCCCTATACTCCTATTGTATGAAATCGAGTTGGTGTCCTGAAATTCACGGCCTATGCTGATTTTCAAAACACTGCTTAGTACTTGTGGAAGAAGTTTGTTGTGTCCATGGAACATGGGTTTGTGCAGGTAAATGAGGATGAGCCGGTGCTTCAGGCGTTTAAGCTGATGAGAAAGTTGAGGATCGGAGGGATACCAGTGGTTGAAGGAGGGACCAACAAGGCAGTCGGTAACATAAACTTACGAGACGTTCAGTTCCTCCTGACCGCACCAGAGATCTTCCGCGATTACAGGTTTGTGTTAATCTTGATAAGTTTACTTTACACAAAAAATTAAGATTGTATGCAAGAAAGACTGGCATTGGCATGGCAGGTCAATCACAGCACATGTGTTCCTGACGGAAGTTCGGAAGAAGAGGGAGAAGCATCAGGAAGGGATGATCACGTGCACGAGGAGCTACGCGATGAAGGAGATGATACAGATGCTGGATTCCAAAGAGATGAATCGAGTGTACGTTGTAGATGGGGCTGGGAATCTGGAGGGAGTGATCACCCTGAGAGACATAATATCGAAGCTGGTGGAGGAGCCTCACGGCTACTTCGGGGACTTCTTCGACGGAGTATTGCCCCTGCCAATGACATGCAGAGTTTGACATATTCAGTGTAGCATAGCCAACCAAATTGTAGTTAGTGTGTCTTCCATGATTTCGCCGCCTGTTTTTGTTGAATTGCAGCAACATTATTGTGATGTCCTCTTTTGGTATAGAATTCAATAACATTTTCTTGTGACCAGAAAATCAGTGTTTTATGTTCAAAATAATTGACGGTGCGATAATTTGAAAGGTCTACATTGTGAATGAATACACTTATTTCGAACACCACCGTTGTGACCGGTGAATTGTATAGAAATAAGTGAATGAAGAATCTAAAATACCCAAGAACAGAGGTTTTGAACATCTTGAAATGACATAGGACTACTGAACTATTGACATGGTGACAAAAGATGGCTTCTAGCATTTTCCTTGTTCATTTCTTGAATTAATAATTATTTCGTTTTCGTCCCACAATCGGTGAGAAGCCCACACAGCCTCAGCCTCTTGCCGGAAAGAGTATTTTCAACTAGGCAGATACTATTTAGAGGGTGGGCATTTCTTAGTAAGTGTAGAGAAACTGGTTATGAACTGTGTCGTAAAAAGATTGCTAGACGGTAGTCTCTCTAAAAAGTCTTCTGAGAATTAATGGAGGATTAGTCAAGGATTAGTAGAAAAAATAGTCGGATTAAAAAAAATGTTGGATTAAAGGATTAATCAATAATATAGAGATGATTAATTAAAAACTAGTCTGATTAATTGGTCATATTTTATTTTTATTTTCCTCCCCCATAATACAACTCCCATTTCTTTCTCTTCTGGTTCTCTTTGGAAACTCGTCAGGTCTTGGGTCTGCGGTCAGTCTTCAAAATCAACCAATCAAGTCTTTAGTCAGTCTCATCACCCACCAGCTTCTCGATTCGGCTCGTTGGCGCACAAGTCCCTATCTTCTTTCATTGACCACAAATTGAACTCTGACCATAGACCCTCCTTCGCCACTGACGATTGCATTGGGCCCAACTTGAGAAACTTAATGGACCTCTCGGAGACGACGAATTCTCGCCGATAACACTATCTATCAGGATGCACTCTCTTACAAATCATGTTTCAAATACAAACCTATAAACAATCGATTAAACCTCAATTTTACCCCTATATTACTAAACCGGTTGTAAGACTCATGGACATGGTCTTTTTCATTGTTCTACATTCCGTACTCAACATCTAAGCCTTCAATCTCCAAGTTCTGCTAGATTCTCGATTTTTTCGTCGACTCAAGCACAAGCTCATACTCTTCATCCTAAATGAACTAGACTAGTTTGTTGATAGTGGGCATCTCGTCATGTAACTCGGGATCTTGATAACTTGATTGTGCATGACATGTCTCTTCACTTTCCCTTTCTTCCTTTACTTATGATATGACACCTAATGCCTCAACTTCTTCTTCCATGCAAAAAATATCATATCCACTTGCTCGATTTAATCACTAGTCGGCCTTGGCAAGTCTCCTACTATTCTGCATGTGTTTGTTCAAAACACCTAAAACCTTCACAAAAAAGAAGGAGCATCATATGAGACACTTTCTCTGGCGGGATAAGGGCAAATGACGTGGTTTCTCAAAGGTTTGATGGGAAGCATTTTATAGTCCAAAGAAGCTTGGAAGCTTGAGAATTTGTGGGTTGGGGGATATGAACAAAGCTCTCTAGGCCAAATGGTGGTGGAGATTTGCAACGTAACCTTCCTTACTATGGAAGCGAGTAGTGTGTGCTAGATATGGATAGGACAACGCAAAAACGTGATCTTGCGTTTCTACCCCTTGTATCCAAAAGATGAGCATATCAAAGTTCTACGGTTCTATGAACGATTAAAGGGCTGGTGGATGAACCCTGGTTGACGCGTGGGACGAAATTCATGGAGTATCCCTTTTTGTGGTGTCCTTCCGTCTAGGTTGACAGATGAGTGCGAGGCATTGATGAATCTAATTGCCACAGTCAGACCTTTGGAGCACAGAGAGGATGTCATCGTCTAGGTTCATGATTGTCGTGGTTTCAAGATTAGTAAGGCATTTGATCTATGGTCCCATTCAGGGTCAGACGTAACAGTAGGACGGGAAAGACGTCTATGGGATACCCCGGTTCCCCTGAATTATAAGTCATTCGGCTAGCTTCTCCTCCTCAAAGCCATACCCACAAAGATGTTTTTGGTTGGTAGGAAAGTCCCTCTTTCATGACCGAAATAGAAATGCGTCTTTTGTGATTCCAGAGTGGAAGATGTGGACCATTTGTTCCTTTTGGTGGGGACTTTACATGTGGGAGGGGATCTCCTTTAACCCACTAGAAACAGTAGAGACACTCTTTTACAACTGGAATACTAAGGATACCGAAAGAGGGAAGATGAGGGGTTGGGCTAGGCTTTTTTTCTTGGGAGCTTGGTACATTTGGATATTCATAACGAAAGGGTCTTTAACGGGATGGTCAGGACCCCTAACGACGCGTTAAGGTCCGCACAACTCCAATCCTGTACATTTATGCATGTGGATGAGGGGCGACCAACCTAGAACTGGGAGGGAGAACGTTCGCTCTATGCTTGGTTTGCCAACCTAAAGACAGTTCTGGAGCGGCTCTGATTTGGGATTGTATTTTGCGGGCTTGTGAGTGGATAAGAAAAGTTATGAGGGCGCAAGTTCGCTCAATGATAGTTTGTTTAGCTCTTGTTGGATCCCTTGCTTGTGTTTTTTTTAGTTTGGTTTTGTTTTTTTGTACTTTTCTTTCTTTTAATAAAAGTTTTATTTCCGATGAAAGAAATCTTAATCGGTTAGCTTCTCAGCTTGGTGTCATTACGAGGTCAAAGAATAATGTCTTGAAACCCATTCACAAAATGCATCTCCATACTAACATGTCTTTTTCACCTGAACCCAAAACCATTATTTAGGCTTCACGTCAAACCGAGTGACGCGCATCTAGGTAGAGAGAGTTTGATGCTTTTACAGGGGAACAAACCTGATACTTGGTTCCAGCTACATCATATCAAAATGTGGTTGGATGTAGATGGTTGTTATGCATGAAACAGAAACCAAATGGCTCGATTGATTGTCATGAAGCTAGATTAGTGCAAAGAGATTTCATCAGCACCCTAATTGGGACTTTCATATAATGTTTAGTCCAGTTGTTAGACCCGTCACAATATGAATTAATCGTACCACGACGATCGATTAGGGTTGGATATTGAGGCAATTGGACATAAATAATTCTTTCCTTCAAGGCTTACTTTCAGAGAAAGCCTTTATGACACAACCTCGGAGTTTTGTTGACACGTCAAAACCAATTTACATTCACAAACTTCTCAAAGTAATTTATGGCTTGAAGCAAACATCAAGGGTTTGCTACAATGATATTCGTTGATATCTTATTTCAATTGGGTTCAAAAATTCAGTGGCAAACACATCATTGTTTATTTTGCATGATGGACTAGCAACTATCTTTTTGTTAGTTTATGTTGATGACATTGTTGTCACGGGTAGCTATGTCAGAGCCGACTCTTGGGTAAGACACAAAAGACAAATATTTTAGGACACACTTGAAATAAGCCTAAATGTATTAATAATTTAGGCCCAATATTTTTTTTAAAAGCCCAAAATAAAGACTATAAAAATAATTGTATATTGTGTAAATTTCTTTTTAGGCCTCAATCATGATTGAGTCGGGCTCTGCTCTAAACATGTTGAACTTTGATTGCCAATATTTTCAAGAAGTTTCACTCAAGGATGTCGGCCTTCTTAATTATTACTTTCTTGGTGTTGAGGTTTTTCGGCTGAAGACTTCCTGCTTCATGTTAGTATATGATTGACTGCAAGTTGGCCTCCACACCCATATCCACAACAACTGTCTTAATACGAGATGGTGGTTTGACTCTTCCTATACCAACAAACTACAGGGTGTTGGTAGGAATCAACGTTGCCTTTTGTGTCAATAAGTTACCACAATTCATGCAATCACTTACTTTAGAGCACTGTAAAGCTCTCAAACATGCCCTTCACTACCTATCAGGGTCAATTGATTGTGTGATATACACATCTCAAACAAAATTTCGATGTGATAAGAATGATTTCATCTCTACAAGTGGGTACCTTCTCTAATAGTTTTGAGAAAATCCAAAGAATCTTATTCAACTTTCCTTAGATTTTGATCAAAGAAATTCAAGTAATCCAACTTACAAGACGAGGCATCAGAGCAAGATTGGGATTCTTTAGGAGAATTATCGGGAGTTGAATGGTGGTGGCAACGACGAGTACCCCAACAGTGTGAGTTAAAAAAGGAAGTTGACAGAGGAGCACTAATGTTAATGCCTGAATCAACCCACGGGCTCCACCTCAGCTCATCCTTGTTTAGAGAGCCCCAATTAAATAAAAAATAGGCTGAGAAAAGGTTGAAACCGAAACGACTGTTATTCCAAATGACGCTGCAATCAATGCGTCTGAAGTGCCAGGCGTAGATGACAAAATGGCGGACTCAGCACCCGAGCCCCACCAGGAATCGCCCCACCAGGACTCGCCCCAAACGAGCCGAACGAGGGAGAAGGAATCGAACGAGACCATCGAAAGGGGAAAGACGGACCCAACATTAATATGCATTTTGGAATTATGACTTGATAGATTAACATGATAAAAGAGTTTGTCGAGTCGAACAAAATGTAGTTGCATGAACTATTGTGATTGACCTAAATTAGGATGAAATGGACCAGCAGAAGCCTATCAACCTATACACCTGATTTTATGACATGACATCTTGTTTCGTAACGATTAGGACGAAACAAACCCATAAATACAACAAACAGCTGCAGGAGAGAGGCCTTAGGGTTTATGAAAACAAGAAAAATGAGTTGGCATCAACTGAGACAAAGGAACAGCTAAGACACAGCTATACAATCACAATGCATCCCCTCAGCCTCAGGACAACCCTAACATCAAGTTCCAGAAACAACCCTTCTTCCAAACAAAAACAACACTCATAACATCCAAATGGTTTCTTTGCATAACCATATATTTCCAGAAAAATCTTCCATTTAACGGTCAGGCCAAGCCAGCTTATGGATCATCCACCCATGTAAGACCAATGATCCTCTGGCCTGATTGGTTTATAACACACAAACCATGATTCAAACAAATACATATACAGCAACTTAAGATTTCAAATTCTACAAACAAACTTGTACTATCATCACTGATGTCATGCCAGAGGGAATCTACATACAGTGTTCAATTTGTCTGCAACCAAAAGAAACATCATGTACAGAAGAATCTATGGGGAACAAAAGTAAAAAACGATGAAAATTTATGGACCAACTTCTTTCACAAGATTCCCAACAGACACGTGAATGAACTCGGCAACTCTGTCTGTTTGATTCTCTTGTAACAATGTCAGAATCTGGTCATCATAACAGGACTAATCAACCAAAATAAAATCATCTCGGTTACGGGCATTATATGGGCATACTATTTTCTTTTCTGTTCATCTACGCTCATTAAGAAATATTACCAGCCCCTCTATATGGCTATCTCATAAAAGTAATATCGACAAAACATCATAAAGCCTTTATGCAATTAGTTCGCTAAGATGTAATGAGGCATAAAAAGCTAGCCATGATAATACTTAATTGGTAATAGCGATAGCGATTCATGAAAATAAAATACATGAACCATGACAGCGTCCATACAGGCATACACTCACAGCTAGACTCTACAGCACATGTACAATAACTATTACAATATAGAGAGAGAACCTTGAGAAAACCTGTGTTTAAAGCATCAACACCGAGAAAATAAACAGCATATCATCAAGCTATATTAAATAGGTGAAGTGTGTTTCAACTAGTCCTCAATGAAGGATGAGAGGGCTTACTTACCAGTTACACGGGTCTGGTAGGTATTCTACTAACTCTTTCTTCTCATGTAATGCAGAATCCCGCCAGTTCCTTCGAACAAATCCAATACATAGTTCTCTAAATCATCAGCCGAGTACTTTATGTATTTTCCAGCATGCCTTCCGCTCTCTAGCTGATTTGCAAACCTCCCCACAAACGAGCGATAAGCAGGAAGCACTTTCTCTGATATGGATATCCTCAGCTCCTCCCTTAACTGAGGATCCGGAACCTTCCAAGCAGTCTGAACCCTGTAGAGTTCTTCAAAGCACGCGTTGAAATTCTTGAACCTTTCCTTCAATGCTACCTTAGAGGCGTTATTCGAGCTCCCACCAATGCCTTCGTCTTTCAAACAGGACAAAACCTTGGTCCAGGAGGCTCTCAGATAACTTGTAGCACACTGGCGTACCAGCCCACGGCGCTTTCGAACCCAATGATCTCCCAGAAGCTTACCAAGATCCGAGTCTTTCACCTTCTGTACTATGTACTGAATATTGTTGATCAGAAATATATATTGCAGCCCAGCATCCTCGTAGACCTTTGATTTTTCTTCCAGATTCGACTCCAAATACGTTAGCAACAAAAACATGTGACGTCCAATAGGGGACATGTCTTCCAACTTTAAATTATCGCCATTATCACTCTGTAGAGCATTTAGTTCATCTATGTCACCCTCCAAGAGTGAGTTCAGAGTCTCGCTATAGTCAACAAGCAGCTTCACATAGTTCATCACATATCGTGTCAGCGGATGAATATCACCCCCTACCATTGGTTTCCTAGAAGCCTCGCTCTTAACATCATTCTCAAACTCTGCAAATGTTCCTGTCGCCGCCTCCCCCAAAGCGGCCAGTACACCCTGTGCCTCGCTGATCACAAAGTCATCAGTAAGCATATCTTCCAAATCCGGAAACACATCTGCCAGTGCATCGTACATATCCAGTATCCGAAACAGCTTCTCCGACGATCTCTTCACAATCGAAACCGCCTCCCCGAAATTCAACAACTGCATTACACCCCCTTTCGTGGTCTCGTTGAAACAAATCTCCCTCATAGAGTCCGACCCACTAAAAATCTGATCGCAAAGTTTCTTCTCGCCAGTCAAAAGAACCCTCACTGTAATTTTCACCGCTCGTATCCATTTCTTCATCTTCTCATCCAGAACCTTCCATTCGATCTTCTGAACCTCTTCAATGCTCAACTTCTCAACCCCAAGAATCGCCAAACACTCATCCAAAGCATCCCTCCTCACACTGCTGTAGACCTGGCAACACTCTTTCTCATACCCGGATCGAATCATCCTATCAGCAATTTCCTTCAACTCCATAACCGCCTCAGGATTGATCAGATCAACACAGACATCATCGCCCAAGCTGGCTCCCCTCTCGTGATAACGCACACTACCACTGTCACCATCGGAGAAGCTATTGAAGTTCTCATAAATGGCCCCGTCGTTCAAGGCAAACGAGAGCGAGACCCTCCTGATCGACCCATAGAGGCTCTCAGCGTCGAGAGGCACAGTGTTGCGGATCAAAATGTGCTGGAACTCATCCTCGAGGCGAGACATGGCTAGCTGGATCGCGCTCTCGGCGCGATCCATGACCTCAGAATCGCCCCTGATGCTCAGATCATCAAAGGACTCCAAAACCTCATCGACAGCGGCCAAGTACTCGTTGGCCTCTTCGGGGGAGTCCTCCCAGAGAAGGGAGTGCCTGGAGGCCTCGGTGCTCGAGTCCCACTGGACAATGATCTTCTCGGCCTCATCGAACCTGCTCTCGGTCTTCTCCTTCTTCGAGTCCTCGCCGTTGATCAGGCTGCTGATGTTGGAGAGGCGATTGTCGAAGCTGGACAGGATCAGGAGCATGTCCTCGCGGACCTCCTTGGGGGTGTTGTTGAGGCTCTTCACGATCTGCTGAGCAGTGGCCATGACACGGTCCTCGCTCCCGCCGCCGCCGATGCCGGTCGTCGTCGCCATTTCCGGCTTCTGGGTATCGATCCTCCGACCTTCAATCTCGGAAATTCGAGAGCTTTTTGGGGGAAATCGAGAAACCAAAGCAACCGATTCAAAAACCAAATTCAACCTAATCACTCCATTTCTGGAGCAATCGCTGACTAGGGTTTAGAGGGTACAGATCGAGGATTCTTCAGGAGCTAAAACCAAAGGACCCAGATCAAAAATCAACGAAAAGGGATTGTAAAGGAAGTACCTTTAGGAGCATGAATCAATCAATCAATCTTGAGGAATCTGAAATCGAAGGTGGGTCTGATTCAGATGGAGAGGAGGCGGTTTTGGCCGGCTGGTATTGGGTTTTGGGAAGAGAAGAGGACAGCTTTGGTCCGTTTGTAAATTTTGTTCGAATCAAGAACACAACACAACACAACACACAACTTGGAGTAACGTACGCGAAGTGCTGAGAGAGAGAGAGAAGAGCTATCTATGTCTTTTTCTTCTTCTCTCTACTACAGTTACTTTTTTTCTTTTTTCTTTTTTCTTTTTTCTTTTATTCAATTTCTTATTTTCTGCTCTAAAATTATAATTGTCTGAATTATGGATGCTACTTTAAGTATATTTTAGGTGAAAGCTATTTACCTCCCTCCCTTCAAGTATCTAATTATCATTTAATTATTTTTAATTCTAAATACACCCTCTAAGTTTTAAACGGTTTCACTTAATTCCTCTCCGTTAGATTTAAAAATAAAATTATATTAATTTTTATGAAATAATAAAAATGTCATTGTATTAAAAAAATTTAAATAATTAACGAAAAAATGTAATGTAGAACTTCTGACAATTTTTGGAGTCTAAAATCATGATTTTTATTAAGGGGAGTCGGCTATACTTAGGCGGAGGTGAGTGAGTTTTTTTCTTATAATTTTATTTGTTTGGACAAATTTTGGTAGAAATATAGTTGCCAATATTTGTTTAGGGTTCATGCCAATTATTTTAGTAATATTTGGGTTTGTAAGAGTATGAGATTAGAATTGAATGTTATTATCATATGAACAATATCCCAACAATTTATCTCAAATAAATGTTATTACCTTGAAAAATTTACTAATAATCAAATCGATGGTATGATTGAAGATAAATTAATGTGTAACTGGGTCATTTAATTCTTAATAATAAATATAATGGATAAATTTTTTAAACAAATCGTGTCACGTTTAATTTCTATAAAGAGATTTCACACTTTTTAACATATATTACGAATTTTTCAAAATCTTGTATTATTTGTTAGAACACATAAGAAATGAGTCAAGTGAAATTTATTTGAGCTTCATTTTTTTTAAAGTAATAGAATTATCCATCGAATAGAAGAATTAAAATATTATAAATATCGTTTTTATATGAAATATATATCTTATATTTTTATATGTAACTAAAAATAATTAAATGATATTAAAGTTATACAATTAGCAAACTATACCAAAATATTCTGCAAACGTATGAATAGTATACGGTTCAATGTACAAATTGAAGAATAAGTCAAATAAACCTACATAATCTCTGAATCTGTTAATTTGAGATCAAAATAGTGAATTAGTAACTAGTATAAATTATATAAAAAGAGTGTGATCCATTGCTACAAAAATTCCAGCACATACAGAAGCATCAAGTAGTTGATTGGCAGGTTGCAAATTAAAATTGGAAAGCAGAGGAGGGTGTGTCATACTCATAGTTTAGTTTAATAGGTCATGTGATTGTCAATAGGAGAGACCCAACATTTTGACCAATTCATAGTCTCAGCCCAAAACCTAGTCCTAGTCATAGGCTGTAACAAATGAACAAACAAAACATCAACACTTCTGGTCCAACCAACCACCTCATCAATATGCAAATATTCAATTCCTCTAACCCCTCTTTTGGTCAAATTATTTACCCCCACCTAACTTATCTAGGAATTTAGGACTTTTGGGTTCACACTAACTATAATTTAATCAGGGCAATTTCTCTTTTTTTGTTCCAACTCCAACCTCAACTTCTAGTAGGTTATCTCTTCTGGAGACGTGAAATGTAATTTATCAGGTTTTATTTCTATTCTTGTTTTTGTGATCTTACTGGGTTCAAAAGAAATTATAAGTTGCTTAATTCTAAAAAAATATTTAATCCAACTTGACCCTAATCAGATTAGACATGTAGCTTCACATTCTTAACAATGACTTGTTTGAATTTTGGAGAGTTTCATACTAATCCAGAAAGAAAGAAAATAACTTGAGGCTGCAACATGGATCTCAAAAACAGTTGTTAATCAATCAACCTGCTTGAAGCTGGTCAACTTGTATATGTATATGTATGTGTATGTGTATGCAATGTGTTATGGATACACATCACACCTACTTGTGCCTTTAATAAACCTAAAAGCCCATGTCTAGTTTGTTGACAATTCAAATAGAATTTGCCCACCAATGCTTTGTGATATAATCATATAAATGAGTTGACCATAGATGATACTAATGGCTGCATTTGAAACTTCAAAGCAAAGGTCAATCAATCTACCATTTTTTCTCTGCACACAAATATCTTGACATTGTCAACATTTGACCTGCAATCAGACATGAACTTCATCAACAAAGGTTGTTTTCATCAAAGTGTGCGCACTTGAAAATGGAACTTACAAGGAGACCTGTCAGTACAGTTACTAGAATCGGACAACTGGTCTCTTATGCAGTACCTATTGTTTCCAAAATTGAATCTACTGATAATTAATTGCAACAATAGCTAATAAAGTTCTGACCAACTCAATGAACATAAATAAAAAATAAATTTATGGAAACAATGAACACAGAGAGACACTTAATTAGTAATTATCTCCATAGATATACAACCCAGAACTGATATATGAGCAGCAAAAAATGAAAACAACCTTCAAGTACATTCCCAACAAGAAGAAATTATGAATCCAATATACTCCATTTAGTAATAAGCGTAGCTACACACAATGGCAAGCAATCCCTCTGACACTAACCACAAACCAATGGGAAAAATCTTAATACACAAGCTTCCTAACACTTTCAGTAGCACAAAAAATGTATAAACATTATCTATTTGCCATTTACAATTAACTTTTAGGTTACGTTTGGATAGATTTTGCATGGAAATGAGAACCACCTTCTTGTTTGTGTGTAAATGAGAACTAATTCGTATGACCACTCTCATTCCCTCATGTCACCCTATTTTCATTCCATTTTATTAATGAGGATCAACATACGCTGGTTGAAAAATGGGCGCATAAAAATGAAGGTAAAATCCGAGACCCTTGTACATTTCTTGAATACTCATTTCCAGCACAAATGCGCGGATGCTAATTCACAATTTGAAGTCCCTTCTGCATCACATACAGAACACAATTGAAGAAATGGACAAATGCCCAACATTGCAGGTAAAAAAAATCTTTATTCACTTAATGAGAATGAGAAGCTAGCAGTCAAATTTATAAACTAAATTGTACTCATAACAGCAACAATCTGAATCTACAGAAAGAAACTAGAATAAACGAAAAATGAGCCCAACTTACAGGATTGAGGTCGAAGTAGTCGGAGCATGTCCTGGGTCCGTCAGGGAGCCAATACAGTCACCGATACAAGATGTGGCCCAAAAAGATACGAACTTAAGAGCATGGAGCTGATGGGTTAAGCTCAGCAGGTAAGGTAGCAAGAAGAAACACAAAAAACACAGAGTTTCGATATACAGCTTATCAACTACTTCCACGATTGTTTCTATCCTTAAAAATTAGGGAAAATTTCACATAACCCCTCTTAACTGTGGCCGAGTTTCACCTAACCCCCCTTACCTTCAAAATCAACTTGTGGACTCCCTTAAGTTTGAAAAAGTTTCACTTTACCCTTTACAGTTAACTTTTTTCTGAAAATTCTATTAACTTTTTTGCGAAATGATGAAAATACCCTTGCATTAAATTTTTTAAAATAAATAAATAAAAATGATTTTGAATTTTGTTTTCTTATTTATTTTCTTACAAAAACAAAGAATGAAATAATATTTTAGTATTAATTTTTTTAAAAAACATGTTTTATAAAAGATTATAAAAACAAAAAAACGATGTTTAAAAATCATTTATTATTACTTTTGATACGAACAGAATTTTATTCTTTATTTTGTACAATGAAAACATTATAGAAAAAAAGTTCAAAATCATTTTTATTTATTTATTTTAATTTTTTAATATAAGGGTATTTTCGTCATTTCACAAAATAGCTAACAGAATTTTCAAAAAGTTAACTGAAAAGGGTAAAGTGAAACCTTTTCAAACTTAAGGGATTCCACAAGTTGATTTTGAAGTTAAGGAGAGTTAAGTGAAACTCGGCATAATTAAGAGGGGCTATATGAAATTTTTCCTAAAAATTATGCCTTTAGTATCGTAAAATGTATGAACAGATACTACTATCATGACTCTGGCCCATGGATAAGGCGTGATCTAAGGAGCCATAGTCTCAGAAGCTAGTAATATGTACCCAAGTTGAAAGTAGAAATTTTTTTTTTCATTTTTCATTGATGTTCATCATAGAAGTAAGCAGTCAAACGTTTTTTCCTATTTTCATTCATTCATGTTCAAAGAAGTGAGGACTGCAATGTCAGACGAAGACCATATCAATTTGTGCCCAGGTTGAAAGTAGAACTCTTTCTTATTTTGACATTGATATTCACTATAGAAGTAACAGCTACAATATCTGTAAAAATATAGTAATGTACACACCTCAATCAGCCACGATTTCTGCATGAACTCATCACCAATAATCGGAACAAGAACAGCTTCCTTCTTTGAAATGGTGGAATCTGCTCGCATCCCTCACAACAATTTTTCGTTTTGTGACCATGGAAATCAACTTCATGGCATTGTGGCAGTCATCACAAATCCGATGAGTCTGCACAATTTGCAATGAGGTCCCATCAGAAGTATTGATCAGTCCGAAAGCAACTGCCAACTTCTCACTATGGTACAAGACAGTCCGCATTTCATGCTCGTCTACATCAGGAAGAGAAAAAAATTTCTTCGGAACATAACCGCGTCTTGAAATTTTTTTTGTCAATTCAGCCATTTTCTGGTATATCTCTTTGGTTTGGACATGGGACTCATCTCCTGAATGGAAGACGTGAGACCGCTTCTTAATTTCAATCCAACTGCATGCTGGAAGCAAACTCAAACCCTTAATTTTCAAGTCTTGAACCATGGTGGAAGCTTCCTTCAACTTGCCAGAACGGTTGTATATGTTCAAAAGCACAACATAATTACTCAGTTTTGTGGGTTCCAATTCATACAGCTTTTCAGCAGCAAACTCGCCAAGTTCTAAATTCCTGAGGACTCGACATGCTGTCAGCAATGCAGCCCACATAATTTTTGTAGGCTCAAATGGAGCATCTTCTATGAATACCAATGCTTGCTCTAAAAGCCCCTCTCGACCCAATAATTCAATAATATGTGCATAGTGCATTGCACGGGGCTTCATGTTGTGATCCCTACCCATCGATTCAAAAATTTCCCACCCGATTTCTGATAAACCCGAAGAACTGCAACCAGATAATACAGCAAGAAAAGTGACTTGGTCTGGCCTTATTCCTTTACGAATCATCTGCTCAAACATCTCAACCGCCTTCTTCCCCTGGCCATGATGAGCATAACCAGCAATTAGAGCATTCCAAGCTATGATATTCTTGTGAGGTATTGCGTTGAAAACATGTTGTGCATCTTCTATTCTCCCCCATTTGCCATAGAAATCTACAAGTGATGTGCTTGCTACTATATCTACTCCACAACCATGACGTATTAGACCTGCATGAGCTTGCTTAGCATGCGCTAGAGATGCTAGCCTAGCACATATTCTGACAACTATGCACAATGTAAAATTGTCCATTTTAACGCCAGAATTACACATCTTATAATACATATTCAGAGCTTCCTCACTGTATCCATGAAGTGCAAAGCCTGATATGATGGTATTCCATGCCACTGTGGTCTTCTCCGGCATCTCATCGAAAACATATTGAGCATCTTTGATGCTCCCACACTTATTATACATATCAACCAGTGCACTAGACACAAATATAATTTTACTGAACCCCAACTTCAATGCACACGAGTGTAATTGCCTCCCTTCAAATATGACTCCCAGTCCCGCGGATGCTCGGATCATAGTAGCAAATGTCCGTGACCCGGACTTAGAAAACCCCTCCCACATCCTAGACTCAGAAAAATCCTCCCACGCCGTTAGAAAGAACTGAAACGCTTTAACATAATCCCCATGATCCACAAGACCTGAAATCATCATATTCCAAGAAACCAAATTTCTCTCAGGCATTTTAGCAAACAATTTCTTAGCATCTTTCATCATCCCGCATCTCAAATACATAAGCAACATCCTGTTCCTAATATACAGATCTGGCTCAAACTCAGTTCTGAGCATGTGATTATAAACTCTCTTTGCTTCATTAACAGACTTCAACCCAATACATGCCTTCACCAATGCATCGTAAGTGGGGCTACCCATGTCACACGAACCAGCAATCTCCAAAATTTCAAACACATCGAGCGCCTGCACGTAACTCCCATGCAAAACCAATTTCTCTATCTGAGCACACAGTTCTGTACTTGCTTTCTTATTCTTCTGGGTCTCTACGGTACGAACTTCTCTTCTCTCATTAACATCAACTTTAAAAGGTTTTGGTTTTGGTTTTGTCTTTGGCTGTGGATGCAACCCTACTTCCACCAAAGAAAACTTGATTCCAGAAAACGGGTTCCTCCTTTTTCTTGGACTGGGCCAAAAATATTCTCGCAAAACCTTGTGAGATGAGAACGAAAACGGGGAGTTGCAACCTCTCTGAATGTAGTTCAGAGATGCGAGTGGGAAACGCAAGACATGGACTTCCATGCTCAGAACTCATGCTCCAGATACTCTATCTTCATTCACATTTGGCGTCTTTGATGACCTGCATTCAATTAATTTAATCAACCAAATGTCTACATCAAAGTGTGTGTGATTGGCACTTGATAGCTCACCACAAGTTATAAGGAGACCAATCAAATTCACATTTGTGTTATGTTTGGATGTACTTTGTATGGCAATTTATAAATGGGATCAACACATGGAGAATTGGAAAATGGAACTAAAGTACAACAGACAGGGCCAGCTCAACAATTATTGGGGCCTAAAGCGCAAATTAGAAATTGGGCCTTTTGTTGTGTAGAAAAATAATATCATACTCCAACAATTTTATTAATTAATTAAACAATAGTATTAAAAATAGGACATAATAAACTTTACCGATTTAATCCAAGTAACACACATTATGTATATATGACAATAGTAAATATAAAAATTAAAAATTAGATCACATAGTATATAAGCATATACATAAATTAGATAAAATGATATAATTACAGGGCTCCAAAAAAATGAACTAATGATCATCATACACGGGAGATTTAAAGGCAAAGATTCAACTTATATAGTCTTGAGCTTGGAAGCTTAACCCATCTACAGAAATATCCTCAAAGTCAGGAATTCTTAGACAAATCTCTCCCACATATATAGAAAAAACATTAAATATTCTAAAAAATTGAGATTTGCGCGATCAATCATGACAAACACCAAAACCGGCAACTGAAGTCACAAAATTCAGGCAAACAATTTTGCATATTCACATTAAACTATCCCACAAAATAAAAACTAACCCATAAAATTTTCACCACTCTAAAACTCAAAAAAACTCCAGCAAAAAGAAGATGGTGGAAATAAAAAAGTTAATAGAAAATATATCCCGATAAGCCAACCAATCTGAAATCAGTACATACCTTGAATATGTATATCCGAATTGTTGAATTTATAGAAATTGATGGGTCTCAATGTTATACAAGTCGATGGGTCTACTCGGGGATGAAAAAAATCCGAAAAATTTATGAGAACCAAAAATAAAATAAAATGGTAGTTGTAGTTGTAGTTGGGGAAGAGGATAAGAGGAGGTGCCAGGAATAGGATGTTTAGGGTTTAAATATTTTGGGCCTTTTCCCTCGAAACAAATGGGCCTAATCTATATTAATAATTAACTTACGAAATGGGTTAGAGTGTGGGCTGAAAGCATTATGATTGGGCCGGCAGAGAAAAATGGATAGGTCCAAGTCCACTCAATTGGAAATAGATCAATTAATTTTGTTTTAAATTAATTTACACAATATTTAAAAATTTATATGAAAATTACAATTAACATTTATGAAAAAGAGAGCAGGTTATTCATACAAAGCACATCGTTGAAGGGAGAGTATTGTTTTGGTAAATACTAAACTAAGGGGCCCTAATTCTCTTAGTAAAAAATTCTTCATTTCTCAAGACAAAAACACAAATAGAGTGGATTCACATTTATAACCATACTCGAGATGAAACGTTAAATAAAAATTCAGACATTATATGAAATGTTGAAACATATATAGGTGTTGATCACTAGCTACATGTTAAAATGAGCTAGAATTTTGTTTTTTTTTATCATGGAAAATGGTCGGCTTATTCATAAATCTCGTAGGTATCCTTGAAATGGGTGTGTGACCAGAAACATGCATACATATAAAATGAATATAAAAATTTTATTTTCATTACTCTCTCTATATATACAATGCAAAATGAGTAAATGAAAAAAGATGAGGATAAGTGTTTGTCCTATTATATTTATATTTTTATATAAGTAATAGTTAGTAGCTAGCTAAGATTTCACGTTCATCACTCACATTTTATTTCAGTGTGTCAAATCAACAAGAGAGGAGCGAAATGGGGAAGAAGTTTAGTAGTGAGAGAAAGAGTGGTGTCGAGTGCACGTCTAGGTTTGAGTCTGCGACGTCGCAGACTCGTCCCTAGAACTGGACTCGAACTTGAGGTCCACCTCCACAACAACAAGGTCTCCTCCGCCGGGAGATTGAAACTGCACTGTGGTGCTTTTGAGAGATGAGACCACTTCGATGCCCGGAGCAACTAAGGCCAAGGATCCACGGCGCTACTAAAATCTCCTAGCGATGGAGACTTCGCCGGAGTAAAGGTGGTAGCTACCATCAACGACGACAACCAAGTTACTTACCAGGGGCTACCCTAGAATTTTCGGGGTCTTAAGCGATACTCATATTTTTTTTTAATTAAGTAAAAATAGACAAATCTGTAACAATAAACTATATATAATCTATCATATATTACAATATAAAATTATTCTTCGTCGTCATCTAATTGTATTCTTAACGTCATCCAATTGTTTTTTTATAAAATCATCCACTTGTTTCTAAAACTTTAATATACCAAACAAATAATCTTAATATATATTGTATGATTTTGGAGCCTTTTTAATTATGGGTCTTAAGCAATAGCTTCACTCGCGTAATGGTAGGGACGTCCCTGACAACAGATGAGATTATACCAATTTTACAGTTCATTGTGCAACAAATACAGAAGACAGCTGAAGAAAAGGGCAAATACCCAAAATTGCAGATAAGTAAAAGAGAAGACCTTTCTTTACTCACTCAATGAAATGGAAATGGAAGTTGACATACACAATCGAGGTCGAGGTCGAGGTAATTGAAGCTTGTTCCGAATAAGGCAACGGTCGGCGGCGAGGACGAGACTCGTGTTTGGGGTCTGTCGGAGAAACAGTTGCTTCAGATTGGAATGAAGATAAAAGCTACCAACTTCAACTTGAAGGGAACAGAACGGAGCTCATGGCCATGGCTTTCTTTGGATTTGGGTTTAGCAATTGGAGGGTTCAGATAATAAACTGATAATCCTCTGCTTCCAAATCCAATCTTATTTATATCATTATCTACCAACATGACTTTGTGGCCCAATGGATAAGGCGGTGGTCTACGAAACTAATTTCATGGGATAACTTGACATGTGAAAAGTCCAAATTACCCTCATTACTTTCTAAATTTAGCAACTATTTGTCCTTTTTAACTTTTCTCTCCCTTCTTGTCCTCCCATTCTATCTCTTCTTTTCTAACACGTAAAATCACAAAAAGATTCAGAAACTCTCTATCTTCTTCATCCATTTACTTACAGAGACAACAAAGAGCTTCTACACTTAATCACCTATATTCTCCGCCATTCCCTTCACCGTCTCACCGCCGCGAACCTCCTCTACGCCACCGTCAGCCATCACCTGCACCCTCTCCTCGCTCCCCACCACCGCACCCTCGCCTTTTCCTCCGCCGAGGAGGCTGTGGTGGAGCGTCACAACCGCAACCGCCAGCTCAAGATCGAGCCACCCCTCGTCGGTGCTGACCTAGGAATCTCGACCAAACCTAGATCTATCTTGGGTTTGTTTGATTTTCGGGCCAAAGACTCGAAGCAGGAGGAAGACGAAAGTCGTTACCGACCCAACTCAAAATCGATTCAGCAGGCGGTGGCTGGCTCGCGCGGTGACGGAGCGGAAAGAGAAGGACTCGATCAGAGGTGGAGGAGGGACGATGGGTTTCTTAAGGACGCAATTGTTGAAAATAATCTCAAGTCACGAAGTCAAAGAAGAGGTACGTGAAGCCGCAAGAAACGGCTGAAGAAAAGATCAACACATGCTCTGTTATTCGGTTCGTTTTTTCCTATTTTGCAGTTTCTTCTATTTTTGGGTTTTAACTATGTTTAGAATATATTTTCAGTATTTAATAACAAAGAGAGAATGAGGAAAGTATTGATTTTTCCTCGATTTGGTGTTTTTCCCAAAGGATATTTGTTGCTCTGTTTTTGTTTCGATCTGGTATTGGCTTTCACTTTGGTATCAAAGCCTGCCAAAGCAAGCAATGGATGATCCATCACAAACACCATCGGGGGGGAGTTGAGACGGTCTCCGGAATGTCTGGCACATCTGTACCAGGGTCGTCTCTAGCAAGAACTCGTGGTAGAGGTAACATTCCGATAACCTATCCTATTCTAACAGACACAAACTACGGGGTGTGGGCTTTCAAAATTAAGGTGATCATGAAGTCTCTAGATGTGTGGGATGCTGTTGAAGGAGAAGGGCCAGTCTCTGATGAGGTGGATCAAGGAGCTTTTGCTGTGATTTGTCAATCTCTCCCGGATGAAATTCTGATGGCAATATGAAGGGCTAGTCTCTGATGAGGTGGATCAAGGAGCTTTTGCTGTGATTTGTCAATCTCTCCTGGATGAAATTCTGATGGCAATATCCGAGAAAAAAACAGCTAAAGAGGCATGGAAAGCTGTGAAGCAGATGCGGATAGGTGAAAAGAGAGTGCAAAAGGCGAGTGCTGTGGTGTTGAAGAGAGAATTTGACATACTGACTATGGGTGAAGAAGAATCTGTCAGTGATTTCTCTCTCAGGTTATCGAATATTGTAAATCAAATTCGTACACTTGGGAAAGAGATTACCGAAGAAACACTCGTAGAGAAGCTGTTCACATCAGTCCCTGAAATTTTTTTGCCCATCACAGGGACAATTGAGCAGTGTATGGATCTAGATGAAATGAGTCTGACCGAAGCTGTGGGGAGACTCAGAACCTTCGAGTCATCGCTGAAAGGAAGAAGAAGCGAGAAAGAAGAAGACAAGCTGCTATACACCAAAGCTCAATGGGAAGCAATTGCAGCTCGAGATTCAAGAGGCAAAGGGGGAACCAGCTCGTCCCGAGGCAGAGGAAGAGGGCGTGGTGGTCGAGGAAACTGGAAGAAGATTGATAAATCAAAAGTTCGATGCTTCACTTGCTTGGAGATGGGGCATTTTTCAAATGAGTGCAAAAGCACAGAGAAGCATGAGGCAAATCTGGCTGAGCAGCAGGAGGAAGAAGAAGAGGAGCCTGCTCTGTATATGACCGTCGTCCAGGAAGTCCAAAATTGTAAGTCAATTTCGGGCTATATTATGCTAAATGAAGAAGATGTGAGGCCTGACTACAAGGCAGAGGGTGAAGAGGTCGATGCATCTTGGTATCTGGATACTGGAGCCACAAACCACATGACAGGGAGTCTGAAGATGTTCTCAGACATGGACCAGAACATAAAAGGAGCAGTGAAGTTTGGAGATGGTTCGTTGGTAAAGATTAAAGGGCGAGACATTGTGTTGTTGGAAGGACAAAGCCATGAACACAGGTTACTGTCAAATGTATATTATATACCTTGTCTTAAATCTAACATTATCAGTGTTGGCCAGTTGGATGAAGAAGGGTGTAAAATTGAGCTCGAAAATGGATGGATGAGGGTGTTTGATCCAGAAGGAAAGCTTTTGATGAAAATCAGGAGGTCAATGAACAGATTGTATGTTCTCAAAGTAGGGAATACACAGCCAATATGTTTGTTGGCAAAAACAGATGACAAAAACTGGACATGGCATGCTCGATTTGGGCATTTGAACTTTTCCTCGCTCAAGAAGATGGCTGCTGAAAACATGGCAAAAGGCATGCCTGAGATATCTCATCCAGATCAAATTTGCGAGGCATGCCTAATGGGGAAGCAGCGAAGAATGGCGTTTCCAAAAAAATCAAAATTCAGAGCAGAGAAGAAGCTCGAGCTTGCTCACACAGATCTTTGTGGTCCTATCACACCTGCAACTCCAGCTGGGAATAGATATTTCCTGCTTCTGGTGGATGATTACTCCAGATACATGTGGGTGAGTCTTTTGAAAACAAAAGATGCAGCACTCAAAGCTTTCATGGTATTAAAAACCAGGTTGGAAGTAGAAGCTGAACAGAAGCTAAACCTGTTGCGCTCAGACAGGGGAGGAGAATTTTTATCTGGTAAATTCCAAGTGTTCTGTGATGATGAAGGGCTGGGACGACATCTATCGGCACCTAGAAATCCATAGCAGAACGGCGTTGTGGAAAGAAGAAACCAGACAATTGTGAGCATGGCTAGATGTCTCCTAAAAAATCGCAACGTTCCTGGCAGATTTTGGGGAGAAGCAGTGATGACGGCCACACATCTGCTGAACAGAGCCTACACTCGAAGTCTGAAGAACAAGACCCCATTTGAAATGTGGTATGGTCGAGCTCCAAATGTAAGCTATTTTAAAATCTTTGGTTGCATTGCCTATGTTAAGGTAACTGACACACTGAAAAAACTAGATGATAGAAGTGTCAAAGTAGTGTTTATTGGGTATGAATCTGGGACAAAAGGCTATAGATTTTATAATCCCGTTTCTAACAAGGTTATTGTTAGTAGAGATGCTGTTTTTGATGAGCAAGCAGGATGGAACTGGGGATCTGAATCAGGGGGCGGCGTTTATGATGAGGCCAGAGAAATTTTTAGTGTGGATTGAGGCAATGAAGAAGAAGCATTCATTGAGGAAGTAGTCCCTGTTGAAGCAGTCCCTGTTCCAGTCACAGTTCCTATTGAAGAGGAAGCAGTCCCTAGCCCAGAAAATGGAAGTGATTCAAATCACCATTTCCATGCTACAAGTCCACTAGCTCATTCATCATCTCCTCAAGCGAGCCAAGTTAAAGAAAGATCGCTGCAGGACATTTATGCAGACACTGTAGAAGTCGAGACAGAGTATGATGATTTCTGCTATCTAACCTCAGAAGAACCAGACTCAGTTCAAGATGCTCTGGCAGATTCAAACTGGAGGAGAGCCATGGAGGATGAAATTGGTTGCATCAACGAAAACAATACGTGGGTGCTAGCTACTCTCTCTCCCTCCATGAAAGCGATTGGACTGAAATGGGTGTTTAAAGTGAAAAGAGATGCGCAGGGCAAAATCACCAGACACAAAGCACATCTGGTCGCAAAAGGATATGCACAGAGGGAAGGGATAGACTATGACGAGGTCTTCGCTCCTGTAGCTCGAATCGAGACGGTGAGGCTTCTACTTGCAATCGCAGCGCAACGAGGCTGGGAGGTTCACCACATGGATGTGAAGTCAGCCTTCCTAAATGGAAAACTGACCGAGGAAGTTTATGTCGAGCAGCCTGCAGGGTTCGAAAATCACTCGAAACCAGGTATGGTACTAAGATTGAAAAAGGCTTTATATGGCTTGAAACAAGCTCCGAGAGCTTGGAACGAAAAGCTCAACTCAAGCTTGTGTAATTTGGGTTTCAAAAAATCGAGCTTGGAGCATGTCGTTTATATGAAGAGAACAGAGATTTCAGTTTTGATCGTGGGAGTATACGTTGACGATCTGATCATTACTGGATCAAAGGTTTCAGAGATAAAAAAGTTCAAGTCGGAAATGAGTCAGATTTTTCAAATGAGTGACTTGGGTCTTTTATGCTACTACCTGGGAATCAAGGTACGACAGAAACCTGGGGAGATTGTTATTGGGCAAAGGAATTATGCAGAAAAAATTTTGAAGCTCTCGGGACTCATGAACCGCAATGCAAGCAAGACGCCAATGGAACCAAGACAAAAATTGAGCAAATCTGGAGGAGGCGAGCTGGTAGACTCCACATACTATCGAAGCATGATTGGGAGCCTTCGTTATCTGGTAAATACTCGACCTGATTTGAGCTATTATGTTGGAATAGTCAGTAGGTACATGGAAGCTCCAAAAACAGAGCATTTGGCAGCAGTGAAAAGGATAATTAGATATGTCAGAGGGACGCTTGGTTTTGGGCTGAGATATTCCTATGAAGATGGGGAAGCAAGATTGGTGGGATTTAGTGACAGTGATCACGCAGGGGATGTGGACGACCGAAGAAGCACGACGGGTGTTGTATTTTTTCTGGGCAGAAGCTTGATAACGTGGGTGTCTCAGAAACAGAGAGTCGTGGCGCTCTCATCGTGTGAAGCTGAGTACATGGCAGCAACATCAGCTTCGTGTCAAGCAATCTGGCTTGCTCGACTCATTGGTGACATTTTGGGGCAAAGAGCTGAGGAAGTCTATTTGAAGCTCGACAACAAATCGGCGATCATGCTTGGTAAAAACCCTGTGCATCATGACAGAAGCAAGCATATTGAAACACGATACCATTTTGTTCGAGAATGCATTGAAGGAAAAAAGATCAGGCTTGAACATGTTAGCTCTGGATCTCAACTGGCAGATGTTCTTACAAAAGCGTTGGGAAGAGTAGCTTTTCTTGAAATGAGAAGCAAACTGGGAGTTGAAGAAGTCTAGACTCGAGATTAGAGGGGAGTGTTGAAAATAATCTCAAGTCACGAAGTCAAAGAAAAGGTACGTGAAGCCGCAAGAAACGGCTGAAGAAAAGATCAACACATGCTCTGTTATTCGGTTCGTTTTTTCCTATTTTGCAGTTTCTTCTATTTTTGGGTTTTAACTATGTTTAGAATATATTTTCAGTATTTAATAACAAAGAGAGAACGAGGAAAGTATTGATTTTTCCTCGATTTGGTGTTTTTCCCAAAGGATATTTGTTGCTCTATTTTTGTTTCGATCTGGTATTGGCTTTCAGCAATTTCCAACCACATCAAAACAACGACAGAAATAGGAGCGCTATGTCACTGGATTTGTACTGAATTGTTTGAGTTCGTCGAAGCATTTGAGTTTGCAAAAGATTCCTTTTACAGTCTGACCCATAAAACACTAGATCTGTAAAGTTAAATTGGATCTTCAATGAAATTTAACTTTAATCAAGTGACAACATTGTATATGTAAACTTAAATTACAATTTATTTGTTTTTAGTTCATTAGTTTGTAAAACACAGATTTGTAAGCGGAAATTGCAGGTTAGCTATTAAATTTTGGATCTATGATTTTTGTTTATGCAAAGGAGAGAGATAGAGGGAGATAGGAGAGAGAATGGTGAAAGGTTGAAGATAAGAACAATATAGACAAAATTCGAAGATTAATCTTTCATATTATCTTTGGATTTCAAGTTTTAATCTTTTATAGTATCTGTAAAACAATAAGAAAACAAAGGTAAAGAATAAAGATTAAAGGTTTAGTCGCTCCAGTTACAAGAACATCGACGATAAGATATATATTATTATTAACATATTTGTTTAGTTTGCTTTTAAGACATTATTCATAAAGATTACAGATAACAAGACTTATTACGTTACAAACAAGCCTATATATGAAGTTATTTCTTCGCGTGGGGAATACATAGACAAAAACCACTCATACAACGAATTTGTGAAACAATGCACTTCTTAAGTACATTCTTGCAATCAGAATTATTATTGCATTTACCGGCTTTCGCCACCCGGTTTTGGATACTTCTCTTTGAAAATTCATTTTTATCATGAACACCATGAACCTGTTAGACAATGGATGTGTCTGTCAATACATTTCAAGTGTATATCCTTAAAATTAGAATCACTTTTGCATTTACTCCCTGCATCTGAATTCTGCACACCTACATATACAATAATAATAGATCAATTTTGCATTGAACACATTGTCAAGTATCATTCAAACAATAAATGTATCTATGTACATATATACACACTGGACATGCATTTTTTTGCCATCAAAATCATTCAGCACTCATTCACTAATATTCCCATGCAAATATCAAGAATAAATATGTATTCATGTTTATATAGTATATATTGAATTAAGATCGAACTATACAGGCATAAGAACTACTTACAAATTACAGTAGCTAAGATGAAAAGCAAGAGAGCAAGTTTGGTGATCTCCTTATTTTTGTTGACAAAAGAATGATACTTGTGATGAATTATTATTATTATGGATGTTATGAAAATATCCGTTGACACCTTGATGGTTATAAAGGAGAAATATTTATTATTTTACATAGAAATTGTAGAAAAAATCTAAATCCTTAACTCAGGTGTGCATTACAAAGTATGTCATCATAATTACAATATCCTTTATGTTGTTCATCATGTTCCAAATTAAATGCAGATCTTTTTTTCATCTTTTTATTTTTATTTTTTGCAATTTAATGTGCATTTCTATTGGCATTACTTACATTTTTTCTTTGAATTGCATGCCATCATTTATCAATGCAGTCTATATTTTAATGTCATTGATTATAATATCACAAATTGCTCAATAGTGTATACATTGATTTTGATCTATTTTTGATCTTTCACTATCTTTTATTTTGATTTTTTTTCATTCATTAGCAAGAAACTAAAATATAAAATATAACATTTCACTGTCAACTAAACGATAAATGCAAGGCAACCTTGTATTTCAATTTCGTGTACGTATGATTGACATGAGCATGAGCACCATTATTGTTGATTAAAACTCCATAACCATGCGTGTTAAAGTAGATAATGTTGAGTTTTAACGTGATACTACATATACGTTATGATAAGCCAATAATATTCTATGTGTGACTTTTAAGAAAACACTAGAAGTGCACAACTTTTTAAAAATCACGTGGTCATTTTTGAGATTCAATTTCCCATTCACATCTTATCCGTTGAGAGATTGCGACACACTGCTAGAAATATTTCATATTCGAGTGTAAGAACATGTTTCACATTAATGTAGGTGGTCTTAGCATTTGAAAATCACAGATCAATTTAACCTAGTTAAAACATATTTTAATTTGGCATTTTATACACATTTGTTCAAGTTTGATTGAAATATATTGTTTTCTTAGTTTGAATTCAAGGTGTATGGATGGATCCAATTGAGAAAGTAGACACTTGTCACTTGATTAGGGCCCAATTATTGAGTATTATGGTTTAGGAGGTGAGGTTAAAGTAGTAAATTAAGCAGCCGGCCAAGCAAGAAGTTGGAGATTCCTAGTTCATAGCAATTGTCAAATTTATGGCTTGTTATTGCTCATAAACAAATATATAAATGAAGGGATGTTGGGAACATGAATCGATAACATCAAAGAGAGAGTTTTAGTCTTTATATTTAGAGATTTTGTGAACTCAAGGTTTGGTCCTTAAACTGATATGGCTGAAGAAAATCATGAATCCCAAGAATCTGCTCCAAACGAGCCTCTCCCAAGTGAGTGTTTATTTATTAAATTCAATAAAGTGTTTTTTGAAAATTTCATGAGAAATAAAAGACATTATTTGGGGTGAGAGAGAGGGTCGAACTCTCGACCTCAGGATCACTCTAAGCTATGAGACCTACGCGCTAGCCAACTGCGCCACCACCCCCTGTTGATAAAGAAAATGGACGGTTGTGATTTCAGGATCGTTTGAGAGCTTGGTGGGAGGGAGGTCGCCGGAGAAGACGGAGTGGCCGGAGCTAGTGGGCCTGACGGCCCAAGAAGCAGAGCCCAAAGTCAAGGATGAGATGCCAGGGGCCCACGTGCAGTTGGTCCAACCAGGCTGCTTCGTCACTATGGACTTCAACATGAAACGTGTTCGATTTTACATCAACGACTCAGGCAAGATCGAGAGGCCTCCCAGGCTCGGATAATCGTGTTTTCATCATCTTACGTATGAATCTGTATTCTAGTTCAATAAGATATGTTTTTTGACTACTATTTCGTGGATCATCTTTCAATATGTTTTGGTTTATTTATATACACTTAATGAATTCTTCACTAACAAATATATAATTTTAAAGGAAAATGTCACTTACCTCTTCTATATATACGTACGATTTTCACTTACCTCTCACGAAAACATAATAAATTTTGTGGAGTATTCAAATTATACTAACGTTTCACTTAGCCCTAACGACGTTAGTCTTTGGTCAAAATGAAAAAATGCCCTGTATTTAAAAAATTAAAACATTTTCTTAAAACATGTTTCTTTTATAAAATAAATAATAAAAATTGATTCTAATATTATATTTAAAAAAAAATTATTAAAATGAAAAACAGTTTTTAAACATCATTTTTTATGTTTATAATTGTTTTGTTTTTCAAGAAAATAATATTTTAATGCTAAAATAAGTGTTTTATTATTTATTTTATAGAAAAATGTATTTTAAATTTTTTTTTGAAAGATAACTTTTAACTACAACGGCATTTTTGTCATTTTCAAAAAATAAGTTAACAAAATTTTCAAAAAACTAACGTCGTTGGGGTTAAGTGAAACGTTAGTATAGTTCGGGGACTACACATAACGTTTTCTGTTTTCGGGGGAGGTAGTGAAAACCGTGCATAGTGCAAAAGAGGTAAGGGACATTTTCCCTAATTTTAATCATATCTACAATATCAAATGTCCACCTTCCAAATAAATTCAAAATAAATTGTTTTCCTACCGTAAATATAATGTTAAATGTTCGCTTAACAAATATGTGCAAAGTGAATGGTTTTAGTCAAGTGGCTACAATAACAAATGTTTTCCATTTCAAATTGGAGTTAGAATAAATAGAAAATATAGGTTAGGTAATTATAGTTTTGGGCATGTCGGTTAAGTTATCAATTGTAATTTTTTATTTTGATTATTTCTGGTTCTACATAAAAGGCTTTCTATTATTGTAACTCAGACATATAGAATATCGATTCTATGCATCAATACTATTCCTATAAGTCTATAATTCATATATTACATGATATACCTCAAATTTTATACCAAACCATCATTTTCTTTATTAATAACAATTTTAATCTTTCTCACTAGAGGTGTAAACGAGACGAATCTAACCTAATTATGTTAAGACTATACTTGACTCAGTTGGTTTAACAGAACTAGTTCGAGCCAGTGTTGAGCTCGAGCCAAAATTTTATTTCTCGAGTCAAGTCAAGGAATAACAAAAACTGAGTTTGATTCGACTTGTTGACATTCTTATTGAGAGATATCAAATATTTTTTCTGTATATAGAAAATAGGTAATTTGTGTGTATATATATAGAGTCGCTCTCCACTACAAACCATGTTTGAGCGTCCAAACGTTCAAACATCTCTCAGCCGTCTGATTTGCGCGGGGCGAAGGGGATGATGACACGTGTAACCACGCAGATTGGGAGGGAGATAACGGTCGTTGACGGAGTCGTTAGGGTGCTGGTGTATAGAAAATAGGTAATTTGTGTGTATATATATAGGTACGCTCTCCACTACAAACCATGTTTGAGCGTCCAGACGTTCAAACCATCTCCCAACCGTCTGATTTGCGCGGAGCGAAGGGGATGATGACACGTGTAACCACGCAGATTGGGAGGGAGATAACGGTCGCTGACGGAGCCGTTAGGGTGTTGGTGTATAACATACTTGTTTCGCGTGTGTAACCATTGTTATACAATTCAACACTTACACAAATGAATTATGGTTTTACGTTATACGTGAATGGTTATACAATTATGTTGTAGGTGTTATACACTACCAAGGTACCAGTTACACGTTCATAAAACTGAACACATGTACACACTATTTGAAGGTGTTACACACACAATGGTTACACACGCGAAATAAGTATGTTACACAGCAACACCTTAACGGCTCTGTCAGCGCTCGTTATCTCCCTCCCAATCTGCGTGGTTACACGTGTCATCATCTCCTTCACTCCGCGCAAATTAGACGGTTGGGAGATGGTTTGAACGTTTTGACACCAAATGAGAGAGAGAGAGAGTAGGTATCAAATACAAATCAGGGGAAAATGTCCAAACTGTATAACATACAATGCAATGTTGTATAACTATGTAGAACATGTAGTGCAATGTTGTATAACATGTTGGATCTGTGCAAAATTGAAGCAATGTATAACATGTAGTGCAACATTGTATAACTGCCACGTGTCGCAATCTAAGATAATACGCATCTCAGATCCGACGGTTATACATTTATTGGACGTTTGGACATTTTGGGTGAGTTTGCATTGATATATATATATATGGATGCATTCCATTGAGAATGATCATTAGTGTTAGAACGTTAGAACAGAGTATGACATTCGGATCAAATTAAATCCAACGCACTAAATTAATCTGAATTCCAAACGTGTGCATCAGCGTGGACGGAGGGGCAATTTCGGTAACTGAAAATTCAATTTAAGGAAACCGATTGTGAAAACGGAAGGGATTTAATTACAGAAGCGGGAAAATCTTAATTGTAATTAAACACAATCCTCTTATATTTAATCAGGCGTAAATGTGTAAAGTATTATTAAGTTGATTTAATGCGTAACCATGACAAAAATAGCGATATTAAATAAAAAGATTTGGAAAAACCAATTAGGATATTCAACAATTGACTGAAGAAAAAATATTACATTAACAACATATTTATTACATGCAATAAGGGTTATGAAATCCGTAAGAATAAATAAGATATAATAGTATCTTCAACAAATTAAAAAAAAAAATCATTGTTCGTGGTATTTAATACATATTAGGGAGTACGTATGGTTGTGAATTAAGAAGTATGGCTGAAAGCAGAGAATCGGAGAACCTTAGCTACACTAAAAGCAACGACGGTATGTGTCCCTTATCTTTACTAAATATTTAGTACATACTTTGGTAGCCATTGAGAATGGATAGCCATGCATAACTGGTAGACATTGTACATGGTTAGCCATTCCAAATGGGTAGTCATTAATCCTCTAACATAAGCATTACCTAATACAACAACCACTCATTGGGTACAACAGCCACACATCTCTTTGCAACAGTAAATCCCCTTTTATATCAACCATTCATTTATGCCAACAGTCATTCAACCGCTAACAAAAGCCATTCACCTAATACAACAACCACTCGTTGTTTATGACAGTCACACATCTCTTTGCAACAACTAGTCACCTTTTCTAACAGCCATTCACTTATGCCATCATCCATTCATCCTCCTATAACAGTCATTCACCTATTAAAACAATCATTCATTGTATATAACAGAAACACATCCCTCCCAACATCCAATCACCTTTTATGACATCCATCCACTCATTACAACAACAATTCATCCTCATATACCAGCCATTCGCGTAATACAACATTCAGTCATATTATATGACAGTCAGTCTACAATTTTAAACAACCATCGTCGTTGTATATCAGATTTCTGACCAATTTCATATCGAGTGGGAATAAGGCAACGAGACAAGCTGAGACGAAGATGACTTAATGGAGCGTAAATTGGTAAAATAAAAAACCTAACACAAACGAGACGTATTAATAAAGAAACTGATTTTCACGAAAAAGAAATTAATTAATTTGGAAAGATAATCAATGAGATTACATGTGAGATTAGATATCATTTTGATTTCACAAAAATGCCCACGAGGATCAAATTTATTAATAATAAAGTGGGGGCTCATTTCACACATGTGACATCTTGATCAAAACACAGATCTAACGGCCCACAATTGTTCTAACGTTCTAACACTAAATGGGTGTTCTCAATGGATTTATGCTTTTTATATATATATATATAGTAGGTATCAAATACAAACCAGGGGAAAATGTCCAAACGTTCAAACTGTATAACATGTAGTGCAGTGTTGTATAACATGTTGGACCTGTGCAAAATGGAAGCAATGTAGAACATGTAGTGCAACGTTGTATAACTAGCACGTGTCGCAATTTAAGATAACGCGCGTCTCAGATCCCACGGTTATACATTGGTTTGGACGTTTGGACATTTTGTGTGAGTTTGTATTGGAGTGCATCCTTATATATATATATGAGATATCATCTACAAACTTCAAAAAAATGTCCAAACGTCCAAATCCGTGTATAACCATTGAATGTGCGCGCGAGAGTGGAGATATTGACACCTGGCGCGGACGGAAGTTCTTCTCAGTTAATAGATATAGACGGAAAATGGAGGGTAGTCCGATCATTTCGCCATGAAGACTTATATTCTTCTTAGGTTGACTTATAATTTATTTTCTACTTAAATATTTGCAATACATGCTCAATTGATTTGGAAATAAATCATCAATAAATTTGGTAACAAATAGTTAATTGATTTTGCATATCGATATTTTTGTAAATACACATATTTAATTTATATTCTTCAATATTTTAGTAAGTTTGGAAATGCAAATATGTTATTGGAAATTGACTTATTTAATTAGATGATGTGCAGTAGCACATAAAACGATTACTTACTTAAAAGGTTTGTGTGTAACTGTCTGACTGTTTATGTAGAACATGGTGGTGTACTATATATAACATGCGATTATATACAGTATAACATGCTGATATATACTTTATAACGAGTGTATATATATGATGTTCATCAACACATAAAACGATTACCCATTTCAGAGGTTTATGTATTATTGTCGTAATGTTTATGTATAACATGTCGGTATACCATGTATAACATGCTATTATATACTATATAACTAGTTTACTTAGATAATGTTAAACAACACATGAAACGATGAATGGTCGCTCTATGGATCTAGCCTATTTTTAGTGTAAATCGCTAAATGATCGCATTTTAAATGCGCGATCGCCGTTTGAATGTGCCTATTTTTAGTGAGAATCGTTGAATGATTGTGATTTAAATGTGCGATTGCAATACACTCTAAATTCAACTCGCACAAAAAAAAGTAGGACTATGAACAAGTCCAGCCTTTAACAAGCCAGTTGAGGTCGAATTGCAAAATGTTAGATCTTGAGCTCGTTATAAATAAGCTCAGGATTGCACTCATTTAATAAAGCCGAACTTAAGCCCGATCATTTAAACTTATTAAGCTCGTGAGCCAACTTGTTTATATTAATTGATTATTACTTTCGTTTATTGATATATGAACGATATAAATTTTAATTTTAATAAATTATTTTTAGCGAAGATTTTGTGAGTCAGCTGTGCCAGATTTAAGCCTGCTTATTGTTTTTAAGCTAAATTCGAACTTAACCACATAAAATCGTTTGATCTCTAACTAAACTATTTATCTTTCGACCCCTAATAATTATAGGTTTAATTTGACCTTCGGAATAATATCTTTGTAAAATATATTTTGCCTTGTTTTATTTTACATCATGGTTGATTATGTGTTCCTTGAACTTGCCCCGACTCCAATCGAATATTTAGAAATTCATGAACTTTGATTTTCTGGAGTTTACAACTATCGTTTTTATTAATTACATGCTAATTTACCTGAAATGCTTTTTCATCTCATACTTTCAGTAAGATTCGAACTCACAATCCCTTGTAAGGAAGTGCTGAGGTATTGATGATAAGTTTGGAACTATTTAATTTCCATGTAATGACGAACATGTTTTCTTCGAGAAAACTGATTCGTGTAGGTTGGGCTCAGCAAAGGCCCATTGACGGGCCCAATAACGAGGAAGTGTTTTGACTGTTGGCAACAGTAACGGCAAGACTGAAAACATTTCCGTTTACTTAGCCGAAAAAAGGGCAAAGGAAACGAATATAGCGAAGCAGAGCACAAAATCGCCCACGATCTTTGTCTCAGCAATAGCGAGGGTTTTTTCAATTCCTACCTAGAAACCCACAGATTCAAGGTTTCAGAGAGATATGGAACTGGAACTCAAAGAGTTGCTGGACGATCTCCGATCCCTCAAGCAATCAATTCCCGATGCTCCCAGTCAAGCTTCAATCGATAAGGTGATTTTCGCCAACTCTGCATATACATTACTGTGCATGTGTGTGTCTACTTCCTGTCGTTGTTATCTAAGTCATTCCGATCTGACACCAAATCTCACCATTGGCGTAGCTTGTGTTCTGCATGATTTGATTTGAATTGGTTCAAGTGTGAAAATTGGGATTCTGGGTTGTTGAAATGGGAATTGGAGCAGAATGGGTCCGTAATTTTGTATAATTCACTCATTGAAAGGTGACTTTTTTTTTCAACTGAAAGTTTAATTATTTGTTCAAGCGGATCTGTGGTTGCTCATTGTTGATTTGATTATTTTTACGGTGGTTTGACATTGCAGTCCTAATTTTGGTCAGTTTAATGTTGTTGTTTTACTCTTTATGGTTCATTTCAAAATTTTGGAGATCCCAAGACCTTAGATTTTGCGGTTACTGTTCACTTGATTTTATTGAGGACACAATAGCAAGTGAGAGGATTAATCATCATGTTATCTTTATTTTGTCAAGTTACCAATGAAGAAATTGATTTTTCTTGTTGTCAAATGTAAATTGTGTCATGCAGCTGCAATTGCGCGTGGAGCATCTCATGAGTCTTGCTAAGTCCGCCCCTGTTCGGCGTTCTAAAGTCAAGGTACACTTCTTATCTGTTTGTGCTTTGATTACCTTATTTCAATTGCATTTTCATATTGGTTCATGATAAAATTAAAAGGCATGGTTTGAATACCATGATGACAGGATATGAGTGCTGAGGTGGTAGATAGCAACCCTTACAGCAGGGTTATGGCACTCCAGAGGATGGGCATCGTGGAGAACTATGAGAGAATACGAGAATACTCAGTTGCCATTGTTGTCTGTATTTATCTCCTATTCTTATATTTCTTTCTTTAGCAATAAAGTGCAATCGTATCTGACAAAATTATGTGCATATTTAACGTTTCTGTGCGCGCTCAGAGTTCCATAGATATTATGCATGTTGGTCATGATATTTCTAAGAAATGGTACTGCACAAACTATAATTATTGTTATAGCTGTGGCAACATAAAATTCAGCTATATTGTTTTGTAGAATAGCCACATAATACTTTTCCCAAGAAATTGGCGATTGGCATGACGTGATCCCTTGTTTATGAGTGGCATTTCAGTCACGTAAGCACAACGACAGTATAATGAGTGACTTTCCTCTAGTTTGTTACTAGGCATGCATAATGATATTTACGAAATGAAGAAAAGTACTTGACCATGTAGTTATGTTCCTTTGAATTACAAGGGTAGCCCTCCCATAAAATCATGTATGAAATATTTTGTTTATGATCTGCTTCAATAATCAAACTGTTTTCTGTCACTTTTTAATTGTGTATCCTCATGAAATCACAGGGAATTGGTGGTGTAGGCAGTGTTGCAGCTGAAATGTTAACTAGATGTGGCATAGGTCGCCTTTTGTTGTATGATTATGACAAAGTGGAGATAGCTAACATGAATAGACTATTTTTTCGCCCAGAGCAGGTAATAATTTGCATATTGTAACTTTCCATTAACAGTTTTTGAGACATGAATTCTAACTTCTCAAGCAATTTCAGGAACCGCAGTATCTTGGCTGCTGAACTTACAACAATTTAATCTTCTTTGTTTTGGTTTTAATATGAGCTACATGTGAAAATGTTTGTTGTATTTTACAATACCATTAACCTGCGCAAGTCTTGCATGTCTTAGGCTGGTATGACAAAGACTGATGCGGCTGTTCAGACCCTTACAGACATAAATCCTGATGTTGTGCTTGAGGTATAAGAGTAGATGTTTTCTGCATTCATTACATAAGTTTGAGAACTCATCTCTAATGTCCAAACCATTTATTTTAGAATTTATTGAATACTATATTTTCTTAATACTAGCATGGGGTCCTCAAACTAGTCGATTGTCTAGAGATATTTGTCACTTTTATTGTAATATATCTGACTGGTCAGCTTACACTTTTTTTACTTTTTCCATGAAAAGATTTTATCGAAATCAATAATCATTATCAAACATGTAACTAGTAATGCATATCGTAACATAGGGTTATTGCAGTTCAATTTCTAATTTCCATCTTTAAGGCAGTCCCTTACAGTACCAGTTTGCTATTTGTGTAGAGCTATACATTGAACATCACAACCGTGGAAGGTTTTGAAACATTTATGTCAAGCTTGAAAAATAAATCTTTTCTCCCTAGTAAAGAGGGCAGTGGAGTGGACCTTGTTTTGAGCTGTGTGGATAATTATGAAGCAAGGATGGTTGTTAACCAGGTAAAAATGAAAGTTGTTTGGACTTCAAAGTTCTTATAATATGGTTTGGATATCATCTTTGAACTTACCATAAATACAAATGTACAGGCTTGCAATGAGTTGAATCAAACATGGATGGAGTCAGGTAAGCAACTCGGTTCTTTTGTAGTATTCCTTTTAGTCAGTTGGATTTGAAGTTAAACTATTGGGAACTGCTATTACAAACGTTTATATAAGACGTCAAAGTATACCTATAAATGATATAATTTGTATCATCATTTATCTACCATCTAATATATTAATGCATGAGAGGTAGTAGTGCAGGACCTCTTGATGTATTCTATTGATTAACTGCTGCTACTTTTTAAATAAATACACTAGTTTCCATTTCACTCGGCTCTATATTGGGTTGAAACGTCAAATCCAACCGTAAGATGATTCTTACCTTATGTCAAATTGCTTCAATTGTCAAAGCATTTCAGGCTTCCTTGTTGCAATAATGTTAGTTTCAGAATCTCTTGCACATAAATGTGGAAAGTTGGATCAACGTAACGTTTTTTAAGTTATAGAAGTTTCTCCACCTCAGGTTTCAGTTGTAGGATCAGTGTGCAAGTTTTCTGTGTGGCTGCCATCCTTGAACGTTTTATTTCAACTTTTTATTGCCAGGCGTATCCGAGGATGCTGTTTCAGGTCATATACAATTGCTGATTCCGGGAGAAACTGCTTGTTTTGCTTGTGCACCTCCTCTGGTATGTGCAATCATTGTATAATCTAGACTGTGCATCCTTAGTGTAGCTGAGATTTGCTAAGTTTTATGTATATAGGAGATGTTGCTGTATTAAATAATTATCTCATGTTATAACCAGTTAAAATAGTATATATGGCTTTTAGTTTCAATCTATGAGTGATGCCAGAGGTTTCTTTTTCTTCATAGGTGGTAGCATCTGGGATTGATGAACGTACACTGAAGCGTGAAGGAGTTTGTGCTGCTTCTCTACCTACTACAATGGTACAAATTTGTCTTTTCAGTTTTCTTATAAATGCTTTCTTCCTCAGAGAAAGTACATATTTGGGCTGTTATACAATGCTCTTCTAGATAATGATACAGTATACAGACAAACAGGTTGAACCTATTTTTTTGCTCATGCATATGCAAATACATGTGATTTGGATAGTAATTGAGTTTGTAATGTACTACACAGCATGCACACTAATCATTCATCACCAGTTATATGGTTATACCATATTTTAAGATAATTATGTCTAATCAAATTTCAGGGAGTTGTTGCTGGACTTCTAGTTCAAAATACACTGAAGTTTTTGCTTAAATTTGGGAATGTCTCCCCCTATCTGGTAAGTTAGAATGTTATTTCTTAGCGTACACACATACATCAGTTATGCTACAATGTTGGCACTCACACTTATATTTTCTGATTTAGTTCTTTTGAAAAAATGCAATCTTTTGTTTACAATCAGGGATATAATTCTCTTAAGGACTTCTTCCCAACAATGGAAATGAGGCCTAACCCTCAATGTTCTAATGCAGCTTGTCTGGAGCGGCAGGTAATTGACTGAGATATAACATTGATTTACTCGCCTTTCACCTCATCAAAACCTATGTACTCTGTCATTTGGTTTCCCATTTGATGATAGAAATAATATTTTGTACAGAAAGAATATATGCTTGTAAAGCCGGCTCGGGATGCTGCAGCTAAAGCTAAGAGGGAGGCAGATGCATTGTTAGTTGCTGAAACCCCACTTCATGATGATAATGAATGGAGCATAAGGTACTTTTATAACAATGAGTGCACCACATCTCGTCTCGTACTACCACATATGTTACAGGACAGAACCAAACCATCCATTTTTTTTTCATTAAATGTAATTTTTTTATCAACATATTTTTCTATTGGATGGCCAAGTTGATTCCGTATATTTTCTGTTATTTGGTTTCAGTGTTGTTGATGATAGTGAGCCTGAGGTTACGGCTACCACAAATTCAGGTGATCTTTTTTGCTTATGCTTTGATTTAATATCATTTTGGAACCCTTCTTAGGCCAAACATGCACTTTCAATGCATTGATCTGGATCACTTTAGTGAGGTTGGTTTCACCTTGGAATCCACCTCAATTCTAATAAATTTGTTGGAGGTTCCAATTAAAACAAAATGCATCGATCTGGTTTAAGGATGCATAGATTAAGTTTCTCCATGTTCTTGCATATATCTAGAAAGCTGTAATTTTCTCAGGTCATTGAAAAAATGTTCTAAAAGGTAGGCTGCCTACACGAAGTCATACATGGACAGTGTATAGTTCACTATGTATCCCCTATGCGTGTTGGATGTTTCTGGATTTGCATAAATTAAATGCAATTTCTTCTTCTTTTTGCCTAATACACTCCTTTTAATGCAGATGCTCTTCCAGAAGGTCTTACCCACGAGCTGCCGAGTGCAGATGCATTTCAGAAGCCCCCTGCCGCTGAAACAACAGAAACAGTTGCAACTTTTGATGACCTAGAAGAACTCCGGAGGCAGCTTGAAGCCCTCAATGCTGACTGATTTTGTAATATGATTTTCTGGGTCATTCGGAGAATTAGCAAAGCAGAAACACAATCTTGTTCCTATACACCTAATCATGCCCTTTACGGGTACATAATTCTGAACTCTGAAATCAAGTTTTTGAGTTTAATGCAGTTTCTTGTTTCGACATTATTTAGGTTTTCCCCTCTCATCTTTGTAGTTCATTGGAATTCTTAATGACAATACTGAATTTATTATCTTCAGCTTGTTCTTGTTTTTGTTATGTGTGAATGATTCTTCATATCCATCATTTCTCAAGCTTGATCAAAACTTAATGCATAGACAGTTACTTGTGAGAAGAATCATATGTTATTCGGGTCAAGTACTTGAACTCGAGTCGGGGGATATGGGTTTGAGTTTTTTTGTTGTCTCTATTAATAGGTCTCTCTTTGAGCATTTGTTGGGTCACATCACAACTGACAAAATCATAGGTTTCTTCTGTATAAGGGAGTTCTTGAGCTTAATTCTTGAATAAATTATTTTTTGTAGAGAAAACAGAAAAAAAAGTGTTTTACACTGATGTTGTGTACGTTCTTAATGAAAAAAATGTGTTGAGAAAAATGTATTCAATTTTGCATAAGAGCTCAACTAAAAAATTAAATTACAAATTTGGTTATACACGTTTTGGTGATCAATAATGCGGTGGGGCGATTAATCTCCGTGTGATGCAACATTAGAATAATTTTACAAGGAGATGAAGAAAATTAATGTAAATCTAGAGTTGAAATGAAAAGACTTATTTATTTATGAAAATTACATATAGACGAAAAGACATGTTTATTTATGTGCATATATATATATAAGATCGATCTATTTGTGTTCCTCTGGCTTGTAACACAACAAAACATGGAAGACCCTCAAGAACTGGAGCTCCTCCCATTCGGGCGTCCATTATCCTTATCAAGAAACAACAAAATCATGTCCGTGGATGAGGGGCCGTCGCTGGAGCTCCATCTCTCCATCAGGCCTCAAGGAGGGGACGGTGGCGTGGAGGCGTTGAAGTGGCAGGCCGCGGAGCAAATCAGGATGGCCGCATTGGAGAAGGCCTACGCGGAGCGTGTGAGGGAGCTGACGAGGAGGGAGATGGAGCTCGCTCACTCCGAGTTTGCACGTGCCAGGCACGTCTGGGAGAGGGCTCGCCGGGAGCTGGAGAGGGCCGACTGCCTCAGCCCCATTCATCATCCCGTGGAGATCACTTGCCATTCTTGCCTCCAAAGCTTCCGACCTTAAACTGGTGACTGAATCCACGTCTTTTTCGATGCTATACTTAATTACGGTACGCACTGATTCATGTATGAGTACGTTCACTGTGCCAAGTTGTTAATCGTGGTCTGTTTTTGGCATTTGGGTATTTATTCAACAAAGGTAACTTAGGTGAATTAGAATTTAGAGATCAATAAGCCAAAAATTGGCATTGAGAATCAACACCAACTTGCACAAAACCAGCTTTTGTGTGTGTGTGGGCGCTGCATTCTATGATTAAGTGAATTCTTGTCTCTCAAAGCATATTCCAATTATTCATTGGTTCAGTAAGCCTCGACTCATCAAATACTTGAACTTGTGGCACGAGAGAAAAAAACAACAGTACATACATTTATTATAAGGGAAAATGACAACAGTGTGTTGTTATAAACTATCACATTTTAGCAAAAGGGTGTTTTGTATTTTGTTAATGATACAAAATTGCTCTAAACTTTATTTTTGTATGCAAAATATATAACGTCATCTTGCAAATGTATGATAGTATACAACACGTTTTTGCTGTTTTCTCTCGATTATATAACTTGTTGTACTAAAATGATGATAATATTATACTTTTGGGAGCATAACAAATGAATAATGAAATCATTATGAGCACAAGGCATTTGGTACCATTGAAAGTTTGACATGCGAGAACAAGAAGCTCTTTTCAGAATTCAAATGTACACACAATCGTTAACATTTACATGCAAGAAAATGACTATATATTTTGAAAAACCCATACAAGAAACAGTGATGTTTATGCAGTTATCAAATCTTAATACTGATGCGATGGAAGTGTCTTGGTTGCAGAGATTTTACTAGCCAATGTTAAACAATATGAGAAATGATATATGGGAGAAAACTTCAAAATTGTGTTCAACTTCTTAACTCATTACAAGAAAAACAAAGTCCCAAATTAGTCCAAGCCTTGACCAGCTTGGACTCTCGTAAGTCATAATCCCCTTGCAAGATAATTGATCACACTGGTCAATCCATGAGTTTTAAGATCCAAGTACCATGGTGATCGATGAGATTTGTTGGGAAGAACTGGTCCTACTGTATATATTCATCTAACTAAACACGTTTTGTACATAAGCCACCTATCTTTCTTTTATCTTATCAGTTACCATATAATTTATATTTTTGGACCGATTTGAAGCAAGTCATCAGCTAGCTTCGTCCCAGACCAGCTTATACGACGGGGAACCGATGAGAAGAAGACAAATTTTTGAGGTCTTGAGAAACCATTGTGTTAGTGTGATGTGCAGAAATATTGATTTTAAGTGAGTTGTCAAGATAAAAAAAAATGTTAGGCGACTTATGTGCAAAACGTGTTTGATTATGTATACCAGCTACGATAATCCATCGAATTGACATCTTAAGATTGTGGTGATAATATGATTAAATCTAGAGATAATTACACTTTGCCCCTGCTAAAATGATCACTTTTACATTTTACTACAACTAAAAATAAAGTTTACATTTTACTATCGCTAATTGCGTTTTCTTACACTTTGCCCTAAAAGTGTTAGATTTTGGATGAAAATTTTCATTTTATAACAAAAAGACCAAAATGCCCTTAGGATTTTCTTCTCTAACTAAAATTAATCTCCACTCAAATCCGGTCAGACCCGATTTAATTATTAATAATTCAATTAATATTAATTATTAATATTAATTAATAAGTTTTTTTCTAAAATTTCATCCAATGACAACAAATTTTTTAATCTTTAAAAAAAATTCGTCCAACATTTACCAGTGTTAGAGCAAAATGTTAAAAAAGTTATTAATAATTAATTATTTATATTTTTGGTAATAATTATTTATCACGTAAAATTAAATCAATTATTAATAATATATAGACAAATACTTTTTTCTTCAAAGTTGTTGACTTCCAATTCTCTTTGATTTTATATAATATATGAGCCAGAAACAAAACTCGTACGAGAGAGTTATGTTATTTGAAAGTTTCAATATATTATTATTTATAATTATTATTACTATTAATTGGTATTATTTTAATAATTAATTTACTTTTAATTTTAATTATTAATAATTTATAATTGAAAAAATAATTTCCTTTTATTTTTATTAAATAATTATAATTAATAATAATAAATTATTTTTTTATTAATAAATATTATAATTTGATGAATAATGGCATCAATTTGAAATTTTGATTAATAATTGAGGGCAATTTCGACTTTTCATACAATATGAAAATTTTCCATCCAAAATCTAACACCGTTAGTGTAAATTGTAAAAAATATGCAATTAGCTGTTGTAAAATGTAAACTTTTTTTTTTAGCTGTAGTAAAATGTAAAATCGGTCATTTTAGCATGGGTAAAGTGTAATTATCCCTTAAATCTATTCATTGAATTCAAGAGGAAGCGACAACTTAGGCATTTAGCTTTTCTCGTTTCTCTCGCTTTTCTCACTTGTATTGTTTTTAGAGTGTTCATTTCTTTCGTTTCATTTTCTTTGTAATGTTATTAGAGTTTCTTTTTCTCAGATATCTATTTTTTTATAAATATAATCGATTTATTTGATGATAAAAAAAACTCTCCCTTCCTAACAAACCCTTGATATAGATAGAAAGGCAAGTAAAATGATGAAAACAAAAGGACAGGGTCCACTTGTATTCATCTTGTTAACTTTTGGTGATGAGAAACCAAACACCCACTACCCTTGTCTGGGATCCAAAACCCAAAAGAAACATATTTATGGATAGGATCACTCACCACCAATAGTACACTCAAATCTTTTCTTATAATGGAATTAGCTTCATTTGTCAGCAACCTCCAAACACATTACTCAAATACAGTTCATCCCCCATGCTCTGCTCATGGCTGGCCTCAATCAATAATGCACACTTTTGTGAGCCAAGACATAATTTAGTGGGGGTTAAGAATCCTCAAGTTTCCAAAGATTAGGTCCCTCTTAAAAGTACATTGCCAAAGAGTATGGGAAGGAAAAAGAAGATGATGATGGCAATTACAGTAATTATTATGAACAGTCCTCTTGAGAGAGATTAGAGCCTAATTAAGGATACAAAGAAACCTCCCTAACCACTAACCTTCCCACTTTTCGCAATCAAATTCAAATTGTGATTCCTAACTTGAAAAGGGTGCTAATCAATATCACACTCAAGTTTAAAAGCTAACACTTCCGATAAGATCACACCCTACTCTTGTCCAAAATGGGTTTCTCACGTACAACAAACTGGATTGAGAGGATTCATATTGCGAGATATTCAAGCTGGTAAAACTCGTGCACAACAATATGACATAGGAGAGTGTATGTGAGGAATAAATCAACATATGATACCATGTCATTGTCATGCGCACATGATAATGATACGAAGTTTTAAAATAGATTTATATTAGTTTTTGATGCGGCGCGGTCGAGGAAGTCGGTATGCATAAACTAGAACAATCAGAGTTATCGTGAAAGTGTCAGATTTGGACAAAAGACTAGTGTTTTTCGAGCAGAAACGACAGTCTGAGTAAAAGTCAAGCCATGAGGTACAACAGATTTCGGCCATCAGAGATCATCTAGAGTGTCAAAATCATAGTTTCTTAAGTTTCTGGTCGTTTTTGCAAGTTTAATAATTTGTTTCCTTTTCCAATAAGTTTATGATTTCTTTTACTACAATTAGGGTTTGGCTAGGTTTTTTCTACTTAAGCACTCTTATACTTTCTAGTTATTTAGTTTTTGAAGTTTAATAAAAAAAATCGAGATTTTCCTCAAATCTATTATCTTCGGAATTCGCAAGAATCAACGAATTTTTGATAAAGAATTCTTTCTAACCACGTACATTGCATCAATTTTGTTGTTAGTTTCACTCATCACTACATCCTAATTTAGTGAATTATAAGATTCTAATTCTTCTTTTTGAGAGCTTAGTGAGAATCAAAACATTCAAAAAGACACAAGCTCAATGTTAGCATAAATACCAATTATAAAAATACACACCTTAACACCATTATTTTGATTGATTGGAGTTGGATATTTGCATCCTAGTTATGAATTTGATGTTGAACTATACTCCAAGTTGCATTATGGGTATACTATTTTGTCTTGTATCTTCTATATGGATACACACGGAGGAGTACAAGAACCATGAATCATGTGGCAAAGTTGGATGAACAATAAAGACGTAGGACATGCTTGCTTTGAAACACCCATTATGACAAAACCTTAACATTTTGTCCTTTCACATTGTCCACACATGATTGTCAAGTTATGCAAATGACTTTGATAGAGTACTTTATATAATAAATTTAATTATCATTCAAATTTGACTCACCTAAAAATTCTTATAAATCTTGCAAGTGAAATAATGATGAAGAAACCCAAATGGTTACACGCTTAACATGAAATCAGTTCTGGCATCGTGCTAACTTACTCAAATCTCAAAGTTTAAACTATTGAATGAAGAATTTAACTAGCATATCAATTAATTTGCATTCTTTAGATGGTCGACATTTTAATAACGATAACTATCCTAGCACCGTACGGTTGTAGCTTGTAAACAGAAAAGATGAGTGGCCATGGCATGTTATCTCAAGTTATTAGGTACTGAAAGTGACAAATGGTGGCCTATTTGACAAAGACAGACAATCATGGAGAAAGATCCCATAAAATTATATGCCGACTTCTTCTACACGCGAAAAGATGTCGTAAAGTTTTCATGGAGAAGATATTAGGAGTTGAGGTTCCTCTTTCATGCAAAAACTGGTTCGAAAACAACATTTAAAACTTGATCAGTCTGAAAGTGTTTATATTGATGAATAATTGATAATGATAATACATAACATACCTCTCTATTTATAGAGAAAACATAAGAAACTCTAGACTAACACATATGAAACTCTAGCCGTCATAGTTTACTAAACATGCAATAAACACATGGGCTTGAGCCTATTATAACACGCCCTCGCAGTCGGAGCAATAGGAGTATGAATACTTTGATTTGAGCAAAAATCTTCAAAGAGAGTAGTTTGTGAGTCTTTGACGAATATATCTGCAAACTGGAAATATAGTGGTACATGAGGCAAACAACTTTGTCTTGCAATAAATTGAGTCATAATGATCGAGGTTCGAGAATAAGAGATTGAATAAAATATTAGAGAGGTTTGAGAAAAGAAAGTGAGGAGGGTCGAGAATTGAGAAAAGAATTTAGGGTGTGAGAAATATAAAAAAAAGAGAGGGAGAATGACCGAAAGAGAGGATGATAGAGAATTAAAGAAAATAAGAATAGGAAGGGAAAAAGCAACTACGTCACATAAGAACAGTGCAAATATGATTTTAAAATATACCACTAAATTTTTAGGCAACTACGTCGGTGCAACATAATTCAAACAACTACGACGGTGCAAAACAAGAAAAAATCAGTTGAAATAAAGTATTGAGAGCAAGCTAATAAAAATTGATTATGGTGGAGATAATAGAAAGAAGAAAACAGAAAACGGATATAAAGAATAATAATAATAATAATTTAAGAGAAGAAGAAAGAAAATTGAGAATACAAAGAATGGAGGATAAAGAATAATAAATAAGAAAAAGAGAAGAGGGTCGGTGAAACAAAAAAAGAACATAGATATAAAATAAGTATAAATAAGATATTAATAGGTAGATTTTAATAAGGTGTTAGGACTTAAATTAGAAGATGATTAGGCAATAGAAAGAATAAAAAGTGAGCAACCAGAGAAAGATTAGTGAAAAAAGAGGTAAGAGAAAAAATAAGGAGAGGTGAGATATATTGATGCAGCCTACGTGGATAGGAAGAACTCTTTATCAAAATATGTTGATTCTTGCTAATACTGAAAGTGATAGATTTGAGGAAAATCTCGATTTTTTTTTATTAAACTTCAAAACTAACCGAATAACAAAGACCGTATAAGAGTACTTAATTAATGAAACACAAATTGCAAAAAATAAAAATCCTAATTCGCTAGAAAGGAAAAAAAGGAAAAGAAAGGAAGCAACTATTAAAAATTATAAAAATCTTCCCGAAACTTTTAAAACGCGATTTTGACCCTTCAAACGTGATTTCAGACTGTTGTTTTTGCTCGGAAAACACTAGTCTTTTGTCCAAATTTGACACTTTTGCGATAAATTCGGGTGTTCTAACTTCTGCATACCGACTTCCTCGACCACACCACATCATTCTCTCCTAGATGGAGAAGATTCGACCTCGAATCTGGACCCGCAACATCCTCCTCAGAAGAAGAATCAATCCGGGATCCCATATCTTTGTAGCACTTCCTACCGAATTTTCAGATGTATCAAATACTCCCACCTTGCTCGCAAGATGGATCGTAAATGTGTAGCACTTCATCTCGGGTTCCATGTTGAGTTTCTGGACTTTCCTTATCAAAGTACACGCCCCTTGATCGATTACCCAACCTTGGAATTCGAGCCTTTTACCCTTGATACATGATGCTGGTATCAGGTTCTCGTTGCTGACTAAGGCAACAATATACATATAAGGCTCCCAATAATTTTCGGCTACTCCTGCAAGACTTTCACCAACCACCTTGATTGTTGCACCACTTAACAACTCAAATTTCTCAGTCCTGTCTTCATCTTACAAGCTCTCTATGCCATCCAAAAACTGTTCGTAACCATTGTTGTATGAATTAGTTAGGAACAAGTATTTGACGCAATATAAAGTTTCATCCATTGCTAACAAAACATCTCTTCCTCGAATATTCTGCTCATGTTGACTCAATTATGCTTCTACAATTTCAGCTTCTGCATCTGCATCTGGTTCAACATAATCATCATAAATCGGGGGTGATAGCCAATTTAAGAACTCCTCTGGTTTAAGACTACCGTCGAATTGTAGAATTTCCACCTTACAACCCTGTTCCCACCAATGGTTAGGACGTTCGAGTGAACGATTCTGAAACCCGACGAAAGAATTTTCGTCTGTGAGAGTATCATCTTCACGATGATGCAATTCGTCCATTCGTTGGGTCAATAATTCAACCTGCCGCCTCAAATCGTCGTTCTCACGTCGAAATTAAGCTTTTTCACGTCGTAACTCAGCTTGATCATCATCAACACCTTGAGGAGCGGCTCGTTGTTGTCTACGGGGCGGCATACCTCAGGATCGACTAGAATATGATACCAACCGATGCAACATACGTGACTAGGAAGAACTCTTTACAAAAATTCGTTGATTCTTGCGAATGCCGAATGTGATAGATTTGAGGGAAATCTCGATTTTTTTTTATTAAACTTCAAAACTAACCGAATAAAAAAGACCGTATGAGAGTGCTTAAATAATGAAACACAAATTGCAAAAAAGGAAACCCTAATTCGCTAGAAAGGAGAAAAAAGAAAAAAAAAAGAAAAGAAAGGAAGCAAATATTAAAAATTAGGGAAAATTTCACTTAGGACCTATTAAGTTTGGGAGAGTTTCACTTAACTCCTCTTAACTTCAAAATCAACTTATGAAGTACCTTAAGTTTGAAAAAGTTCCACTTTACCCTTTTATGGTAACTTTTTTTAAAATTTTGTTAACTTTTTTGCAAAATGACGAAAATACCCTTTTATTTAAAAATATAATAAATTAATAAAAATGATTTTTGAACTTTTTTATATAATATTTTCACTGTATAAAATAAAGAATAAAATTTTGTTAGTAGTAATAATAATTTTTAAAAAGTTTTTCTTACAATATTTCTTTTGATTTTAAATTTAATAAGAAATTTTTTTAAAAAAATTAATACTAAAATATATTTTTTATTATTTGTTTTTGAAAAAAAAACAAAAATTTCAAAATCATTTTTATTTATTATTTTTAATTTTTTTAATGAAAGGGTTATTTCGTCATTTCGCAAAAAAGTTAACCGAAAATGGGTAAAGTGAGACTTTTGCAAACTTATGGGACTCCACAAGTGAATTTTGAACTTAAGGGAGGTTAAGTGAAACTCGGCCAAATTTAGGAGTGGCTAAGTGGAATTTTCCCTAAAAATTATTAAAAAAACTGCCCGAAACTTATAAAACACGATTATGACCCTCCAACACGATTCGTCGTACCACATGACATAGCCATGAATTTGACCCAAACCGCTGTGTGTGCCCGGAAAACACTAGTCTTTTGTTCAAATCTGACACTTTTGCGATAACTTCGGGTGTTCTAATTTCTACATACCGACTTCCTCGACTGCACCACATCATATATAAGAGACACAAGACAAAAATCGTAGAACAAATTAGTTTTGTGGAGGCAACAAGAACTTAGGGAACCCGATTGCTTCCAAAGAGGATGAATCATATTGAAAAAAATAAATAAAAAGTATAAACAATATTGCCTCGCCCACCCGTTATCATGATTAACGAGTAGGCAAAGTCACGCGCAACGAAAGGGTTTACCAAGATCTAACATAAATCTCTGATACCATTAAAGTGTTTATATTGATGAATAATTGATAATGATAATACATAGCATACCTCTCTATTTATAAAGAAAGCATATGAAACTCTAGACTAACACATGAAACCCTAGCCGTCATAGTTTACTAAACATGCAATAAACACATGGGCTTTAGCCTATTTTAACACAGACCACAAAAGCATTAATGAACAGTGTTCGTCACTGCAACTCAAAATTGCTAATTTAAGGAACTGATAATGGTTTTAGGCTTTCTCCGTTTGGCTTAAACTCAAGGGTGTTGGAACTTCGGGATGGGTGTTACTGTTGGATTATACGACTATCATTTTTACATTTGATAAAACATTTTTTTATCGTTAAATATATACCTCTTGTGTTTGTATTGATTAATACTTTTTATTTCTAGATAATTATTCTCATTTCTTATGTATATTTTTTAGGTAATGACAGTTGACTACACCCAACTATGTCACGTTTCAAATTTAATACTCCAACTTCCAAATTTTCATTTAGGATACCCAAAGATTAAATAAGCAACACTTAGCCCTACGTCTGTTAAATCTAACTGAATTGATATGTTAAAAAGTCTAAAATGCCTTCAACAGTTTTGGTCTGTTAAACTGGTCTGATTGATTCAATTGATATAATTATGAAATGACTGTTTTACCACTAATTGAAAATTAATTTAATTAATGGTTTGAGGGCAAATTTGACTTTTCAATTACACAAATAATACTTATAATTTTTTAATAATTAATTAAATATATTATTATTATTATTATTAATTAATTGATTATACTATAATTAATCAATAATAATCATTAAATAATTATATTATTAATCAATAATAATAATTATATTATATTCTAAATAGTTATATAATTATTAAATCATTTACTAAAAATTATCATTATTATTAAAAATACAAAAATTACAACAAAAATGGAAAAATTGAAAAAAAAGAAGAAAGAAATGGGAGGTGGAACGGCGGAGACGTCTCTGCTTCTTCTCGGCGGAGACGTCCACGACCATCACAGCGGAACGGCGTCGCCTCCGGGGCCATCCCCTTTGTCTGGGAGTTGCGTCCAGGCACTTCTAAGCACTCATTCTTCCGAAAAAAATCGGAGTCGTTTCACGCGTCTTGGATTTGTCTTCTAGAACGATTCATTGATCCACTTCCAGATCCATACCCCAATCAAGACCTAGATCCACGTAGGGTCGCCGTCGCTTCCTCTGGCTCCTATTCGTCGTCCTCCTCCTCAAACTCCAATCAAAATCGAGCTCGAAACCCAAATCAAAATCGAGCTCGGAATCCCAATCGAAATCGCCTCCACTGTAACTAGCGTAGCCGTGTGGAAGCTCCTAGGATTCGTAACTCGGAGAAGTCGGGATTGTGGGAAACGAGACGGAGGAATCGATTTTGTTTAGGGAGGTCGCGCCAGACGGAGAAAGAGAGGGAGGGGGAGAAAACGATTCGGGGGAGGCCGAGGAGATTGATCCAGTCGAGGAAGTAATTGGAGATTATGGTGTCGGGAGGGAAGGGGTGGGAGCAGAGCCAGCGGTGGAGCTCCGGCGGCCAAGAAGAAGAAGAAGAAGAAGGTAGAGATATATTAGGGGAGAAGAAGGAGAGATAGATTAATAATCAATTAATGATAATATATTTATTTAACTATTAAAGAATTATAATTATTATTTTTGTAATTGAAAAGTCAATTTTGCCCTCAAACTATTAGTTAAATTAGTTGTTCAATTAGGGGTAAAATAGTCATTTCATAATCATATCAATTGAACCAATCAGACCAGTTTAACATACCAAAACTATTGAGAGCATTTTATGATTATTGTTGGGTGTAGTCAACTGTCATTACCCCTATATTTTTCTTAGGTGCTAAAAATTTACTATCAAGTCGCAAATTTGATAATAGTAAGTTTTATAATTATCTTTTGATTCACATGAATTTTTTTCACGATTCTCCTTCTATCATATCTTCCAGCAGAACGGTAAGATTAGACACATGATTCGAATCACAAATAGTATTATGCGCTCTCTTCTCTTCCAAGCTCAACTAACTCTTTTTCTTTTGGTTGAAACTTTGAATTTGATCATTCACTTATTTAACATGCTTTCCACTAAAACACTATCCCTTCGAACACTTTTAAAAATGTTGCCAAAGTAAGCCTCTAAAGAAATGAATCAAAGCTTTCTTCATTTTTTTGAGGAATGGTCTGAATCATCCAATAAAGAAGCGACAAAGACGGTTAATTTTATCAAGCCTATGAGAAGGGGGTAAGGGAGGTTTTCGCTCAGGTCCCGAGTTACATCACATTCATTCATCTTACTCACACTTCTGTATTTTTTATGCTTATGCTACCCATATCTTTCTTCCACTACACCGCGCAAATTGGCTCATCATTCTACTATTCGTGTCTTACTACGTTACCCTTCAAGCTATCGATACCTAAACTAGTTGATTGACCGAATAATCATTTCCCACCATGGTATATTTGATGAGTTTGTCTTCCCTTATTCTTTTTATCATTACAATGATGTTGCATCCTCAAATGACTTCCTCTTCTCTTCTAATGATGACCTTATTCCCTCCACTCGTGCTAATATATTTACGTCTCCCCGTGATCCTCCTCTCTTATGCACTTGCACTCACACCACCTAATCCCCACCTCTCGCTATGCCATCGCTCGCTCCCCCACCCCATTCTTCTAATTCAATGATAACTCAAGAAAATGATACTTTATTTAAACATTGTTGAATCCTCAATCTCTATACCTCCACCAATATCCTTACACCCAGTCCTCGTTCTCTTAAGTAGGCTCTCTGCAGTCCTGTTTAGAAAAATGTTACGGAAGGCAAAATCTCTGCTATTTGTGTCGATGATGCTTGGGAGCTAGTCCTTTTCCCACCCAATGTCAACATTGTTGGCTTTAAGTAAATTTTTAGACACAAGTTATGCTCTGATGGCTCCCTTGAATATTACAAGGTTGACCTGTCGCCTAAGGACTTACTCAACAACCTGGTCTTTACTATAATAATGCTTTCATCCCATTCATCAAACCTAATATTATTATAACTGTATTCAACCTCTTTCTCTCATTCTTGGACGATCCACCAACTTGATGTTAAGAATGCATTTTTTCATGAATACCTTAGTAGAACAGTTGCGTGAAACAATTAGCTGGTTGTCATGACTCTTCCCACCCTTATCATGTCTGCTGCCTTTAGAGAATTTTTCGGCCGAAAAGTGTCGTGCAAACGTTACTTCCCGGAATCCCCGTGCAAGTATAAACGGACGCCAAGTAATAATATTTTTGACCGGTAAGGTACCGGGTCGGCTCACAGGAATTAATGAGGGTCGTTGTTTGTTAAGTCTAATGATCTAGGTTTACGAGATTGCTATTTTTGGCGTTTAATTGACGAAATGAGATTATAATGGATTACAAGTCTAGGGATCAACATGCATTTTAGTGATAATGGTTCGAGTATCAATGCAACGAGATTAAGTCATTTGTTGAGCATATGTCCTACATACCAATCTCGCCTCTCGGCATTGAGATTGGCCTAGTCTCAAGTCACCTCTTGCCCTCTTGGGTTTGTGATAGACATGAGACCGCAAGGGTCCAACAATGATAGGCTAAGGGTTGAATTGAGGTGTCAAGACCCGGTCTCGAGCCTCCAACCCTCGGTATTTACTAGTTCTGAGACTATCTGTCCCTCTCGGGCTCGACTTAGTCTCCTAATCATGCATTCTAAGTGGCCAACTAAGAATACAAGCATTAATTCAAGCACTCTACACAACAATTCAACAATATCTAGAATTAATACACATAACCATAAATCGCTTCATACAATGTTTAACACACATGGCTAAGGGTTTTAGCTCTCAACCATGGTGCTCAAGCTAGACATCATCACACAAACTACAAAGCTAGACATAATGATGTAGGACAATCCCGATTAGAATTCTTAATTATATTAAATTTTGGATAGTTTTAGGTTTTCCTATTAAGATCAGGTTTCCAAACTCTAATTAGTTTGGATTGATTAGTTCTATTGGTTTAGGTCTACTAGTTTGAGTTAGTTTTGGAGAATTAGTCCTATATAAGTCTTAGCTTATATAGAGATTATTATCATCATTATCATTATTATCAATTTGAGTTACTTGGATTTATTCCGTTATTTCCCTAAAGTTAGGGTTTTATCCTTACTTCGTTTCGAAACATTCTTCTGCTGCACCAATGTGGTATCAGAAGCCGGATTTGACCGGCCATGATGGCCAACTATGGCACTAGTAGAATCCAACCCGTTGTCGACAAACGATGGATTGAACGAGTCGTGTAACGAATCGATGACACTATACACTCACTTAGTAATATGACGCAGATGTTTCATGCGCATACATCTGAGGTGCGAATTCGACACCGCGAAAGTCGAATGGAGAAAGACAACGATGCATGTGACTTTCGACTTGTTCATCAACAACAACATAATAACATTCATGCTCTGACAGTCGGTATAGAGAATGGAGAACATAAAGACAAAATATTTCAGACTCGATGCACCATTAACAATAAAGTATGTAAAGTGATCATCAATAATCGTAGCAACGAAAATAAAGTCTCCAAAGCATTGGTCAAGATACTCAACCTGGAAACACTCAATGGAACAATGGGGGAGTTAAGACTAAGGTAACTGAAGTTTCTTTTGTTCCCTTTTCAATTGGAAAATATTATAGAGATGAGATTTTATGTGACGTGGAGGATATGGATACTTGTCACGTTTTCGTGGGGAGACATTGGTACTGCGACATCACTACTACTTACCGAAATCGTGACAGTACATATATGTTTTGGTGGGAAAATAACAAGATTGTACAACTCCCGCGATCAGACTCACTAGACTCAAATCCCACTATTATGAAAGACAACCCAGTTTCCTCAGAAGTCAGTGATCGTGGAAAAGTTCAAGAACAAATTAAAAACAATAGTAAGGTTGATATTGACAGATCGACACTTGCAAAGGTTAAGTTTGAACATTATAAGAAACAATTGATTGAGCGCAAGGTAACACATGGTGTTGCATGCTCTGAAAATAAAGTTTTAAATAAGACGCATAAAACTACCGGTATAGCTTTTGAAGATGTTCATAAGCAGATGGATAAGCCTACAAAACACACAGACAGCACCAAGGATTCCAGCATAGATGCTCATGCATAAATAATTTACAATTTCTATAAGGTGCCAAAATTATTTACAAACTTTAAGGGCAGAACCGGTGATACTGAAATGGTAAATAAGGTGGAGGAGATTAGCCGCTCGAAAGTAAAGCAACCACAACTGAAAGCAAGGATAAACATTTTGTCTTTAATGTACATTAATAAAGTTAAGGAGGGGCTACATGATGTTAATATAAGTCTTTTAGAAGTTGAAGAGAAAAGTCAAGACGCAGATCCTAATAGTCACGTGCAGTCAAGTGAAACAAATGTGGGCGATTCGTTGAATTCAACGTTGATACATGCAAAAGGTAAAGATCAAGATCAACCTACCTTTATTATGAATAGTCCAAACAATACCCTTGAAAAGATGATAAGTTATCATGCATTGAATAGAGATCGAGAAAAAGATATATATCTCGATCATAATGAAAACGATCACAACAAAATTCATGATCAAGGTTGGGAAGGTAGTCATGATATAGAAGTTGATGGATTTATGGGAGTGGACAATAAGTCACCCGACAAGAATAAGAGTTTGCAGACAATAAATCATGAAGAATCTAATAGTTATGACCAATGAGATGAAAATATATTATCGGGTTCAATTGATGCTCCTCGTGGAGAGGTAAAAGAGGAACTGCAAGCGACAACTCAAAGACATGATGAAACTTCAACCAATAATACAACACCTTCTACGAAAGAAGTATTGTGTGCGCCACCGATCACTATGTCACCTCTACAACTTCAACTCCGACTTATCCATTCTTTATTTGATGAATATGGCTGGAATAAACCGTTCGAAAGGATTGGCCTCAAACCCAAAGTTGTTCAGAGTAGATGGTTACCATGAGTTTGGGGGCGATAAGCTGGTTCATGGTCTAAACATTAAGGATAAGAATGTCATGTATTTTGGACTGCCTACTCGAGGAATATATTTTGGTCCTCCGCACAAGACCTTTAATGAACTGAAGAACCGAGATTTTGTGACCAAATTTAATACATGTTGAGTATGGAATTGTCATCCCAAGAAAGACATTCTCGCTCAAATGAATGTCCGCAACATGCTTAACATTGGAGACACATTCAAGTACCATCCACCAGATAAGTTCTCTTTAGATCTAGAAAACTCGGGACGAGATTTTTTCAAGCGTCGGAGAATTGATGTAGGACAATCCCGATTAGAATTCTTAATTATATTAGATTTTGGATAGTTTTAGGTTTTTCTATTAAGATTAGATTTCCTAACTCTAATTAGTTCTGATTGATTAGTTCTATTTGTTTAGGTCTACTAGTTTGAGTTAGTTTTGCAGAATTAGTCCTATATAAGTCTTAGCTTGTATAGAGATTATTATCATCATTATCATCATATCAATTTGAGTTACTTGGATTTATTCCGTCTTCTCCCTAAAGTTAGGGTTTTATCCTTGCTTCGTTTCGAAGCACTCTTCTGCTGCACCACATAATCAATAACATAAATGAAGATTAGAGTTTAGAAAATACTATAATAGTTCTTGAAGTAGGAAGAATTTTGTGTTTGGTTGAATGCTATCTTCTTGAAGATGGAATGGTGGAAATGTCTTCAACTTCATTTTCCCCATCTCAAACTTGGAAGACAATGGTGAAAGTCTTCTTCTTCAAGCTTGAGAATGTGTATAGAAAATAAAGAACAAAGGGAATTTCTGATGATAAAAAAAATTGCTGGAGATTTCTTGGTAGGTGAGAATATCTCCCATCACTAGGTCAAAAAACCTTTTATAGTGTCTGAATTTTGCTTTGGTCACGATCGTGCCTAAGGAGGTCACGATCATGCCTTAATCTGGGTCACGATCGTTCCTGGCGGTGCAATTATCGCGACTCGTCTTTGGGGGGACCACTCATGAGCCACAATCTTCTCTTGCTAGGCACGATCGTCTCTTGCTTTGACTCGAGTCACGATCGTGCCTCAATCGTGACTGAGATCGTGAAAACTCTCTGTAAGTTGGCAAAATATTCATCATGGATATTCATTTCGGCATGATCGTGCTTGGGTGAGGGACGATCGTGCCTAATATGGCCACGATCGTGCCTAAAGTTGGGCCCTTGTTTCTTTGCTTCCTTGCACTCCAAGTCTCGATCTATCCTTTCCTTGATTCGATCTATTTTTCCGTCAATCCCTGCTTATGTTCTCGAAACACCAATACACGTAAAATTGTTCCTACTTGGCCCATATTAGCCACTAAGAGACAACATAACACCTAAATGGGAGGTTGATCGGGGTCAAAACGAGATCAATCGACCCCACAACAAGAATACTTTTACAATTTGAAGCAAAGCCGACCATTTTCTCTTCATTTATGTTCATGATTCTCACATCGCCGTTTTGCTACTCTATTTTGATGACATTATTTTAACGCATCCTTCTCCCACCTATGGATATCTCTTATATCTCTTTTCAACTCTGAGTTTGCTATGACCAATTTTGATCACCCTGCAATAGTTTCTTGGTATATGTCACCTGCACTCCTTCAGATCTTCTTCTCTTAGGAAAAATTTGCTCATGAAACTCTCGCTCTTGTCTGAGCTCGATCGACATCAAATTCAAATTGTCTACCTTTCACTGCCTCTGATCTTTAATCTTTCATTATGTCGTAGTCTTCCATGTTCTCTCAAGTATTTTACATTCACGTGTCCTGATATTTCCTGTGTTCTCCACCAAAATGTCTTGACATTAGGGGTGTAAACGAGCCGAGCCGAGCTTCATTTTGGCAGGGCTCGGCTCGGCTCGTGAAAAAAGTGCTCCGCTCGGGCTCGAACGAGCTTATATAGTTAAGCTCGAGTTCGGCTCGAAATAAAATAAAGGGATAATGACACTTTGATACACCTAACTATAGCGAAATGACACTTTCATACCCTAACTATTTTTTTCTCTTTTTTAGTACCCTAACTATTTTTTGTGACAACCTGCCTCTAAAATGTCTAAAATACCTAAACTATCCTTGGTGTAAAAAACTATAAATTGAATTGGTTCAATTTTTTTATCTTTGGTTCAATTTGATTTGTACTTAAGATGTAAATACAATTATGCGCGAAAATATAAAATTAAATTTGAACCATTTCAAATATGGTTTGATAAATAATATTGGACTAGTTTTATTTTGATTTCTTAAATCAAGGGTATTTTAGTCATTTTAGCATAGATTGTCACAAAAAGTTTGTTAGGGTACTAAAAAAGAGACAAAAATAGTTAGGGTATGAAAGTGTCATTTCGCTATAGTTAAGTGTAACAAAGTGTCATTATCCCTAAAATAAATGAGCTCGAGCTCGGCTCGATTCGATTTGGTTCGCTTAAATTTAAATACAAATATTCATTAAAATATAAATAAATGATAAATAATTCATTAAATAATAAATTAGCCAGCTTGAGATTGGTTCGACTTGATTCGGCTTATCTAATTCTATTATAAATATTTTATAAATATATTAATATGAATATATAATTCAATAGATATTAAACGAGCTGGCTCGCGAACCTATCGAGCCTTACAAGGTTAGGCTCGAGCTCGGCTCGTTTATTAAACGAGCCCAATTTTGAGCTCAAATTCGGCTCGAGCTCGATTAAAACGAGCTCGAGCCGAATATTTAACGAGACGAGCTCAAGCGACTCGTTAAAAGCTCGGCTCGTTTACAGCCCTACTTGACATGCATGATTTTCACAAAGCTCATCTTCATGGTTTCAAGTGTATCCTTCGCTATATTCAATGAACTTTGGCACATGACCTCCTTTTTCTTCTTTCACGTTTCTCCATCCTTCTTTATCACCACTACTCTAATGTTGATTGGGCTGACTATCCTAACACGCGTCATTCCACGTCTATTATTGTGTCTACCTTGGTTCAAATTTAATATCATGATCCTCTAAGTGTTAACATATCGTGTCACGCTCTAGTGCGGAAGCTGAGTATCGTGACGTTGCTAATGTAGTCGCCGAGTCATGCTAGGTAGGTAATCTTCTACTCAAGTTGTAGTGTCCCATGTTTTCTACCACATTGTTTTCTCTGACAACATCAGTCTCGTATAATGTCATCCAATCTAGTCCAGTCGTAATGTACCAAACATATTGAACTGCACTTTCATGTTTGATTGAGAGAAGGTTGCTCCATATGTGTAGGACTCCTATGTGTAGAGGGATTACACCTCATATACCTCTTGTATTTGTATCATATATTAATAGAGCAATAATAAATCTCCAGGGAGAATTACACACTTTCAGTAATTGTTTCCTTTCGTTCTTTCTTTGAACTTGGAAGAATATAAAGATGCCATCCCAGACTCATTATCAGAGACACGCTTATTCCTTGCCTTCCCTAAGGACCAACAAACCATCCATGCCTTCTTAGCTTTTCACCGAAGGGGCCTTTACGACGAACCCAAGCCACTTATCGAACCTTGACCACGTATACACAGTCCTTCTACAAACCCCTTCTTTCCCACCATTGCCTCACTAAAATCACTCCTCCAAATCATGAAGTATCGTCTCCACATCACCCTCACAAATTGGGCATGTCGCCTCAACCACATCCCTTCTCTCCTTTAACGCCATCTTAACCGGAACGCATCACACATGCACGGCAAAGAAAGTTTTAAGACCTTAATCATACACTTTAATTCCCATAGAGCCTTCTAAAGATCTCTTGGACCAAAGACTGTCCCTACCGGGCAAACTCGGAGGGTATGGTTGCCCTACCCTAATCTCCTCCCGGCTTAGCACACCGCCTATCATATTTCTGGCTGTACTCATTCAGTATGCATAATTCATGCTGATTTAACCGATTCAATCATCAACATGTAACCATGATCCGAGAGAAAAATAAAATACACAAAAGTAATGGAAAATTTTTTTTCTACAAATACAAATTTACACCACACATAATCCTTCTATACAAGATGTAATGGAATGGGAATGTTTTGATGATTCACTGATGTCAATTCAAGTATTGCCTTGTTTCTTCCAACCAACACTAAACAAGCTATTTCATAGTCGTGTTGGAGATAACCATAAGGCTACTACAAAGTAAAAATTTTAAGCCTTAGTTTGAGCTGCGAGTCCAATTTTTAGACATTCATTCTGTGTTCTTTCTGATGCAAGGGGTGCTTAAATTGCAAAACTCTGGATACAAACACATAAAGCAATGACCACAGAGAATGTTTTTAGCACAAATCTTTAGATTATTATATGTAAACAGAGTCATGAAACAGCCAGACCCAAAACATGCATCACTCCTCTTTTAGCATATTCCACCAAAAGAGTACTTCCTAGCCTCAACATAACTTATAATAGTTCAATGCAAATAAAAGAGGTGAAGAATGTTTTTAGCACAGATCTTTAGATTATTATATGTAAACAGAGTCATGAAACAGCCAGACCCAAAACATGCATCACTCCTCTTTTAGCATATTCCACCAAAAGAGTACTTCCTAGCCTCAACATAACTTATAATAGTTCAATGCAAATAAAAGAGGTGAAGAACAAGAAACTAACTTGCAATACAGAAAACCCGTCATGCCTTCAAGGCAGCAACTCCACGGAACATATACATACACCTGAAATTAGCCGGGAAGAAGAAGATGCTGCTCAGAAAAGATCAATACTTTGATCTACCGTCACCCTCGGTGATCACATCCTTGAAAGCTCCACCGCTCGGGATCATTGGCAAAACATGCTCCTGATGAGGCACAATAACATCCAGCAGATATGGCCCGGGAGTATCCAACATCTTCTGAATGGCTGCTCTAAGGTCTGCCTTGTGTGTCACCCGTGCAGCGGGTATTCCACATGCTTCTGCAAACTTCAACATGTTTGGAAATATTTCGTTCTCATTCGAAGGGTCCCCCAAGTAGGTATGAGCCCTATTGGCTTTGTAGAAACGATCCTCCCACTGGACCACCATTCCCAAATGCTGATTATTCAGAAGCAATATCTTGATGGGCAGATTTTCTACTCTCACAGTCGCCAACTCCTGGACGTTCATCATGAAACTCCCATCGCCATCTATGTCCACAACAATCGCATCAGGCTGTGCAACAGCAGCTCCAATCGCAGCCGGCAATCCAAAACCCATAGCCCCTAGTCCTCCCGAAGTCAACCACTGGCGAGGCTTCCTGTACTTGTAAAACTGAGCTGCCCACATCTGATGCTGCCCAACACCTGTGCTCACAATCGCGTTCCCATCGGTCAGCTCGTCCAGAACCTGAATCGCATACTGAGGAGGAATCGCTTCGTCGAATGTCTTAAAAGTCAGAGGGAACCTCACTTTCTGCTCGTCCAACTCCTCCCTCCAAGCTGAAAAATCAAGTTTCGACTTGTCACCTCTACTTTCCAATATCCTGTTCATCCCTTGCAATGCCAACCTCACATCCCCACACACTGAGACATGAGGCTGCTTATTCTTCCCGATCTCAGCCGAGTCAATATCAATGTGAACGATTTTCGCCCTGCTAGCAAAAGCCTCCAGCTTCCCCGTCACGCGGTCGTCAAACCTCACTCCAAAAGCAAGCAGCAAATCAGACTTATCCACGGCGTAATTAGCATAAACAGTCCCGTGCATCCCGAGCATCTGAAGAGACAAATCATCAGCACACGAGAACGCCCCGAGGCCCATCAACGTGCTGGCGACAGGAATGCCAGTGAGCTCCACAAAACGCCTCAACTCCACGCTCGAGTTCAAGCACCCGCCACCAACATACAACACGGGTCTCTTGGACTCAGCTATCAGCCTAAGAATCTGTTCCAAATGAGCCTCCTTGGGAGGCTTGGGGAGGCGGGACATGTAGCCGGGCAGCCTGATGGGTTGGTTCCAATCAGGAACCACAAGCTGCTGCTGAATATCTTTGGGGATATCAATCAAGACAGGACCGGGGCGGCCCGAGGTGGCTAGATAAAACGCCTCATTGACAACCCTGGGAATGTCCTCCACATCAAGAACAAGGTAATTGTGCTTAGTGATGGACCTCGTTACCTCGACAATGGGGGTCTCCTGGAAGGCGTCGGTGCCGATCATCCTCCTGGGGACCTGGCCGGTGATGGCGACGAGGGGGACGCTGTCGAGGAGGGCGTCGGCGAGGCCGCTGACGAGGTTGGTGGCGCCGGGGCCGGAGGTGGCGATGCAGACGCCGGGGCGGCCGGAGGCGCGGGCGTAGCCCTCGGCGGCGAAGACGCCGCCCTGCTCGTGGCGGGGGAGGACGTTGCGGATCACGGCGGAGCGGGTCAGGGCCTGGTGGATCTCCATGGACGCGCCGCCGGGGTACGCGAACACGTCGGTGACGCCCTGGCGCTCCAGGGCCTCCACGAGGACGTCGGAGCCCTTTCTGGGCTCGTCGGGGGCGAATCGGGAGGAGAAGGCATCATGAGTGGGGGCGGTCACGGCGGCGGAGGCGGCGGGTTTGGGGAGGGAGCAGGAGATCTGGAGGAGGCGGGGGCGGAGAGTGGGCGTAGGGGGGGTAGAGGAGGTGGGGAGGGTGAATCTGGAAATGGGCAAGGGAGATTTGGAGGAGGGTTTGGGGAAGATGGAGCTGGAAGCTGTAGCCGCCATTTGCGTCATATTGTTGTCTTGTGGCAACAGAGTGGTTGCCTTTCAACCCTTTAAACTTGAGTGACAAAGGGAAGGACAGGAGGAGGTGTCTTTTTACTGAAATGCCCTCCTCTCTGTTTCGTCAAACTTTGAGGCACATACTACTGGTCTCCGGATTTTAATGTCAGTTTGGAAAAATCATAATTGCAACTTTAACTTTTGCTGATTCCAAATCCAGTATAAGAAAATATATTATTACATTAATATATATTTTAAAATTAAAAAATATATTTTTAAAATAATTATATTTTCTGTATTTATTATTATTTGTTTCACAACTAACTATACTTAATATATTCTTTTTTAAAAAACTATACTGAATATAAACAAGTTTGTTTCATCTCAAATATTCATGTTTTTTCACGCCTTGATCTATTAGATGGAAATTAAAAAATGTTCCTAAGTCATCTTCTCCTTCCAAACCTCAACCTTATTATTTTGGGTAATCATGCTTGGCCCCAAAGTTTGGGAGCACCAATAGCAAAGAACATTCATAATTTGATAAGTGTGGGTGATTCAATTTTGGTTTTAAGAGAAACTAAAGAGGTTGGATCAGATACTGAAATCCCATCACAATCTAAACCTACCCTTCCCAATTTCGTCTTCTCCACTAAAAAAGGAAGCTCCCCTGCCACATACAGTCGTTGACGGTGATGTTCTACAGGGAATGACTAAAGAATCAAGCCCCCAACACTGCGGTGGCGAGTTTGTGAGATTAATCAGATAGGGAGATTAATCGAGGACTAGTCGGAAGATGAGGGGATTTTAAACATTGAACCCGCACCATTATTATTCCCTGAAACCTGTAAGTTAGAGGTGTTGGCTCTCCTTGCAGCTATGGAGATAAAACATTGTATCCTTTTATAAAATAAAAAGAATAGGACAGACAGCAGCCATAAATTAAGGTGATAGAAGATTGCTAGTCCGAAGCCTATTTTCAATATACTTGAGTAAAACATTACACATCCGATAAAGAAAAGGGAAGAAAAAAGAGCCTAAAGGGAGTGGACATCTCTTGAACACAAATTGCACTCAGCTGCCTAGGTGCCTTGTTGATGGTAGGTTTCTAGCAGCCTGCATTAAACATACGTGAAATGTAGTAAGTTCCAGTTCTGCTCAATAACTAAATAGCACAATGAATAAATTGTGACGACATACGTGTAAGAGATCAAATTCAAAAAACATGCACACATGTAATGCTGAGACCTATCAACAAACCAGATTCATCAAACACACACAAGATGCTTTTGTCTGTGTGTTAGTTTAAGCACAGTATTTAATATAGCTAAAGTGTCCAACAAACCACCCCGATATAGAACCTACCACACATTGCCAAACATATTATGTATAAAAGTGGCCAAACATAATTTCAAAATGAATACACAGCAAGTAAAATCTCCTATTAATTTGGGACGCCAATCCTTACCAGAAATTAATGTTAGTCAACACTCAACAGAACCTTGACGGAAAAGCCGACGAATCCCATGACGACGAAGCCGATGGCCGTACGGAAAGCCACCTTGGTGAATTCTACGGCAGCACAATGATGAATAGAAACAGAAACAAAGAATTGAAGACAAGCAACAAAAAAGGGGTTAGATTTGAACCTTTCCGGTCGGACGCTATCCTTGGAGAACTCCCTGAGGGGGTCGAGGACTGAGTCAATCGCATCCATAGCTAGATCTCAACAGTCGAACAAGGTTTCAACTTGGACGCCTTATTATGGGTGGGCACTTTTTACCCAAAACCGAAACCGAATCGGGATCCAAACTGAAATCGAACCGAAGAATTGAGAACCGTGAGTATCGGATCGGACTTGGATCTCAAAATTGAGAACCGAATCAATTCGTTTCGATTCTAAGAGTGTAGAACAACTAATTAACCGTTTCGAAACCGAACCGATTTTGGAAGTTTTAATTAGTATTTTTTATATTACAATTTTCCTTAAAAAGAGTTTAAATATATATAATTTTTACCATAAATTGAACAATATTTTAATATCACATTAATTGAATCTAATTAAGCAAAACTATACAACTATATTAGAGAACTGGACCCTTAATTTCACAATTAATCATTCAATTGGATCTAATTGGGTGGAACCGAAAACCGCACGTAGAACCGGGCCCAAAACCGAACCGAAACCGACTTATCGGGTCCGGATTTGGGTCTCAAAAATGAAGAACCGATTGATTGGGTCCGGTCCGATTCTGAACGGTTCGGTCCGGTTTCGGAACCGTGCCCAGCCCTACGCCTTATTTATGAATTGGAAGACTGTTCGCCAAATGGCAATGATACCCCTCAATTCATGAGGAAATGCCAGACTTACCATATAAACATTCCCAAGGATCTTATACGGCCCAAAGAATATGTGCTTACAGATATGGGTAACGAGCCCAAACAATACCGATGGCCCCTTACAAAATTAACTCATTATTATATGAGGATATGAATAGTCGAATTTCATTAAAAATTAAATAAATGAATGTCAATAAGGGAAAAGCAACTAATACTATACATAAAACCCTATTGATTTAGTTGTATGTTCCGCCTCCAATCATAATTGTCATTTCTAAAGAAGTAAAAGATAAAAGCATATCCAATGAAGGTTCGTACAATAGCTAAAAGGACAGTGAATGGAGTAAAAATGAGAAAAATTTTGCACTTTGATTAAGCTATTTACGTTACTTGTTCCACTTTATCTCACTATCTTCTCAAATTTTTCATTAAAAATTAAAAAATATTATTAAAATAATATATATAGTTTAAATGTGGAGAGCATGGTTGAAATTCAAAATGAAAAAAATTGATTCTCTACCTTAATTCTAATGTAAATCATTTCATATATTATTTGATTTTCGAATGTAAATATTATTTGTATGAATTTTTTGTCATGTTTCTTCACATTTTTATCATCTATATGATGTCATAGTTTTATTTCTCCGTTTTCTCTTGCTTGGGGTCTTATTTTGCTTGGTTGTGCAATTTTGCTTTAAAATATTTTTAAGGTGAAACTCACGTCCTCTCTGTCAACTGCTCCATCAAATATAAAATGATTGTTGAAAAAACTCAGGCTTCGCCATTAATTACATGTTCCGAGACAACAAATTTATGACCATCAATTATACATTATGGAACAACACATATATAATTACATCTTTCTCATGTCTACGCTACAACGATTCTAAGTGTAGATGTAGATTTCGCCCTACATAAATAAATAAAGAGTCGAAATCAAGAGTTGTAAGAATCACAAACACAAAACGAGTGGTAAGAAGTAACAAAGACACCAACCCTCAAATTAAAGCTCCAAATAGTACACATTTGAAGTGCACCAATGAAGATTCCACCTCATCTTAGCCTCGATAAAATAATAGATCGACGCTTGTTGCTCAAGTCACCAACACCGATAGATTTGGGCCAATTTGAACATAACATTGTCAAAATTACTTAATTCTTCTTTGTAATATGAGTTTTTGGAGTTCGAAACATATTAACACCCAAGATCAGAGTGAATCAAAGTTAGTCAGATGATTCTTCTCCATAGTAAAGGCATATTAGAGCGAATTGAAAAGTCCACCATTGCTGTTCCCAATTAAATGGATACTTATTCGATCTGAAAGAGAGGATTTTTCTTCACTTCTGGTAGTTTTGTGTACATGCTCAAGAAACCTTTTTCATTTGAGTAATCATGTTTCATTTGAGAATTTGAATATGGGGTAGTTACATATCAGTACAACCGTCGAAACCTCATTCTAGAATCAATCACCCAAGTTTAAAAATAAATTTCTCGGTCCCCCAAGTTAAAAAAGTTAACACTTAAGTCATTTTCTATTAAACATAACATCATTATTTTCCTAATGACCAAAATGTCCCCGAGTATAATTTATATATTATATGATTATTTTATAAGTGAATAACCATTTTACTCTAGATTAAATATCAAGTTTAACTGTTGTTGTTAGAGTATATTTGTCTTTTCAAAAAAAAATAAAGTTTTAAAAATAATGATTAACATACCCTCATCTCTTTCCTTTCAATTCTCTCTCTCCTTCGTATGAGAATACCTCTGGAACACCGTAGTTACTCTGCAGCACCATATTTACAAGATTACATAAGTCATATCTACTATGCAACACCATATTTATAAAGATCTACAATATTACTAAACTCATATACTCTGCAACAATAACTATTATTGCACATAATTTACAATCATTACTACTCGTATTTTTACTCCAGGACACATTTTTTGTTAATCAAAATAATTGAGCAAATTGGAAGAATTCCAGTTTTGAATATTCTTCGGGAACCGCCGGGAGGGTCGTCGTCGTGAGGAAATTATGGGTTTCGAGTACTGGGTTTTGCCATCAAACACACATGATAAGGGCACTACCAGTGAGGAAAATTTATAACAAATACATCAAATCACCCGATTGGCTCAATTCAAAATCGACCCACCGAGTCAAATTGTCTACATCAAGAACTCATCTCTACCGTTCCCTCAGCCCATCTCTGCCGCGATCTCTTCGGGACCGTCGATCTCTCCGGCGCCTGCTCCACGCCTCCTCGAATTGAATCGGAAAACCTCTAATCTGCTGCCCTCGACGTTGGTCGCCAGGAGTCATCACCGTTCTCTGCCGCCCTCGACGCCGCTTTGTAAGGCTTCCAAGCCAATTTGTCGAAGAGTGGCTGTGAAGTAGAGAGAAGAGACTCTTTTAGGGTTCTGAACACTGTGAGGGCTATAAATGTAATTTTCAATGTTAGTTTTAAGTTTCTTTTATTAATTTCTTCAGTTGAAAAGACAAGTTTACCCTTAAATCATAAGTGTCTATTGTTATTCAATAGAGGATGAAAGTGTAATTTCATTATCTGAAAGATTATATCAAATTGAAAATTATATACTACCAAGGGCATTTTGAACTTCTTACGAATCACATCAATTAAATTTAACAGAATTGAACTCAAGTGTAACATAATTAAACTTGGGGGATCGAGAAAAAAAAATTCAAACTTAGGTGATTTATTCTGAAATGAGGTTTTAACAGGTGTACTGATATGTAATTACCCCTTTAAATATTGGAATGCCATTTGTTTGTCTCCATTAAATTATAAGAACTTTTCGGAACTGCACATTAATGAGATAAGATTACATGTCAATAGCAGGAAATGTTTCACTGCGCGGAGTCCTAGTTGGAGTCCTGTGCTTCTAGAAGAAATTCGAGAAGACACAGAACAACCTTTAGAGGATGTAGAAGTACCCGATGAGGTAAATGATTAGAGTCCTATTCTAACATCAACTCCTGTAGGACTAAGGAGGTATGAAAGATCTTGTTAAAACCCAGTCAGATATGACTTCTTAGCCACATAGGGTAATGAATTGATCGTTGTGGATCAGGATGATCCCGCAACACTACAACAAGCCTTGTCCAGTCCAAACTCCAAAGAATGGCGGAATGTCATGGATGATGAAATGAAGTCCATGAAAGACAATCAGGTCTGGAACTTAGTAGACAACACACCTGGGATAAAACCTATAGGGTGCAAGTGGATATTTAAGTTAAAGAGATATGGACGGAAAGCCTCAGACTTACAAGGCAAGACTGGTTGCAAAAGGTTATCGTCATGTCTAAGGCATGGACTACGATGAGACCTTTTCACCAGTAGCCATGATTAAGGAAAGTTGGATGATGTTGGCCATTGCAGTACATTTCGATTACGAGATATGGCAAATGGACGTCAAAACCGCGTTTCTGAACGAGAATTTGCAGAAGGATGTCTATATGACCTAGCCATAAGATTTTGTCGATCCGGATCATCCCAAAAAGGTGTGTAAGCTGCAACGATCCATTTATGGATTGAAGCAAGCTTCAAAAGTTGGAACTTACGGTTCGATGAAGCCGTAAAAGAGTTCGGGTTTATCAGACGTCTAGATGAACCCTGTATCTACAAGAAGAGCAGTGGGAGTGACATAGTGTTCCTAGTTCTGTATGCCGACGACATACTAGTCATTGAAAATGACGTCACAACCTTGCTTGAGACTAAAGCTTTGTTAGAGAAGTGTTTCTCCATGAAGGACTTAGGAGAAGCCGCTTACATTATGGGGATCAGGATTTACAAAGATCGATTCAAGAGAATTTTAGGTCTAAGTCAGAGCACCTACATAGATAAAGTGTTGAGAAGATTCTCAATGCTTGATTCTAAGAAAAGGAACCTCCCAGTAAGACATGGCATCAAGCTCAGCAAGAGTCAGTGTCCTAGAACACCTAATGAGCTGAAGAAGATGGAAGGAATCCCGTATGCTTCGGCAGTGGGATCCATTATGTATGCCATGATCTATACGAGGCCTGACGTATCGTTTTCCCTCAGTTGTGCCAGCAGATTTCAGTCTAACCCAGGCCAAGATCACTGGATTGCCGTCAAGTGTATCCTCAAGTATCTAAGGAGAACAAAGAACGCCTTCTTAGTGTATGGCGGGATAGAAGGAGAACTGAGCGTCACTGGATATGTTGACACTAGTTTTCAGACAGACCCCGATGACTTCAAGTCTCAAGGAGGGTATGTGTTCATGTTGAACGGGAGAGCTTTCAGTTGGAAAAGCTCCAAGGAAGTGACAATAGACGACTCCACCACAGGGGCAGAATATATAGCTGCGTCAGAGGCAGCTAAGGAGGCGGTGTGGTTCAGGAGTTTCTTGAGTGGATTAGATGTACTGCCGCGAACGTCTGATCCCGTGAGCTTAAAGTGTGACAACACGGGGGCCGTAGTACTTGCTAAAGAGCCCTAATTTCACAACAGGACCAAGCACATCGAGAGAAAGTATCACATCATCAGAGAGATGGTTGATAAAGGTGAAGTAGAGATAAGCTACATTTCAATGCATGATAATCTAGCTGACCCCTTAACTAAGGCACTTCCGCAGCCTAAGCAATAGGAGCATGTTAGGGGAATGAGTTTAGATTGGAATACCAATTGGGTCTAGGGCAAGTGGGAGACTGTTGGGATTTTGTGCCCTACCACAATGTATTTTCAATCTACTCATGTAATGAGATTATTAGTTGAAATATAATCGGCATTTACATTACTAACTGTTGTAATAATATCTTAAGTATAATTTGATTTGTATCATTGATGTGTCAACACACAATAATATATCTACAGATCAGATAAAATCTTACTTAACTCGTCCCTGGTTAGAATAGCTTCATAAGAAGCGATCGGTATGAAACTAACTCTAAATGATCACGCTCTACGAATCATGGCCAGAAGGGGGGGGGGGGGGGGGGGGCAGAGTTAGGTTATAGTATTTCCAGACAGGGTGATATATGACGATCTGATCGTGAGTATGTTACGTAGACAGAGTCATGAACATACACATATGTCGGTACGTGAAATCACATCCTCAGACGAGTGACGAGTTTGACTCAGTCTAACGTCTCTTGTAAAAGGGTTACAATAATGGCTGTGATTGACTCGATCACGAGTCACATGAGTTGACTCAATAGATCGCTGAAGGATTTATCCCTCATACATGCGTATGAGCATATATCTGTTTAGGGCACATGATGAGTACAACTGAAATACAATAGCATGACCATGCAGTCGATACGGAGTATCAGTTACAACTCAGTTAACTTAGATCAAGAGACAGGACAATTGAACGAGGATGATTTGTTTATACCTCGTGGTTGTCAAGATATCAAGAGGATAAAAGGATAGTTTTATGTACGACAAGGTTAAGTCAAAATCTCGATAATCACAAGTGTTGGGTAATCATGATGTCTTGCTAGTAGCCACTCATGATGTAAAGGGTAAAATGGTAATTTTACCAGTCCGCCAACGTGTTGTGAGCCTAAAGGGTCGCACACTAAAGGTTGAGTAAAACGGATGGAATCATATAGAGGAATCATGAGAGAGATAAATTACGGTTTTGGTTTAAACCGGATTAGACCGATTTTGATTTAGGATTAAACCAGAAATCAAGAATGGTTTAGCTGGACCAATTAATTAGAATCTAAAGAAATAGATTTATTTAATTTAGCTAAACAGGGCCCAGCCAGATTGGGTTAAGCTAGAATGAACTTCTCTACTTAATTAATTAATAAGCTTTGGGCTTTAAGCTCATTAAGGCTTTTAATTAATTATTTCCTAAATCGAGATATGAAAGGGAAATTGCTCTTCCTGTGTGGACGTTTCTGTTAGAGGTCACTGAATCAAATTTAGTGACAAAGGGATTTCGATTCAAGGTAATTTATGAATTATTATTCTAGCCTAGATCTCATGATCAATTAATGATCATGTAAGAGCCTTATTAAATATGGAATTTGAAGATTAATTTCTTGTATGGGCATGAAATTAATTGATTGTACCCTCAAAATTGCTTCAAAGATTAAATAGAAAAGACTTGGACTAGGGAACAAGCTCTTACAATCTCTCACCTTCCCCTAGCTCCAATCTAAATCCCAACGTAAACCCATTGACCTTACATGATCTTATGTTTAGGATGTGAGAGAGCCTTTGTCAACGGGTCGACTGCATTATCTTTTGTCGCGATTTTACAAATCTTCACTTCATCTTGTTCGATGTATTCTCGAATCAAGTGAAACCGCCTTTGTACATGTTTAGATCTGGCATGCGCTCTGAGCTCCCTAGCATGTGCTATGGCGCCAGTGTTGTCGCAGTACAAGTTCACCGGATCGGACGAATTCTTCATTACGTCCAATCCTGCCATGAACTTCCGGATCCACACCGCTTGTTTTGCCGCTTCTCCAGCAGCTATGTACTTGGCTTATGTGGTAGAATTTGCAACGGTCGGTTCTTGAAGCTCTTCCAGCTATGTACTTGGCTTCTGTGATAGAATCTGCAACCATCAATATTTTCTTAATGACCAAAATGTCACCGAGTATAATATATATATATATATATATATATATATATATATATATATATATATATATATGATTATTTTATAAGTGAATTACCATTTTACCCCAGATTAAATATCAAGTTTAATTGTTGTTGTTAGGGTGTATTTTGCTTTTCGAAAAAACTAAATTAAAAAAGAGGGATGATGACCTTTTGTTACACCTAACTATAGCAAAATGACACTTTCATGCCTTAACTATTTTTCTCTCTTTTTTAGTACCCTAACAACTTTTTTGTGACAACCTATCTCTAAAATGTCTAAAATACCTAAACTACCCTTGGTGTAAGAAACTATAATATATGATTATTTTATAAGTGAATTACCATTTTACCCCAGATTAAATATCAAGTTTAACTGTTGTTGTTAGGGTGTATTTTTCTTTTCGAAAAACAAAATTAAAAAAGAGGGATGATGACCTTTTGTTACACCTAACTATAGCGAAATGACACTTTCGTGCCTTAACTATTTTTCTCTCTTTTTTAGTACCCTAACAACTTTTTTGTGACAACCTACCTCTAAAATGTCTAAAATACCTAAACTACCCTTGGTGTAAGAAACTATAGATTGAATTGGTTCAATTTTTTTAGGGGTAATTACATATTAGTACACCCGCCGAAACCTCATTCCAGAATCAGTCCCCCAAGTTTGAAATTTTATTTCTCAGTCCCCCAAGTTTCATTACGTTACACTTAGGTCCAAATCTGTTAAATTTAACTGATGTTGTTTTTGAAAAGTCCAAAATGCCTCTAGTGTGAAATTTTAAAATAATACAATTATCTGATTATATGAAATGACCATTTTACCCTCAATTGAGTTTAAAATTTAATTTATGATATAAGGTTATATATGTCTTTCAAGTTAAGAAATTAAAAAAATTAAAAATTAAAAATTAAAAAAAAATAAGGAAAAGTCTTATTTGCCCTCATCATCAAATGTGTCTTGTTTTCCTTCTTCCTCTACATATGCGTAACGGGTCCTCACTCGGAACCGTCGGCGTGGCGCTTCGGTTCCTGTCGCCAATGGCGCTTCGATTCTCATCGGCGACAAAGACCTCACCGGCGCAATTGCCTCTGTATCCGCCATCAGACGCATACCCATAAAACCCTAACAAGGGCTCTTCGAATCATAACTGTAGCGGAGGTGTCCGGCTCCAGTCGGTCCCAATCCCTTCGACGGCTCAACCTCTGACGCCATGGGCGACTCCGACGCTGAAGTCAGACCATGCGAGTGAGCGAGCTGTGCTCGTGCAGGCTGCGTAGACCGAAGTCTCCGGTGCCACCCAGATATGAGCGCCCTCACTCTCATCCAGATCTAAGCGACCCGCCACCACCGAGGGCCCGCCCCTAGCTCGACCCGCCACCGAACTCGTTGGCTCCGTCTCCGAACTCGTTGCCGCCGTCGACTCGGCTCCGAACTCGTTGCCTCCATCTCAAAGACGCTCTCAAGGTTTCGAGATTGACTCGGTTACAGATCGAAGACCCGGAGTCGAGACTCTCTGCGATGGACTCGCTTCTCGATCTGCTGCTTCGCTACCACAAGAGTGTGGTGGTCGCGGTTCGTTGAGGTCTGATTCCGATTCTCGCTCTCTCTCACTCGAGGAGCTCTGAAACGACCTCATCGCCATTAAGAAATGCGACTCCGAGGACGACCTGACGTTGACCTACCTGATTCCGGCGGTAAATGAGACCTCCGGCGGTGCCTCGACCTCTCCTTCAACAGGAAGCTCCTCAACCTCCGGCGGTGCCTCAAACTCCCACAAGATAACTTTCTGGACAAAGAAGAGTGGAGTAAGAGGGAGGGGAGTGACAAGAGGAGTATGGGTATCATTGTAATTTCATTAGTTATTTTTAATTTAATTATATGAAAAGACAAACATGTCCTCAAATTTTAATTGAAGTTGAGGGTAATGTGGTAATTTCATAATTATTGTATTTTAATTTTATTTCTTTCAATTGTTTACTTGAAAAGTCAAATTTGCCCTCAATTTCTTACTTATACTAGTTATTCACTGAGGGATGAAATAGTCATTTCATAAGCATAACAATAATCATATCAAATTAGAATTTATAACTTGAGGGCATTTTGGTCATTACAAAAATAGAGCTGTTAGATTTAACTAAATTTGGACTAAAGTGTTAACGTTTTAAACTTGGGGGACCGAGAAAAAAATAATCAAACTTAGGGTACCAATCCTAGAATGAGGTTTCGGCAAATGTACTAATCTGTAATTAACCCTTTTTTTTATCTATGGTTCAATTTGATTTTTGTACTCAAGATGTAAATACAATTATACCCGAAAATATAAAATTAAATTTGAATCATTTCAAATATGGTTTGATAAATCACATTGGACTAGTTTTGTTTTGATTTCTTAAATTAGGGGTATTTTAGTTATTTTTAGCATAGATTGTCACAAAAAGTTTGTTAGGGTACTAAAAAAGAGACAAAAATAGTTAGGGTATGAAAGTGTCATTTTGCGATACTTAAGTGTAACAAAGTGTCATTATCCCTTAAAAATCAAAGTTTTAAAAACAATGATTATTATACCCTCATCTCTTTCATGTCAATTCTCTTTCTCCTTCGTATGAGAATACCTCTGCAACACCATAGTTACTATGCAGCACCATATTTACAAGATTACATAAGTCATATCTACTATGCAACACCATATTTATAATGATCTACAATATTACAAAACTCATGTACTCTAAAACAATCACTATTATTGCACATAATTTACAATGATTATTACTACTCATATTTTTACTCCATAACACAGTTTTTGTTAATCAAAATAATTGAGCAAATTGGAAGTGTGGTTTTTGAACCGTGAACACCCCTAGTTACTAGTGTTGTATGCCGACGACATACTAGTCATTGGAAATGACGTCCCAACCTTGCTTGAGACTAAAGATTTGTTAGAGAAGTGTTTCTCCATGAAGGACTTAGGAGAGGCCGCTTACATTATGGGGATCAGGATTTACAGAGATCGATCCAAGAGAATTTTAGGTCTAAGTCAGAGCACCTACATAGATAAAGTGTTGAGAAGATTCTCAATGCTTGATTCTAAGAAAGGGAACCTCCCAGTAAGACATGGCATCAAGCTCAGTAAGAGTCAATGTCCTAGAACACCTAATGAGCTGAAGAAGATAGAAGGAATCCCGTATGCTTCGGCAGTGGGATCCATTATGTATGCCATGATTTATACGAGGCCTGACGTATCATTTTCCCTCAGTTGTGCCAGCAGATTTCAGTCTAAACCAGACCAAGATCACTAGATTGCCGTCAAGTGTATCCTAACGTATCTAAGGAGAACAAAGAACGCCTTCTTAGTGTATGCGGGATAGAAGGAGAACTGAGCGTCACTGGATATGTTGACACTAGTTTTCAGACAGACCCCGATGACTTCAAGTCTCAAGGAGGGTATGTGTTCATGTTGAACGAGGGAGCTTTCAGTTGGAAAAGCTTCAAAGAAGTGACAATAGACGACTCCACCACAGGGGCGGAATATATAGCTGCGTCAGAGGCAGCTAAGGAGGCGGTGTGGGTCAGGAGCTTCTTGAGTGGATTAGATGTACTTCCGCGAATGTCTGATCCCGTGAGCTTAAAGTGTGACAACACGGGGGCCGTAGTACTTGCTAAAGAGCCCTAATTTCACAACAGGACCAAGCACATCGAGAGAAAGTATCACATCATCAGAGAGATGGTTGATAAAGGTGAAGTAGAGATAAGCTACATTTCAATGCATGATAATCTAGCTGACCCCTTAACTAAGGCACTTCCGCAGCCTAAGCAAGAGGAGCATGTTAGGGGAATGAGTTTAGATTGGAATACCAATTTGGTCTAGGGCAAGTGGGAGACTGTTGGGATTTTGTGCCCTACCACAATGTATTTTCAATCTACTCATGTAATAAGATTATTAGTTGAAATATAATCGGCATTTACATTACTAAGTGTTGTAATAATATCTTAAGTATAATTTGATTTGTATCATTGATGTGTCAACACACAATAATAGATCTACAGATCAGATAAAATTTTACTTAACTTGTCCCCGGTTATAATAGCTTCATAAGAAGCGATCGGTATGAGGCTAACTCTAAATGATCACGCTCTACAGATCATGGCCAGAAGGGGGGCGGAGTTAGGTCATAGTATTTCCAGACAGGGTGATATATGACGATCTGATCGTGAGTATGTTACTGAGATAGAGTCATGAACATACACATATGTCGGTACGTGAAATCACATCCTCAGACGAGTGACGAGTTTGACTCAGTCTAACGTCTCTTGTAAAAGGGTTACAATAATGGCTGTGATTGGCTCGATCACGAGTCACATGAGTTGACTCAATAGATCGTAGAAGGATTTATCCCTCATACATGCGTATGAGCATATATTTGTTTAGGGCACTTGATGAGTACAACTGAAATACAATAGCATGGCCATGCAGTCGATACGGAGTATCAGTTACAATTCAGTTAACTTAGATCAAGAAACAGGACAATTGAACGAGGATGATTTGTCTATGCCTCATGGTTGTCAAGATATCAAGAGGATAAAAGGATAGTTTTATGTACGACAAGGTTAAGTCGAAATCTCGATAATCACAAGTGTTGGGTAATCATGATGTCTTGCTAGTAGCCACTCATGATGGAAATGGTAAAATGGTAATTTTACAAGTTCGCCAACGTGTCATGAGCCTAAAGGGTCACACACTAAAGGTTGAGTAAAACGGATGGAATCATATAGAGGAATCATGAGAGAGATAAATTACGGTTTTGGATTAAACCGGATTAGACCGATTTCGGTTTAGGATTAAACCAGAAATCAAGAACGGTTTAGCTGGACCAATTAATTAGAATCTAAATAAATAGATTTATTTAATTTAGTTAAATAGGGCCTAGCCAGATTGGGTTAAGCTAGAAGAGCTTCTCTACTTAATTAATTAATAAGCTTTGCGCTTTAAGCCCATTGAGGCTTTTAATTAATTATTTCCTAAATAGAGATATGAAAGGGAAATTGCTCTTCCCGTGTGGACGTTTCTGTTAGAGGTCACTGAATCTAATTTAGTGACAAAGGGATTTCGATTCAAGGTAATTTATGAATTATTATTCTAGCCTAGATCTCATTATCAATTAATGATCATGTAAGATCCTTATTAAATATGGACTTTTAAGATTAATTTCTTGTATGGGCATGAAATTAATTGATTGTACCCTAAAAAATTGCTTCAAAGATTAAATAGAAAAGACTTGGACTAGGGAACAAGCTCTTACAATCTCTTACTTGCCCCTAGCTCCAATCTAAATCCCAACGTAAACCCATTGACCTTACATGACCTTATGTTTAGGATGTGAGAGAGCCTTTGTCAACGGGTCGACTGCATTATCTTCTGTCGCAATTTTACAAATCTGCACTTCATCTTGTTCGATGTATTCTCGAATCAAGTGAAACTGCCTCTATACATGTTTGGATCTGGCATGCGCTCTGAACTCCTTAGCATGTGCTATGGCGCCAGTGTTGTCGCAGTACAAATTCACCGGATCGGACGAATTCTTCATTACGTCCAATCCTGCCATGAACTTCCGGATCCACACAGCTTCTTTTGCCGCTTCTCCAGCAGCCATGTACTTGGCTTATGTGGTAGAATTTGCAACGATCGGCTGCTAGAAGCTCTTCCAGCTATGTACTTGGTTTCTGTGGTAGAATCTGCAACCCCAGTATAATTTATATATTATATGATTAAATATAGAATCTGCAACCCCAGTACCATTTTACCCTAGATTAAATATCAAGTTTAACTGTTGTTGTTAGGGTATATTTGTCTTTTCAAAAAAACAAAATTAAAAAAAAAGGGATGATGACCTTTTGATACACCTAACTATAGCGAAATGACACTTTCATGCCCTAACTATTTCTCTCTCTTTTTCAGTACCCTAACAACTTTTTTGTGACAACCTACCTCTAAAATGTCTAAAATACCTAAACTACCCTTGGTGTAAGAAACTATAAATTGAATTGGTTCAATTTTTTTTAGGGGTTATTACATATTAGTACACCCGCCGAAACCTCATTCCATAATCAGGTTTGCCCTCAATTTCTTACTTATACTGGTTATTCACTGAGGGATGAAATAGTCATTTCATAAGCATAACAATAATCATATCAAATTAGAATTTATAACTTGAGGGCATTTTGGTCATTACAAAAATAGAGCTGTTAAATCACATTGGACTAGTTTTGTTTTGATTTCTTAAATTAGGGGTATTTTAGTTACTTTTAGCATAGATTGTCACAAAAAGTTTGTTAGGGTACTAAAAAAGAGACAAAAATAGTTAGGGTATGAAAGTGTCATTTCGCGATACTTAAGTGTAACAAAGTGTCATTATCCCTTAAAAATCAAAGTTTTATAAACAATGATTATTATACCCTCATCTCTTTCGTGTCAATTCTCTTTCTCCTTAGTATGAGAATACCTCTGCAACACCATAGTTACTATGCAGCACCATATTTACAAGATTACATAAGTCATATCTACTATGCAACACCATATTTATAATGATCTACAATATTACAAAACTCATGTACTCTAAAACAATGACTATTATTGCACATAATTTACAATGATTATTACTACTAATATTTTTACTCCATAACACAGTTTTTGTTAATCAAAATAATTGAGCAAATTGGAAGAATTCCAGTTCTGGATTCTCTTCAGGAACCGCCGGGAGGGTCGTCGTCGTGAGGAAATTATGGGTTATGAGTACTGGGTTTTGCCATCAAACACATATGATAAGGGCACTACCAGTGAGGAAAATTTATAACAAATGCATCAAATCACTCGATTGGCTCAATTCAAAATCTACCCACCGAGTCAAATTGTCTACATCAAGAACTCATCTCTACCGTTCCCTCAGCCCATCTCTGCCGCGATCTCTTCGGGACCGTCGATCTCTCTGGCGCCTACTCCACGCCTCCTCGAATTGAATCGAACAACATCTAATCTGCCGTCCTCGACGCTGGTCATCAGGAGTCATCACCGTTCTCTGCCGCCCTTGACGCTGGTCGCCAGGAGTCATCACCTATAAATGTAATTTTCAATGTTGTCGAAGAGTGGATGTGAAGTAGAGGAGAATGGACTCTTTTAGGGTTCTGAACACTATGAGGGCTATAAATGTAATTTTCAATGTTAAGTTTTTTTTAATTAATTTTTTTAGGTTAAAAGTCAAGTTTACCCTTAAATCATAAGTGTCTGTTGTTATTCAATAGAGGATGAAAGGGTAATTTCATAATTATCTAAAAGATTATATAAAATTGAAAATTATATACTACTAAAGGGATTTTGAACTTTTTACAAATCACATCAATTAAATTTAACAGAATTGAACTTAAGTGTAATATAATTAAACTTGAGGGATCGAGAAAAAAAATTTCAAACTTAGGTGATTTATTCTGAAATGAGGTTTCACCAGGTGTACTGATATGTAATTACCCCTTTAAATATTGGAATGCCATTTGTTTGTCTCCATTAAATTATAAGAACTTTTCGGAACTGCACATTAATGAGATAAGATTACATGTCAATAGCAGGAAATGTTTCACTGCGCGGAGTAGAGTTCTAATGAAGTCAAGTCAATACATCAAATTCAATCATCTGCAGACAAGACAAGAGCATTTATAAATTCATTAAAACGCATAACTTGGATTGGCACGAACAAGAACAAGAGAAACAGCACCAAACATTGCATCTTCCGCAACTGCTTAGCTGCAAAAGACAAAGGAAGAGTAATTCAAGTTAGAAGAGGAAAATTAACCACAATTGCATTTTATCATAACCCAAAAACAAACAGTGTTGATTAGCATGCACATTAAACACTCAAGATAACAATTTACAAAGTGCTTCATTGTTATATAAAAAGCAACATCCCCAACTGTGGTAAACATGAACTAGACACTTAGCCACTGTACCTCCTGGAAATCAATGCTACCCAAATTACAGATTTAACTACAATGAGAAGAGTCCATTTGACCAACCAATATGGATTGTGTTACCAGTTGAACGTAACTGGCTTCAAGATACTAAATGTCAGTTTCAGAGACAGGTCTTTTGATTTTGACGTCTATGTAAAAATGGAGTTCATCTTCTCAAATCTACCTGTTAGAATATCTTCTAAAAATACAAAGGTGAAAATTAAAAGGTTGTGATTTCTTTGTCCAAAGAAATGGAGTGCATAATGTGCAATATCCCCATCCAGGCTATGAAAGTGAAATAAAGGTTCCGTCTACAATTAATATTAAGAAGTCATTACAATATCATCAAACTTATGAGTAGTGATTCATATTAAAAGGTATTTGGCAAAAGCTAAGGGATGTGTAACAACTATGTTAACAAAGAGCAGTACTGGACTAGATGAAAACATAAGATATATTTATAATAGACTCAAAAGTGCAAGAAAACACAAGGATGCTAGTATTTTCTGGGCAATGATGCTACGTATTGATCACATATTTTCATTATAAACCACCAGGGAGGAACTAATTGAGCTATATATTTTAACCCTTTTATGGGAAATTGTATGCAAGAGATAAAAAAATAAGGTGCGAAAATGTTTCCTAATAATGGACAGAGAGATTACACTTTTCACATGGTTCTTATATGTTTTTCTATTCTATAATTATTACTAAACAATCAAAAGGGAACAGGTTAAGCACATACACAATCATTTGTTTTCATTCATTAAGATTTGGCATTTCCCAGCATCTCCAAAATGCATGTTTATAAACCAATTACCAGTAAGTATGGCATAAATAGTACAGAACAACCTGAGCACATATAAATAAGCTACCCTAGTTTTAAGCTGGCATAATATGAGGGAACATCCAACACTCAGAAAAATATCATGCGATCTAATGGAACAAGAGGTTTTCTTATATTGAAAGTTTAAAACCACTGTCACCAGTTTGAACTAGGAACTAACAATAAAGTATTCCACCACTGGGTTTCTCGGTCTCCCACTTAGTCAGCCAAATGATGAAAAATGGATACCGGATAATTTTGACATGCCAGTATGCTCACAAGTAAAAATAAGCCAGCCATGAATAGGCAAAATCACAATAAAAATTCAGGTGTTGGATGCATGTTTCACTGGAGCTAAACTTTAATATATATATATACATATAGAAGAACAATCGTTCTTCCCAGATAAGCAAGCAGATGTAACGAGGTAATTTCTGCCCTACGAGCTAAGAGTTTGAAAGGCCGTGAAAGTAAACTGAAGAAAAAAAAATCAAAATGTTATTATAACTATTCCAAACTGTAGATGCAGAAATTTTCATAAAAGAGCAACAACAATGAGCAACATGGATTCCATTCATGCCACCTGCTGATTACTGGGTAGTTATTAAAGTCTGAACCGGTTTATGGAAAAAATGGTTGATACTTCAGACAGTCTGACATTGACAGTGCAAAGACGTATGAACACGTCCTTAAATAAAGCAAACTTGGCTTCCGCACGTAGAACTCAACTGCTCTATATTACCGAGATGGTTAAGAATATGCTGTAATCATGATTCTCTAATAGTTTCCCCACATATAGACCTAGACAAGCACATACATCAAAGACAAACAAGTGTTCTCATCTTAGGACAGGTGTCCTTGTATATGCAATTTCCTTCAGAAACTACTAAATGCTATTCAGCCATTGGTGGATCCAGGTATGCAACTAGGAGTGTCCTGATAAAGGGTATTGGGGGTGGAAGCAATGCAGCAGCCCATTGCAAGTCTATGACAGATACAAGTGTTAGATTACACCAATCCAGATACATCCAATTCTACATACGCTCATCCGCGGTACACTTTTGAAACATACCCCAGCTGCATATCATGTAATTAGACGGATTGGCACAATCATTACACATGAATCTACAAGCAGAGCAAAGCAAAGTGGGTTTCATGCTGCAGGAACCACAATAGCACACCATCCAGAAGAGACAGAGATCAAAATGAACAAACAAAAATTCCCTAAAAAACCCTAAAGGAAGCAGAGCTGCTATAATTCCATATCACATTATGAAAAACAAGAAGAGATGAGGAGGGGGTTACCTGTGACCGTCGAGATTGGCACCTCCGGCGGCATAAGAGGCGTCGTCGGGGTGCCAGGGAGGCTGCATGTAGATCCCGGAGGGGTCGATGGCGGGGGAGGGGTAGTAGTAGGGGACGCCGCTGGCGATGTCGTCCTTGAGGTCGTCGCGGGGGACGATGTCGACGAGGAAGTCGAAGATCTCGGTGCGGGTGATGGCGGCGGCGATGTCGTTCTTCTGGAGGGTGCGGCGCTTGTTCTCCTCGGCGTGGAGCCAGGAGCGGATGGTGAGCTCGAGGATGAAGAGCTCGCAGGCCTTGGCGAAGAGGATGGGGGCCTCGGCGGAGATCATGCGGACGTCCTCGTCGGCCTTCATGATCTTCTTGATGCGGGCGAGGGGGAGCTGGTGGTTCTTGAAATCGTTAACCTGCTCGATCTCCTGGCGCTGGTAACACCAGAACATCTGGAGCTGCTGCTTCTGCTGCTGGAGGAGCTGCTGGAATTGGCTCGGACCCTGCTGCTGCTGGTTGCTGTTGTCGTTCTCCATCAACCCAAACCAAACCAAGAGACGAGTCGACTCGACTATTTCAAGGGTGGGAGATGAATGCGAGAGGATGAGATTATTAGGGACAATCCAATCCGCCCAAACGCTTCCTTCATGCTTCCATTACTTTCAACCATTGGAACCTATTTTTTAGTATATTATTTTTTCACACAAATTACCATAAAAATATTAACTATAAAGTTAGGGGATAATCCGGTGAGAACCATATATTCAAATAGAAAAATAGGAACAAATGTCAGCCACACGATGAGATAAGCAACGGCTGAAATTGACGCGGTGGTATGAACGCGTAAATAAGTCAAAGTTTGTATTTCTTTTGGTAATTTCCCTATTTTGCTTACTTGGACCAGGGGCAGTATGATCATTTCAACAATTTCAATGTTGAGCTGTGCGAGAGAAGCGATTTGTGAGAGGACATTTTGCGACGATTCCGATTAGGATTCAAAAATCAGGAATCGAAGAACACGAGTCCAAGAACACGAATCGACCAAGATAAATCAAAGAACAAGAGTCGAAGAGCATGAATCGACCAATCTGAATCGCAGAACACGAGTCGAAGAACATGAATCGATCAAGAGGATTCGAACAACAACACGAATCGACCAAGCCTTGTCGAAGTACATGAGTCGAAGAACACGAATCTATCAAGACGAGTCGAAGAACACCAACTGAAGAGCACGAACCGAGGAAGTCGAATCAAAGAAGATAAATCGAAAAGATGCGCTACCATAAAGTTATGAAAAAATAGCGATGAAGAGGAAGCGCGAGAAGATGCGGAGTGTTGTGAAGAAGAAGAAGAAGAAATCAAGTAACTGTTTGAAACATGTTTCAGTGTTAATTTAAGATGGATTTATTGGTTTAGTTACTGTTAAGAAGGTGTTTCAAACCACAAAAAATTTCTGATTTGTGTTGAGTTTGTGTAAATACACTATTGTCAGTTACTGATGTCAGTTTGTTCTCTATGTTGATATGTGTTGAATATGATGAAATTGTTCCTTCAAAATATGTTTAAGTGTTCCTTTCTCATGTATTAATTGGTTCTCATTTATTGTTAGGAAGGTGTTTCAGTTCACAAAAAATCTCTGATTTGTGTTCTTTTCTCATGAATTCATAGTTTTCAGTTACTGTTAGAAAGGTGTTTCAGACTATCCAAAATTTCAGATTTGTGTTTAAGTTTTGTGAAAGACTGATGTTAATTGATTCTCTCTCTTGATATGTGCTTATTTTTGTGAAATGGTCTCTCCAAAACTTGTTCCAGTCTTCTTTTGTCATGGATTCATAGTTTCTCAATTATTGTTAGGAAGGTGTTTCAGACTGCTAAAAATGTCAAATTTGTGTTTAAATTTTGTGAAAGACTGATGTCAATTGATTCTCGTTACATCTTTTCCCCAACATGGTTCACTTTCCCCAACTGGGGTATAGTATGGAAACCGGTCCCCTCGTTACAGTCAGGGAACCCTCGTTACACCTTTTTTCCAACAGGATTCACTTTTCCCAACTAGGGTATAGTATGGAACTTAGTTCCCTCGTTACAGTCGGGGAACCCTCGTTACATTTTTTCCCCAATGGGTTTACTTTCCCCAACTAGAGTATAGTATGGAGCCCAGTCTCCTCGTTACAGTCGGGGAATCCTCGTTACACCTTTTCCCCAACATGGTTTACTTTTCCTAACTAGGGTATAGTATGGAACCCAGGCCCCTCGTTACACCTTTTCCCCAACTTGGTTCACTTTTCCAAACTAGGGTATAGTATGGAACTCAAACCCTCGTTACAGTCGGGGAACCCTCGTTAGAATCGGGGAACCATCATTACACCTTTTCACCAACATGATTAACTTTTCCCAACTAGGGTATAGTATGGAACCAAGTCCCCTCGTTACAGTCCGGGAGCCCTCGTTACACCTTTTCCCCAACAACGTTTACTTTCCCCAACTAGAGTATAGTATGGAGCCCAGTCCACTCGTTATACCCGGGGAACCCTCGTTACACCTTTTCAGTTTCTCATGGATACTTAATTTCTCAGTTACATCTTTTTTGTCATGAATTCATAGTTTCTCAGTTACTATTAGGAAGGTGTTTCAGACTACCAAAAATTTCATATTTGTGTTTAATTTTTGTGAAAGACTGATGTCAATTGATTCTCTCTCTTAATTTGGTGAAATGGTCTCTCCAAAACTTGTTTCACTTTTTTTTCTCATGGATTCATAGTTTCTCAGTTACTGTTAGGATGATGTGATTCATAGTTACTCAGTTACTGTTAGGAATGTGTTTCAGACTACTTAAAACTTCAGATTTGTGTTTAATTTTTGTGAAAGACTGATGTCAGTTGATTCTCTCTCTTGATATGTGGTCAATTTGGCGAAATAGCCTCTCCAAAACTTGTTTCACTTTTTTTTTCTCATGGATTCATAGTTTCTAAGTTATTATTAGAAAAGGTGTTTCAGACTACCCAAAATGTCATATTTGTGTTTAAGTTTTGTAAAAGACTGATGTCAACTGATTCTCTCTCTTAATATGTAATCATTTTGGTGAAATGGTGTCTCTAAAACCTGTTCCAGTGTCTTTTTTCATGGTTACTTAATTTCTCAATTACTGTTAAGAAAGTGTTTCAGACTGGCCAAAATTTCATATTTTTGTTTATATTTTGTGAAAGACTGATGTCAATTAATTCTCTCTATTAATATGTAATAATTTTGGTGAAATGATGTCTCCAAAATCTGTTACAGTGTTTTTTTTCTCATGGATTCATATAGGAAGGTGTTTCATTCTACCCAAAATTTTAAATTTGTGTTTAAGTTTTGTAAAACACTGATGTGAATTGTTTTTTATCTTGATATGTGATCATTTTGGTGAAATGGTCTCTCAAAAACTTGATTCAGTGTTCTTTTCTCATGAATTCGTAGTTTTTAGGGAGAACTTCACTTAGCTCCCCTGTACTATACTCGATTTTCACATAACTCCCCTGAAAGATAAAAGTGGTCTGTGGAGCCCTTGAAGTATAACAAAGTTTCACTTAACAAAGACCGATTAATTGTTCGATCATCACACAAAATCGACATAAAAAATTGAACGTCCGATGATTGATTGAACAAAATTGAATTTCCGATGATCGATTGATCATCGAAGAAATTGTTGTAGTCTCAGACCCGAGACTCCATCTCGGCGAAGAAATCGTCGGTGAAGCCGACCCGGCTCATGTCAAGGTACATCCCGAGCTCCTCTCGCCATTTTTGAACCACCGCACCAAACTGCCGCTCTACGGTGCGAGATCAAACCAGTATTTGTATGATCGATCGCTCAATCAATCGTACAATCACGATTGCTCGATCGACAGAACAGATTGCAATTCTGTGAATGCTCGATCGAGAAAACACTCGATCCATCTATCATTTCTGAAGAAATCGTAGGAGAACAATTATACAATCACAATCATGGTTTTCCCCATAGTAGATCGAGCTATCGAGTGAGAAATCGTCTCAGAATTAGGAAGAGATAGCTATCGGGCAAATATTGGGGCACAATTCATGAGTGCACAATTACTAATTTGGCCTTTATCATGTTTATTGAATTATTTTTTAAATGAAATTAGTTATTAATCATCACCATTGATGAGATTACATCTAACGGTCGTCTATAATTCCTATTTTCCTATTTAATTAGTGCTTTCTAGCGGAATGTATCCCATACAGTTATATATGTATGGGAGATATTCCACTGAAAAACTTACATTCAAATAGAAAAATAAGAATATATTTCAACCGTTAGATGAGAAGAGCAAGGGTGGAGATTGAAGCGGTGACATTGAGCGTAAATAACTCAAAGTTGTGTTTTTTATTGGTCTTTTAACATGTGAATGTGGGATAATTAGGTAATTTTGTTGTCTTCTTCCACAATTGCACTCGACGGCGAGGGACGAAGCTCCGTATAGCGATCTGGCGTCCTTGTCGTCGCGCCGTCGCAGGAGCTCTGTGTTGAGTTGCGAGATCGTCAATTTGTAGGTTGCCGGAGCTGTACCTTTCTCTCTGGCTCTCGCGCCCAACGCTCTGGGCCGAATTACAGTTCTGTCTCTCTTCTCACTCTATGAAACTTTCTCTTAGTTCCTACTCTTGTTGAGGATCTTCTCTTCTCTATAAATTTCGATTTGGATTAGCTACTGTGTTCGGTGTCTGTAGTTTAACAATTAAACTGTGAGTTTGAGTGATTCGTTCGATTTTGTGTGGAATATACATGTGTGTATCATTTGAAGAGTGGTTGATTTGAGTTTTTGGAGGTTTTGTATGTAAATTTGACGTGGACGAGCTTTTTTGTCGATTAGATTTGGTTTGATTTGTTTCACACGACTCAAATTCTATGGTTTGTTGTTAGTTGAGGTTAAGAGAGTTATAGATTGATGTCAGTTGATTGTTTCTCTTTATATTTGCTGATTTTGTAGAATTGGTCTCTCCAAAACATGTTTCAATACCTTTTTCTCATGCATTTATACGTTTTGAGTTACTGTTAGGAATGTGTTTCATACCACTGAAACTCTTTGGTTTGTATTGAATTTATGTATGTAGACTTATGCCAGTTGCTTCTCTCTGTTGAAACATGACATCTGCTCATTTTGGTGAAAATGTCTATTCAAAAACTGTTTACTGTTAGGGAGGTGTTTCACACGACTCAAATTCTATGATTTGTTGTTAGTTGAGGTTAAGAGAGTTATAGATTGATATCAGTTGGTTGTTTCTCTTTATTTGTTGATTTGTAGAATTGGTTTCTCCAAAACATGTTTCAATACATTTTTCTCATGCATTTATACGTGTTGAGTTACTGTTAGGGATGTGTTTCATACCACTGAAACTCTTTGGTTTGTATTTAATTTATGTATATAGACTGATGCTAGTTGCTTCTCTCTTTTGATATCTGCTCATTTTGATGAAATTGTTTGTTCAAAAACTGTTTTAGTGTTCTTTTCACTAACTATTAGAAAAGTGTTTCGTACCATTATGGAGGTAAATGTAAAGAAATTGAATTGGTATGAAAAAATGTTTAATGTTTTTATGTTTGTTTGATATGTGATGAAGATGTTTTAGTTAGGTTTTGATTTGTTTGAAAAGGTTAAACTTATCTATTATATTATTTGTTTTATGAGAAATAATTTTAAAAGTCACTGAATTTATTTTGTTGCAGGTATTTTTTTCCTATTTGTCGGTCGAGACATTACTATTTTATGTGTTTCAACTTGAAGACGTACACTGTGGAACTTTTTGACAATCGAAAATCGTCAAATTCACCTAAGAGTCGTTATAGAAATGTTCCCAACTTTTTACTATGTCTATCTTTTATGAAATTTAATTTATTTACTTTCGATTTCTTGTGATATTAATTCAAAATTTCTCAATTCCACAACATCATTGTTTTTGTGCATTGATGAACCATCAGAACAAAAATATTGCTACAAAACTGAGGATGGTCGATGTTGATTATATAGAACTATCATGGTCTTCGAAGAAAAACTATGATGATTGTGTTACTTTTACTATGTTGCATGAAGAAAACTATATGAGTTCTTATAATTGGAAGGCATTTTTGGATGAAGATTATGTAAGTATAATTTCATTTTATAGTGCTCTATTTTTATTATTTTTATGAATCTTTTTATGTCTTTTGTAGAGTATTCAAATGAAGAAGTTTCGAGTCCGATTTCTTATCAAATTACTCACTTGGAAGAAGAACGTAATGTGGAAGAAGATGTATAAAACTGTGAAGAGTTTTTACAGCTCGAGGAAAATTGATTTCAAGACAACTGAAAAGATGAGGACTTAGTTTGTATTTCTTTTTTGAATTCTTGTTGTTTGTGTTGTTGTTTGGAAGACAGTCAAAATGTCAATCGTATGACAGACCAAGTACATGTAGTAGAGCAAAACAATTGACAAAATTACAAAAAGTATAGATATTTTTATTTATGACAAACATGTTCAATTGTGTCCTTTTATCATGATTTTATTTTTGGGGTAATTCCATGTTAGTACCCCAATTTTGCCTCATTTCGAATCCAGTACCCCAAGTTTGAAACTTTTTTTTGGTGGTACCCCATGTTTAATTAATTGTAGATAAGTACCTAACGAGGTTAAATCTAATAGAATTGATATGCAAAAAAGAGCAATATACCCTTAGTATTTAATTTCCAAATTCTTCACATATTTAATAAACATGAAATTACTATTTTACCCTGGTAAAATATTGAATTGAACTTACACTTAAAGAGTATATTTTTCTTTTCAAATAAAAAAATAAATTATATTAAAAAACAAAAACAACTTGTGAAATTATATATATGCCCTCATCTTCAATCTATAAGTGTAAAATGTCTAAAATAGCACTAACTATTCATCAAAATTTCAAAACAATTGTCATCCATGTTAATTTCCCCCAAATTCTTTGATATGGTTAATTTTCCCCGATTTCTTTGATTTGGTTTGGTTTTCTAAAGAAAAAAAATGGAGCTTGATCTCTTTACCAAGTTGGTGAAGAAGCTTTACGGAGGAGACGGTGGATCTTACTACGCGTGGTCTCTATAGGAGCTCCCGATGCTTCGTGAAGGCAATTTTGGTGCTTTGAAGCTCGCTCTGGAGAAGAATGGCTTTGCTCTGACTCGCTGCTCTGACTCCGCTAAGGTCGCCTATGTCCTCCAAGCTATCGATTTAGATTTAGATATCGATTTAGATCAAGATGCCAGAGCCAAAGAAGGAACACAGAGAGGGTAATTGGGGAAAATTATCTAGACACTTGATTTGGAAAAAGGTGAAACCAAATCAAAGAAATTGGGGAAAATTAACATGGATGGCAATTGTTTTGAAATTTTGATAAATAATTAGGGCTATTTTAGACATTTTACACTTATAGATTAAAGATGAGGGCATATATGTAATTTCACAATTATTTTTGGTTTTTAATATAATTTATTTTTTTATTTGAAAAGAAAAATATACCCTTTAAGTGTAAATTCAATTCAATATTTTACCATGGTAAAATAGTCATTTCATGTTTATCAAATATGTGCACAATTTGGAAATTAAATATTAAGGGTATTTTGGTCTTTTTTCATATCAATTCTGTTAGATATAACCCCGTTATGTACTTATCTGCAATTAATTAAACTGAGGGTACAACCAAAAAAGTTTCAAACTCGGGGTACTGAATTCAAAACGAGGCAAAGTTTGGGTACTGAAATGAAATTACCCCTTAATTTTTCAGTTAATATTAGACACATGTTTCAGCTGTTGTCAGTGTTATTTTGTCATGAACTAATATGTTCTCATTTACTGTTAGGGTGGTGCTTCATACTACCTAAACTGTTTGATTTGTCATCTTTATTACTTTTCTCAGTTAGGGAGGTGTTTCAGACCAATACCAATGTTTGGTTTGTGTTACATTTTTTTAAATAGACTAATGCCAATTGCTTCTCTCTGTTGAAATCTTCTAACTTTTGATGAAATTCTTTCTCCAAATCTGTTTCTTTGTTCTTTTATGATGGATTTGTGTTTTATCACAGTTAGGGAGGTGTTTTAGACCACTCAAACTTTGTTGTTGATTTGAGTTTCTGTAAGTAAACTGATGTCTATTGCTTCTCTATATTGTTGGGATTTTGTGCCCTAGCACAATGTATTTTCAATCTACTAATGTAATGAGATTATTAGTTGAAATAAAATCGACATTTTTACACCTAAGTGTTGTAATAATATCTTAAGTATGATTTGATTTGTATCATTGATGTGTCAACACATAATAGTAGATCTACATATCAGATAAAATCTTACTTAAGTTGTCCGCGATCAGAATATCTTCATAAGAAGCGATCGGTATGAGCCTAACTCTAAATGATCACTATCTACTGATCATGGCAAGAAGGGGGCCGGAGTTAGGACGACCTGATCGTGAGTATGTTACGTAGACACAGTCATGAACATACTCATATGTCGGTACGTGAAATCACATCCTCAGACGGAAGGATCTTTGAGGTCACTATGTGATGAGTGACGAGTTTGACTCAGTCTAACGTCTCCTGTAAAAGGGTTACAATAACGCCTGTGATTGGCTCGATCACGAGTCACATGAGTTGACTCAATAGATCGCTGAAGGATTTATCCCTCATACAGACGTATGAGCATGTATCTGTTTAGGCCACTTGATGAGTACAACTGAAATACAATAGCATGACCATGCAGCCGATACAGAGTATCAGTTACAATTCAGTTAACTCAAATCAAGAAACAGGAAAATTGAACGAGAATGACTTGTCTATTCCTCGTGGTTGTCAAGATATCAAGAGGATAAAAGGATAGTTTCATGTACGACAAGGTTAAGTCGAAATCTCGATAATCACAAGTGTTGGGTAATAATTATGTCTTGCTAGAGGCCACTCATGATGGAAAGGGTAAAATGGTAATTTTGAAGGAATTTTGAGGGCTCCAAAGATTTAAATTCATGCCCAAACAAGAATTTAACCTCAAAAGTCCATATTTAATAAGGATCATACATGATCATTAATTGATCATGAGATCTAGGCTAGAATAAAATTTATAGATTTACCTTGATTCGAAATCCCTTTATCACTAAATTAGATTTAGTGACCTCTAAAGAAAGTCCACACAGGAAGAGCAATCAGAAGATACTCACAACGATCCTTGCTAGAAGATCGAAGCAAGCAATACGGGAACGAGAGAGGGAGAGGGGGCCGGTCGGCGAAAGGAGAGAGAAAGAGTGTGGCTAGGGTTTTTATGAAAAATTTTCTTATGATTAAAATATGAAAATTTCTCGTTTATAACTCCATTTAGGCAATAATTAATTAAAAGCCTTAATGAGCTTAAAGCCCAAAGCTCATTAATTAATTAATGTAGAGAAGCCCATTATGGCTTAGCCCAATCTGTCGTTCAATTGTCCTGTTTCTTGATCTGAGTTAACTGAATTGTAACTGATACTCCGTATCGACTGCATGACCATGCTATTGTATTTCAGTTGTACTCATCAAGTGGCCTAAACAGATATCTGCTCATACGTCAGTATGAGGGATAAATACTTCAGCGATCTATGTAGGATTTGTGCCCTAGTCCAATACTATTTATGTCTATGAATATGTATCATCCGTTGCAATCAAATATAAAGCGACATTTTATTACTATGGTGTTGTAGTAATGAGTTAAGTATATATCGATCTATATCATCGAGTGTGTCATCACTAATAGTAGAACTATGGATATGTATGATTTATACTTAACGGGTCCCTGGTCAGTTAAGCTTTATCTGAAGCGACTAGTATGAGGACGACTCTTTATGATCACGCTCTACTGATCATGGCAATAGGTTTTGCCGGAGTCAGATCATAGATATCATTGTGGAAATGATATTGGACGACCCGACTTGAATATGTTTCATAGATGCTGTCATGAACATATTCAGAGTTCGTAGCTTGTCACTGTATCCTTAGACCAAAGAGTCTCTGTGATCACAATATAGTCGATATCCGAGTTTGGTTCAAACCTAACGTTATCTGTGAAAGGGTAAACATAACGGTTGTGATTGGCTCGGGGATGGGCTATATATGTGATACGAGAGATGTCTAAGGGATTTATCCCCCATACTACGGTATGGGATAGGTATCGGTTTAGGCCACTTGATGAGAATGACTGAAAGGAAACGCATGGCCATGCAGATGATACGGAGTATCATTTTCAGTCATCTCGGGTATCAAGAAACGGTGATTAATTAAATAAGGATGACGGCTCTATGCCTTATGATTAATCAAGATACCTAGTGATAAAAGGATAGTGACATGGACGACATGAGGTTAAATCGGATCGCCGATAATCATGGACTTTGGGTAATCATAATGCCTTACTAGAGGCCACTTATAATGAAAAGGGTAAAATGGTAATTTTACACCGATTTGCCAACATAACATGAGGCTAAAGGGTCACACGCATAGGGTGCACATTTTAGGGAATCCGGGCAAAATTAATTATGGATTGGTTAAATCGGGCCGTGGCCAAAAGCCCTACGGTTTTGAGCCACAGGCCCGTCAGCTCACGTACCATGGACCGGGCCAAAACCCTAGGGTTTTGGGCACCGGCTATGATGGATATGGGGCCGAAACCCATGAGGTTGGAATACCTCATGGGCTGCCAAGTTGGGCAAGGCTAAGGCCTCATGGCCGAAACCCTAATGGGTTCGGCCCATGAGGCCCAAATCGCTCAAGCCTTGGTCGGAGGCTAGGGTTTGGAGGGAGGCTAACCTAGCCAAACTCTATAAATAGAGGCGCCATGAGCTAAAAAAATAAGAACTTGATTTTTCCATACCGTTACTCTGTCGGATTCTCTAACTGAACTTGTTTTCTTTCTAGTAGGGGAACTCGAGTTTAGATCTGGTGGTTTCGTGCACTCGTGTGTACCGGATAGAGGGAAAGATCGATTCGGGATTTCCAGACGGCTGATCCGATTCAAACCTCAAGTTATATTTCGTTTTCTAATCAAACTTGTTGAATTTCCAGATCTATCGACGAATATTGCGAGATACATATCTCCCAGGTATGAAGTCTGATTGACCCGAAATCAGCAACATATTACATGAAATTCAAAGCTCTTCAATTTCTCGTGAAATAGCCTTTTCCATTAGAGGTCAGGTTTGGGAGCTATCGGGCCTGCAATCTGACTGGTCTACAAAACCGAAAAGGTAAATAATTTTCTTACACGTTTTCGGGGTAAAAACATGAGATCTCGGTTTGTAAAGATCCGATGGCTTTTTCGGGGGATATTAAATTTTAATTTTCCGCTGCGCACTCTGTATTTGAATCCTCCAAAACCCAACAATCTATTGAGTCAACTCATGTAACTCGTGATCGAGCCAATCACAGTCGTTATTGTAACCCATTTACAGAAGACGTTAGACTGAGTCAAACTCATCACGTATTACATAGTGACCTCAATGATCCTTCCGTCTAAGGATGTGATTTCACGTACCGACATATGAGTATGTTCATGATTGTGTCTATGTAACATACTCATGATCGGGTCGTCCTATATCACCCCGTCTGGTGATACTATGACCAAACTCAAGCCCCTTTCTGGTCATGTTCAGTAGAGCGTGATCATTTAGAGGTAGCCTCGTACCGATCGCTTCTTATGAAGCTATTCTGATCGGGGATAGCTTAAGTAAGATTTTATCTGATATGTAGATCTACTATTATGTGTTGACCCATCAATGATACAAATCAAATCATACTTAAGATATTACTACAACATTTAGTAATATGAATTACGATTTTATTTCAACTAACAATCTTTTTACATGAGTAGATTGAAAATACATTGTGCTAGGGCACAAAATTCGACAAGTCTCCCACTTGCCCTAGACCCAATTGGTATTCCAATCTAAACCCATTCCCCTGACATGCTCCTCATGCTTAGGCTGCGGTAGTGTCTTAGTTAAGGGATCAGCTAGATTACCATGCGTTGAAACGTAGCTAATCTCTACTTCGCCTTTGTCAACCATCTCTCTGATGATGTGATACTTTCTCTCGACGTGCTTTGTCCTGTTGTGAAATATGGGATCTTTTGCGAGTGCTACGACCCCAGTGTTGTCACACTTTAAGGTCACGGGATCAGACATTCGCGGCAGTACATCTAATCCACTCAAGAAGCTCTTGACCCACACAGCCTCCTTAGCTGCCTTTGACGCAGCTATGTATTCCCCCCTGTGGTGGAGTCGGCTATTGTCGCTTCCTTGAAGCTTTTCCAACTGAAAACTCCCCCGTTCAACATGAACACATACCCTCCTTGAGACTTGAAGTCATCTGGGTGTGTCTGAAAACTAACATCAACATATCCAGTGACGCTTAGTTCTCCTTCTATCCCGCCATACACTAAGAAGGCGTCCTTTGTTCTCCTCATATATTTGAGGATACACTTGAAGGCAGTCCAGTGATCTTGGCCTTGGTTAGACTGAAATCTGCTGGCACAGCTGAGGGCAAACGATACGTCAGGCCTCGTACAGATCATGACATACATAATGGATCCCACTGCCGAAGCATACGTGATTCCCTCCATCTTCTTCAGCTCATCAGGTGTTCTAGGACACCGACTCTTGCTGAGCTTGATGCCATGTCTTACTGGGAGGTTCCCTTTCTTAGAGTCAAGCATTGAGAATCTTCTGAACACTTTATCTATGTAGGTACTCAAGCTTTGGTCTCAAGCAAGGTTGGGACGTTATTTCCCATGACCAGTATGTCGTCGACATACAACACCAGGAACACTATGTTACTCCCATTGCTCTTCTTGTAGATACAGGGTTCATCTGGATTCCTGATAAACTCGAACTCTTTTACGGCTTCATCGAACCGTAAGTTCCAACTCCTGGAAGCTTGATTCAATTCATAAATGGATCGTTGCAGCTTACTCACCTTTTCAGGATGATCTGGATCGACAAAACCTTTTGGATGGGTCATATAGACATCCTCCTGCAAGTTCCCGTTAAGGAACACGGTTTTGACGTCCATTTTCCATATCTCGTAATCGAAATATGCTGCAATGGCTAACATCATCCGAATTGACTTAGTCATGACTATTGGCGAAAAGGTCTTATCATAGTCCATGCCTTGGACTTGACGATAACCTTTTGCAACCAGTCTTGCCTTTTAAGTCTGAGGCTTTCCGTCCATATCTGTCTTTAACTTAAATATCCACTTGCACCCTATGGGTTTTATCCCAGGTGTGCTGTCTACTAAGTTCCAGACCTGATTGTCTTTCATGGACTTCATTTCCTCATCCATGGCATACCGTCATTCTTTTGAGTTGGGACTGGACCAGGCTTGTTGAACTGTTGCGGGATCATCCTGATCCATAACGATCAATTCATTACCCTCTGTGGCTAAGAAGTCATATCTGACTGGGTTTTGACAAGATCTTTCATACCTTCTTGGTCCTAAAGGAGTTGCTGTTAGAATAGGACTTTGATCATTTACCTCATCGGGTACTTCTACATCCTCTAAAGTACATCTAATCCACTCAAGAAGCTCTTGACCCATACCACCTCCTTAGATGCCTCTGACGCAGCTATATATTCCGCCCCCGTGGTGGAGTCGTCTATTGTCACTTCCTTGAAGCTTTTCCAACTGAGAGCTCCCCCGTTCAACATGAACACATACCCTCCTTGAGACTTGAAGTCATCGAGGTCTGTCTGAAAACTAGTATCAACATATCCAGTGACGCTCAGTTCTCCTTCTATCCCGCCATACACTAAGAAGGCGTTCTTTGTTCTCCTTAGATACTTGAGGATACACTTGATGGCAATCCAGTGATCTTGGCCTGGGTTAGACTAAAATCTGCTGGCACAACTGAGGGCAAATGATACGTCAGGTCTCGTATAGATCATGGCATACATAATTGATCCCACTGCCGAAGCATATGGGATTCCTTCCATCTTCTTCAGCTCATTAGGTGTTCTAGGACACTGACTCTTGCTGAGCTTGATGCCATGTCTTACTGGGAGGTTCCCTTTCTTAGAGTCAAGCATTGAGAATCTTCTCAACACTTTATTTATGTAGGTGCTCTAACTTAGACCTAAAATTCTCTTGGATCGATCTCTGTAAATCCTGATCCCCAGAATGTAAGCGGCCTCTCCTAAGTCCTTCATGGAGAAACACTTTGTAGTTACGACGGCTTTTGGTGATTGGCTTATTTTTAAGGAACTAGAGAAAATGTCATAAAGAATGTTGAAGCATCATATGCAACATTCTGTGTGACATTGTTGACGACATCTCGGCAAACATCTTGATCGACGGAAATCAGGAAAGTCCAGATTCTGCAGAAAGTACGAATACGTTTAGGAGATTCCAGAACGTCTCCGATTCTGGAAAGAAGAAAGACGCTGATTAAGAGGAAACCCATTAGGGTTAGTACTCATGCTCGATTTCTATAAAAGCTTAGGCTACCCCCTTAGCAATCGTGTGGTTCTTTTATTTGTTTCTTAGCAATAATTTACAAAACTCTTAGACGTGAAGGTTTGCGGGCTGAGAGGTTGTAGATTGTGCTAAGGATATTGTGTATCACCATAACTATTGAGAGTTTGGTGATTGAGGGTTTACTGATCGTGTGAGTGAAGACTGCACGCAACCACAATGTTCAACGACGACTTGAACCGACAGAGCTAGACGATTGCTCGAAGAGTGGAATCAAGACGGAGTCTTGGATTCAGGTGGAGACCCTGAGATAGGTTGCACTGTAATAAGTAGCTTAAAGTGTAGATCTAGGGATGATCATAGGTACTTGTATGTTCTGACGAATTACTGATAAGTGAAACCCTTCCACTGGGCTGAGAGCCCCTAGACGTAGGTGACGTTGCACCGAACTGGGTAAACAATCTGCTATGTCATTGTTTATTATACTTTATATTTACTGTCCTACGTTGTCTACACAAGAAGTCATACACGGTGTTATAACTTTACACATAACATTGTGTGTGACATCTTGCACGACTACCTGATCAAAATTTCAATTGGTATCAGAGGCGGCACCTACAGCTTTAGGTGAGTTCCTAAACAAATATTTTGATCAAGATGGACAATACCAGAGAAGGAGGATCCATCAATCGACCACCTGTTCTAGATGAAAGTAACTACGGCTATTGGAAGGCTCGCATGTGTGCCTTCATGAAGTCTCTTGACAACAAAACATGGAAGGTTGTGATCAATGGTTGGAATGCCCAACAACTCAATGACAATGATGGTAACCCTATCGGTCCAAAACTAGAAAAAGACTGGACTGATAACGAAGAGGAGGAATCACTGGGGAACTCTCGAGCTCTGAATGTTATCTTCAATGGTGTTGACAAGAACGTTTTTAGACTAATCAACACATGCACAACTGCCAAATCCGCATGGGATATCCTGGCTGTTGCATATGAAGGAACAACCAAGGTTCGAGAACAAAAGCTGCAATACTTGACAACCAACTTCGAAGCCCTTGTCATGAAAGAGGACGAATCAATCGCCGAATTCAATGTTCGTATTCGTGATCTAGCCAATGAATCCTATTCTCTGGGCGAACCAATGTCTGATGAAAAACTGGTTAGAAAAACCCTGCGTGCTCTTAGCCCTAGATTTAAGATGAAGATCACCGCAATTGAGGAAGTTTATAATCTCAAGATCTTAAAATTCGATGAACTGATGGGATCTCTGATGACCTATGAGTTATCTCTGCCTAATATCACAAAAGGAATAAAGGAATTGCTTTCAAAAGCTCAACGCACAAGCAAATAGAATCTGAGGATTCTGACTCTGAAGAAGACATCGATGCTACAATGGCCCTTCTCACAAAAAATTACAACAAAGTCATGAGAAGATTTAGTCGAATGGGCGGACGGAATGTTGCAACGAATGCCAGAAACAAAGCTCCACAAAAAGCTCAAACAAGAGGAAGTCTTGACAAACCCAATAGAAGTGGAGAGGAAAACAGTAGGAACAAAGGACCTCAGTGTCATGAATGTGAAGGATTCGGTCATCTTCACAGAGAATCTCCAAATTTCCTCAAACAACAAAAACGAGGATATAATGCTACCTTGTTAGATGATGAAAATGAAGATAGTGGCTCTGAGGAGGTAAGCAACTTTGTTGCATTCACTACTACTACTTATGTATGTAACATTGATAACTCTGCCAATACCAATGATGATCTCCATCATCCAACTCCAAACGAGAATTGGACTAAAGAACAACTAGTCGAGGCATACAAAATCTTACATACCAGATGGGTCAAGGAAACTCTGATCCTTGATCAACGAGGAGAACAGATCATCATTCTTACCAACGACAAATCTAGATTCCTAGAGACGATTGTGGAGCTAAAACGCGATATCACCAGACTTAATGGAGAAATTAGTCTTATGACTAAATCAGTAAAGATGATGAATCCTAGCACAGAAAGCCTTGACAAAATCCTATCAGTAGGAAAGCAGTCCAAAGATATGACGGGACTAGGGTACACACATAATATCCTCTCATCAACTGTCATGAAGTTTGTCCCACAACAAGCCATGGTTGACAAGAAACTACAGGATGACACGACACATCCTACAGGACGACCTACAACAAATGTCATGACATCTTCTATAACATGCTCTTGTTAATCAACTACCAAAAGACATCCTCCACACAAACATCAATATTCCAGCAAACCAGCTTATCAATATAAGTGGATATGTCATTACTGTGGTCGAAGGGGTCACATCAAACCATTCTGCTTTCAACTCCATGGGAAGAAGCAAGCTCAGCTACCACAAAAATAAAGGAGATATCAAGGTCATCTCTCAACTCCTCATAAAACATCCCGTCTTGAATGGAGACCAAAGAATCTAGTCTATCGAGCTAATGTGGCATATACCTCCTTAAGTGCTTCAACCAACAAAGATTGGTATCTCGATAGTGGATGTTCTCGACACATGACAGGTACTCCAGAGTTTCTTTCCAATCTCAAATTATATACAAACTGCTATGTTACTTTTGGAGATGGGATTCGAGCTTGAATAATTGGAAAAGGACTACTCAAGCATCCAGGAGCTTCTTGCCTAACTGAAGCATTACTTGTAGAAGGACTTAAGGCAAATCTGATTAGCATCAGCCAGATCTGTGATCTGGGTTCAGAAGTGAAATTTACTAAAAAAGCCTGTATAGTAAATTTTTTTGATCAAGTCACTATTCTACAAGGAATCCGCTCAATGGATAATTGTTACATCTGGTCGCCCGAATCACATATCGAAGCGGCAAAGTGTCTTGTCTCCAAAGCAGAAGAAACCAAACTTTGGCATAGAAAGCTTGGACATCTAAATTTTAGAAGTATGCAGAAGGCAATCTTAGAATAGGCCATCACTGGAATTCCAAACCTGAAAATCGTGGAAGGAAAGATCTGCGGAAAATGTCAGCTTGGAAAGCAAACTAAGATGTCACACAAGAAGCTGCAGCATATCACCACCTCTCGAGTTCTTGAGCTAATACACGTTGACCTCATGGGGCCAATGCAAGTTGAAAGTCTTGGAGGAAAAGGCTATGTCTTTGTGTGTGTAGATGATTACTCACGATATACATGGGCTGATTTCCCTCGTGACAAATCGGATACCTTTTCGATCTTTAAGAATCTATGCATCCAGGTCCAACGAGAAAAAGGGGAGACAATTGGTAAAATAATTCGTCTTCGCAGTGATCATGGTCGAGAGTTTGAAAACAACAAATTTGCATAATTCTGCAACTCAAAAGGGATATCCCATGAGTTCTCAGCACCAATCACTCCCCAACAGAATGGCATTGTTGAGCGCAAAAACAGGACTCTACAGGAGATGGCTAGAGTTATGATGATGGCCAAGGACATACCAACTCACTTCTGGGCAGAAGCACTTAACACTGCTTGCCATATCCACAATCGAGTCACTCTCCGACCGGGTATGTCAGTAACTCATTATGAAATATGGAGGGGGAGAAAACCCAATGTTAAGTACTTCCATATCTTTGGATCCACTTGTTATATTCTGGCTGATAGAGAACCTCCTCGAAAACTTGATCCAAAGAGTGATGAAGGCATATTCCTTGGCTACTCAAGGAATAGTCGCGCGTTCCGGGTCTTCAACAAACGGACCAAGACTATGATGGAATCAATCAATGTTGTTGTTGATGATGACTGTAAAGATGCCCCAGAAGATGCGACCGACGAAGAAAGAGCTTATCCAAACAATGTAAGGAAGGATGTTATTGATGATGCCAGTAAAGATGCTAGCAACAAGTCAGAAGACAATGATGCTAGTCCAAGTGTCAATAACAATGAGACAGTTCCTGAAGCCATCAACAAGAACCCCTCACGAAGAATCCAGGCTAATCATCCTATCTCTGGAGTAATTGGAGACCTAAATGAAGGCATACGGACTCTGACAAAAAATCCGGTGAACTACAACGAGATGATAGGTGTGGGAACTGGTGCCCAAGCCAAGTGAAGGAAATATCATTGGCACAAAATGGATCTTCAAAAATAAGTCCGATGAGCTTGGTAACATCACTCGCAATAAAGCAAGGTTAGTAGTTCAAGGGTACACTCAAATTGAGGGAGTAGACTTCGATGAGACCTTTGCTCCTGTAGCAAAACTTGAAGCAATTAGACTCCTACTAGGGATATCATGCCATCTACAGATTAAGCTTTACCAGATATGGAAAGCAGCTAAAAGATAGCATCTTCATCTCTCAAAGCAAATATTCGAAGAATATTGTCAAGAAATTTGGGCTAGAGAAAGCTTCACATAAAAGGACACCAGCATCTACACACATCAAGTTAACTAAAGATGATCCAGGAGAAGCCGTCAACCAACACCTATATAGAAGCATTATTTGTAATCTTCTTTACCTTACTGCTAGTCGACCTGACATTGCCTACTCTGTGGGAGTATGCACACGATATCAAGCTAATCCTAAGGTTAGTCATCTATCCCAAGCTAAAAGAATTATAAGATATATCTCGGGGACTACAGACTTGGGTTTACTATACTCATTCGACACATCCTCTACCCTGGTGGGGTATTGTGATGCTGATTGGGCTGGAAACACAACAGATAGGAAGAGCACATCTGGAGGTTGCTTCTTCCTTGGAAATAACCTCATATCATGGTTCAGTAAAAAGCAAAATTGTGTTGCCCTGTCCACTGCTGAATCTGAGTATATCGCTGCTGGGAGTAGCTGCACACAGTTACTATGGATGAAGCAAATGTTAGTCGAATACAATGTCAGACAAGAAGCCATGACTTTGTATTGTGATAATGTCAGTACAATCAACATCTCTAAAAATCCGGTTCAACACAGCAAAACCAAGCATATTGACATTAGACACCACTTCATTCGCGAGCTGGTCGAAGACAAGAAGATCATCCTAGAGCACATCCATACAGAAAAGCAACTTACTGACATTTTTACTAAGCCATTAGATGCAAGCAGATTCGAGTACCTCAGGACGACACTCGGTCTCTGCACCATCAACAAGTAATCAAAGTTGCAAAACGGTTGAGAGGAGTTAGGTTGTACCTCTTCATGAACCGGTCCAAAATCCCAACACATGCCATTGGGCCAAGCATGCCAAAAGCCAATATAAAAGAGGAAAGGTCGCGAGATACGCTATGTTACCTACAGATTTGATTTGAAATTGATTTTTCAAAAAAAAAACCTAGTCTGCCTCTTTTTTTTTTGCTTTCGCTCTCATCTCCTACACCTCTCAAACCCTGTGACAAAAGCCCCACCACTCACACAAAAATGGTGAAAACAAGGAGCACTCTTGCACCAAAGAAGGCCACTGACAGTCGACAAACCAAACCCAAGAAGGCCAAGGAAAAGAGCCCCAAAAACAGCAATCCCAGCACCAACAAACATGGAGTCTGAATCAAAGGATTGAATCCACAGAAGAATGCCGAGGGACCCTCCAGAAGAATCCCACCGGTAGAAGCACCAATACCCGTCTTTTCTCGAGTTCCCAAATGGACCCGAACTGGAAGCTCTACTTTCTCGATGACGGAACTCACAGGCACTCCGCGAGATACTGGCATTGACCAAAGGAACCAAGAGACCTCCATGCAAATTGTCCTGGCTCCAGTCTCAACCAGTTTCCCAAGTATTGATTCTTCCATCGTATCAAATATTGATACATCCAAAAATAGTGACCTGTTAGAGTCACTATTGGAAAATCAGGACCCTCCTCAAGAAGGGGTGGTTGAGGATCTTATAAATCCCGAAAGGGAAAAGAATGACTTGACCCCAGTCAGTCATGGGTTAGAATGGATTGCAGAAGGAGAGGGTGAAGAAGAAGGTATGAAAGATGTCACTCCTGAACCCACATGTGAGGCTGTGGTAGGAGAAGAAGAAGTTGCTGACTCAGAAGAAGTCGAGGAAGAATCTGAGAAAGAAGAGGCCAGAGAAGGGGATACCGATCTGGAAGGAAGAGAGAAGGAAAACAGTGCCGCAACTAATGACTTAGAAGAAGCACCTCTGGATGCCAGAGGAGATGTTACAGACAATGCCGCAGAAACAGCACACACAATGTTTTCATCTTTGAAAAAGAAAGTGTTAGAGGAAAATGAATGTCTCGCAGTAATGGTAGGCAAATTGAGAGAAACCAAGAAAAGGAAGGAAGAAAAAGATGCTGGAGGCCCCAGCAAGAAGAAGAAATTTTCCGCCAAAGATAAAGGAAAGAAAGCTGCCTCCAAAAGGAGATTGATTAATGAAGAAACTGATGAGGATGCAGAGGAAGTTACAGTAAAGGAAGCAAAGAAGGGAGGAAGCCAGAAACCGGTCAAGAACACCCCAAGTGTTCCGTATGACAATGTGTCATTTCATTCTGCTGCCGGTGCAAAACGATGGGAAATTTGTGTTCCAGAGAACGGTATATCTCGAGAAGACCCTATCTTCGGAGATACTGGGACTGGAAGCCATTGTCAAACTCCTGGAACAGACAGAACTCATGAAGACCGTCACTGACATAGATAACCACTATCCTCTGTTGATCAAAGAATTCATTGCAAACTTGCCTACTGGATTTGGGACTCCGGATGATCCGGATTGTGAGAAGGTGTATGTCAGAGGCCTACGCTTCAACATTTTCTCTGACATCATTAATACCTTCCTGGGGAGAAAGTGTGTCCGAATGGTGCCTCCACCTGACCTGAACAAGGTCCTCATGGAGATTACTGGTGACAAAAGCAGAATGTGGCATACCAAGGGCACCGTGGCAACCTCGGACCTCACATCAAAGTACTCCATCCTATTCCGTATCAGAGTAGCGAACTGGGCTCCCTCCACACATGCATCCTCCATCAAACCGGAGCTAGCAATACTCATCTTCCAAATAGGTACTGGTTCCACACTTGACTTTGGCCAGTTTGTTATTGATCATCTCATTAGACATGCCAGATCACAAGCGGTGAAGATACCTATTGCTTTTCCCTCCCTTATCTCTGAGTTACTAGTACACCAACACCCTAGTGTGTTGAAGACAACCGATAAGGCAGGAAAGTGAGGAGGGATGATTGTGGTAAGCCACAAGCTATTCGAGGGCAAGCATGCTCCTGATCTTGTCAGGACAGAAGTCAAACCCACCAAGGCGACAACCAGTTGAGCTACCGGTGATGCCCCTCCAACAGAGACAACCAGTAGAGATGCCATCATGCTCAAGAGAGAGATAACTGTACTTGACGAGGACATCGTCAACCTGAAGATGGCGCTGAAGCATCTCTCCCAGCGAAGATCTCACTGTGCCAACCTGCTGAAGTCAATGCCTCCTCCAGAGTCGTACAATGATGATTCCTCCTCTCTACCCAATACTACTGAAGACACTCCTCAAAATGCCTCTATCGATGCTACAGAAGAAGATACTGCTAGTTCCAGCAGCAGTTCTATTTGATTTTAAGTACTTTCTGGTTTCGCTACAAACTGAACAACTTTAATTTATATTTGTTTTGAACACTGTTTCATACATATCCTCGACTACTGATCGGGAATATGTGTGAGTTAAGTTTATGTTTTAATTATTCCCTGCTCTATTGTTCAAAATTTTCGTTTATGTTTGGCTCTTTTTGAGCCAGCAAGGGGGAGTAAGATGTAAGGCGCGCGGTGTACAAGATGTGCAATGATGCACGAAACGACGCCTACCGAGCCGATCGCTACAAGAAAAGCTGATGAAAAATGTGACGCGAAATGCAATGAATAATGCGACGAAGATTGCTGACCTTAAAAATAGCCAAAGGGGGAGATTGTAGTTACGACGGCTTTTGGTGATTGGCTTTTGGTGATTGGCTTATTTTTTATGACGGCTTGCGTGAAGACTGCACGCAACCACAATGTTCAACGACGACTTGAACCGACAGAGCAAGACGATTGCTCGAAGAGTAGAATCAAGACAGAGTCTTACATTCAAGGGGAGACCCTGAGATAGGTTGCACTGTAATAAGTAGCTTAAAGTATAGATCTCGGGATGATCATAGGTACTTGTATGTTCTAATGAATTACTGATAAGTGAAACCTTTCCACTAGGCTGAGAGCCCCCAGACGTAGGTGACGTTGCACCGAACTGGGTAAACAATCTGCTGTGTCATTGTTTATTATACTTTATATTTACTGTCCTACATTGTCTACACAAGAAGTCATACACAGTGTTATAACTTTACACACAACAGTGTGTGTGGCATCTTGCACGACTACCTGATCAAAATTTCACACTTTCCTAACAAAGCTTTAGTCTCAAGCAAGGTTGGGACGTTATTTCCAATGACTAGTATGTCGTCGGCATACAACACTAGGAACACTATGTCACTCCCACTGCTCTTCTTGTAGATACAGGGTTCATCTGGATGTCTGATAAACCCGAACTCTTTTACGGCTTCATCGAACCGTAAGTTCCAACTCCTGGAAGCTTGCTTCAATCCATAAATGGATCGTTGCAGCTTACACACCTTTTCGGGATGATCCGGATCGACAAAACCTTATGGCTGGGTCATATAGACATCCTTCTGCAAATTCTCGTTAAGGAACGCGGTTTTGATGTCCATTTGCCATATCTCGCAATCGAAATGTGCTGCAATGGCCAACATCATCCGAATTTACTTAATCATGGCTACTGGTGAAAATGTCTCATCGTAGTCCATGCCTTAGACTTGACGATAACCTTTTGCAACCAGTCTTGCCTTGTAAGTCTGAGGCTTTCCGTCCATATCTGTCTTTAACTTAAATATCCACTTGCACCCTATAGGTTTTATCCCAGGTGTGTTGTCTACTAAGTTCCAGACCTGATTGTCTTTCATGGACTTCATTTCCTCATCCATGGCATTCCGTCATTCTTTGGAATTGGGACTGGACAAGACTTGCCGAACTATTGCGGGATCATCCTGATCCACAACGATGAAGTCATTACCCTCTGTGGCTAAGAAGCCATATCTGACTGGGTTTTGACTAGATCTTTCAGACCTCCTTTGTCCTACTTGAGTTTCTGTTAGAATAGGACTCTGATCATTTACCTCATCGGGTACTTCTACATCCTCTGTAGGCTGTTATGTGTCTTCTCGAATTAATTCAAAAAGTACAGGACTACCACTAAGATTCTTGGATAAGAATTCTCTTTCCATGAAAACCCCACCTCGAGCAACAAAAACCTTGTTCTCTTTGGGTTTATAGAAGTAGTACCACATAGTTCCTTTGGGGTACATTATAAAGAAACACTTATCTGTGTTGGGTTCGAGTTTATCACTAAGCATCCGCTTGACGTAAACGTCGCACCCCCAGATCTTGAGGAAAGACAACTTGGGAGCTTTCCCTTGCAAAACCTCAAATGGAGTGGTCTCCACTGCCTTTGTAGGGTGCCCGATTAAAGATGAATGATGTCGTTTCTAGGGCATGGCCCCAGAAAGATACTGGAAGGTCGGCATGACTTATCATGGAACAAACCATGTCAAGCAAGGTTCTATTCCTTCGTTCGGAAACACCATTCAACTGAGGGGTTCCTGGCGGAGTTAGTTCCGAGAGAATACCATTATCCCTTAGGTGACTGAGAAAATCTTGGTCTAAGTACTCGCCACCTCGATCAGACCGAAGTGCCTTTATACTTTTACCAAGCATGTTCTGTACTTCATTCCGGAATTCTTTGAATTTATCAAAGGATTCCGACTTATGAGTCATTAAATAGACATACCCGTACCCACTGAAATCATCGGTAAAGGTTATGAAGTACCTGAAACCTCTCCTGACTTGTGTGCTCATGGGCCCACATACGTCTGAATGTATTAGGCCCAGGAGATCACTCGTCCTTTCACCTAAGCCGCCAAAAGGCGCCTTTTTCATCTTTCCCATAATGCAAGATTCGCATCTCTCAATTGGTGTGAATTCAAATGGACTTAATATCCTATACTTGTGAAGTGTCGAGACGCGTTTCTCGCCAATATGACCAAGACGACAGTGCCACATCATTGTCTGGTTTAAGTCATCTGACTTCAACCCTTATTTACGTTATAGTTTGAACTGTAGTTAGAGTTATCAACATTTAAAATGTATAAACCACCAACCATAGATGCAGTGCCATAAATGATATTATTTCCCGATAAAGTAAATAAACCATTATCTGTGGTAAACACAAAACCAATTTTGTCCAAACTGGACACTGAAATATTATTCCTACTAAAATAAGGTACACATAAAACATCGTTCAAAACTAAAATAAGCCTTGTGGGCATCCTAAGACTAACAGAACCGACAGCCGTCGTTGACACCAAACTGTTGTCTCCGACTCTCAGATCTCGCTCGCCTTTCCCAAGGAGCTTATTACTTTCCAGATCATGCAGATTAACACAAATGTGAGTTTCTGCTCCGGTATCAACTACCCATGTATTTGAGAAAGTAACGTTGAGATTATACTCAACAACGTAAATACCTGATCCAGGTTCCGAAGGGTGTCCTCCCTTCTGCAAGCTCTTCACATATTCCTTGTGTTGACTGCAATCCTTTTTCCAATGACCTGGCTGCTGGCAGTAATAAGAGACTACCCCTGAGGTCGAAGTATTCTCTTTGGCTCTAGGAACCGCTTGGATCTTCGGACCCATGGGTACCCTTAACTGCCACCCTAGGTGCATTGGTTCCTTACCCTTACCCGCCCCTGCTGGTGTCTTGTCGTTGTTGGGATGTCCTGGTGACCTGCCAGTAGGTTTGCCAGCTCTTTTGAAGTTGACATCCTTATTGACCATCAGAACCTCAGGGGTTTTGCCTTTGAGATTTTTCTCTGCTGTCACCAACATTCCATGTAGTTCTTTAATGGTATTTTCCATATTATGGAGATTGTAACTGGTAATCACATCTCCATAAACCTTAGGAAGCGACATCAGTTGTATGTCTGATTTCAGCTGCTCTGTGAAGCTGTGACCTAGACTGGCCAAACGATCAAAGAGCAGCTTCATCTTGAAGACATGTGGGCTCACTGCCTCACCAGCATTGTGCATGTTGTAGAATAACTCCCTAAGAGTGTCGTATCTTTCGAAACGAGCATTCTTCTTGTAGTATACTTTGATCCCCTCCATCATTTCTTGTGGATTGTCCATGAGATGCATAAACTGGTCCTGGGTGTCATTTTCCATGGACCCTACCATGAGGATGCCAACATCTTGTCGGTCGCTAAGATACTTTTCATAAACATTCTTATTGGCCTCGCTGGCATCATATGCTGGAGCTTTCATCGGCTAATCCGTAAGTATATACTCCTGTCTGTCATACTGAAGGGCAAGCTTCAGGTTCCTCTCCCAAACCAGGAAGTTGGTTCCTGACAGCTTGTCATTCGACAGAAGAGACTTTAATGCTTCACTTCCAGAACTGGTTGATTTGGGTGGTGACGGTGCCATTAAATCTATACATGAAAATAAATTAAATCGGATTCTTAATTAAGTTGAAGTGAGAGATACTTGAGTATGAACATTTCTGATTCTTATATCTGAATCCATACCAAGATCTCCGCATACCCAAAACTGAAGTGAGTTAATCTCATCGCCCCAGTTTTGGACATTGGAGTAGTACAGTCCAGTCCTTTCACATAACCATGTGATTCTTGGCTAGGGCTTATACATTATGTGTATACGTCATTGCCCTATATCTGATACCCTAGCTCAGATCATCTGAGAATCGCAGTCAAGTCAACCACCTTTCAACGCATGGTCCAATCTGCATGGTTACTACGCTAATGCGCACACACCCATGCAAGATTGTCCATCTTCTATTAGAACCCATTCCCATGGATCCACGTTAATCGTATCCACCCATGGGTTGTGAACTAATCGAAGTGATGAAAAGTGGACGGTATATAGCTTGATTTGAAATTACTTGCCGTTTAAATATCTATTCTCACTGATCATTACTTGATCTTAACTTGAAATTATCATCTACAAATCCATGTAGAGATATTTTCATTCCGGTTTACATGTGCGTGATTAACTCATTATTATTAATCTTTACACATGTGGGTGATGATATAATTAACATAAACTTATGAAAATTAAATCATACATTCAACTATACATTCATGAACATAAATGTAACTTATACTAGGTCTTGTCTTTCCTCATTCTCCTAGACTCCCACTGGCTCAACGCCTCCTCGGGATTACCGTCATTCTCTTCGGTTCTTCTCGTCTTGGAATTACGTAATTACATTTAATTTAAATAAAATAAATTCCGTGACACGCATGTCACAATTAAATTACAATCCAAAAGAAACTCGCAGATTGCAAACCCAAATGATATTCTAAATTCGGGCTAACTTAGTAATCATGTTGAAAACACCGTGTTATCAAACAATCATGTTGTCAAACAAGCATGTTATCAAGCAAACATAATAATTCCAATTTTATCTTGATTTAAATCATAAAATACGGTTTATCAAAACCGTTATTTTGAACCGGTTAATTTATGACTTAAATCGGTTCATGCTCTGGTTTATCGAAACCGAACCTTTCTGAAATTTTAATTACTTCTCGATAAAAATTCTGGATTTTTCTGTGTTGGTTCTGGCCCGAATCCTTTCCGGTTTGACCAAACCAAAATTGACCCGAAGGCCAATTAAGGTTCGGTCAAACCCTAGCCGCCAGGGATGGCCGCGCCATGACCGACCAGCCCGTGAGGGCTGGCCGTGGCGGGCCGCCTGGCCGGTTATGGTCAGGTCATAGCCTCCCCTGTCCGGACCTGAGAGGCTATTCCAGATCTGCCACGGGCAGATCTGGTCGGCCTTCCCGTTCCAGCCGGTCGGCTCGTGGCTCGGCCGGGGTTAGCCTCTCGTCTAGCCTCAGTCTACCGCGGGTCTCGACCCGATCTCGCTCGATCAAAAAATTTATTTTCAGCAATAGTTAAATAAATTCCAACAATTAATTCATCAACCAAAAACAGAAAATTTGCAATTTTAATCTCATAACACCGAAATAAATTGCAAAATTAAATCTAGCCTATCATGCTCGAATACAATAATCATGTGTAACCAGCCTCTGATACTATTGAAGAAATTTTTTAGGGTTCCAAAGATTTAAATTCATGCCCATACAAGAATTTAACCTCAAAAGCCCATATTTAATAAGGATCTTACATGAACATTAATTGATCATGAGATGTAGGCTAGAATAAAAATTATAGATTTACCTTGATTTGAAATCTCTTTGTCACTAAATTATATTTAATGACCTCTAAAGAACGTCCACACATGAAGAGCAATCCGAAAATACTCACAACGATCCTTGCTAGAAGATCGAAGCAAGCAAAACGGGAAGGAGAGAGGGAGAGGGGGCCGGTCGGCCAAGGGAGAGAGAGAGAGAGAGAGTGTGGCTAGGGTTTTTTGGAAATTTTTTCTTATGATTAATATATGAAAATTTCCCTTTTATAACTTCTTTTAGGCAATAATTGATTAAAAGCTTTAATGGGCTTAAAACCCAAAGCTCATTAATTAATTAATGTAGAGAATCTAATTCTGGATAGGACCTGTTTAGCTAAATTAATTAAATTTATTTATTTAGATTATAATTAATTGGTGCAGCTAAACCGTTCTTGATTTTCGGTTTAATCATAAACCGAAATCGATCTAATATGGTTTAATCCAAAATCGGATTTTATCTTTCTCATGATTCCTCTATACGATTCCATCCGTTTTCCTCAACCTTTAGTGTGTGACCCTCGAGGCTCACGACACGTCGGCGGACTGGTAAAATTACCATTTTACCCTTTCCATCATGAGTGGCCTCTAGCAAGACATCATGATTACCCAACACTTGTGATTATCGAGATTTCGACTTAATGTTAATGTACATGAATCTATCCTTTTATACTCTTGATATCTTGACAACCACGAGGCATAGACAAGTCATTCTCGTTCAATTGTCCTGTTTATTGATCTGAGTTAACTGAATTGTAACTAATACCCTGTATCGACTGGCCATGATCAGTAGAGCGTGTTTCATTTAGAGTTAGCCTCATACTGATCGCTTCTTATGAAGCTATTTTGATCGGGGACAGCTTAAGTAAGATTTTATCTGATCTGTAGATCTACTATTATGTGTTGACACATCAATGATACAAATCAAATCATACTTAAGATATTACTACAACACTTAGTAATATGAATGGCGATTTTATTTCAACTAACAATCTTATTACACGAGTAGATTGAAAATACATTGTGCTAGGGCACAAAATCATAACAAATTTTACCAGTCCGCCAACGTGTCGTGAGCCTAGAGGGTCACACACTAAAGGTTGAGTAAAACAGATGGAATCATATAGAGGAATCATGAGAGAGATAAATTCCGGTTTTGGATTAAACCGGATTAGACCAATTTCGGTTTAGGATTAAACCGGAAATCAAGAATGGTTTAGCTGGACCAATTATTTAGAATCTAAATAAATAGATTTATTTAAATTAGCTAAACAGGGCCTAGTAAGATTGGGCTAAACCAGAATGGGCTTCTCTACTTAATTAATGAATAAGCTTTGGGCTTTAAGCTCATTAAGGTTTTAAATTAATTATTTCCTAAATAGAGATATAAAAGAGAAATTTTCAGATTTTTAATAATAAGAAATTTTTTCCAAGTACCCTAGCCTCCGTCTCTCCCTCTCTCTCTGACCGGTCGGCCCCCTTTCTTTCTCTCCTTCCCATTTTGCTTGCTTCGATCTTCTAGCAAGGATCGTTGTGAGTATCTTCGGATTGCTCTTCCTGTGTGGACGTTCTTTAGAGGTCACTGAATCTAATTTAGTGACAAAGGGATTTCGATTCAAAGAAATTATGATTATAGCCTTGATCTCAAGATCAATTAATGAGCATGTAAGATCCTTCAATGGTATCAGAGGCTTGGTTATACATGATTATTGTATTCGAGCATGATAGGCTATATTTAAATTTGCAATTTATTTCGGTATTGTGAGATTCAAATTGCAAAATAGTTTTCTGTTTTAGTTAATGAATTAACTGCTGGAAATTTTAATTTATCGCTGAATAATTATTTTTTGATCGAGTTGGATCGGGTCGAGACCCGCGGGAGGATGAGGCTAGCTGAGAGGCTAACCCCGGCCGAGCCACGGGCCGACCGGCCAGAACGGGAGGGCCGACCAGATCCGCCCGTGACTGATCTGGCTGAGCCTCTCGGCTCCGGCCAGGGGAAGGCCTTAGCCTGACCGAAACCGGCCAGGCGGCCCACCACGACCAGCCCTCACGGGCTGGTCGGTCATGGCGCGGCCAGTACTGGCGGCTAGGGTTTGGCCAAACCCTAATGTAAGATTCCCAAAATGAACTTCAGGTATGGAAAAAAGAGAAAAAAAAGTTAGAGTATGAAAGTGTCAAAAATATATATTTAAGTGCACAAAAGTGTCATTTTCCCTTATTTCAATGTCCAGTTTGGAAAAAATTTGTTTTGTATTTACCATTGATAATGATTTATTTACTTTATCAAGAAATAATATTTTTTATGGCACTACATCTATGGTTGGTGGTTTGTACATTTTAAATGTTGATAACTCTAACTATATTTCAAACTATAACGTAAATAAGAGGTTGAAGTCGGATGACTTAAACCAGACAGTGATGTAGCACTGTCTTCTAGGCCATATTGGCGAGAAACGCATCTTGACACTTCACAAGTGTGAGCTATTAAGTCTGTTTGAATTCACACCAATCATGAGATGCGAATCTTGCATTATGGGAAAGATGACAAAGGCGCCTTTTGGCGGCTTAGGTGAAAGGGCGAGTGATCTCCTGGGCCTAATACATTACGGGCCCATGAGCACACAAGTCAGGAGAGGTTTCAGGTACTTCATAACCTTTACCGATGATTTCAGTAGGTACGCGTATGTCTATTTATTTAGGCATAAGTCGGAATCCTTTGATAAATTCAAATAATTCCAGAATGAAGTACAAAACCAGCTTGGTAAAAGTATAAAGGCACTTCGGTCTGATCGAGGTGGCGAGTACTTAGACCAAGATTTTCTCAGTCACCTAAGGGATAATGGTATTCTCTCGGAACTAACTCCGCCAGGAACCCCTCAGCTGAATGGTGTTCCCGAACGAAGGAATAGAACCTTGCTTGACATGGTTCGTTCCATGATGAGTCATGCCGACCTTCCAGTATCTTTCTGGGGTCATGCCCTAGAAACGGCGGCATTCATTTTTAATCGCGCACCTACAAAAGCAGTGGAGACCACTCCATTTGAGGTTTTGCAAGGGAAAGCTCCCAAGTTGTCTTTCCTCAAGATCTGGGGGTGCGACGTTTACGTCAAGCGGATGCTTGGTGATAAACTCGAACCCAAGGCAGATAAGTGTGTCTTTATAGGGTACCCCAAAGAAACTATGGGGTACTACTTCTATAAACCCGAAGAGAACAAGGATTTTGTTGCTCGAGGTGGGGTTTTCTTGGAAATAAAATTCTTATCCAAGAGTCCTAGTTGGAGTCCTATACTTCTAGAAGAAATTCGAGAAGACACAGAACAACCTTTAGAGGATGTAGGGCCAAGGAGGTATGAAAGATCTTGTCAAAACCCAGTCAGATATGACTTCTTAGCCACATAGGGTAATGAATTGATCGTTGTGGATCAGGATGATCCCGCAACAGTTCAACAAGCCTTGTCCAGTCCCAACTCCAAAGAATGGCGGAATGCCATGGATGATGAAATGAAGTCCATGAAAGACAATCAGGTCTGGAACTTAGTAGACAACACACCTGGGATAAAACCTATAGGGTGCAAGTGGATATTTAAGTTAAAGAGATATGGACGGAAAGCCTCAGAGTTACAAGGCAAGACTGGTTGCAAAAGGTTATCGTCAAGTCTAAGGCATGGACTACGATGAGACCTTTTCACCGGTAGCCATGATTAAGGAAAGTTGGATGATGTTGGCCATTGCAGCACATTTTGATTATGAGATATGGCAAATGGACGTCAAAACCGCGTTTCGTAACGAGAATTTGTAGAAGGATGTCTATATGACCCAGCCATAAGGTTTTGTCGATCCGGATCATCCCAAAAAGGTGTGTAAGCTGCAACGATCCATTTATGGATTAAAGCAAGCTTCCAGGAGTTGAAACTTACGGTTCGATGAAGCCGTAAAAGAGTTCGGGTTTATCAGACATCTAGATGAACCCTGTATCTACAAGAAGAGCAGTGGGAGTGACATAGTGTTACTAGTAGGGGTGTTCAAAAAAAACCGAACCGACCAAAACCGACCGAACCGAAAAATGGTCGGTTTTGATCGGTTCAGTTTTGGTCGGTTCGGTTCTGGTCGGTTTGGATAATGGTCGGTTCGGTTTCGGTTTAATTATATAAAACCGATCAAAACCCATATGCTGATATGCTGATATGCATATAGTAAGGCCCACGTCAAAACACATGCTCATTCTAACCAATATGAGCCATAATTAGGGTTGGGCAGAATTGATGATTGCTTGTGCGGTTGTGCCGCTTCTCTCTCCCTCCTCGATTTCTCATTCTTTCAAGCTTTGATTATGCTCTGATTTTTTATGGCTGCCAATCTCCAATTGAGAATTGTTGTCAAAGGTTTTGATTTTGCTTCTGGCGCCGAAACAAGATCGGATCTGGCTCGAATCGCAATGACGGCAACGGGATCGAGCACCGCCACAGGGTGCGAGTGCTGCGGGCTGACGGAGTGCACACCGGAGTACATAGCTACGGTTCTAGATCTATTTCGATTTGATTTTTTTATGCCGAAATAGCTCCGCGAAGCCCGAGATTCCTCTTGGCAGCACGACATGTTCATGGACCTCGGCGACGCTTCTTTCCCGGCGCAATAAGGTCGCTGATTTGATTGGGACAATGAAATTCGGTTCAAACCGAGAATCGACCGAATATGTTGGTTCGGTTCTGGAAACCGAACAAAAATTAGGCGGTTCGGTTTCGGTTTAATTTTTTTGAGAACCAAACCGGTCGGTTTGGTTTGGTTTTGGTCGGTTCGGTTCGGTTTTTGAACCGTGAACACCCCTAGTTACTAGTGTTGTATGCCGACGACATACTAGTCATTGGAAATGACGTCCCAACCTTGCTTGAGACTAAAGATTTGTTAGAGAAGTGTTTCTCCATGAAGGACTTAGGAGAGGCCGCTTACATTATGGGGATCAGGATTTACAGAGATCGATCCAAGAGAATTTTAGGTCTAAGTCAGAGCACCTACATAGATAAAGTGTTGAGAAGATTCTCAATGCTTGATTCTAAGAAAGGGAACCTCCCAGTAAGACATGGCATCAAGCTCAGTAAGAGTCAATGTCCTAGAACACCTAATGAGCTGAAGAAGATAGAAGGAATCCCGTATGCTTCGGCAGTGGGATCCATTATGTATGCCATGATCTATACGAGGCCTGACGTATCGTTTTCCCTCAGTTGTGCCAGCAGATTTCAGTCTAAACCAGACCAAGATCACTAGATTGCCGTCAAGTGTATCCTAACGTATCTAAGGAGAACAAAGAACGCCTTCTTAGTGTATGCGGGATAGAAGGAGAACTGAGCGTCACTGGATATGTTGACACTAGTTTTCAGACAGACCCCGATGACTTCAAGTCTCAAGGAGGGTATGTGTTCATGTTGAACGGGGGAGCTTTCAGTTGGAAAAGCTTCAAAGAAGTGACAATAGACGACTCCACCACAGGGGCGGAAAATATAGCTGCGTCAGAGGCAGCTAAGGAGGCGGTGTGGGTCAGGAGCTTCTTGAGTGGATTAGATGTACTTCCGCGAATGTCTGATCCCGTGAGCTTAAAGTGTGACAACACGGGGGCCGTAGTACTTGCTAAAGAGCCCTAATTTCACAACAGGACCAAGCACATCGAGAGAAAGTATCACATCATCAGAGAGATGGTTGATAAAGGTGAAGTAGAGATAAGCTACATTTCAATGCATGATAATCTAGCTGACCCCTTAACTAAGGCACTTCCGCAGCCTAAGCAAGAGGAGCATGTCAGGGGAATGAGTTTAGATTGGAATACCAATTTGGTCTAGGGCAAGTGGGAGACTGTTGGGATTTTGTGCCCTACCACAATGTATTTTCAATCTACTCATGTAATAAGATTATTAGTTGAAATATAATCGGCATTTACATTACTAAGTGTTGTAATAATATCTTAAGTATAATTTGATTTGTATCATTGATGTGTCAACACACAATAATAGATCTACAGATCAGATAAAATTTTACTTAACTTGTCCCCGGTTATAATAGCTTCATAAGAAGCGATCGGTATGAGGCTAACTCTAAATGATCACGCTCTACAGATCATGGCCAGAAGGGGGGTGGAGTTAGATCATAGTATTTCCAGACAGGGTGATATATGACGATCTGATCGTGAGTATGTTACGTAGATAGAGTCATGAACATACACATATGTCGGTACGTGAAATCACATCCTCAGACGAGTGACGAGTTTGACTCAGTCTAACGTCTCTTGTAAAAGGGTTACAATAATGGCTGTGATTGGCTCGATCACGAGTCACATGAGTTGACTCAATAGATCGTAGAAGGATTTATCCCTCATACATGCGTATGAGCATATATTTGTTTAGGGCACTTGATGAGTACAACTGAAATACAATAGCATGGCCATGCAGTCGATACGGAGTATCAGTTACAATTCAGTTAACTTAGATCAAGAAACAGGACAATTGAACGAAGATGATTTGTCTATGCCTCATGGTTGTCAAGATATCAAGAGGATAAAAGGATAGTTTTATGTACGACAAGGTTAAGTCGAAATCTCGATAATCACAAGTGTTGGGTAATCATGATGTCTTGTTAGTAGCCACTCATGATGGAAAGGGTAAAATGGTAATTTTACCAGTTCGCCAACATGTCATGAACCTAAAGGGTCACACACTAAAGGTTGAGTAAAACGGATGGAATCATATAGAGGAATCATGAGAGAGATAAATTACGGTTTTGGATTAAACCGGATTAGACCGATTTCGGTTTAGGATTAAACCAGAAATCAAGAACGGTTTAGCTGGACCAATTAATTAGAATCTAAATAAATAGATTTATTTAATTTAGTTAAATAGGGCCTAGCCAGATTGGGTTAAGCTAGAAGAGCTTCTCTACTTAATTAATTAATAAGCTTTGCGTTTTAAGCCCATTGAGGCTTTTAATTAATTATTTCCTAAATAGAGATATGAAAGGGAAATTGCTCTTCCCGTGTGGACGTTTCTGTTAGAGGTCACTGAATCTAATTTAGTGACAAAGGGATTTCGATTCAAGGTAATTTATGAATTATTATTCTAGCCTAGATCTCATTATCAATTAATGATCATGTAAGATCCTTATTAAATATGGACTTTTAAGATTAATTTCTTGTATGGGCATGAAATTAATTGATTGTACCCTCAAAAATTGCTTCAAAGATTAAATAGAAAAGACTTGGACTAGGGAACAAGCTCTTACAATCTCTTACTTGCCCCTAGCTCCAATCTAAATCCCAACGTAAACCCATTGACCTTACATGACCTTATGTTTAGGATGTGAGAGAGCCTTTGTCAACGGGTCGACTGCATTATCTTCTGTCGCAATTTTACAAATCTTCACTTCATCTTGTTCGATGTATTCTCGAATCAAGTGAAACTGCCTCTATACATGTTTGGATCTGGCATGCGCTCTGAACTCCTTACCATGTGCTATGGCGCCAGTGTTGTCGCAGTACAAATTCACCGGATCGGACGAATTCTTCATTACGTCCAATCCTGCCATGAACTTCCGGATCCACACAGCTTCTTTTGCCGCTTCTCCAGCAGCTATGTACTTGGCTTATGTGGTAGAATTTGCAACGATCGGCTGCTAGAAGTTCTTCCAGCTATGTACTTGGTTTCTGTGGTAGAATCTGCAACCCCAGTATAATTTATATATTATATGATTAAATATAGAATCTGCAACCCCAGTACCATTTTACCCTAGATTAAATATCAAGTTTAACTGTTGTTGTTAGGGTATATTTGTCTTTTCAAAAAAACAAAATTAAAAAAAAGGGATGATGACCTTTTGATACACCTAACTATAGCGAAATGACACTTTCATGCCCTAACTATTTCTCTCTCTTTTTTAGTACCCTAACAACTTTTTTGTGACAACCTACCTCTAAAATGTCTAAAATACCTAAACTACCCTTGGTGTAAGAAACTATAAATTGAATTGGTTCAATTTTTTTTAGGGGTTATTACATATTAGTACACCCGCCGAAACCTCATTCCATAATCAGGTTTGCCCTCAATTTCTTACTTATACTGGTTATTCACTGAGGGATGAAATAGTCATTTCATAAGCATAACAATAATCATATCAAATTAGAATTTATAACTTGAGGGCATTTTGGTCATTACAAAAATAGAGCTGTTAAATCACATTGGACTAGTTTTGTTTTGATTTCTTAAATTAGGGGTATTTTAGTTACTTTTAGCATAGATTGTCACAAAAAGTTTGTTAGGGTACTAAAAAAGAGACAAAAATAGTTAGGGTATGAAAGTGTCATTTCGCGATACTTAAGTGTAACAAAGTGTCATTATCCCTTAAAAATCAAAGTTTTATAAACAATGATTATTATACCCTCATCTCTTTCGTGTCAATTCTCTTTCTCCTTAGTATGAGAATACCTCTGCAACACCATAGTTACTATGCAGCACCATATTTACAAGATTACATAAGTCATATCTACTATGCAACACCATATTTATAATGATCTACAATATTACAAAACTCATGTACTCTAAAACAATGACTATTATTGCACATAATTTACAATGATTATTACTACTAATATTTTTACTCCATAACACAGTTTTTGTTAATCAAAATAATTGAGCAAATTGGAAGAATTCCAGTTCTGGATTCTCTTCAGGAACCGCCGGGAGGGTCGTCGTCGTGAGGAAATTATGGGTTATGAGTACTGGGTTTTGCCATCAAACACATATGATAAGGGCACTACCAGTGAGGAAAATTTATAACAAATGCATCAAATCACTCGATTGGCTCAATTCAAAATCTACCCACCGAGTCAAATTGTCTACATCAAGAACTCATCTCTACCGTTCCCTCAGCCCATCTCTGCCGCGATCTCTTCGGGACCGTCGATCTCTCTGGCGCCTACTCCACGCCTCCTCGAATTGAATCGAACAACATCTAATCTGCCGTCCTCGACGCTGGTCATCAGGAGTCATCACCGTTCTCTGCCGCCCTTGACGCTGGTCGCCAGGAGTCATCACCTATAAATGTAATTTTCAATGTTGTCGAAGAGTGGATGTGAAGTAGAGGAGAATGGACTCTTTTAGGGTTCTGAACACTATGAGGGCTATAAATGTAATTTTCAATGTTAAGTTTTTTTTAATTAATTTTTTTAGGTTAAAAGTCAAGTTTACCCTTAAATCATAAGTGTCTGTTGTTATTCAATAGAGGATGAAAGGGTAATTTCATAATTATCTAAAAGATTATATAAAATTGAAAATTATATACTACTAAAGGGATTTTGAACTTTTTACAAATCACATCAATTAAATTTAACAGAATTGAACTTAAGTGTAATATAATTAAACTTGAGGGATCGAGAAAAAAAATTTCAAACTTAGGTGATTTATTCTGAAATGAGGTTTCACCAGGTGTACTGATATGTAATTACCCCTTTAAATATTGGAATGCCATTTGTTTGTCTCCATTAAATTATAAGAACTTTTCGGAACTGCACATTAATGAGATAAGATTACATGTCAATAGCAGGAAATGTTTCACTGCGCGGAGTAGAGTTCTAATGAAGTCAAGTCAATACATCAAATTCAATCATCTGCAGACAAGACAAGAGCATTTATAAATTCATTAAAACGCATAACTTGGATTGGCACGAACAAGAACAAGAGAAACAGCACCAAACATTGCATCTTCCGCAACTGCTTAGCTGCAAAAGACAAAGGAAGAGTAATTCAAGTTAGAAGAGGAAAATTAACCACAATTGCATTTTATCATAACCCAAAAACAAACAGTGTTGATTAGCATGCACATTAAACACTCAAGATAACAATTTACAAAGTGCTTCATTGTTATATAAAAAGCAACATCCCCAACTGTGGTAAACATGAACTAGACACTTAGCCACTGTACCTCCTGGAAATCAATGCTACCCAAATTACAGATTTAACTACAATGAGAAGAGTCCATTTGACCAACCAATATGGATTGTGTTACCAGTTGAACGTAACTGGCTTCAAGATACTAAATGTCAGTTTCAGAGACAGGTCTTTTGATTTTGACGTCTATGTAAAAATGGAGTTCATCTTCTCAAATCTACCTGTTAGAATATCTTCTAAAAATACAAAGGTGAAAATTAAAAGGTTGTGATTTCTTTGTCCAAAGAAATGGAGTGCATAATGTGCAATATCCCCATCCAGGCTATGAAAGTGAAATAAAGGTTCCGTCTACAATTAATATTAAGAAGTCATTACAATATCATCAAACTTATGAGTAGTGATTCATATTAAAAGGTATTTGGCAAAAGCTAAGGGATGTGTAACAACTATGTTAACAAAGAGCAGTACTGGACTAGATGAAAACATAAGATATATTTATAATAGACTCAAAAGTGCAAGAAAACACAAGGATGCTAGTATTTTCTGGGCAATGATGCTACGTATTGATCACATATTTTCATTATAAACCACCAGGGAGGAACTAATTGAGCTATATATTTTAACCCTTTTATGGGAAATTGTATGCAAGAGATAAAAAAATAAGGTGCGAAAATGTTTCCTAATAATGGACAGAGAGATTACACTTTTCACATGGTTCTTATACGTTTTTCTATTCTATAATTATTACTAAACAATCAAAAGGGAACAGGTTAAGCACATACACAATCATTTGTTTTCATTCATTAAGATTTGGCATTTCCCAGCATCTCCAAAATGCATGTTTATAAACCAATTACCAGTAAGTATGGCATAAATAGTACAGAACAACCTGAGCACATATAAATAAGCTACCCTAGTTTTAAGCTGGCATAATATGAGGGAACATCCAACACTCAGAAAAATATCATGCGATCTAATGGAACAAGAGGTTTTCTTATATTGAAAGTTTAAAACCACTGTCACCAGTTTGAACTAGGAACTAACAATAAAGTATTCCACCACTGGGTTTCTCGGTCTCCCACTTAGTCAGCCAAATGATGAAAAATGGATACCGGATAATTTTGACATGCCAGTATGCTCACAAGTAAAAATAAGCCAGCCATGAATAGGCAAAATCACAATAAAAATTCAGGTGTTGGATGCATGTTTCACTGGAGCTAAACTTTAATATATATATATACATATAGAAGAACAATCGTTCTTCCCAGATAAGCAAGCAGATGTAACGAGGTAATTTCTGCCCTACGAGCTAAGAGTTTGAAAGGCCGTGAAAGTAAACTGAAGAAAAAAAAATCAAAATGTTATTATAACTATTCCAAACTGTAGATGCAGAAATTTTCATAAAAGAGCAACAACAATGAGCAACATGGATTCCATTCATGCCACCTGCTGATTACTGGGTAGTTATTAAAGTCTGAACCGGTTTATGGAAAAAATGGTTGATACTTCAGACAGTCTGACATTGACAGTGCAAAGACGTATGAACACGTCCTTAAATAAAGCAAACTTGGCTTCCGCACGTAGAACTCAACTGCTCTATATTACCGAGATGGTTAAGAATATGCTGTAATCATGATTCTCTAATAGTTTCCCCACATATAGACCTAGACAAGCACATACATCAAAGACAAACAAGTGTTCTCATCTTAGGACAGGTGTCCTTGTATATGCAATTTCCTTCAGAAACTACTAAATGCTATTCAGCCATTGGTGGATCCAGGTATGCAACTAGGAGTGTCCTGATAAAGGGTATTGGGGGTGGAAGCAATGCAGCAGCCCATTGCAAGTCTATGACAGATACAAGTGTTAGATTACACCAATCCAGATACATCCAATTCTACATACGCTCATCCGCGGTACACTTTTGAAACATACCCCAGCTGCATATCATGTAATTAGACGGATTGGCACAATCATTACACATGAATCTACAAGCAGAGCAAAGCAAAGTGGGTTTCATGCTGCAGGAACCACAATAGCACACCATCCAGAAGAGACAGAGATCAAAATGAACAAACAAAAATTCCCTAAAAAACCCTAAAGGAAGCAGAGCTGCTATAATTCCATATCACATTATGAAAAACAAGAAGAGATGAGGAGGGGGTTACCTGTGACCGTCGAGATTGGCACCTCCGGCGGCATAAGAGGCGTCGTCGGGGTGCCAGGGAGGCTGCATGTAGATCCCGGAGGGGTCGATGGCGGGGGAGGGGTAGTAGTAGGGGACGCCGCTGGCGATGTCGTCCTTGAGGTCGTCGCGGGGGACGATGTCGACGAGGAAGTCGAAGATCTCGGTGCGGGTGATGGCGGCGGCGATGTCGTTCTTCTGGAGGGTGCGGCGCTTGTTCTCCTCGGCGTGGAGCCAGGAGCGGATGGTGAGCTCGAGGATGAAGAGCTCGCAGGCCTTGGCGAAGAGGATGGGGGCCTCGGCGGAGATCATGCGGACGTCCTCGTCGGCCTTCATGATCTTCTTGATGCGGGCGAGGGGGAGCTGGTGGTTCTTGAAATCGTTAACCTGCTCGATCTCCTGGCGCTGGTAACACCAGAACATCTGGAGCTGCTGCTTCTGCTGCTGGAGGAGCTGCTGGAATTGGCTCGGACCCTGCTGCTGCTGGTTGCTGTTGTCGTTCTCCATCAACCCAAACCAAACCAAGAGACGAGTCGACTCGACTATTTCAAGGGTGGGAGATGAATGCGAGAGGATGAGATTATTAGGGACAATCCAATCCGCCCAAACGCTTCCTTCATGCTTCCATTACTTTCAACCATTGGAACCTATTTTTTAGTATATTATTTTTTCACACAAATTACCATAAAAATATTAACTATAAAGTTAGGGGATAATCCGGTGAGAACCATATATTCAAATAGAAAAATAGGAACAAATGTCAGCCACACGATGAGATAAGCAACGGCTGAAATTGACGCGGTGGTATGAACGCGTAAATAAGTCAAAGTTTGTATTTCTTTTGGTAATTTCCCTATTTTGCTTACTTGGACCAGGGGCAGTATGATCATTTCAACAATTTCAATGTTGAGCTGTGCGAGAGAAGCGATTTGTGAGAGGACATTTTGCGACGATTCCGATTAGGATTCAAAAATCAGGAATCGAAGAACACGAGTCCAAGAACACGAATCGACCAAGATAAATCAAAGAACAAGAGTCGAAGAGCATGAATCGACCAATCTGAATCGCAGAACACGAGTCGAAGAACATGAATCGATCAAGAGGATTCGAACAACAACACGAATCGACCAAGCCTTGTCGAAGTACATGAGTCGAAGAACACGAATCTATCAAGACGAGTCGAAGAACACCAACTGAAGAGCACGAACCGAGGAAGTCGAATCAAAGAAGATAAATCGAAAAGATGCGCTACCATAAAGTTATGAAAAAATAGCGATGAAGAGGAAGCGCGAGAAGATGCGGAGTGTTGTGAAGAAGAAGAAGAAGAAATCAAGTAACTGTTTGAAACATGTTTCAGTGTTAATTTAAGATGGATTTATTGGTTTAGTTACTGTTAAGAAGGTGTTTCAAACCACAAAAAATTTCTGATTTGTGTTGAGTTTGTGTAAATACACTATTGTCAGTTACTGATGTCAGTTTGTTCTCTATGTTGATATGTGTTGAATATGATGAAATTGTTCCTTCAAAATATGTTTAAGTGTTCCTTTCTCATGTATTAATTGGTTCTCATTTATTGTTAGGAAGGTGTTTCAGTTCACAAAAAATCTCTGATTTGTGTTCTTTTCTCATGAATTCATAGTTTTCAGTTACTGTTAGAAAGGTGTTTCAGACTATCCAAAATTTCAGATTTGTGTTTAAGTTTTGTGAAAGACTGATGTTAATTGATTCTCTCTCTTGATATGTGCTTATTTTTGTGAAATGGTCTCTCCAAAACTTGTTCCAGTCTTCTTTTGTCATGGATTCATAGTTTCTCAATTATTGTTAGGAAGGTGTTTCAGACTGCTAAAAATGTCAAATTTGTGTTTAAATTTTGTGAAAGACTGATGTCAATTGATTCTCGTTACATCTTTTCCCCAACATGGTTCACTTTCCCCAACTGGGGTATAGTATGGAAACCGGTCCCCTCGTTACAGTCAGGGAACCCTCGTTACACCTTTTTTCCAACAGGATTCACTTTTCCCAACTAGGGTATAGTATGGAACTTAGTTCCCTCGTTACAGTCGGGGAACCCTCGTTACATTTTTTCCCCAATGGGTTTACTTTCCCCAACTAGAGTATAGTATGGAGCCCAGTCTCCTCGTTACAGTCGGGGAATCCTCGTTACACCTTTTCCCCAACATGGTTTACTTTTCCTAACTAGGGTATAGTATGGAACCCAGGCCCCTCGTTACACCTTTTCCCCAACTTGGTTCACTTTTCCAAACTAGGGTATAGTATGGAACTCAAACCCTCGTTACAGTCGGGGAACCCTCGTTAGAATCGGGGAACCATCATTACACCTTTTCACCAACATGATTAACTTTTCCCAACTAGGGTATAGTATGGAACCAAGTCCCCTCGTTACAGTCCGGGAGCCCTCGTTACACCTTTTCCCCAACAACGTTTACTTTCCCCAACTAGAGTATAGTATGGAGCCCAGTCCACTCGTTATACCCGGGGAACCCTCGTTACACCTTTTCAGTTTCTCATGGATACTTAATTTCTCAGTTACATCTTTTTTGTCATGAATTCATAGTTTCTCAGTTACTATTAGGAAGGTGTTTCAGACTACCAAAAATTTCATATTTGTGTTTAATTTTTGTGAAAGACTGATGTCAATTGATTCTCTCTCTTAATTTGGTGAAATGGTCTCTCCAAAACTTGTTTCACTTTTTTTTCTCATGGATTCATAGTTTCTCAGTTACTGTTAGGATGATGTGATTCATAGTTACTCAGTTACTGTTAGGAATGTGTTTCAGACTACTTAAAACTTCAGATTTGTGTTTAATTTTTGTGAAAGACTGATGTCAGTTGATTCTCTCTCTTGATATGTGGTCAATTTGGCGAAATAGCCTCTCCAAAACTTGTTTCACTTTTTTTTTCTCATGGATTCATAGTTTCTAAGTTATTATTAGAAAAGGTGTTTCAGACTACCCAAAATGTCATATTTGTGTTTAAGTTTTGTAAAAGACTGATGTCAACTGATTCTCTCTCTGGATATGTAAACATTTTGGTGAAATGGTGTCTCCAAAACCTGTTCCAGTGTCTTTTTTCATGGTTACTTAATTTCTCAATTACTGTTAAGAAAGTGTTTCAGACTGGCCAAAAATTCATATTTTTGTTTATATTTTGTGAAAGACTAATGTCAATTAATTCTCTCTATTAATATGTAATAATTTTGGTAAAATGATGTCTCCAAAATCTGTTACAGTGTTCTTTTCTCATGGATTCATATAGGAAGGTGTTTCATTCTACCCAAAATTTTAAATTTGTGTTTAAGTTTTGTAAAACACTGATATGAATTGTTTTTTATCTTGATATGTGATCATTTTGGTGAAATGGTCTCTCAAAAACTTGATTCAGTGTTCTTTTCTCATGAATTCGTAGTTTTTAGGGAGAACTTCACTTAGCTCCCCTGTACTATACTCGATTTTCACATAACTCCCCTGAAAGATTAAAGTGGTCTGTGGAGCCCTTGAAGTATAACAAAGTTTCACTTAACAAAGACCGATTAATTGTTCGATCATCACACAAAATCGACATAAAAAATTGAACGTCCGATGATTGATTGAACAAAATTGAATTTCCGATGATCGATTGATCATCGAAGAAATTGTTGCAGTCTCAGACCCGAGACTCCATCTCGGCGAAGAAATCGTCGGTGAAGCCGACCCGGCTCATGTCAAGGTACATCCCGAGCTCCTCTCGCCATTTTTGAACCACCGCACCAAACTGCCGCTCTACGGTGCGAGATCAAACCAGTATTTGTATGATCGATCGCTCAATCAATCGTACAATCACGATTGCTCGATCGACAGAACAGATTGCAATTCTGTGAATGCTCGATCGATAAAACACTCGATCCGTCTATCGTTTTTGAAGAAATCGTAGGAAAACAATCATACAATCACAATCGTGGTTTTCCCCGTAGTAGATTGAGCTATCGAGTGAGAAATCGTCTCATAATTAGGAAGAGATAGCTATCGGGCAAATATTGGGGCACAATTCATGAGTGCACAATTACTAATTTGGCGTTTATCATGTTTATTGAATTATTTTTTAAATGAAATTAGTTATTAATCATCACCATTGATGAGATTGCATCTAACGGTCATCTATAATTCCTATTGTCCTATTTAAATAGTGCTTTCTAGCGGAATGTATCCCATACAGTTATATATGTATGGGAGATATTCCACTGAAAAACTTACATTCAAATAGAAAAATAGGAATATATTTCAACCGTTAGATGAGAAGAGCAAGGGTGGAGATTGAAGCGGTGACATTGAGCGTAAATAACTCAAAGTTGTGTTTTTTATTGGTCTTTTAACATGTGAATATGGGATAATTAGGTAATTTTGTTGTTTTCTTCCACAATTGCACTCGTCGGCGAGGGACGAAGCTCCGTATAGCGATCTGGCGTCCTTGTCGTCGCGTCGTCGCAGGAGCTCTGTGTTGAGTTGCGAGATCGTCAACTTGTAGGTTGCCGCAGCTGTACCTTTCTCTCTGGCTCTCGCGCCCAACGCTCTGGGCCGAATTACAGTTCTATCTCTCTTCTCACTCTGTGAAACTTTCTCTTAGTTCCTACTCTTGTCAAGGATCTTCTCTTCTCTATAAATTTCGATTTGGATTAGCTAATGTGTTCGGTGTCTGTAGTTTGACAATTAAACTGTGAGTTTGAGTGATTCGTTCGATTTTGTGTGGAATATACATGTGTGTATCATTTGAAGCGTGGTTGATTTGAGTTTTTGGAGGTTTTGTATGTAAATTTGATGTGGACGAGCTTTTTTGTCGATTAGATTTGGTTTGATTTGTTTCACACGACTCAAATTATATGGTTTGTTGTTAGTTGAGGTTAAGAGATTTATAAATTGATGTCAGTTGATTGTTTCTCTTTATATTTGCTGATTTTGTAGAATTGGTCTCTCCAAAACATGTTTCAATACCTTCTTCTCATGCATTTATACGTTTTGAGTTACTATTAGGAATGTGTTTCATACCACTGAAACTCTTTGGTTTGTATTGAATTTATGTATGTAGACTTATGCCAGTTGTTTCTCTCTGTTGAAACATGACATCTGCTCATTTTGGTGAAAATGTCTATCAAAAACTGTTTTATGTTTTTTTGTCATGGATTTATATGATATCACTAACTGTTAGAGAGGTGTTTCACACGACTCAAATTCTATGATTTGTTGTTAGTTGAGGTTAAGAGAGTTATAGATTGATATCAGTTGGTTGTTTCTCTTTATTTGTTGATTTGTAGAATTGGTTTCTCCAAAACATGTTTCAATACATTTTTCTCATGCATTTATACGTTTTGAGTTACTGTTAGGGATGTGTTTCATACCACTGAAACTCTTTGGTTTGTATTTAATTTATGTATATAGACTGATGCTAGTTGCTTCTCTCTTTTGATATCTGCTCATTTTGATGAAATTGTTTGTTCAAAAACTGTTTTAGTGTTCTTTTCACTAACTATTAGAAAAGTGTTTCGTACCATTATGGAGGTAAATGTAAAGAAATTGAATTGGTATGAAAAAATGTTTAATGTTTTTATGTTTGTTTGATATGTGATGAAGATGTTTTAGTTAGGTTTTGATTTGTTTGAAAAGGTTAAACTTATCTATTATATTATTTGTTTTATGAGAAATAATTTTAAAAGTCACTGAATTTATTTTGTTGCAGGTATTTTTTTCCTATTTGTCGGTCGAGACATTACTATTTTATGTGTTTCAACTTGAAGACGTACACTGTGGAACTTTTTGACAATCGAAAATCGTCAAATTCACCTAAGAGTCGTTATAGAAATGTTCCCAACTTTTTACTATGTCTATCTTTTATGAAATTTAATTTATTTACTTTCGATTTCTTGTGATAATAATTCAAAATTTCTCAATTCCACAACATCATTGTTTTTGTGCATTGATGAACCATCAGAGCAAAAATATTGCTACAGAACTGAGGATGGTCGATGTTTATTATATGGAACTATCATGGTCTTCGAAGAAAAACTATGATGATTGTGTTACTTTTACCATGTTGCATGAAGAAAATTATGAGTTCTTATAATTGGAAGACATTTTTGGATGAAGATAATGTAAGTATAATTTCATTTTATAGTGCTCGATTTTTATTATTTTTATGAATCTTTTGATGTCTTTTGTAGAGTATTCAAATGAAGAAGTTTCGAGTCCGATTTCTTATCTAATTACTCACATGAAAGAAGAACGTAATGTGGAAGAAGATGTATAAAACTGTGAAGAGTTTTTACAGCTCGAGGAAAATTGATTTCAAGATTACTGAAAAGATGAGGACTTAGTTTGTATTTTTTTTTGAACTCTTGTTGTTTGGAAGACATAGACAAAATGTCAATAGTATGACAGAGCAAGTACATGTAGTAGAGGAAAACAATTGACAAAAATACAAAAAGTGTAGATGTTTTTATTTATGAGAAACATATTCAATTGTGTCCTTTTATCATAATTTTATTTTTGGGGTAATTCCATGTTAGTACCCCAATTTTGCCTCATTTCGAATTCAGTACCCCAAGTTTGAAACTTTTTTTGGCGGTAACTCATGTTTAATTAATTGTGGATAAGTACCTAACGAGGTTAAATCTAACAAAATTGATATGCAAAAAGACCAAAATACCCTTAGTATTAAATTTCCAATTTGTGCACATATTTAATGAACATGAAATTACTATTTTACCCTTGTAAAATATTGAATTGAAGTTACACTTAAAGAGTATATTTTTCCTTTCAAATAACAAAATAAATTAAATTAAAAAACAAAAAAAACTAATGAAATTACATATATGCCCTCATCTTCAATCTATAAGTGTAAAATGTCTAAAATAGCACTAACTATTCATCAAAATTTCAAAACAATTGTCATCCATGTTAATTTTCCCCAATTTCTTTGATATGGTTAATTTTTCCTGATTTCTTTAATTTGGTTTGGTTTTCTAAAGAAAAAAAAGGAGCTCGATATCTTTACCAAGTTGGTGAAGAAGCTCTACGGAGGAGACGGTGGATCTTACTATACGTGGTCTCCATAGGAGCTCCCGATGCTTCGTTACACCTTTTCCCCAACAGGGTTCACTTTTCCAAACTAGGGTATAGTATGGAACTCAAACCCTCGTTACAGTCGGGGAACCCTCCTTACAATTGGGGAACCATCATTACACCTTTTCCCCAACATGATTAAGTTTTCCCAACTAGGGTATAGTATGGAACCCAGTCCCCTCGTTACAGTCGGGGAGCCCTCGTTACACTTTTTTCCCAACAACGTTTACTTTTCCCGACTAGGGTATAGTATGGAGCCCAGTCCCCTCGTTATACCCGAGGAACCATCGTTACACCTTTTCAGTTTGTCATGGATACTTAATTTCTCAGTTACATATTTTTTGTCATGAATTAATAGTTTCTCAGTTATTATTAGGAAGGTGTTTCAGACTACCCAACATTTCATATTTGTGTTTAATTTTTGTGAAAGACTGACGTCAATTGATTCTTTCTCTTTATATGTCCTTAATTTGGTGAAATGGTCTCTCTAAAACTTGTTTCACTTTTTTTTTCTCATGGATTCATAGTTTCTCAGTTACTGTTAGGAAGGTGTGATGCATAGTTACTCAGTTACTGTTAGGAAGGTGTTTCAGACTATTGAAAATTTCATATTGGTGTTTAATTTTTGTGAAAGACTGATGTCAGTTGATTCTCTCTCTTGATATGTGGTCAATTTGGCGAAATGGTCTCTCCAAAACTTGTTTTACTTTTTTTTCTCATGAATTCATAGTTTCTCAGTTATTATTAGAAAGGTGTTTCAGACTACCCAAAATGTCATATTTGTGTTTAAGTTTTGTAAAACACTGTTGTCAACTAATTCTCTCTCTTGATATGTAATCATTTTGGTGAAATGGTGTCTCCAAAACCTGTTCCAGTGTCTTTTTTCATGGTTACTTAATTTCTCAGTTACTGTTAAGAAGGTGTTTCAGTCTGGCTAAAATTTCAGATTTTTGTTTATATTTTGTGAAAGATTGATGTTAGTTGATTCTCTCTATTAATATGTAATAATTTTGGTGAAATGGTGTTTCCAAAATCTGTTACAATGTTCTTTTCTCATGGATTCATAGTTTTTAAGTTACTATTAGGAAGGTGTTTCATTCTACCCAAAATTTCAAATTTGTGTTTAAGTTTTGTAAAACACTGATGTGAATTGTTTTTATCTTGATATGTGATCATTTTGGTGAAATGGTGTCTCCAAAACCTGTTTCAGTGTTCTTTTTACATGAATTCATAGTTTTTAGGGAAAATTTCACTTAGCTCCCCTGTACTATACTCGATTTTCACATAACTCCCCTAAAAGATAAAAGTGGTCTGTGGAGCCCTTGAAGTATAATAAAGTTTCACTTAGCCCCAACGGTGTTAGTTTTCTTGTGAAAAGTCCAAAATGCCCTCGTAGTATAATTCCAAATTATATAATTATTTGATTTAATATTAAATGACCCTTTTACCCTTTATTAAATAACATAATCAACTCATATTTCAAGGGTAAACATGTCTTTTCAACCTATTTATTTATTTTAATAAATAAAAAAATAAATTGGGAGGAGCTCTGGCGTTGCCATCGCCTCCGCCGCCTTCCTTCGTCCGCATCCATCACCGTCTGCGCCTCACTGCCAGATGAAGTCGCGTGGGCGACAAATCTGGGATCTTCTGGTGAAGGAGGTTGGGCTCCGGCAAAGACACAGTCGCGTGGGCGACAAATCTGATTTGCCGGATACATTCGAATTCGACGGTGGCTAGATGCAGGTTCCTGAGGCTGGAGGCATGGACGGAGCCGAGACCAGAGAAGACGCCAGAGGCGGAGACGGAGGACGGCGGTAGTTTTTACCACCAACCCAATCGACGACGGCGTGAGTTAACATCTCCTCCTGGTACGCATCGCCAGATTCGTCGACAGCAACGCCTCGCTCTCCGTCGTCGACCCCGACCCCGAGCACCCCAAGCTCATCCTCTTCGCGGCGTCGATCTGCGTCGACTCCGGGTTCTCCCACCGCCAGATCAGGCGCCGATTCTGTCACCACAGCCCTCCCCATTGCCGTCGAGACCGAATCGGCCAACGAAGATGGCGACAGAGTCGAATTGGGGCTCGGGTTCGCCGTTGACGGCTCTGGCGGTGGCTGATCGGCGATGGCGCGGAGCCAGTTCATGTCGACAGGGAGAAAGAGGAGAGAGAGGGAAGAAGGAGAGAGGGGAAGAGGTTGAAGACAAGGGAAAATGAGTCATTTTACAAGCAATTTTAAATTTTGTGATATGAAAACACAAAAATACCCCAACAATGAGTTAAATTCTGTATTTTAATCAAGTGTAAAATGGTCATTTCACATTTATGTAATAATTAAACCATTTGGAGAGAAGGGCATTTATGTCATTTTCATAAAATATAGCACTCATGTGTTGGTCACATGACCATGAATTAACAACGTTGGGGTTAAGTGCCAAAGTTGACAACTTCAGGGGCTTCACAGACCTCTTTTATCTTTCGGAGGAGTTAAGTGAAAATCGGGTATAGTACAGGGGAGCTAAGTGAAGTTTTCCCTAGTTTTTAAGTAACTATTATGAATGTGTTTCATATTACCCAAAATTTCATATTTGTGTTTAAGTTTTGTAAAAGACTGATGTCAATTCTTTAAGTTTTGTAACTCTCTATTAGGAACATGTTTCAAACACATTCATTTTGTTGCAGAAGCTAAAACCATACATATGTTTCATATACTCAATGTAGAACAAATGAAATTTCAGGATGTTGTCACAATTAGAGAGTTTGAGTAGTCTGAAACATGTTCCTGACAGTAAGTGAGTAGTCTGAAACATGTTCATAACAGTTTGAGTAGTTTGAAACATGTTCCAGACTGAAATTCAATTGACATTTATTGTTAGAAACATGTTTCAGACTTCAAAATACTCTAATTTGTGTGGAACAAAATCTGTTTATGAGAAATCACGAAAAATAATTAACAAAGACTGATTCATTGTTCGATCATCACACAAAATCGGCATAAAAAACAATAGTCCGATGATTGATTGAACAAAATTGAATTTTCGATGATCGATTGATCGTCGAAGAAATTATTGCAGTCTCGGAGCCGAGACTCCATCTCGGCGAAGAACTCGTCGGTGAAGCCGACCCGGCTCATGTCAAGGTACATCTCGAGCTCCTCTCGCCATTTTTGAACCACCGCACCAAACCGCCACTCTACGGTGCGAGATCGGACCAGTATTTGTTTGATTGATCGCTCAATCAATCGTACAATTGCGATTTCTCGATCGACAGAACATATTGCAATTCCTTGAATGCTCGATCGATCAATCACTCGACCCGTCTATCATTTCTGAAGAAATCGACGGAGAACAATCATACAATCACAATGGTGGTTTTCGCCGGAGTAGATCGAGCTATCGAGTGAGAAATCGGCGCAGAATCAGGAAGAGATAGCTATCGGGAAAATATTGGGGCACAATTCATGAATGCAGAATTACTAATTTGGCCTTTATTATGTTTATTGAATTATTTTTTAGCTGAAATTAGTTATTAATCACCACCATTGATGAGATTGCATCAAAGGGTCATCTATAATTCCTATTTTCCTATTTAAATAGTGCTTTCTAGCGGAATGTATCCCATAAAGTTATATATGTATGGGAGATATTCTACTGGAAAACTTACATTCAAATAGAAAAATAAGAATATATTTCAGCCGTTAGATAAGATGAGCAAGGGTGGAGATTGAAGCGGTGACATTGAGCGTAAATAACTCAAAGTTGTGTTTTTTTTATTGGTCCTTTAACATGTGAATGTGGGATAATTAGGTAATTTTATTGTCTTCTTCCACAATTGCACTCGACGGCGAGGGACGAAGCTTTGTATGGTGATCTGGCGTCCTTGGCGTCGCGCCGTCGCAGGGCTCTGTGTTGAGTTGCGAGATCGTCGACTTGTAGGTCGCAGGAGCTGTACCTTTCTCTCTGGCTCTCGCGCCCAACGCTCTAGGCCGAATTAAAGTTCTGTCTCTCTTCTCACTCTGTGAACCTTTCTCTTAGTTCCTACTCTTGTTGAGGATCTTCTCTTCTCTGTGAATTTCGATTTGGATTAGCTTTTGTGTTAGGTGTCTGTAGTTTAACAACTAAACTGTGAGTTTGAGTGATTCGTTCGATTTTGTGTGGAATATACATGTGTGTATCATTTGAAGAGTGGTTGATTTGAGTTTTTGGAGGTTTTGTATGTAAATTTGATGTTGACGAGCTTTTTTGTCGATTAGATTTGGTATGATTTGTTTCACACGATTCAAATTCTATGGTTTGTTGTTAGTTGAGGTTAAGAGAGTTATAGATTGATGTCAGTTGATTGTTTCTCTTTATATTTGCTGATTTTGTAGAATTGGTCTCTCCAAAATATGTTTCAACACCTTTTTCTCATGCATTTATACGTTCTGAGTTACTGTTTGGAATGTGTTTCATACCATTGAAACTCTTTGGTTTGTATTGAATTTATGTATGTAGACTTATGCCAGTTGCTTCTCTTTGTTGAAACATGACATCTGCTCATTTTGGTGAAAATGTCTATTCAAAAACTATTTTATGTTCTTTTGTCATGGATTTATATGTTTTCACTAACTGTTAAGGTGGTGTTTCACACGACTCAAATTCTATAATTTGTTGTTAGTTGAGGTTAAAAGAGTTATACATTGATATCAGTTGGTTGTTTCTCTTTATTTGTTGATTTGTAGAATTGCTTTCTCTAAAAACATGTTTCAATACATTTTTCTCATGCATTTATACGTTTTGCGTTACTGTTAGAAATGTGTTTCATACCACTGAAACTCTTTGGTTTGTATTTAATTTATGTATATAGACTTATGCCAGTTGCTTCTCTCTTTTGATACCTGCTCATTTTGGTGAAATTGTTTGTTCAAAAATTGTTTTAGTGTTCTTTTCACTAACTATTAGAAAGGTGTTTCGTACTATTAGGGAGGTAAATGTAAAGAAATTGAATTGGTATGAAAAAATGTTTAATGTTTGTTTGATATGTGATGAAGATGTTTTAGTTGGGTTTTGATTTGTTTAAAAAGGTTAAAGTTATCTATTATATTATTTGTTTTATGAGAAATAATTTTAAAAGTCACTGAATTTATTTTGTTGTATGTATTTTTTTCTTATTTTTCAGTCGAGACATTACTAATTTATGTTTTTCAACTTGAAGATGTACATTGTGAAACTTTTTGACAATTGGAAATCGTCAAATTCACCTGAGAGTCGTTATAGGAATGTTCCCAACTTTGTAGTTTGTCTATCTTTTATGAAATTTAGTTTATTTACTTTCGATTTCTTGTGATATTAATTCAAAATTTTTCAATTCGACAACATCATTGTTTTTGTGCTGTCATGAACCATCAGAACAAAAATATTGCTACAGAACTGAGGATGGTCGATGTTGATTCTATAGAATTGTCATTGTCTTCGAAGAAAAACTATGAGGATTGTGTTATTTTTACAATGTGGGATGAAGAAAACTATATGAGTTCTTATAAATGGAAGGCATTTTTGGATGAAGATAATGTAAGTATAATTTCATTTTATAGTGCTCTATTTTTATTATTTTTATGATTTTTTTTATGTCTTTTGTAGAGTATTCAAATAAAGAAGTTTCGAGTCTGATTTCTTATCAAATTACTCACTTGGAAGAAGAACGTAATGTGGATGATGGTATAAAACTGTGAAGAGTTTTTACAGCTCGAGGAAAATTGATTTCAAGATTACTGAAAAGATGAGGACTTAGTTTGTATTTTTTTTTTTAATTCTTGTTGTTTGTGTTGTTGTTTGGAAGACATAGACAAAATGTCAATGGTACGACAGAGCAAGTACATGTAGTAGAGCAAAACAATTGACAAAAATACAAAAAGTGTAGATGTTTTTATTTATGACAAACATGTTCAATTGTGTCCTTTTATCATGATTTAATTTTTGGGGTAATTCCATGTCAGTACTCCAATTTTGCCTCATTTCAAATTCAGTACACCAAGTTTGAAACTTTTTTTGGCGGTACCCCATGTTTAATTAATTGCAGATAAGTACCTAACGGGGTTAAATCTAACAGAATTGATATGCAAAAAGACCAAAATACCCTTAGTATTTAATTTCCAAATTGTGCACAATTTAATAAACATGAAATTACTATTTTACCCTGATAAAATATTGAGTGGAACTTACACTTAAAGGGTATATTTTTCTTTTCAAATAAAAAAATAAATTATTTTAAGAAACAAAAATAACTTCTGAAATTACATATATGCCCTCATCTTCAATCTTCAATCTATAAGTGTAAAATGTCTAAAATAGCCCTAACTATTCATAAAATTTTCAAAACAATTGTCATCCATGTTAATTTTCCCCAATTTCTTTGAATTGGTTAATTTTCCCCAATTTCTTTGATATGGTTAATTTTCCCCGATTTCTTTGATTTGGTTTGGTTTTCTAAAGAAAAAAATGGAGCTCGATCTCTGTACCAAGTTGGCAAAGAAGCTCTACGGAGGAGACAGTGGATCTTACCATGCATGGTCTTCATAGGAGCTCCCGATGTTTCGTGAAGGCAATATTGGTGCTTTGAAGCTCGCTCTGGAAAAGAATGGCTTTGCTCTGACTCGCTACTCTGACTCCGCTAAGGTTGCCTATGTCCTCCAAGGTATCGATTTAGATTTAGATCTCGATTTTTGTATTTGTTACGTTACATGAATTGTTTGTTCATCTACTATTCTTCGATGATCTATGTCTTGATTTTCGTATTAATTCGTTTTTTTCTTAGATGATTGTGATACCTTAGATTTTGGGTTTTGTTTTGGAATCTAATCAATGTCCTTGATTACAAGCAATTTTCTTTTTTTTCTTTAATTAATTAATTTGTATTTAATTCTTTTGGGTACTATTTTTATGAGTAAGAACATAAAACGTATGTTTTTGGTATGTTGGTATAAACTATGTGAGTATAAGATTTGCAGCAATGAGAATAAATTCGCCTCCAAAAAGGAAGGATTGTGTTATGGTTAGTGAGTGGTATGAAATTCCTTTTATTGAGTATAAAAAGGAATGTGGCGTTGATAACTTCTGCTCTTCTTGTAGGTGCTGGTGTTGTTGGAATTGTTCTTCTTGAATCGGAAGAGGAGGTGATTGCAATTAAGAAAGGAGATGTCATTGCACTTCCTTTTGGTGTAGTGACATGGTGGTACAACAAAGAGGACACCGAGTTGGTTGTTCTCTTCTTGGGTGATACTGCCAAAGCTCACAAAGTCGGTGAATTCACTGAATTTTTTTTGACGAGTTCTAATGAAATTTTTACTGGTTTCTCAACTGAGTTTGTTGGCCGGGCATGGGATTTAGAAGACAATGTTGTTGAGTCTCTTGTGAAGAAGCAACCTGGCAGTGGCATTGTCAAGCTTGATGGGTCGATCGAGATGCCAGAGCCAAAGAAAGAACACAGAGAGGGTAATTGGGGAAAATTATCTAGACACTTGATTTGGAAAAAGGTGAAACCAAATCAAAGAAATTGGGCAAAATTAACATGGATGCCAATTGTTTTGAAAATTTGATAAATATTTAGGGCTATTTTAGACATTTTACACTTATAGATTAAAGATGAGGGCATATATGTAATTTCACAATTTATTTTTGGTTTTTGAATATAATTTATTTTGTTATTTGAAAAGACAAATATACCCTAGTGTAAATTCAATTCAATATTTTACCATGGTAAAATAGTCATTTCATGTTTATTAAATATGTGCACAATTTGGAAATTAAATACTAAGGGTATTTTGGTCTTTTTCATATCAATTCTGTTAGATATAACCCCGTTATGTACTTATCTGCAATTAATTAAACTTAAGGTACCGCCAAAAAAAATTTCAAATTTGGAGTACTGAATTCGAAATGAGGCAAAGTTGTGGTATTGGCATGAAATTATCCCTTAATTTTTTAGTTACTATTAGACACATGTTTCAGCTGTTGTCAGTGTTATTTTGTCATGAACTAATATGTTTTCATTTACTGTTAAGGTGGTGCTTCATACTACCTAAACTGTCTGATTTGTCATCTTTGTTACTTTACTCAGTTAAGGGGGTGTTTCAGACCAATACTAATGTTTGGTTTGTGTTACATTTTTTTAAATAGACTGATGTCAATTGCTTCTCTCTGTTGACATCTTCTAACTTTTGGTGAAATTCTTTCTCAAAATCTGTTTCTTTGTTCTTTTCTAATGGATTTGTGTTTTTTCATTGTTAGGGAGGTGTTTCAGACCGCTCAAACTCTGTTGTTGATTTGAGTTTCTGTAAGTAAACTGATGTCTATTGCTTCTCTCTGTTGATATCTTCTCATTTTGGTGAAATGATCTCTGCAAAACCTGTTTTAGTGTTATTCTCTCAGGGATTTATTGTTGGGTTTTTGTGCCCTAGCACAATGTATTTTCAATCTAATCATGTAATAAAGATTATTAGTTGAAATAAAATCGGCATTCATATTACTAAGTGTTGTAGTAATATCTTAAGTATGATTTGATTTGTATCATTGATCTGTCAACACATAATAGTAGATCTACAGATTAGATAAAATCTTACTTAATCAGTCCCCGATCAGAATAGCTTCATAAGAAGCGATCGGTATAAGGCTAACTCTAAATGATCACGCTCTACTGATCATGGCCAGAAGGGGGCCAGAGTTAGGTCATAGTATCACTAGTCAGGAGGTGATATAGGACGACCCGATCGTGAGCATGTTACATTGACACAGTCATGAACGTACTCATATGTCGGTGCATGAAATCACATCCTCAGACAGAAGGACCATTGAGGTCAATATGTAATGAGTGACGAGTTTGACTCAGTCTAACGTCTCCTGTAAAAGGGTTACAATAACGACTGTGATTGGCTCGATCACAAGTTACATAAGTTGACTCAATGGATCGCTGAAGGATTTATCCCTCATACGGACGTGTGAGCAGATATCAGTTTAGGCCACTTGATGAGTATAACAAAAATACAATAACATGACCATGCAGTTGATAACGTAGTATCAGTTATAATTCAGTTAACTCATAATCAAGAAACAGGACAATTGAACGAGGATGACTTGTCTATGCCTTGTGGTTGTCATAGATATCAAGAGGGTAAAAGGATAGATTCATGTACGACAAGGTTAAGTCGAAATCTCGATAATCACAAGCCTTTGGGTAATCATGATGTCTTGCTAGAGGCCACTCATGATGGAAAGGGTAAAATGGTAATTTTACCAGTCCGCCGACGTGTCGTGAGCCTAGAGGGTCACACACTAAAGGTTGAGTAAAACGGATATAATTATATGGAGGAATCACGAGAGAGACAAAATCCGGTTTTGGATTAAACCAGATTAGACCGATTTCGGTTTAGGATTAAACCGGAAATCAATAACCGTTTAGCAGGACTAATTAATTATAATCTAATTAAATAGATTTAATTAAATTAGCTAAACTGGGCCTAGCCAGAATGGGCTTCTTTACCTAATTAATTAAAAGTCCAAATAAGGGTTATAAAAGGGTAATTTTCAGATCTGAAAATAAAGGGAATTATTTTCCAAAACCCTAGCCGTCACTCTCTTTCTCTCCTAGTCGATTTCGGCCACCCTCCTCCCCTTCGCTTCGTCCGTTTTGCTTATTTCGATCTTCTAGGAAGGGTCGTCGTGAGTATCCCCGGATTGCTCTTCCTGTGTGGACGTTCTTTAGAGGTTACTAAATATTATTTAGTAACAGAGAGATTTTGAATTAAGGTAAACTTAAAGTTTTATTCTAGTCTAAGATCTCGTGATCGATTCATGATCATGCAAGATCCAAGCTTTGTCGAAATAGGAAAGCTTCAGACTTTCCTAATCTTCGGCTCGTAACAAGTTGCTCCACATGTCATGTAACATGTTGCTCGACTTCTTACTTTTGTGCTAAAAAATCATGCCAACTATTAAACGTAGCAACACATACAATGTATAAACCCTAACCAAGAATCACATGGAATTGTGAAAGGATTGGACTGTCCTACTCCAATGTCCAAAACTGGGGCGATGAGATTAACTCACTTCATTTTTGGGTATGCGGAGATCTTGGTTTAGATTCAGACACAAGAATTAGAAATGTTCATAATCAAGTATCTCTCACTTCAACTTAACTTCTGGAGCAGCTTCTGGAGCTTAACTTCTTGAGCGGCTTCTAGAGCGGTGACTTCTATGTACATCTTTTGGCGTGACTTCTGGCGCGACTTCTGGCGTAACTCCTGGCGTAGCTTCTAGCGTAGCTTCTGGTGTCGTATCACACATTTATCTCCCCCTGTTTGTCTAATAATATTGCCAAAGGCAATCTCATAATCAAGTTCGACTAAACAGCAGGGTAAAAGAAGCCAGCTCACACCATGAGCAAAAATAAACAGCTCAAACATGAGCTCAAATCCAGCTCAACCAAGAGCAAATATCCCAAAAATAAAAAGTCATAAAGTGCGGAAAATTAACTCGGACAGACCCCGAGGATTTAAGAGTGTGTGTGGAACAAGTTTATCATAGCAAATTCAGAGAAATACTTAAAACGACGTGGAGTCGTCAACATCTTCTTCAGCACCAGAGCGGAGGTCTTCGAGAAGGGCTTCACAGGCGACTTTGCGGGTTGAGAGCATCGCAATTGACTTCTCCAGATCAGAGATCATCTCCACCAATTCTTCCTCCATCCTAGCGCCAATTGGACCTGAGGGTCGAGAGCTTGAACCAGCTCCTGGGGTTTTGGCCATAGGAAGTCTGGGGTCCTTCAACTGCTTCCCTTCGAAGTTCTTGAGGTTGATAGCAAGGGGCAATGGCTTCTTGCCCGGAATATCCGATTCTCGAACAATGTGAGGACATTGTTGGAGAAGGATACCGGTGATCAGTGAAGGAAACCCGATTGGAAGTTTGATAGCACATGATTTGGCGTGCTTGACTAGATGTTCAATAACGTAAGCGCCAAAATCAAGAGAAGACTGCGTACCTATTTGGTAAATGAGTTTCGCCAGCTCGGTTTTGATGCTTGACCCATGCGTAGAAGGTGCCCAATTAGCCAGACCAATGCGGTAGAGAATTGAATATTTTGATGTATGCTCGGTAGCCGCAATGGTGTCTTTGACGGGCCAGCCCTTTTTCCGTCCTCCAGTGATTTCGACCGCTACTTTGTTCAAGTGCGGGACTTCTGGAGTGACTTCTGGGTCTTCTCTGCCAAGGTAAGCGTTGATAGTTGAGGCAGAGATCTCCCCGAACGAACACTTTTCTGTATTCAGTGTCTTCTGGTTCATCAAACTCGCTTGACAGGTTGACAATAAACTCCTTGACCAATGCTGGGTAGAATGGCCCAATATTAATGACGGTGTTGGTCAGGCCTGCTCTTCGGATGAGTTCTACAATCGAGTTTATCCCTTGTGCTTCTGTGGAGAGTTCTCTTTCTGGATAGATCTTATGTTGATAGACATACTGCCACTTAACGGCATTGTCTACAGAGTGGAAAGAGACGTTGTCTGTAGGCGCCTTAGGTACATACTTGGGGAGTTTCTGCCCTCCTAATGTCTTCTTGACATGTGGTAGCACAATCTGGGTGTCTTCTTCTTCAGATTCTTCTTCTTCAGGGACAGAGGTTACTACAGTAGTCAGTGACTTCCTTCTTGACTTCTTCGGCTGTTTGGACGCCGAAGCTTCTCCTTTCTCTGTGGCTTTCCTCTTTGGGGTCAATCTCCTCTGAACTTGAGGTTCTTCTTCTTCATCAACCAACCTTCGTGTTGGTAGCTTCCTTCTCTCAGCCCTTTTGGGCACAGCTTCTTCCTTTTCCATGGTTTCAATGTCGACTCTTTCTTTGATGTTGACAAGTTCTTCTAAAGGTTGGGTGACTTCTGGAATGGCTTCAGAATTTTCATTAAGCCCTGAATCACTGTTCAGGGCGACATGGAAACTTCCTTCTTTCTGCAAGTCCTCGTTTAGAAGAGATTTCTCTGGTGCAGGTGTCGACTTAGAGGGGCTGGGTTGGTCCTTGGTGCTAGTGCCGTGGACTTCAGGAACAAGGATTTCTAAACCCTCTACAGGCAGGCTTTCTTCTATGTTTTCTTCAGAGAGGATAGTAGATTTACCTCGTGTTGGAGTCGGAGTAGAGTGAGAAGCTTCCTTTTCTTCGTTAGCAGAATCGGCTACAGCGTCGTCCTTCTCAATGACGGGAATTGTATCTTCAGGTGTGATCGTTGGGGGTGAACTTGTTACTTCCTGAGGTGCTGCCGAACTTTCCCCTAAGACTTTTCCTCCTCGGATCCTCACTCCATGCTTGTTTCTCGTCGATTTGGAGGCTGATAATTTCTTGGCAATAACTTTTGCCCTCATTCGTCCGCTTCGAGTACCGACCATTTAGCTAGAATTTGTTCTTTGTGGGGAGTGAGCAGATTCTTTGCTGAACTTTTGATCTGAGAAACCCTAGCGATTTCCAATGGTGGAGGAGGTGCAGAGTCTGTGGGAGTTGAACAGAATGATTTCTGATAGGTGGATTGTCAGATTGTAATCATTCTTAAAATTCAAATAAGACTAACGGGCTTTTGATAAAAGGATTTGGGCCCGGCTTGATTTTGTGGACCCTGTTTGGTCCTGATCGAGAGAAAGAGCAAAATCAACTTAAAAGCTCTTCCTCTTCTTGCTTGACTTCTGACTATTCTAGACAGCAAAGTCCGAGGGTTGACCTCAGACTTTCAAACCTTTTGGCATCTAACGCCTTTGTAAAGATGTCTACGACTTGTTTCTCAGTGGGTAGATATTCGAGCTTTATTTTCTTGTCTTCTACAAGCTCTCGAATAAAGTGGTGTCTGATGTCAATATGTTTTGTCTTGCTATGTTGTACTGGGTTCTTCGAGATGTTGATTGCACTGATGTTGTCACAGAACAAAGTCATGACTTCTTGCTTGACTCCATATTCTGCCAACATTTGTTTCATCCAAAGAAGCTGAGTACAGCTACTTCCAGCTGCAATATATTCAGACTCAGCAGTAGATAAAGCAATACAATTTTACTTTTTGCTGAACCATGATACAAGGTTGTTCCCCAGGTAGAAACAACCTCCAGAGGTGCTTCTTCGATCTGGTGTGCTTCCCGCCCAGTCAGCATCACAATATCCAACCAGAGTAGGAGAGGTATCAAAGGAATATAGCAAACCCAATTCAGAGGTTCCCGAGATGTACCTTATGATCCTCTTTGCATGAGCCAAGTGACTGACTTTTGGATTGGCTTGATATCGAGCACAGACTCCCACAGAATAAGCGATGTCGGGTCGACTTGCTGTTAGATAGAGGAGACTTCCTATTATGCTTCGATAGAGACTTTGATCAACTGATTCTCCCATCTCGTCCTTTGTGCACTTGTCATGTGTGGCAATAGGAGTCCTCTTGTGCGAAGCCTTTTCTAACCCGAACTTCTTGACAATGTTCTTTGCGTATTTACTCTGGGAGATAAATATTCCATCTGACATCTGCTTGATCTGGAAGCCTAGGAAATATGTGAGCTCACCGACCATACTCATCTCAAATTCAGACTGCATGTGTTGGACGAAGCGTTCCACCATCTTGTCTGACTTCCCACCAAATACAATGTCGTCGACATATATTTGAGCAATCATGATGTCCTTTCCTTCCTTCTTCACAAAGAGAGTTTTTGTCTACTCCCCCTCGAATATAGCCATTCTATACAAGGAATTGGGTAAGACGTTCATACCATGCTCGTGGAGCTTGTTTGAGACCGTAGAGAGCTTTCTTTAGCTTGTAGACATGGTGCGGAGAGTCATGGTCTTCGAATCCCTTTGGTTGGGCTACATAGACTTCTTCGTTTAGATTTCCATTGAGAAAGGCACTCTTTACATCCATCTGATAGAGCTTGAAGCGTAGATGACATGCGATGCCGAGAAGAAGTCGTATGGCTTCCAGTCTGGCTACTGGAGCAAAGGTTTCTTCAAAGTCGACTCCTTCGACTTGTGTGTATCCTTGAGCCACCAGTCTCGCTTTGTTTCGAGTAATGTTTCCTTGCTCGTCAGACTTGTTTTTGAATATCCACTTCGTCCCGATAACATTGACATTATCGGGCTTGGGTACAAGTTCCCAGACTTCATTCCTTGCAAACTGAACCAACTCTTCTTGCATCGCGCAGACCCAGTATTCATCATTGATGACCTCTTGTATATTCTTTGGCTCAATTTTGGAAATAAAGCACATGTTACCTATCATCTCTTGGTGGTCAAGAGATGCCTTTTGTCGAGTCCGAACTCCCTCATTAATGTCTCCAATCACATCCTGGGATGGATGATACTTCTAAATTCTTCTTGACAGAGCTCTTTGCCTTGTAGGAGTTGCCTCTTCATCCGGGATGATTTGGCTTTCGTCTTCAGACTCTTTGTTGTGCTCATCGTCCTTGACTTCTGGTCTGACTTCTCTTCTGAGCTCTGGTCTGACTTCTCCTGAGAGATTCAGGACTTCTTCGTCCTCGTCACTTGATTGCTCGTTATTGTTATCAATCACGACATTCATGGATTCCTTGATAGTCCGGGTGCGTTTGTTGAATACCCAAAAAGCCCGACTATTTCTGGAGTATCCGAGGAAGATGCCTTCGTCGCTTTTAGGATCCAACTTGCGTCGAGGTTCCCTATCTGCGAGTATGTAGCAGACCGATCCAAAGACATGGAAGTATTTGACATTCGGCTTTCTCCCCCTCCATATTTCATAAAGAGTGAGCGAACTTCCAGGGCGGAGAGTCACTCTATTATGAATATGACATGCCGTATTCAGAGCTTCAGCCCAGAAGTGCTGCGGGATGTCTTTGGCTAACATCATGACTCTTGCCATCTCTTGAAGAGTGCGTTTCTTTCTTTCAACGATCCCGTTTTACTGAGGAGTGATGGGAGCAGAAAATTCGTGGGCAATTCCTTCAGCATCACAAAAGTTTGCGAAGCCGATGTTTTCAAACTCCTTTCCATGATCGCTCCGAAGTCGGACGACTTTCCCAATGACTTCTCCCTTTTCTCGTTGAACTCTTCGACATAAGGCTTCAAAGACTGAGAAGTTATCTGACTTCTCTCGAATAAAGTCTACCCATGTGTACCTCGAGAAGTCGTCTACACATACAAATATGTACTTCTTCCCTCCTAGACTTTCTACTTGTATGGGTCCCATAAGGTCAACATGAAGAAGTTCTAGAACACGAGAAGTAGTAAGATGTTGTACCTTCTTGTGTGACGTCTTGACTTGTTTCCCAATCTGGCATTCTCCGCAGATTTTTCCTTCAATGATCTTGAGGTTGGGGACTCCAATGATTGCCTTTTAAGAGATAATCTTTTGCATGCTCCTCAAATTGATGTGACCAAGTTTTTGATGCCATAGTTTTGTCTCTTGTGCTTTGGATAAAAGGCACTTGGTTGGCAAGGTACTGACTGTTGGAGACCATAGATAACAGTTGTCAAGGGACCTGTGGCCTGTCATGACTTCCTTCTGTTGTTCGTCTTTGACCGAGCACTTGTCACGAGTGCAGTGGACATCCAGATTTAAATCACATATTTGGCTTATGCTGATGAGATTTGATGTGAGGCCTTCTACTAGTAGAGCTTCTTTCAGACATGGAGAGTTGGGAAGATTGAGTTTTCCTTTCCCGATCACTCTAGCTTTTACTCCATCTCCAAAAGTGACGAAGCTATTTGTGCATGGTATTAAAGTGACCAAGAAAGAGCTATTACCCGTCATATGTCGAGAGGATCCACTATCGAAGTACCAATCGTTGCTGGTTGAGGCCTTTAAAGCGGTGTACGCGATGTTAGCTCGATAGTTGACCTCTTTGACTCGCCATTCCTTCCGTGGTTGGCTTTTCTTGATGGTGGTCCTTTTCTTGACCAAGCTCTTCCCATATAGCTGATAGCAGAAGGGTCGAATATGTCCTCTTCGTCCACAGTGATGACACACCCAGTTGTGTCTTTTGGTCTGAGTTTTTGAAGTGGCCAGAGTAAGAGGCTTTTTGGTTGCTTGGTCAGCCGTGAAGTTAGGTGACTTCTGACGGGGCTTCTTGGCAACAGACTTCTGAGGGACGAAGATGGTGTGTGATGATGAGGCATCTTTTGAGTATCCAAGTCCTTCCATATTCCTGGCTGGTTTCCCGATTGACAGGATTTGATCTAGAGTGTCCGTGCTTGGATTCATCATCTTCACTGACTTCGTGACCTTCTCTAACTCGCCTTTCAGTCGAGCAACTTCCTTTTTGAGATCAACAGTCGTCTCGAGAAGTCTTGACTTGTCTTCATTAAGAGTAAGAATGAGAGCGTTCTGTTTTTCGATTACCTGAGAGTCTTCAAGCCACTTGACATACCATTCGTTGTAAGCGTTGTTGAGGGTCTCATCGGATAGCTCATCATCAGAGTCATACTTCTTTGAGCTTTCAGCTGGTTGATCTATTGTGGAGGAAGTAAAAGCCACATAGTTACTTGTATGCTCAAGGTCACTGTCTTCCTCATCTTCATCGTCAGTTAGAGAGGCAATGAATCCCTTCTTCTGTTTATTTAGGAAGTTGGGATATTCTCTCTGCATATGTCCATACCCCTCACATTCAAAACACTGTGCTCCTTTACCTGATCGTTCTCCTCGTCCTCCATCGTTAGCTGTGTTGTCGAGCTTCTGAAACATGTGTTGTGGCTTGTCTCTGACTTCTCGGGTGACTTTTCTTCCTGTCATCTGGCCAAATCTTTTCATGACTTTGTTGTAGTTTTTGGCCATCATGGCGATAGTTTCTTCAATGTCACTATCCGACTCAGAGTGCGTTGAGTTCTTCTGATTAGAACTTTTGAAAGCCACACCTTTATGTTTCTTCTCGATAGGAGGTAGGGAGAGCTCGAATGTCATTAGTGAGCCCATGAGCTCATCAAACTTCAGTGTCTTCAAGTCATGGACTTCTTCGATAGCGGTGATCTTCATCTTGAATCTGGGACTTAGAGCTCTCAGCGTTTTTCTGACCAAATCTTCATCGGTCATAGGCTTGCCAAGTGAATATGATTCATTGGCCAGATCCTTGATGCGCACATTAAATTCCGCGATAGTCTCGTCGTCATTCATGGTCAGAGCCTCAAAGTTAGTCGTGAGGTACTGTAACTTCTGCTCTTTGACTTTTGAAGTACCCTTGTAAGCAACCGCAAGTGTGTCCCAGGCAATTTTGGCACTTGTGCATGTGTTGATGAGTCGAAATACATTCTTGTCTACTCCATTAAAGATAGCATTGAGTGCACGAGAATTACCTAGGGCGGCTTCATCTTCTTCCATGCCCCACTCCTTTTCTGGTTTGATGCTGGTTTGATTTCCATGAGCATCAGCATAGTAAGGTTTCTCCCATCCATTGATGATAGACTTCCAGGTTTTGCTGTCGAGGGACTTCAGGAAAGCACACATCCATGCTTTCCAATATCCATATTTTGTTCCGTTGAGTACCGGCGGACGATTGACAGATCCTCCTTCCTTTGAATCCATATTTAGCTACTCAGAATTTTGTAGGAAAATCACCTAAGAGATTAAGGTGCCTCCTCTGATACCAATTGAAATTCTGAATCGTAGCCGAGTCAGGAAGTCGAACACAAAGTCTTTAACTTGTGTATCGACTTCTTGTGGAAACAGTAAGTAAAGTAATAGACAGATAATAATCACGACACCAGAGATGATTATCCAGTTCGGTGACTCCGCACCTACGTCTGGGGGCACTTTGCCAGTGGAAAGGTTCTTCACTATAGGTAGTCAATAGTACAACTTCAAGCACCAACTAGCTATCACACAAGCTATTGTCCTAAGCTACTATAGATCTCACTGTGAATCACCTCGACCCGGAGCCTCTCCCCCTGTCTTTGAGATTCCCTCAATTCCACCCTTCGAGCAAGTCCATGCTCGGTGTCGTTGTCTTCTTGGACGGAGTTGTGAATCTTCAATCACAAACAAAAACCCTAACCGATTCAAACACTTAGTCTTCGCGACTCAAGGTTTGATCGGAGCAAAGATCCGTTCTATCGAATCTTAATCAGCCTCTCAACACGCCGATGGTGCACGGTTAAGAGCTCTGACAAATCTTGCAGTGTTAGAACAAGAATGGATGATCGGCTAATGGGAAGCCGAGAGCTTTTTATAGCAGCTCACCTTCCTAATCCTTCTCGGATCAGGAACAGGAAAGTCAGGCAAGTTGTTGTCGCCTTCCATGACAACTGGAAGTCGTCTTGCCTGTTCTGACTTCCTGAATAAATCAGGCAAGTCGAGTTGCCGCCTCTTGCTGACGTGTAACTGCCAGCTGGAAGTCGCCTGACTTGTCGACGTCACTCTCTTGCGCTCCAAGTCTTCGTGGCGCCTTTCTTCTTTAGCTCCAAGCTTTGTCGAAATAGGAAAGCTTCAGACTTTCCTAATCTTCGGCTCGTAACAAGTTGCTCCACATGTCATGTAACATGTTGCTCGACTTCTTACTTTTGCGCTAAAAAATCATGCCAACTATTAAACGTAGCAACACATACAATGTATAAGCCCTAGCCAAGAATCACATGGAATTGTGAAAGGATTGGACTGTCCTACTCCAATGTCCAAAACTGGGGCGATGAGATTAACTCACTTCAGTTTTGGGTATGCGGAGATCTTGGTTTAGATTCAGACACAAGAATCAGAAATGTTCATAATCAAGTATCTCTCACTTCAACTTAATTCAGAATCTAACCGAATTTATTTTCATGTATAGATTAATGGCACCGTCGCAACCCAAATCAACACGTTCTGCCAGTGAAGCCTTAAAGTCTCTTCTGTCGAATGACAGGCTGACGGGGACCAACTTCCTGGTTTGGGAGAGGAACCTGAAGCTTGCCCTTCAGTATGACAGACAGAAGTATATCCTTACAGACAAGCCTTCAAAGGAGCCTGCAGATGATGCCAGCGAGGCCGATAAGAACGCTTATGACAAGTACATAAGTGATCGACAAGATGTTGGCATTCTCATGGTCGGGTCCATGGAAAATGACACCCAGGACCAGTTCATGCATCTCATGGGAGATCCCCAAGAGATGGTGGAGGAAATTAAAATATACTACCAGAAGAATGCTCGTGTTGAAAGATACGACACTCTTAGGGAGTTGTTTTATAGCAGGTTGAATGTTGGTGAGGCAGTGAGCCCACATGTCCTTAAGATGAAACGGCTCTTTAATCGCTTGGCCAGTCTAGGTCATAAATTCACAGAGCAGCTGAAATCAGACATAGTCCTGTTGTCGCTTCCAAAGGTTTATGGAGATGTGATCACAAATTACAATCTCCATAATATGGAAAAGACTATCAAGGAACTGCATGCAATGTTGGTGACAGCAGAGAAAAATCTTAAGGGCAAGACCCCTGAGGTTCTGATGGTCAATAAGGGTGTTAGCTTCAAAAGAGCTAGCAAACCTACTGGCAAGTCACCAGGACACTCCAAAGAGGGCAAGGCACCAGCAGTGTAAGGTAAGGGTAAGACACCAATGCACCTAGCTGGGCAGATAAGGGCACCTAGAGGTCCGAGGATCCAAGCGGTTCCTAGAACCGAAGGGAGCACTTAGACCTCAGAGGTAGTCTGTTACTACTACCAGCAGCCAGATCATTGGAAGAAGGATTGCAGGCAGCACAAGAATTATGTGAAGAGCTTGCAGAAGGGAGGACACCCTTCAAGACCTGGATTAGGTATTTACGTTGTTGAGTATAATCTCAACGTTACTTTCTCAGACACATGGGTAGTTGATACCGGAGGAGAAACTCACATTTGTGTTAACCTGCAGGATTTGGAAAGTAAGAAGCTCATTGAGAAAGGCGAGCGGGATCTGAGAGTCGGAGACAACAGTTCGGTGTCAACGACGGCTGTCAGTTCTGTTAGTCTTAGGATGCCCACAGGGCTTATTTTAGTTTTGGACGATGTAATATGTGTACCTACATTTAGTAGAAATATTATTTCAGTGTCCAGTTGGACAAACTTGGTTATGTATTTGCCATAGACAATGGCTTATTTACTTTATCAAGAAATAATATCGTTTATGGCACTGCATCTACGGTTGGTGGATTATATATTTTAAATATCGATAACACTAACTACAGTTCAAACTATAACGTAAATAAGAGGTTGAAGTCGGATGACTTAAACCAGACAGTGATGTGGCACTGTCGTCTAGGCCACATAGGCGAGAAACGCGTCTCGACACTTCATAAGTGTGGGCTATTAAGCCCGTTTGAATTCACACCAATCGAGAGATGCGAATCTTGCATTATAGGAAAGATGACAAAGGTGCCTTTTGGCGGCTTAGGTGAAAGGGCGAGTGATCTCCTGGGCCTAATACATTCAGACGTATGTGGGCCCATGAGTACACAAGCCAGGAAAGGTTTTAGATACTTCATAACCTTTACCGAAGATTTCAGTAGGTATGGGTATGTCTATTTAATGAGACATAAGTCGGAATCCTTTGATAAATTCAAGGAATTTCATAATGAAGTACAAAACCATCTTGGTAAAAGTATAAAGGCACTTCGTTCCGATCGAGGTGGCGAGTACTTAGATCAGGAATTTCTCAGTCACCTAAGGGATAACGGTATACTCTCAGAATTAACTCCGCCAGGAACTCCTCAGTTGAATGGTGTTTCCGAACGGAGGAACAGAACCCTGCTAGACATGGTTCGTTCCATGATGAGTCACGCTGACCTTCCAGTATCGTTCTAGGGCCATGCCCTAGAAACGGCCGCATTCATTTTGAATCGGGCACCTACAAAGGCAGTGGAGACCACTCCATTTGAGGTTTGGCAAGGGAAAGCTCCCAAGTTTTCGTTCCTCAAGATCTGGGGGTGCGATGTTTACGTCAAGCGGTTGCTTGGAGATAAACTCGAACCCAAGGCAGATAAGTGTGTCTTTGTATGGTACCCCAAAGGTACCATGGGGTACTACTTCTATAAACCCAAAGAGAACAAAGTTTTTGTTGCTCGAGGTGGGGTTTACTTGGAAAGAGAATTCTTATCCAAGAAACCTAGTGGGAGTCCTGTGCTTCTTGAAGAAATTCAAGAAGACACGGAACAACCTACAGAGGATATAGAGGTACCCGATGAAGTAAATGATCCAATTCCTATTCCAACAGAAACTCATGTAGGAACAAGGAGGTCTGAAAGATCTCGTCAAAACCCAGTCAGATATGGCTTCTTAGCCACAGAGGGTAATGACTTGATAGTTGTAGATCAGGATGATCCTGCAACAGTTCAGCAAGCCTTGGCCAGTCCCAACTCAAAAGAATGGCAGAATGCCATGAATGAGGAAATGAAGTCCATGAAAGACAATCAGGTCTGGAACTTAGTAGACGGCACACCTAGGATAAAACCCATAGGTTGCAAGTGGATATTTAAGTTAAAGACAGATATGGACGGAAAGCCTCAGACTTACAAAGCAAGACTAGTCGCAAAAGGTTATCGTCAAGTCCAAGGCATGGACTATGATGAGACTTTTTCGCCAGTAGTTATGATTAAGTCAATTCGGATGATGTTAGCCATTGCAACATATTTCGATTACGAGATATGGCAAATGGACGTCAAAACCGCATTCCTTAATGGGAATTTGCAGGAGGATGTCTATATGACCCAGCCATAAGGTTTTGTCGATCCAGAACATCTCGAAAAGGTGTGTAAGCTGCTACGATCCATTTATGGGTCGAAGCAAGCTTCCAGGAGTTGGAACTTACGGTTCGATGAAGCCATAAAAGAGTTCGGGTTCATCAGAAATCCAGATGAACCCTGTATCTATAAGGAGAGCAGTGGGAGTAACATAGTGTTCCTGGTGCTGTATGTCGACGATATACTGATCATGGGAAATAACGTCCCAACCTTGCTTGAGACCAAAGCTTGGTTAGGACAGTGTTTCTCCATGAAGGACTTAGGAGAGGCCGCTTACATTCTAGGGATCAGGATCTACAGAGATCGATCCAAGAGAATTTTAGGTCTAAGTCAGAGCACCTATATAGATAAAGTTTTGAGAAGATTCTCAATGCTTGACTCTAAGAAAGGGAACCTCCTGGTAAGACATGGCATCAAGCTCAGCAAGAAACAGTGTCCTAGAACACATGATGATCTTAAGAAAATGAATGGAATCCCATATGCCTCGGCAGTGAGATCCATCATGTATTTCATGATCTGTACGAGGCCTGACGTATCGTTTGCCCTCAGCTGTGCCAGCAGATTTCAGTCTAACCCAGGCCAAGATCACTGGACTGTCGTTAAGTGTATCCTCAAGTATCTGAGGAGAACAAATGACACCTTCTTAGTGTATGGCGGGATAGAAGGAGAACTAAGCGTCACTGGATATGTTGATGCTAGTTTTCAGAAAGACCCAGATGACTTTAAGTCTCAAGGTGAGTATGTGTTCATGTTGAACGGGGGAGCTTTCAGTTGGAAAAGCTTTAAGGAAGCGACAATAGCCGACTCCACCACGGAGGCGGAATACATAGCTGCGTCAGAAGCAGCAAAGGAAGCGGTGTGGGTCAAGAGCCTCTTGAGAGGATTAGATGTACTGCCGTGAACATCTGATCTCGTGAGCTTAAGGTGTGACAACACGAGGGCCGTAGCACTTGCTAGAGAGCCCATATTTCACAACCGGACCAAGCACGTCGAGAGAAAGTATCACATCATCAGAGAGATGGTTGATAAAGGCAAAGGAGAGATGTTTCAACGCATGATAACCTAGCTGACCCCTTAACTAAGGCACTACCGCAGCCTAAGCACGAGGAACATGTCAGGGGAATGGGTTTAGATTGGAATACCAATTGGGTCTAGGGCAAGTGGGAGACTGTTGGGTTTTTGTGCCCTAGCATAATGTATTTTCAATCTAATCATGTAATAAAGATTATTAGTTGAAGTAAAATCGGCATTCATATTACTAAGTGTTGTAGTAATATCTTAAGTATGATTTGATTTGTATCATTGATGTGTCAACACATAATAGTAGATCGACAGATCAGATACAATCTTACTTAAGCAGTCCCCGATCAGAATAGCTTCATAAGAAGCGATCGGTATGAGGCTAACTCTAAATGATCACGCTCTACTAATCATGGCCAGAAGGGGGCCAGAGTTAGGTCATAGTACCACCAGTCAGGGTGATATAGGATGACCCGATCGTGAGCATGTTACATAGACACAGTTATGAACATACTCATATATCGGTGCATGAAATCACATCCTCAGACAGAAGGACCATTGAGGTCAATATGTAATGAGTGACGAGTTTGACTCAGTCTAACGTCTCCTGTAAAAGGGTTACAATAACGACTGTGATTGGCTCGATCACAAGTTACATAAGTTGACTCCATGGATTGCTGAAGGATTTATCCCTCCTACGGACGTGTGAGCAGATATCAGTTTAGGCCACTTGATGAGTACAACTGAAATACAATAGCATGGTCATGCAGTCGATACGTAGTATCAGTTATAATTTAGTTAACTCAGAATCAAGAAACAGGACAATTGAACGAGGATGACTTGTCTATGCCTCGTGGTTGTCATAGATATCAAGAGGATAAAAGGATAGATTCATGTACAACAAGGTTACGTCGAAATCTCGATAAACACAAGCGTTGGGTAATCATGATGTCTTGCTAGAGGCCACTCATGATGGAAAGGGTTAAAGGGTAAAATGGTAATTTTACCAGTCCGCCAACGTGTCGTGAGCCTAGAGGGTCACACACTAAAGGTTGATTAAAATGGATGGAATCATATGGAGGAATCATGAGAGAGACAAAATCCGGTTTTGGATTAAACCGGATTAGACCGATTTCGGTTTAGGATTAAACCGGAAATCAAGAACCGTTTAGCAGGACTAATTAATTATAATCTAATGAAATAGATTTAATTAAATTAGCTAAACTGAGCCTAGCCAGAATGGGCTTCTCTACATAATTAATTAAAATCTTTCGGCTTTAAGCCCATTAAGGCCTTTAATTAATTAAAGTCCAAATAAGGGTTATAAAAGGGTAATTTTCATTTCTGAAAATAAAGGGAATTATTTTCCAAAACCCTAGCCGTCACTCTCTCTCTCTCTCTCCTAGCCGATTTCGGCCACCCTCCTCCCCTTCGCTCCGTCCGTTTTGCTTGCTTCGATCTTCTAGCAAGGGTCGCCGTGAGTATCCCTGGATTGCTCTTCCTGTGTGGACGTTCTTTTGAGTTTACTAAATATTATTTAGTAACAGAGAGATTTTGAATCAAGGTAAACTTAAAGTTTTATTCTAGTCTAAGATCTCGTGATCAATTCATGATCATGCAAGATCCAAATTAATTCGGATATTTGAGGTTAATTTCTTGTATGGGCATGAAATTATATGATTGGAACCCTCAAATAATTCCTTCATTTATAGGTTATCAGTTACTATTAGAAATATGTTTCATACTACCCAAATTCTGATTTGTGTGAGTTTTTGTAACCCTCGTGTTCTTCAAAGTTCCCCAAAAAGGTTCACCTTTCCCCCCTAGGACATAGTATGAAACCCGGTCCCCTCGTTATAGTTGGGGAACCCTCATTACACCTTTTCTCACGAAAGGGTTCACCTTTCCTTCTAGGGTATAGTATGAAACTCGGTCCTCTCGTCACAGTCGGGGAACCCTCGTTACACCTTTTTCCCGACAGGGTTCACCTTTCCCCTCAAAGGTATAGTATGGAACCTGGTCCCCTCATTACGGGGAACCCTCGTTACACCTTTTCCCCCCTCGGATATAGTATGGAACCCGGTCCCCTCGTTACAATCAGGGAACCCACGTTACACCTTTTCCCCGACAGGGTTCACCTTTCCCTCCTAGGGTATAGTATGAAACATGTTAGAGCTGTGCCCTAGCCCAATGTAATAAGTCATCTATATTGTAATGTTTTATCATTTTGGAATAAATAAAACCGGCATTATATTACTAATGTGTTGTAGTAATATATTAAATGTGTCTTGATCTATATCATTATGTGTATCAGCAATAATAGTAGAACTATAGATCAGAGAGAGTCACATTTAATGAATCTCGGGTCAAGCATGCTTCATCAGAAGCGACCAGTATGAGGATAACTAGATTTGATCACGCTCCACTGATCATGGCAAAGCGAGTGCCGGAATTAGATCATAAATATCATTCGGGAAATAATATTGAACGATCTGATGGTAAGTATGTAGCATAGATGTTGTCATGAGCATACTTATATATCGTAGCTTGTCAACGTATCCTTAGACCAAGGATTTTTTGTAGTTACTATGTAGTTGGTAGCTGAGTTTGACGTTACCTAACGTTACATGTAAAAGGGTGATCATAAGGGCTCTGATTGGCTCAGGAACGAATTACATGAGTGAACAAGTAAGACGGCTAAGGGATTTATCCCTCATGCTACAGCATGAATATGATATCTGTTTGGGCCACTTGATGAGTATGAATGAAAGGAAACGCATGGTAATGCAAGGAGATGCATAGTATCAAGATTTTCAGTCATCTCACAGATCAAGAAACGATGATTGATAAACAAGAGTGACGGCTCTATGTCTTGTGATCAATTTGGATATCGTGTGATAAGGGGATAGTGACATAGACGATATGAGATTAAATCGAATCATCGATAATCACGAATGTTGGGTAATCATAATGTCTGAATAGAAGCCACTTATGATGGAAAGGGCAAACTGGTAATTTGCGCCGATCTGCCAACATGTCGTGAGCCTAGAGAGTCACACACTTAAAGCGATAAGTATGGAAAATATGAGAAGTATGAAAATTAGGAAAAATTCAATTTCCTATTTTAGTTAGACCGGAACGGTCTAGACTAAACCGGAACGGATTAGACAATTTTCAGTGTAGGTGGTAAACCGGATGGTTAAAGAAATAGGTCTAAGTGAATTATGGGTTGATCTAAATTAAGCCATTTAATTATAATCCTAAGTCACATTGGGTTTCACAAGATTTAATTAAATGGACTTAAGTGACTGGCTTGAGGCCCTTTATGGTTTATTAATTTTAATTATAATTAAAATTAACACAAAACCTAAAAGGGAAATAATTGGATTATGGAATATATTATATACACCCTAAATCACTTTCCTCTCCCAAAAAAAGGGAACCCAAGCCGGCCGTCCCTCTCTCTCTCTCTCTCTCTCTCTCTCTCTCTCTCTCTCTCTCTCTCTCTCTCTCTCTCTCTCTCTCTCTCTCTCTCTCTCTCTCTCTCTCTCTCTCTCTCTCTCTCTCTCTCTCTCTCTCTTGCCTACTTCAAGTAAGAATTAGTAAGTCTTGCTTTAAGGTCTTGATCTCGAGATCATCGCATTGCTTATGTGGACTTGATAGAGAGTACATCCTTTTGGTTTTTTTGCTACGATTCGTAAAGAACTAAGATAGTATTTAATTCATGTATGATCTTATGCTGAATCAATCTGCATGAAGATCTTAAATTACAAGGATCCATGGTTTAATTATGCTTCCGTTGTATGAAATTAATTGATTGGACCCCATGGAATTCCTTCAGAACCTGGTCCCCTCGTTACAGTCGGGGAACCCTCGTTACACCTTTTCCCCGACAGGGTTCACCTTTCTCTCCTAGGGTATAGTATAAAACCCGTTCCCTTTGTTACAGTCGGAGAACCCTCGTTACATATTTTCCCCGACAGGGTTCACCTTTCCACCCTATGGTATAGTATGGAACCCGGTCCCCTCGTTACATTCAGGGAACCCTCGTTACATCTTTTCCTCGACAGGGTTCACCTTTCCCCCCTAGGGAATAGTATGGAACCCGATCCCATCGTTACAGTCGGGGAACCCTCTTTACACATTTCCCCCGACATGGTTCACCTTTCCCCCCCTAGGGTGTAGTATGGAACCAGGTCCCATCGTTACAGTCGGGGAACCCTCGTTACACATTTTTCTCGACAAGGTTCACCTTTCCCCCCTAGGGTATAGTATGGAACCCGGTCCCATCGTTACAGCCGGGGAACCCTCGTTACACCTTTTCCCCAACAAGGTTCACCTTTCCCCCCTAGAGTATAGTATGGAACCCGGTCCCCTCGTTACGGTTGGGGAACCCTCGTTACATATTTTCCCCGACAGGGTTCACCTTTCCTTCCTAGGGTATAGTATGGAACCCGATCCCCTCGTTACAGTTGGGGAACCCTCATTACATATTTCCCCGGCAAGGTTCACCTTTCCCTCCTATGATATAGTATGAAACCCGGTCCACTCGTTATAGTCGGGGAACTCTCGTTACACATTTTCCTCGACAAAGTTCACCTTTCCTTGTTACACTTTTTCTCAGCTACTGTTAGGAAGGTGTTTCATACTGCCCAAAATTTCAGATTTGTGCTTAAGTTTTGTGATAAACTGATGTCAATTGTTTTTATCTTGATGTGTGATCATTTTGGTGAAATGGTCTCTTCAAAACCTGTTTTAGTGTTCTTTTCTCATGGATCCACATTTTCAAAGTTACTGTTAGGAAGGTGTTTCATAATGCCCAAAATTTCAGATTTGTGTTTAAGTTTTGTGATAGACTTATGTCAATTGTTTTTATCTTGATATAAGATCATTTTGGTGAAATGGACCCTCCAAAACCTGTTTTAGTGTTCTTTTCTCATTAATCCACATTTTCAAAGTTACTGTTAGGAAGATGTTCAATACTACCAAAAATTTCATATTTGTGTTTAAGTTTTGTAAAACACTGATGTCAATTATTTTTATCTTGATATGTGATCATTTTGGTGAAATTGTCTCTCTAAAACCTTTTTCAGTGTTCTTTTCTCATGAATTCATAGTTTCTCAGTTACTGTTAGGAAGGTGTTTCATACTACCCAAAATTTCATATTTGTGTTTAAGTTTTGTAAAAGACTGATGTCAATTGTTTTTATCTTTATAAGTGATCATTTTGGTGAGATAGTCTCTCCAAAACATGTTTCATTGTTCTTTTCTGATGGATTCATAGTTTCTAACTTACTATTAGGAAGGTATTTCATACTACCCAAAATTTCAGATTTTATTTTTAAGTTTTGTAAAACACTGATGTCAATTGTTTTTATCTTGATATATGATCATTTTGGTGAATTTGTCTCTCCAAAACCTGTTTCAGTGTTCTTTCTCATTTATTCATAGTTTCTAAGTTACTGTTAGTAAGGTGTTTTATCCTACTGAAAATTTCATATTTGTGTTTAAGTTTTGTAAAAGACTGATGTCAATTCTTTAATTTTTGTAACTCTCTATTAGAAACATGTTTCAAACCCATTCATTTTGTTGCAGAAGCTAAAACAAGAAACATGTTTCATATACTCAATGTAGAACAAATGAAATTTCAGGATGTTGCCACAATTAGAGAGTTTGAGTAGTCTGAAACATGTTCCTAACAGTAAGTGAGTAGTCTGAAACATGTTCCTAACAGTTTGAGTAATTTGAAACATGTTTCAAACTAAAATTTAATTAACATTTACTGTTAGAATCATGTTTCAGGCTTCAAAATACTCTGATTTGTGTGGAACAAAATCTGTTTATGAGAAATCACGAAAAATATTTAACAAAGACCGATTCAATGTTCGATCATCACACAAAATCGACATAAAAAATTGAACGTACGATGATTGATTGAACAAAATTGAATTTTCGATGATCGATAGATTAATATCGATTGATCATCGAAGAAATTGTTTCAGTCTCAGAGTTGAGGCTCAATCTCGGCGAAGAACTCATCGATGAAGCCAATCCGGCTCATGTCAAGGTACAACCCGAGCTCCTCCCGCTATTTTTGAACCACCGCACCAAACCGCCGCTCCACGGTGCGAGATTGGACCAGATCGGCGGTGACGAGTAAAAGAGGAGAGGAATTGAGATCGTCGGCGGACGCTGATCACCGGAAAGAGAGGTGACGGAGGGCCGGGAGCGTCGCTAAAGGAGGAGTCATGGAGTCATCAATGGAGGAGCACATGCAGCCGTTACGGAGTCATCATTAGGAGGAGTGGAGGACACAATATAAGGAGTGGGTGACACAGTTACTAATCTGCCCTTCTTTATGATTATTTAATTAAATTTCATCATAAATTAATGATCTATTAGAACCATTGATCTTATTAGATCTAATGGATGTGAACTATTCCTATTTTCTTATTTGAATGTTGGTTTCTATTGTAGGGCATCCATATATGTATGTGTCTGAGAAATAAAATGATGACATAATGATAATAACCGCTGAGGCTAAATTATTTTCTTATTGTCATGACTAATTAAATCATATGACCAGGGTTTGATATGAACCAATTAATTTAGTTTTAAGAAAATTGAAATTGAATCAAAGAATTCAATTTGGTTTTGAATATATCGGATTTTGTATTCGATTCGATTTGTTACGAACCAAATTTCATGAAATACAAACATTTTAGACCATTTTATTTTATTATTTGACTTATCTCTTTTTGGTTGGATTTACTTTGGACCGATTTTAATGAAACTCTCACATTTTGATCCAATTTTGACTTATTAGTTGACTTGTTTTTTTGTTTGCCCAATATTTTTAGGCCCAATTAATAAGGATCAATGACATAAAATAAACCACGTGTTCAAATTGACCAAGTTTTTTTTCGTTTCTCATTTTATAAACCGAAATCAAACAAATGGGTCTCGATTTGGTTTTGAACCGAATCAAATTGTTTTCTTTCGGTTCGGTTATTTTTAACACCCTACATGCAACTCTAATTATTTTAAGACATAATCTCATTTTACTACATTTAAGTAATCATTTTTCTCTACTAACGTTTGCTTGACCAATTAGTTAAGCACTTGAACTTGGATCCAAAGGTCTTGGGTTCGAGTCACGTTGCGGTATCTGGCCTTTGTTTCCAACTTTTGTTGGGTCTCTATCTCCCGGTGGTAGTCAAGTGGCAATATTGACCCCCTTCTACATAATGATGTGTCTTAAGCCCGTTATTAATACAATAATCTTAAGAACTCTTAAGAATCACAAGTTTGGTGTTGTCTTGCTGCATCATAACATAGTTGAGCCCAGATCTTGATACAATTTGCCGATAAAAAAAAAGAACTTACATTTTTCTCACTTAACTACAGTTGATTTAAATTTGTTCTTGAGAGATCGGTTGAGAATTTTTTCATCTCACTTTACTACATTTCGTTTAATTGAACTGAACAACGTTAGTTTTCATTGCGGAATGGCCAAAATACCCTTGACTCTTTGAAATTTTCAAAAGTGTGACATCCAAATAAGAGGTACTTTGATAATTTCATAATGAGGCGCACATACTAAAGAGTGTCATATACACATACGCGCTCAAGTCTGACACATAAAAACTAGTCTATTAAATTTTATGCTAAGTTTATGCTCTGTAATTTTTCGATGTAGAACCTAAACTCACTTGTGGAATTCTAACAATCTCCCCTCCACATTGAGCCCTATCACATTGGGTTGCTCGCGCTCCTAAATCCATATCCCACATCATTGTCCCATTTAGCAATCCTAACTTGATTAATCATGCTTCTAGATCCTACTAGCCCACCTACCTTAATTTACCATGAGATCCACTGGTATTCCATCCCGATGAGATGTATACATGTAAGTTCTAACGCCACTTATAAGGGAAAGATGGTCTTACCAAAGAGGAGAACATACAATGGAAACACATATATACATTAGAACCCCAAAACCTAGCATATTAGGTTTTAGGTTTAATCGGTATATAACTCCTCCTTCTAGCATGTAATCTTCCGGTGTGAAACTTGAACTGACGTGAACCCTTAGTTTTGAAACATAAATTAGAACATTATGGTTTTGACTGATCTAACTTTTTACAATAGTTTCTTCGCTTATTCTACTTGGAAGGACATGTATGAGAAAAGTGCTTATGATTGTCATTGACATGGCTAATGGCTTGCATCAATTCTGGCGAAAAGAATATCAATACGCCAGTGTGATGACATTCTCATAAGTATGTCTCCTCAAAGAGTAGTTCATAGACAAAAACTTTTAAAATAGAAAAAATGATCTTGGTTTAATAACGAGCTCTGAACATACTCAAACCCATAACGAAGAACATGTAATAACTACATAATACTAAAGCATTCTAGATATGAGCATATTAAGAGGATAAACTTATCATGATCCTTTAAATCATGATCCTTCTATTTGAATTTTAAGATAATACGAATCTTAAATAGTTTGCATTTGAAATTAAAATCTAGGCATCTTTAGACTCTTGTTTTGTTGGTGAAGGCCCCCCAAAATTTGATGGGCTCAAACCTCTTTGGCAAGTATTAAATCGATCACAGTGATATTATCATAACTTCATGCCACGAAGAAAACAGAACATTTCATAGGTCCACAACATATAATTGAAATCATCAAATACATAAAATATGTTTTGAAATGTTTGATTTCTTCAGCCACAATAGTAATAACGACATGATAGGAAAAAAGGAGGTCGACTAGAGCTTCTTGGTTTGATTTATCGTGTCACAATATAATGAAAACAAATTGTGGAATTTGACGGTTGCGGTCAAGCGTCATTTGGACTGGTAGAGTATTTATTAAGAGTCTCAACCGAATGCAGCAAACTATGAAAATTTAGGGGTGAATGAGGTTGGAGATTAATAGTTATTAAACTATTTAGATTTGGCATTTATTTGAATTTGTAGTTTTCGCATGATCAAATTGGTTAGTTTTGGGGGAACGCGAGTTATAAATACCTTAGAAGAAATCAGTACAACATTAGGAAAAAAATTAATTTGATCGAATGTCCAAATATCTTTTGTTAATCAAATTTCTATCTATTCAAATCAGAGTCACAACTCGGTTCACAAATACGAAATTGTATCATAGACCATACGTATAATTATTAATTATGATTAATATATATGAATATCTTCCTTATGCATCAATAGTTAATGTGCCTGCCATTAGGAAAAAAAATAATTTAATACACTAATAGAGTATATAATTATTAATTTAACCAAGAATTCAATATTCAAATGGTTTTATGTGAATGACAAGGCTCAAAGTCAAATTCAACACTTGGTTGCTGCTAAAAAGTCACAAGTCAACATTTTGGGTCTCTTCATGATCACCAAATTGCCCAACAAACCCAGATGCTCGTTATCATTCAGCAATCATCAATTCATCAATTATAATAAACAGAATGAGAAATCACTAAAGAAATCAATTTCTTCGATTCTTTGTCCTCTTTAGAGAATGAAAATGATTATGGCTCAACAAAAACATTTAATCCAATTAATGGTCATTATAAGGACTAGGATTCATACCATGAATGAAATTGGATTCCAAAATTTCCTGTTCCCATCTGATCTCTTCTCAGCTGTCAACAAAAATGTGGGTGATATGCACATCTGAAGATTATATTTACAGATCAGCAAGCATATCAGTTACAATAGGAATTGAAGTGCAGAAATAAGCCAAGGTAAAGAAAAGCTGGCCCTGAGAAGGAAAATGAGTTTTCACTAGTTTGAGAAAATCATTTTGAGCATCAAACATTTTCTGCCTTTCCCAGGCACAAGATTTTGTCCCGGGCAAAAAGGCTGTGTATACAACAGAAAGTAAAACAGCAACTATAAGGCGCTATAAGGGAAAAAAAACTGCAAAACCGAGTCTCTTCTCTATTCGGATCGAGTCTGCGAAATCTGAAACCCGATCACCAAAAACTTCCAACCACTGGCCTATCCACACGCTTCCCCGCCTTCTTTCTTTTTTGTTCAATGCCCATTCCTCCTACTGTACACCATCAACCCTTCCCGCTTCACTTCTTTTCCTTTCTTATCAGGTACTGCTTCTTTTTCAGCACATTTCACTATCTGTTCTTTGGATTCTTGGACGCTAGCATCGGGAACTTTTGCTCGAGCATCTTTAATGTTACCTTCTGTTACCTGAAGAAGTTCGGGAGGCATAGCTGCAGGATCAAGCTCCAGACAGTCTTTAGGAGCATTTTGACCTTCTTGACCAGTAAGCTTGTAAGAAGGGACCTGGTGTGATAACCGAAACATCTCTTCCCTTGGAATCTTTATGAACTCCTTTGTGTCTGAGTGTATGCAAAACACTGTCTTGTAACCTGGAACTTTAACAAGGGGAGCAACGGTGACACCTTTTCCGTCATAACCTTCTAGAACTTCAACCATGTCATACTTGTGTATGACTTCATCTTGAGTAAGTTCGTTCCAATCGGAGGACCAGTTACTATAAAGAGCCCAAACATCACCTTGCATGGGATAAATATGGATGGCCCCTTTTGTGCCTTTTGACCATTTTACTGTGTGAGAGAAGGAATTAAGAGAGTTGTCAACTAAATGCTTGCCTATCCGGAACTCCCCACAAGTTTTGTAAAAGCCAGACCCAACCCAGTTCAGAGGGCCCAGTTCAGTATTACTCTTCGTGTTAAGCCAACTCATCTTCATTTTGAATGGTTTCAAGGAAATCACGCTATGGATCATGGCATAATAGCGAGGCATTCCATCATCATCATCATAAGCAGCCCAAACTTGATTATCACCAAATGATTTTTCTGTACGATCCTTGTCAAAATCGTGAAAGTCTGGATCTGGGACACTCATTGACATTAGGTTGACGTTGTCCTTGTCAGAATCAACATTAGAGTTTTCAGGGTATACCTGCTCACACTGAACTTTCTTCTTGTTGTCCACAGATTCAACACTCATTGCATCGACTATTACACAATCTACAACAACTTTCTCAACATCTCTTGACTTATCCTTCACATCAAGTTTTGGCTTCTCATTCCTCTCCTTCATCTTCTCATCAGGTTTTGGCTTCTCACTCCCCTCCTTCATATTCTCCTTCTCCTTTACTTGCACATCTGAAGCTTTTGGTTTGTTATCAGTTGCAGAAGCAGCAGCCACACACCATTGATTTATCCTCTTGCCAATCTCCTTCTTAGCCATTTTCATCAACAAATTTACATTTTCAAGCTGTGATAACTCCCTTGCATAATTTAATCTACTTTTTCCTGCAACATTTCGTACTTCAACCGCCCCATTTCCATTAGATGTTTTCTTCATCATCGTTATGGCATCACCATTCAAACTCTGTGGATCAATGCCTCTTTTTTTCCTAGGTCTATCTCCTTTGATACTGGACTTGGATGATCCCGCTGCTAAACCAGTACCTGTCTTCATAGCCTCCTCGCGCCTTCGCTTCTGTTGCTCACGTGATGGATGAACTACACCAGTAGCTTGAGTAGCTGAGAATGTCGGTGCTCTCACACTTCCAACACCATCTGACTTGGAGTACATACCCGACTGAAGTGTTGAATTCTTAAGTGAGTCAGAACCTGAAAATCTAGCAGAAGCTAGATTTTTTCCTCGAATGTATGAGTTCATTTGTTGACCAGCCCATGGAGCATGCGGACTATTTGGTGGTTGAGTCTCTATTGCCAAAAACTGGCGATGACAGTTGGGGCAAACAAGCTTAACCCGTAGGAATATTATAGCATATTCAAACTGCATCTTGCATGAAGGGCAGACAGTCCAGAAAGTATTGGCTTTTGGCATACGTTGAGGAGACGGAGGAATAACAGTTTTACTATCCCTTATGTTTGAATAATTACTGCTGGTGAAACCATTATGACGAGTCGCCACTGGTGGTTTCCCTGCTGCCGCATTGCTATAAATAGCATTTAACTTTCGTTTCTGGTCATATGCAATCTTCTTGTTTTTGTCGGACAACACAGTCCAAGCTTGAGATAGAATCTTAAATGCCCCATCTGCTCCTATGGACTTGTTCTTATCGGGGTGAAGAGCAAGAGCCATATGCTTGTATTGTCTCCTAATTGTATCATCATTAGCCGAAGGTTCCACACCAATGACCCCGTACCAATCTACTTCACCATTGACTTTTGCCTCAGCAAAGCTATATACATGCAGAGAAGCAAGCAAATCAGAAAGACCCTCAAGCTCGGGGTACAAGTTCTGTGCCTTCAAAGCAAATTTGTTTGCTCCAGCGATGTCCATCTTCGTTAGCTTGCTGTCGGCAATTTCTTTGGCCTTGATAGCCTCATCTTTGTTGCATTCCATATTTGCAGTCACTCAATCTCGGATTTGTACTAGATATTTCTGTTGTAGTGATTATCAGTTACCGGAGTAACAATTAAAACTCAGCTGCGGCTTCTATCTAAAACTTGATATTTGTGTGCACATATTAATAACCAACTTTCAACTGCCCAAACCTACACAAAAGAAGTTCAGAATATACAAACTACTTCAGCAAAGGAAACAATAGGCTCGGTTTATGCAGGAAAATATGGTCATGATTCTAAAGAAAAAAGATTCAAAGCATAAGCACATTTAATTCAATGAATGCATCTTCTTATCCACAAATTACATATACTTTAACATCACTTCAGCGAAGAAGGAATCAATATGTGTGGTTTACGTTCAAAGGAAGGGTCTAGGTTCTCGTAAATACCTAAAGATCCAAGTTACAAGTGCATTAATACTAATGACTGCTTATGGGTCCAAACTCCCAAGTTAGAACTACTCGATACTCATTCATAACAAAAGATCTGTGTTACAAACACCATTCTTCTAAATTAGTACTACTAATGAGTGATTCCACGGATCCAAAATTTCAAATATCTATCCCCACTTCATTTAAAGACCAATTCAATGGTGCACTGAAAAACACGTAAAAGCAAATAAGAAAAAAGGGTTATGATTCATGTCACTTGAATAATTGAACATTCCAATTATGTGCATATCTATTCAAATTACCGGTTCTTTTGGATCCACAAAATTCCAGATACTCTAGCACCACTTTGTGCAATAACCAATTAAGCAATGCACCTAAAACCCGGTAAAGTAAATATGAAATTCAATAAATGTCCGCTGCATGCAAACTGGATAGGATACAGAACGTACAATCACAATGCCATTATGAATTACTCGCTCAAACCCAATTACACAAACTTACAGTAAATCACATCACAAATACTGAAACAATCTGGCTAGATGATGTGTGAAATGGAAGCAAACAAAAATGAGAAACCCAGAATCCTACAAACAGACTTGATTCCCCATCATCTACTTGGTTTCTTAGAAACAAAGAATACTCAAAATTCTTCTCAACATAACACAATCGCACAAATAGCAGCAAACAAATTGATAAGCCCAAAATCCTACAGACTTGATTCTGATCATCTACTTACCAGACCCAAAAATTCTTTATCAGCATAGTACCATCTCAGTTATCAAACACTGGAAAATGCAGAAACTCTATCAAAAATTGAAGCAAACAAGAGAAGAACAAAAATACCCACTCCAAATAGAGACTTGAAATGCCCAAACAAGCAGAACCCATAATCAATAATGCGATTCTCATGGCACACTGTTCACATTCAAGGTTCCCAAATATCAGCAATCTCAGAAAAATGACAAACAGTCTTCATCATCAATAAACAATCTACAGCACAATGAGAGAGTACGTAAGGCACATTCAGAGCAAGGAAATTTTACCTGTCTTCAGAGAAATGAACCGAAGGACGCCATTGTTTAATTGCTATCAGAATCACCCAGATCAGCGAAAACTCAATTTTTTCTAAAATCTCCCAAAACCTAAATAAGATTTCAGATGAAAAAGTAACGAAGAAAAATAACAAATGACAGGACTCTCTCTCTCCCTCCTTTTCTTTTCTTTATTTCTCCTATAATATTTTCAGTCATTAACCTAAAATTACATGTATTTATATTGGTTAAAACCATTGTTGTAGAAATTTTTGACTAGTCCCCGATTCATCCCTCCGACTAGATCCTGACTAATACTCCATAATAACCGATTAATTATTTAAATCAATTTATTTTTCGATCAATCTCCGACTAATCTTCCATTAGTCCTTAAAAAGTTCTTGTCGACTGACTAACGCTTAACGATTTATACGACACTAGTTAAAATCTTGATCATGATTATTTTTTAGCCATGGTTAAGACACCTTTGCCAACTAATAAAGTTTTATTTTGATGACAAACAACCTCTTGTAAGCTATTCAAGTGAGCACACATCTTTCAATATTTTAAATCATTAAATTAGCAATATAAAGGTGGAGATTAAATCGCTTTATTAATGAAATAATTTTAATTTTCAAAAATCACCAAATGCTATGTAATATCATATTTAAATCATTTACTATATTCTTGCCCTTGCTTAATTTAACAAATTGTGTGATTCAAAATTGAAATTATAATATCAAAGGGACCATATCTACCATTTTTATGTGTGGGAATCATGATATGGAAATCAACTCAGACCCATAATGTTCATGGCCATATATGTAGTGTGCTATATCCAAATCATTAACTCCAGATTTTACTAATCCATGTGTTTTTTTGTTAGATACATGTGAATCTTGCCATGTTTCTTGGATTGATGTATCAACTTATATGATACATATATAGGTAGTCTATTTTTATACATTGAGTCTCTCTATCAACCAATATCCAGTGGAATGACAAAAATAGAGTTCTTGCCTAATAAGGGAGGTTTGAGCCCATCTTGATAAATTGTTGATTAAAAAAGCTCATCTTGATCTGTCCTCTTTCAACACATGGTAATTGGTAAGTGTGTTTCTTTGTCAGTTCATTCATGTATCATAATTGTTGACACAATTTGAAATTAACATTACATTAGACCAGAATGTAATGATATTGATGAAATTCTCAATTTCAGAACCACAAGTAAAATGCAAATAAAAAACCTAAGAAACTAATTTAGCATGTTATGGAACATTCAACGAGAGAGCCAAAGCTATGAAGTGAGTATCTAAGCTATAACACAAAAGCCAGAATAGGAAAATGCCATAAATCTATTAAGAGTTAATCTAAGATAACTACATCTAGAATTAGTTGAATCTCAGGTAAATACGCTTCTTTTTTTAGTCGTGGCTCTTCCAGAATAAATTTGCAAAATGTGTCATTTTTTACGCTATCTTTCCTCCCTTCTTCCTCCTTTCTTTTTTCTCCCTCTCTCTCTCTCCCCGACTCCTCCCCTGCCTTTGCCGTGCACGGTCTTCTCCGTCAGTGATTGCATGAAACATTGAACCATTCTTCACAGCATACTAGATTCTATTAGCATTTTCTTGGCCAGGACTTAGTGATTGACGATTGCATCAAATTCTAGAGAGCCTATACAAATTCAAGCATGATGTGGTTAAAAATTAAAAAGGATAAATAAAGACAACTACACTTACTTTGCCACGTTTTACAACACACTAAACATGCTATTAAAAATTTATTTTCGACTCACTTAATTAAGTTTCTATTACACGTTGTTTTCCATCCAAAAGTAATGGTTTTGGAACATCGAAAAGCCGTAAACCTTCATGTATATTCAGACCGATATCATCGGTGATTATATGCAATTTAATAAAAAGCAGGCCAATTCGTATTGTTTTTGTTATTATAATTTGTTACAATGAGGTTGTATTCAAAGCTTATCATTAGCTTCAACAAATTGATATCTAACCGAAAACTCCAAAAAATTAAAATCAAAATTTATTTGGGACCTTTAAAACTTCATTCAACATTTTGTTCATGTTGTTAATGTCTGCAAATCAAAAAGATCGCCGAATCCCAACTGCCTTCTCTCCACTAGTGTCGCCTCCAACAGTACCGCTATTCCAGCTCACGAGATTGGTGAAGATTAGGAGAAATGGAGAACAACCTTGCACGGTGGACCCTTTTGCGAATTAGAAAAAAATTTCGAACCTCAACTGTCATCTCTCCTCTACCGCTGCCTCTAGCGGTGTCGCCACTCCCAGGTCCTCTCTCTAAACTCATAACCTGTTTCTTTTTCATAAATAATTTTATTTTTAGGGTTGAGTCGGCCAGACCGAATTTAAACCAGTTCAACTGTACCAGTTAAAAACTGACATAATTTAATTTTTTGAACTAAAAATAGTTAACGTATATTTAGTATTTTAAGAGTAGGTTGTCTCAAACGGTTAGTTAAAGTATTGAAAAGAGAAAAAAATAATTAAGATGTAAAAGCAGAAAAGTGGTATATTTTTGTGCAAATAAAAATATCATTTTCCAATGATCTTTTCTTTGAAAAATGAAAAGGGCCACATAAATTTAGAACCTAGAGATTATTGGAATGGGTTCCACACAACTCTATCTTTCATCCAAAATGTAAGTTTATGTTTTGGCTTGTATTACATTTGAATAACAATTATGGAAGAAGATTACATTTAATATTTGAAGTACCTGTGTTGTATTCTTCTGAAATATCCCTTTAAAATCTCCATTGTTATCAAACAAAATTCTCTTTTATTTGGGTTGTTTTGAAATTGAATACATTTATAAGGTTTTACTTGATTGTTTAAATTGTGTGTTAGTTCGTGGGCAGGGACACCAAGGCGTAAGAGAAGCTGGTGAAGAAGGTTTTTGGATATGGATTGGTTTTATAAGCAAGTTGATATTCTCTCTCTTACGGGTGAAGGAGAAACAAAAGAGGGAATTTAGGATTGAGTGGAACAAATGATACAACGCAAAAAAGAAAAATGGAATCAAGATTTTGAAGAGATGAAACAACAAATGAAATTGAGATTTTGGAAAAACAGTTCATCCGAAATGACATCAAAATCAATGTACAAAAATCATTTCAGTAGCAGCAACATGTCAAACATGTTATATTTGGAGCTAAACCAGCCGAGACGAAACCAATCAAGAATTGCAAAGCTTAAGCATTTAGCCAAATGTCAGAAATCATGTAATATACATTCACATTATACTGTTCAAGTAAGATTTGATTAGGAACTGTGTAAGTAATTTTATCTTTTGACAGCTCTGTTAGGCACTCAAAAGGATTTCATGCATCTCACCACAACTAAGAAGTAATAGCATCTGTCACAACAAACAAAAGTAAAATTAGGGTTGAAAAATGGTAACAACTGGTCTCTCAAAACATCATATACATACAAAGTTTCTGCGTCGTCAACAGCCATAAAACATTGAAACCCCAACTGAAATTTTTTAAAACGATAAAAGATTGAAATATCTAGGAAGCAGAATCTTCATTTGAGAGGAATAAACCTGGAGGAGTGAGTAGCACCAATACCGGGCCTACCATGCTTAGCTGGCTTGTACGAGATTGAAAACTCGGCAAGGTAGTGACCTATCATCTTGGGCTTGATCTCGACCTGGTTGAAGGTTTTCCCGTCATAAACTCCAATGATGCTTCCAATCATCTCAAGAACAATGATCATGTTCCTCAGGTGGGTCCTCACCGGTTCAGGCTTCTCACCAGCCGGAGCCTCCCTTTTCTGAGAAACAAGGATCGAATCAACAAAACAATCATTCAAATCCAATGTAACTGAAAGGGATTCCCATGGGTTCCATAGATTAGTTTCATGCAGCGGAATGAATTAACCATAGGAATCAAAGAAAAGCATACGGATCTTATTGAGAAATTCAGCATACATGTATTTCGAATATGAAAATTATACCTTTAAATCAATGTAAAACACAAGTATAGTGTTTCTTTGGCAAGTTCACACAAGCACAATACTTTGGGAGGTTTCTTCACTCTCTCTTGCTAATGAAAATAATGAAGAATTGGACAAAAACACACATGGAGGAATGTAGAGGGAGGGTCGGCCATGTTGAGAGAGAATGAATGAGTTTTGCCAAAAATTAGTGTGATATTTTGGGAAAAAATATTGTGTGTTTAACAAAAAAAAATGATTTTGAATATCTCTTTGTTAATTACACAATATACCCCATCAATCTCATTATCACAATATAGCCTCATTCATAACTTAAAACCATAAATGGGCTTTAAGCCCATTTAGCCAAATCCAAATTAAAACTCATTTAATTGAGTTCTGATTATGGTTTAGCTAAACCGGTCCACTCTCCCTAATTTGATTTCTTCAACCGTCTAGTTAATTAACCTAGGTCAGAAATCAACCGAATCGTTTTCAATTTGACTAAATTGAAAAGCGGATTCTCCCAATTACCATCCATGCTTGTGTTGTCACATATTGTACTTAGAGTGTGTGACCCTCTAGGCCCACGACCCGTTGGCAGACTGGTAAAATTACTACTTTACCATTTCCATCATAAGTGGTCTCTAGCAAGACATTATGATTACCCAACGTTCGTGATTATCGATTATTCGACTTAACCTGTTATCGTACATGTCACTGTCCTTTTATCAAACCAATATCCAGATTGATCAATATGCATAGAACCGTCACCCTAATTTATCAATCAATGTTTCTTGATAACTAAGATGATTGAAAACTGATACAAAGGTATCACCTGCGCGGCCGTGCTATTTCTGTAGTCATACTCATCAAGTGGCCTAAACGGATATCTTTCTCGTACTGGAGTATGAGTGATAAATCTCTCAGATGTCTTTCGAGTTCACTAATGCAATTACTAATCAAGCCAAATCACATCTGTTATGGCTACCATTTTACAGGCAACATTAGACTAGGTCAAACTTAGAGATTCATTACACAGTGCACACAAAGACTCCTTGGTCTTAGGATATAATGACAAGCTACGATTTGTGAGTATCTCATGACAGTATCTATGCTGCATACTCATAATCGGGTTGTCCGATATCATCGACCTGATGATATCTATGATATAACTCTGGCACATACTTTGCCATGATTAGTAGAGCGTGATCACAAGGAGTTGGTCTCATACTGATTGTTTTTAAAAAAAACTTAGCTGATCAGGGACTCGTCAAATGTAATTCTTTCTGATCTACAGTTCTACTATTAGTGGTTACACACATAATGACATAGATCAAATTACATTCGATATATTACTACAATACATTAGTAATATATGCCGATTTATTTATTCAGAAAGATGATAAAACATTACATTTGTAGATCACTTTTATATTGGACTAGGGCATAACTCTAACAGTAACACATCACATTTGAGTATTAACTAAACAATTCATAAGATTAAGAATCATTAACATTACAAATCAATTATCCAACAATCAACCTAACAAATAAGAAGTGAAAAGAAAGCAAAATCTTACGGCCTTGCACAGCTTCTTGATAAGAGGCATGGGCTTACGCTTTAGACCTCTCTAGAACCTAAATCATAGAAAACCCAATAATATAAAACAGTTAACAAAAACAAATGGAAAAGCTTTTAGACATTTGCATTACCTTCTGCGAGCTCTGGCGGTGAAGAGCTTGACGAGGTCGTCGGTGGACATGTCAAGAAGAGCGCCCAGATCGACGCCTCTGAAGCTGAACTTCTTGAACGTTCCTCCTCTCGGGATCAACATCAGCCTGAAATGTACAACAACAGAAGAAACTAGTAAGAAATTGACACACAGGAACTAATTAATTGAGAAAATGGGAGGTCAAGGTCACTCACCATGGTTATGGTTGCTTGGATTGGAGGTGCGAGATCTCTAAATTCAGTCACGTTGCAGGGGTTGTGGAAGACATGTGTTTATTTCTTCTTCGTCTTATATATATATGATAGAGGAGCGCTTTAACCCTACAACTCAACATTTTGTTTGGGTCTTAGCGTAAATGGGCTAAAAGCCCAAACCAATGCAGCCATAAACGCCTCTCATCTTCTACCACTTACTTAGTGTGATGCAAATGCAATGGATCAGTGGGGTGCTTATAGAGATGGGAGTTAGCCCTAGCGGTCCGACCAAAGAGGGAGATGAGTTTTTCTGTCTTCAATTTGAACTTGATGGTGGATTGAGATTCAATCTAATTCAACGAAGTAGAAAAGGTAAGATTGTAATCATGATAATGTAACACCCTTTACCTAAAAGTAGGGTTTTTATCGTACAATACTTAATTATAGAGTTCATTCTAACTTTTAACCTCAAAATTAACGAAATTATTAATAAGTGTTACCTAAACCAAATAATTTATCACTTTGTAACATATTATGTTAAATGATGATTTTGCACCTATTTTGTTTTTAAATTTTCAAATGCGTGCCATTCTCTCCAGTCTTCACCACTTGCACAGTTGCACCTCTCCATGAGCCCACAACAAAACGAATCAAATCATCATTGAGGATGGAAGCGATGAGTGGGCAAAATTGTTCGGGGATAGAAAACACATTGCCTCTATCGACTTCCTTTTTCAAATTGTGTTCAGTTTTTGAATTCTAAGTCAGAGTAAATATTTCATATGAATTTTGACTATTTTTTTAGTTTGTGGTGGGTTTAAATTAGCGTAGAGTGTGCCTTTTTTGTTTACTTTACTATTTGGATTTGATTTTTCTCAGCCATCGCTTGTCTTCTTTTTTGACGACCTCACGTGAGATTTTGAGGCTTCTAGATCTGTCCTGGCCGAAGAGATAGCAAGGGGGTTCTAGGGTCAAAAGCAGTCTTTTTTTGGGAATTTTGATTTTTCCAGCCGCCTTCTTCTTACTTCTCTAACGTTGTCAACCATTTTCTGACTCGATTCATGTAAACGGGCAGGGGGGGGGGGGGGGGGTGGGGGGTGAGGTGTGAAGGCAAATACCGAACAAAATTTACATTATATACAATATTATGTTTCTAAAATAGATACTGATATTAGTTTAGACAATTATTCTATAATAATTTTTATTAATTGTTTATTTTTGTTGTTTTGCATTAATTTATATTCATATTTTTTAAGTCTCATGTAAGTATTTATTTTGCCTTAATTTATATAAATTGAAGTTAAATTCGAACTTAAATAAAATCTTAATAATCAAACTAGAATTATTTTTTGTTATAGGTATTTACTAATTATTTTATTATTAAAATTTATTTTAAATTAATTTATTAATTTAATTTAATTTTTTAGTATAAAATTTTGCCCCTTTTACAAATTAATTTTCTGCCCCTTTTACAAATTAATTTTTTTGTTATGGCCATCAAGATACTTCTGATTTTCGATCGACAAATATAAAAATCACCACTTCTTTCCTTATTTCCCGAGAAACAAGTAAGATCCGGAAATCGAATTTAGGGCTCGATTTCAAAATATGGATCTACGACTGATAAATCGATCAAATTGAGAGAGATGGGTCAGAATCAAAATTACGCACAAGAGCATCTCTTCAGGGGACTTATCATCTCTTGATGATGTCCAAGAAAAGAAAACACAAATGTCCCAAATAATCAACCGTTTAGTCCCCGACAATTATCAACTTGTTAATGAAAAAGCAAGTCGGGGAAATAGCAGTTGGGCCACCAGACTAGAAGCAAGTGTGTTAAAAAACTATTTTTTAATTAAGAGGGTGCATGTGTAAACATTCTTTTTTTCAAGGTAAAACGAATTTTATTTAATGACTAGCAACAAACCCGACATCAAGCCGGACAGCTGAAGCTACAGTTGACGGGACATACCCCTCACCATAATTCCAGCTACTGTTAGTTAAGGAAAACTTGGCCAATTCGTGAGCCACTTTACTACAGGATCTACTAGTATAAGATAAAGAGATATTAAAACCGGAAGTTGAAAGTAAACGCCTACAATCATAAATAATGCCCCAAAACATCTTTTTAGTGTGTTTCTCTTGCCGGACATAGTCCACCACCCTAAGGCAATCAGTCTCAAGTTCCACCTCCCTCCTTTTCTTACCTTTTGCCCAAGATAGACCCTCTCTGACTCCTACGACCTCCATCTCTTCAGCATGGAGATATCCCGTAAAACGTCTGTCAAGCGCACCTACAATTCGACCATCTGAATCCCTGCAGATAAGCCCTATGCTCCAGTCTCCCCCCTCTGCATCTACTCCCTCATCCGTATTTATCTTTAGTTTTCCTGGGTTTGGTGGGACCTAGACTTTTGGCAATGATGTTACTGGTGGGTATGTTCCTAGGGCTCCTCCCAAAGGTTTTGTCGCTGCCCAGTCTCTTCGGAATCCTTTTGCGATCGTTGCCACTTTCGCATGATGGAATGCCTCCAATTTCCACACTGCTTGGTTCCTCGCCCTCCATATCGCCCAAAGTGTAATAGCCCACATACTTGGTTCGTCCTCCCCCTCTACCCAAGATCTCCAGTTAGCAAGAACTGGGTCTGGCCCCATATTTCCTTGGATTTGTTGCATTAGTCTATCCTTCCAAACGGGCGCTACTATACTGCACTTGAGAAATATGTGTTTTGTAGTCTCTTCCAGGGCTCCACAAAAGGGGCACTGGGTGATTATGGGGAGGCCCTTTCTCTTCCAGACGAGTACTCGTCGGGAGCAGGTTTGATAAAACCCTCCAGATAAAGACTTTTACTTTTTGTGGGACTTGCAGCTTCCATACCTCTTTCCAATTGCTTCCTTGTGTTAGTTGGGTCCAGATATTACCCATCTGACAGAGGGTTCGAAATGCTCTTTTGACCGAGTATTCCCTTGACTTATCCGCATCCCAGTAGTAATGGTCCCCGATTCTGTACCAGCTAGGGATAATGGAAAATATCCGGTTACTTGTTTCATGATTAAAAAGGGCTCTGACCTTCCCTACATCCCATGCTCTGCACTCCAGGGTGAACAGTTTAGAGATTCGCATATCTCCTAGAATGGTAGATTCTTCAGTGATTGTCGATGTCTCCCCTCCTAACCATGGAGTCCCTGCTACTGGGCAATTTCCTGGTCCGATACTACGTCGTGCCTTCTCCCGGACAAACGCCATGGCCTCACATATGCAATTTCCTTATAAGATATCATGATTGATGATCTAACATGTATTGAATTGAACAATATAACCTTTTCTGTTAAGAAATAACTTATAGTTATGGGCGACATGAGTGACAAAGAAGGCAACCAGAACGTGTGATTTTTTATTATTTTTATAATAATAATATTTTTTGAATTATTTATCAAAGATTACAAAGATGGTATGATTTTAAATATATTGAAGAGCAACTTTCCATTTTGAACATAAAAATGAATGAAGTTTGACTAAAACGAAATTTAAGAAAAAGTTTATGGTGTAACTACTATATATAAATCTCTTATATATTTAGACGGTGAAAGACGAGCCTTTGAGTCCGAAGAAGATCAGAGGCGTTGAAAAGCAGAAAATGAAGAGGTTGGCAGTGTATTAGCTGTCGAGCATCAAAATCAATGCACTTGTCCTCTTCTGGATCATTCTCTTCTTCCACAAACAAAAACACCCATCTCCTCCATTTTCAAGAAGAAAGTAAAGGGTATGGCGGATTGGGGTCCAGTTGTGATCGCAGTGGTGCTGTTCGTGCTGTTGTCTCCAGGTCTTCTGTTTCAGATCCCAGGGAAGGGAAGGGTCGTGGAGTTTGGGAATATGCAGACCAGTGGAGCTGCTATTCTCGTCCACGCCATCCTCTACTTTGCCCTCATCACCATCTTCCTCATCGCCATTGGGGTTCACATCTATGCTGCCTAATGATTCTCATTTCACTCTCTGCTTTATGGCTTCTTTCTTTCTCATGCTTCTTCTGTCTACTGTATTCTATCTAAATGAAATGGCATGTTCAGTTTGCTTGTTTTTTGCATCTTGTTCTTGATTGCACAATGAAATTTAAGGGACAAACTTATCATCAATTGGGTTTCCGGCACCACTATTTGGTAGCTTTCCCAGATTTAACACAATAATCTTCTTGATTCTCACTATCTCTAAAATAAGAAGGTAGAATCACTAGAAAATAGGGAATGGAGAGAAAGTAAGATACTATCGCCACGAAATCGGAAAGATATCAGATCCAATAATGAAGATGATTAGTGGTAAATTAATGTCATTATAAATGGCTTAGTATAAGAAAATTGCTTCAAAAAAATATTCTTACAGTATGTGCAGCATAAATTGAATTAAGAAATCTTCTTGGTTGGTAGACTAAGCAAATTCAGTCATCCTTCAAGAAGCATTCTGAATCCTTTCAAGTGAGTCGCATTTCGGTTGCTTAGGAATTTTGTTCCAATTCGGACAAGTTTATTCTTTACATGTTTAGACTCTTAGACATTCCATAGATAGATCGCAACATTGAAGAGTTTCTCTAAATATAAACGTATTGCGATTGAAAAGATCCAGTTGTACAATGCCTTTTGGTAAGTTTTTATTGTGTCATAATGCTTAATATATTCCTACCATCACAGAGACTCTACAAAGATATTGGCGTATATATTTGACATATCATATCGAAACAAAATTCGATATATTTGTGGTAGACACTCGTGTCTTAAACTCACTTGGAATTTGACCCAAAGGTACATTCCCGGCCTCAGCCATATTGACATTTTTTTTCCAATATCCCCATAAAATGAATTAGGCAAGCAAACCCGTTGCTCCCATCCATAAAGATTTCAATTTTGTTTTGTTGAAAACTTAAAGCTAGTACAAAGTCCCGTTATTCGCATAAATATGCTCCATACTTTGTGTTCTTCATCTCTACAACATGAAAACAAACTCATTAGTATGTGTAAAATTATAAATTAACTTACATGACCAAATTCATCATGTTACAATAATTTATTCAAATTTGGAGCGAGTATGAAACTTTTTAGTTTGTATCCAAAAAGATTCATGTTTTCCAACCTTCATATCTACAAAATGAAATCAAATCATTAGTATATGTAAGATTATAAATTTAATATTCATATAACTGAAAATTAACCTTCTTGATTTTCGCAACCTATTAAGACTCAAGAGAACGGTACACTTTAAGATTGTTAGGTATTATACAATAATATTACCAAATTGCGGAAATTAAATAATATAAAATACTAATGAAATATGAAAATTACAAAATGATACATGAACCTTTACAAAATATTTGATACAAACTCGGGAAATAAGTCGAGGCGTGTTAAACACTTTCCTTAAAGTGTATTCGCTCTCCCTCGAGTGTTGGAATCAATGAGCGTACACCTCCCAGGATACAACGACTTCAAACTAGCACCGTACACCAAAGGTCTAGTTCCAACGAACTTGAACTTGTGTCTTTCTCTATCACCAAATCGTACGAACTTTGAAGAGAAGAAATGTAGAAGAGGGAGAACAAGAACAACATAGTTCTTGATATTTGGATGATTCAAAATTGAAGAGAAAGACCATTTATTTATAGTCTCATCTCTTCCACCTCTTGAATTCTAAGAGTAAATGCCCAAATTAAAGACAAAATGAAAGGTTGTAACCTAAACATTCAAGAGGATTAAAGCACATTCAAAATGAATATTAAATCAATTTTATTCATCATGTAGGATTAATATTAATTTAAATCATATAACATGAATTTAAATCATATAATATGATCTTAAATCATATAATATCCAACAATTAGGTTAAGGAAACCCTAATTGATTCGAGGGTTATTTGTATCTGCTATAAAAGTCAAAGGCTCCACCCTTAGCAGCTGCGCGCATATGTGTAAGGAGACCCCGAGAGCGTGATTCCCTGAGAGATTTTAAGCGGGCTCCTTGTAGTTTCTTCAAAGAATATACTCTTAGACGTGCAGAACTGACGTGCTGAGAGGTTGTGTGTTCCTTGGAGAACGTTTGTGTGTCACTCCAACAAATCGAGAAGATTAAGAGAGTGATTGTGGATTTTCTATGAATGCGTGATTGAAGGTTCACGCACAAGTGCTTAACAACGACTTGTTACATCCGGGCCTGCGAGACTCGTAGAGTGGAATCAAGTTAGAGGCTTGGATTCAGGGGGAGTCCCTGATATAGATTTGCACTAGGAAGGGTAGCATAAAGTAGTGGTTTGTGTGATAATCACCGATACTTGTATGTTTTGACTTGTTCCATTATAGTGAAATCTTTCCACTGGCAAAGCGCTCCCAGATGTAGGTGATTTGCACCGAACTAGGTTAACAACCTTGTGTGTCGCTATCAGCTTTTTACTCTTTATATTGTGTTTGTCCGAATCTGTTTGCTGACAAGTTGTTAATAACACTGTTTTAACATTGTTTTCGACATTGTTCTTGATATCTTGTCTAACTGTCATAATCAGAATTTCAAATAAGTTCCAGCCAAATAGAGTAAGGAACCAAACTCGAGAACCATAATTAAAATCAGACTATTTCCTCATATAATTGTTCTAAATATATGATTTCGATAATTGAAAAATTAGAAGGTCTGGTCTGATTAGATTCTTTCCGAAACCATGCCCACCCCTAATCATACATGCAATTGACTCTTGTGTTTATGACACATGTTTACAAGTTTGGTCTCACACAATCGTCATCTCTACTTTAGATCAGCATATATAGGGGAAGTTGTTTGTTATGTCTTACATGTGAAATTTCAGCAGTGGAAAAATACATCAATTAAACTCAGAGCAAATCTATGAAACCAATTATATTGGTAATAAGATTGAGGTGATCAGAAGTGACTTGCAAGCCTGAAACGTTCTTGGACAGTGGATATATAAGTGGCGGCTCTGTCGTCGATGCTGTTATCGGCGGCCGCAGCACAAGCTGAAACCATATGAGCAGCTGCCACCTGAGTTGAACCTGGACTCGCCTGTTCCTTGAAGCTATACCTCATTTGTTGCACACCCATTGATGCCAATTTTGCTGCTGATCCATGTACAGACATGTTGCTTCCTGATTCAAAACTCTTCTCTGCTATGCTTTCTTTGTTTCTGTGTTGTTTCAAGCTGAGTTATATAGGAGTGGTGGTGGCACTTGTGGTTTGTTTGTTACTTAAAGATCTTCATCAGTTCAGCACATCTTTTTAGATATTTCTTGGTTTTTATTTTCTGTGAGATGCTTTATACTTTATCATAAAGCATAATTATTTGTTGAAATACACATATATTATGATAAAATAAGAATTGAGAATAATTTAGGTACTGCTATAGATTGGAGAGAACATTTGTACAACTTGATATAAATTGTATAATGGACATTCATCCAATCCATTCCTTGTAAGTAGGAGTGAGCACAAAAACACACTAACACTGCTCAATATGCTTATCTAGCCCAATCCTAAGGTTCATCAACGGAGATGACATTTTTTTTTTAATATGAAATTGTCTAAAAGAGATGCATATTGACTGACCTAAAAGTCTTTTTACCCGTAATACCGACATAGAAGGATAAGATGATAAAAATATACCGGTATGATTGAGCATATCCTGAAGTCATTTTATTCTCTTGAAGTATCATATGATTCTCCTCTTAAGGATAAAAATAGCATGACATGACACTTGAATATTTAGGTATAAACAGAGGCTAACATGGAAAGAAGTTTAGCCAAATAAATATCTTGTGATTTTTTTCCTAGCAGTTATTTAGATTTTAAATGTTAAATCTTATGCACTTAAAAAAGAGAAAATTGATAGGGATGCAATTCAAGAAAACACCCCAAAACATGTTGACACTTGAAATCTTATATACTTAAATGTTTGAACAACTGTTTTTGACATGTTTTAATAATTTTATCTTTAGACCAAAACATAAAATGTAAAAGAAAATTATCTAGTAATAATCAAAATTGAATCGAATGAAGTAGATTGAAAGAATATACGAGGTGGAAGAAGATTGAAACAAGTGAGAGGAGGAATATTTTGGTCATTTTTCAAAATATTTAAAAATAAAAAAGAAAAGAACTAACAAAGATATTAACAATGGGACAAAAAAAGTTATGATTGACATGCAAAATTCAAAAAAAGCCTATGCCACCTATTTAATAACTCAAACCTTTTTATTATACCTTCCTGCATTATCCCTTAACTTATTTTAGGAATTTCAGCCACCCCAAGCATGTTACAAAATTTTTAAAATTGCTCTAACTTAATTGGTTTTGTTGTAATGTCAACAATTTGTCTCAATGACTATCACTGGCCAAATCTCGTAAGAAACTGAAACCTTACATATTCTTGAGTAGCTTTATAGTGTAACTATTATCACAACACTCTTCTTAGCCAAGTAACAAGCAGATACTACTGCTGCTGCTATGTATTCATGTTGAATGTTTAGCCCCAGACCCTAACATAAGCACAAAGCCATACGTGCTTCTCTGATCGTTTAACTTATCGGCATAATCAGTGTCATTAAAAGTGATGGGGACCCGTGGTGGCATTGCATTTACACTTCTGACCCGTATTTTTAGTATCGATTTATTCTCCTTTTTTCGGTTTAATTAATATTTTTAAGTGCATTATGAGGTGGTGGGTATTTTTGTGCATTTTGAAGTCGGGGGAATTTTTGTGCAAAAGTGAGAATTAGAGTCAAACTCGCTCAAGATAATCATGGAGTGAATTGAAACTTACGGGTGGTATAGATTTCTCATTTAAACTCCGATTTGAGCTCCGTTGCACCAACCACCTATCACGCCATCGTCGAGCTCCTCTGCGTGGGGAAATCTTGGAATCGTCCAAGATCTGAGAAAAAACTAGACCTGGCAAGCTCCTCAAGTACGACCTCCATCCCTTCGTGAGTCTGAGACCCGTGTTGGTCTGTTCGGCTCCTCTCTAAAAGAGGAGGTTGCGATAGAGCCAACGCCGCTCCGTTCGGTTTTTCCACCAACAATCCGAGCTCGGTTTGAGCTTGTAACCGACCCTCCCTCATTCCAAAAAGACTAGGAAAAGAAATAATAGAGGATTGGTCATCATAGAAGCTAGCAAGAAAGAATAGTTTCTTGGGCAAGTGCACTTGAGGTTTTGACACCTCAACCTATTTCCCAAACTGCACTACCAAATACATACCACAACTTTCTAGTTATACTAGGGCTTGTTAGTTTTTTTCCATGTCTTGAATCTTATAATTTCTTGTCATCGTAGACATGGATGTAAATCTTTTGAATGACTTAGTTTTTGATATTTATGGTTATTGATGTTGTTTATGCATGAATGTTTGACTCTACTTTGTGCTTCATGTTGTGTGATACCTATTATTACTTAGTACTCAATCTTTTATATCTAATCAAACTCGGGAGGGGATTATGGAGATAGACCGATGTAGAGTTGAGAGATCGGTGCATAGAATTCACCTCTTGGCTCAAAATTTATCGTGTTTCAGGCCATCGATGAATGTTAAAATATATCTCTTTCCTAACTTGTATATAGGTCTCTTTCCTAATTCCTGTAACCCTAATACTATAAATATAGGGTCTTGTATATTGTATTAATCATCAAATACAATATCGTGTTTACCAATCTTAATATGGTATCAGAGCAATAACCCTCTCCATTCAACCATCAATTTTTTTTCTCAATTCGTGTAGCTCTGCCTCGAACAAAATTGAGAGAGCTCTGCCTCTCCATTCATACATTCGGCCGCCTGCAAACCAAGCTCTGCCTTGGTCTCGGACAGCAAAGCTCTCGGTCGGTTTCCATTTGCAAGCAAGCTTAGCATCCTCGGACGGAAAGCTCCTGACGAGGCCTTCATCCACAGAAGCTCCTCCCGAACTCCACCGATTCGGACGGTCGCGAACTGCTTCGGCAAGCCTCCATCTGCAGCTGCATCTACGACCTGACGCGACGACGACGACCAGACCAGCCGTTTTGTGCTGATGCCGCAAGCCACCGAAGCTCGAATCGTACCTCACGCGCCTCCGACCAGATCGGGTTTTAGGCGCTCGATTTCGCAACGAGGAGACCACATAAAGTCTCACCGCCGGCGAGTGAGGTCTCAGGAGGAAGAAACCGGCCGTTCTGCATCGACCGCCCTCTCTCTAGCACGCGCGTGCTTTCCACGCGCCGCCGCGCGTGACTCACACGCACCTCCGTCAAATTTTTTTTTAAATTTCAGTTTTTTTTTTCAAAAAAAAAAAAAGAGTTTCTCTACAAATTTTCAATTTTTATACCATGGAAAAATTTGAGATTTCTAGGCCGATCTCTGCAATATTTTATGGATTTAACTATATGATTTGGGCAAAAGAGATGTCCAGTTTTCTTCGTTGCAGGAAACTATGGAAATATGTATCTGGTGATGAGATTGCTCTTGTTCAAACGCGGGACGAGGCTAAAACAATCTTCAATGAACGCTTTGAGGAATGGGACAACAAAAATCATCAAATTCTCACATGGTTCCGTAACACCTCCACTCCTTCTGTCAAAACTCATATGAATCGGTTTGACACCGCCAGGGAGGTATGGTTGAATCTCGAGCATCTCTACTCTACCAAAGACACTGTTCATCAATTCCAACTATGGAACCGCCTTAGTCAAATGAAACAAGACCCTGGACAGTCTATCGATGGGTTCTTTACTTAGATGCAAGCAATATGGGATCAACAAGCCGCTTCCGAGCCTACATGGACAGATACACATAATTCAACCATCTTTTCCCAGTGGTATGATCGTCTCAAGGTCTACCAACTTCTTACTGGTCTGCGAGCTGAGTATGAGCCTGTTCGCAGCTCGCTATTACACAAGGATCCTTTCCCCATGATCCAAGTGGTTGTCTCTGAGCTACTTTCGGAAGAGGCCCGCCTTACCGGTATGTCACATTACCACCCTGCTGATTCTGTTCTTGCTATCTCTACTGCTGGTCATCCAAAGGACAAGAAAAATAGTTCCAATGCAATATGCAGCTACTGCAAACAAAAGGGTCATCATATATCTGAATGCCCACGACCAGGTATACACTATAAGGAATGGAACAAGTCACAAGGCCCGCCGCCACGAGGCTCTTACTCTCAAGAATGGCAGAAGTCACAAGGTCCGCCATCACGAGGCTCTTACTCCCAAGAATGGCAGAAGTCGCAAGGAGCGACGTCACGAGGTTCTTATCCTCAGAATCCCAGATATGAGTATCCTCAGAATTCTGGAACAAAGGTCAACACTGCGGCCTCAACCATCTCTCCCGGTACCACACCTCTCGATATGTCCACTCTACTCACTAAGGTTCAAGAGTTAATTGCTGCACACACTGGTAATACCTCATCCTCCTCTGTCGCGTCAGGTATTTCCAAAACATGGTATCTTGACTCTGCATGCTTTAACCATATGAGTCCATCCTCATCATTATTTTCACAACTCACACCCATTCCACAGTCACCTATCATTCACACTGCTGACAATTCTGTTATTACTGCCTCTCATTCTGGTATTGTGTCTACCCCTCATGTGTCATTACCAAACACCTTACTTGTCCCTAAGCTATCATTGAATCTTGCATCGGTCGGTCAGTTATGTGATTCAGGTCTTGATGTTAACTTTAGTGGTCTTTCTTCATCTGTTTCTGTACAGGATCCAATGATGGGACAGATCTATGGGACAGGCCGTAAGGTGGGACGTCTGTTCGAGCTCACAAGTCTACAGGTTCCATCCTCATCTCCACCCCGTTGTGGTGCTGTTGTCTCTGCAGATATCTGGCATGCACGTCTTGGTCATCCCTCCTCACAACGTTTTCATCAATTAGTTTCTAGTGGTCATTTAGGTGTTATCTCGAATAAACTTGGTAATTGTGTTTCTTGTCAGTTAGCAAAACATCACACACTTCCTTTTTTAAATAATAATAATATTTCTTCTGCACCTTTTGATCTTATTCATTCTGATTTGCGGGGACCATCGCCAATTACATCTATGGGGGGTGCACGTTATTTCGTTATCTTTGTTGATGATCATACTCGATTTACCTGGATTTACTTGATGAATCACAAATCTGATCTAAACAAAATCTATCTAAAATTTTCTACCATGATTCAAACTCAATTTTCCAAAGTCATCAAAATCTTTCGCACAGATAATGGCACTGAATTTAAGGAAACATCTTTTTTGGATCTTCTCTCCTCTCATGGTACGATCATGCAAAGATCTTGTCCAGGTACCTCTCAGCAAAATGGCCGTGCAGAGCGTAAACATCGACACATTCTTGACACCGCTCGCGCTTTGATTATATCTGCTGCTTGCCTTGAGCGCTTCTGGGGGGAGGCTACTCTCACGGCAGTCTACACCATCAATCGAGTTCCATCTCCAGTCATAGGAAATAAAACCCCCTACGAATGTCTTTATGGTCAATCTCCTCCTTACGAACTTCTTCGTGTCTTTGGAAGTGTCTGCTTTGTCCACCTTCAGCCACATGAGCGAAATAAACTGGAAGCACGTGCTCGTGTCTGCTGCTTCCTTGGGTATGGAATTGAGCACAAAGGTTATCGATGTTGGGATCCTCTATCTCAACGTCTTCTCATATCTCGGCATGTCACCTTCTGGGAACACAAAATGTTCTCCTCTATGTCTGATTTCCGCGTGGCACAATCTATCCCATTCTTTTCCAATCCTGACATAGATCTTTTTCCTGATACTCCTATGAACTCTTCTTCCCTCGAGTTTTCCCATGCAGGTACCTCAGACCCGCCGCCAGCAGCTCTCATAGATCCAGCTCCGCCAGAGGATCCTGTGCCTTTAACCCGTCCTCAACGTCAAACACGACCACCGTTGCATCTTCAAGACTACTAGGTAACGCTACCCAATCTCTCTTGAGTCATGGCTACCGCCTTGTCCGTCTATGAACCTCGTACATACCGTGAGGCATGTACTAATCCTTTGTGGCAGCAAGCAATGACTGAAGAACTCAACGCTCTAGAGAAAACTGGTACCTGGGAACTCGTCTCCCTGCCCGACGACAAGTCAGCAGTCAGTTGCAAATGGGTATACAAAGTGAAGACCAAGGCAGATGGGACCATTGAGCGCTACAGAGCTCGTCTCGTTGCCCGAGGGTTCTACCAGGAATATGGAATTGATTATGAGGAAACCTTTGCACCAGTTGCTCGTCTCACATCTGTTCGAAGTTTACTTGCAGTAGCAGCTGGACGAAAGTGGAATCTCTTTCAAATGGACGTCAAAAATGCCTTTCTCAATGGCGATCTCACAGAAGAAGTCTACATGCAACCTCCTCCTGGGTATGAGCATCCGCCAAACACAGTCTGTCGTCTGAAAAAGGCTCTGTATGGACTCAAGCAAGCTCCAAAGGCATGGTTTTCAAAATTCAGTGGGAAGATGTCTGATCTTGGGCTCACCTCTAGTCCGCATGACAGCGCTTTGTTTGTCAAAAAGACCTCTCGCGGTCATATCTTTCTTCTCCTCTATGTGGATGATATGATTATCACCAGCGATAATGAATCAGATATCTCTGACCTAAAGAGTTAGCTCAACAAAACATTTGAGATGAAGGACCTTGGCAAGCTCACATATTTTCTTGGGCTAGAAATCTCATCAGTTTCTTCAGGATTTCACTTATCACAAGCTAAGTATGCCGCTGACCTCATTTCTCGAGCAAGCTTGTCAGACAGCAAAATTGCCTCGACACCCATAGAGGCAAACGAAAAGCTTACACCTACAGATGGCAAACCTCTCCAGGATGCTACATTGTATCGACAACTCGTAGGCAGTCTTGTTTATCTCACTGTCACACGGCCAGATATTGCCTATGCAGTCCACATTGTCAGCCAATTCATGAGTGCACCGCGAACCACGCACTATGAAGCTGTCCTCCGAGTACTCCGCTATGTCCGAGGCACTTTATCTAACGGTCTTCACTTCTCATGTGATACACCTATGGTGTTGCATGCCTTTTCTGATGCAGATTGGGCTAGTGATCCTACTGATCGACGCTCCACAACAGGATATTGCTTCTTTCTTGGCAAATCTCTCATTTCTTGGAGGAGCAAGAAGCAAACGACAGTTGCCCGCTCCAGCACAGAGGCTGAATATCGTGCTCTTGCTGACACTACCTCTGAGCTCCTCTGGCTTCGGTGGCTACTTCAAGACATGGGCATTGCTCACAATTCAGCCACTTCTATCCATTGCGACAACCGAAGCGCCATTCAAATAGCTCACAATGATGTCTTTCATGAGCGCACCAAACACATCGAGAATGATTGTCACTTTATTAGACATCATCTGAAGCAGGGCACTATCGCTCTCCGCACTGTTCCCTCAAACGATTAGACTGCCGATATCTTCACAAAGCCCCTTCTTCCAGGGCGATTCACTTCGTTAGTTTCCAAACTCAATTTGAATCCTCCACCTTGAGTTTGAGGGGGCGTGTTAAAATATATCTCTTTCCTAACCTGCATATAGGTCTCTTTCCTAATTCCTGTAACCCTAATATTATAAATATAGGGTCTTGTACATTGTATTAATCATCAAATACAATATCGTGTTTACCAATCTTAATAATGAATTAGTATTAATTCCTAAGAGGGTTGCTGGTTCAAAGATGTTTCCGTTTCCAATATCGAGAAATAGACTTAGTTGCTATGACATAGGCCAAACATCATCATTCTAAACTTATTAATTAACCATAACTAGATTAGCTCATATTTTTCGATTGATCACGTTGTGATTTCTAGGTATCCATACTTGTTTAACTTTAATTTGTACTTCATGTTGGATGCTATTTTGATCACTTAGAATTCAAGCTTTTATCTCTATTCGACCCCGAGAAGGGCTTCTGGAGGTAGACCTAAGTGGACTCGAGTTATTGATGCATGACGCCAACATCTTGATTCGTAAATTGTCGTATTTCAAGTCAACAATGAATTAGTAATAATTTCCGAGAGGGTCGCTAGTTCGGAGATGTTTCCGTTTCCAATATCGAGAGGCGGACTCATATTTAAGACATATTCCAAATGAAATGCATGCTTAGGATCAATGTCTCGTTTAATTGTTATAAAGTTTGTGGTTGATCATCCTCGGTTGCTCTACTTCTTAATTCCTTCCCAACCCGCTTTAATTTAATATCCTTAGTTTAGTTCTAACTAACACTGCTCACCGTAGTGTAGTTGAAATTTAACTTGGTAGATTAGCAATTTTAAACACTTAATTGTGCATTTACTTTAATTTAGTTTTTGTTTGAGTCCGAAAGATAGCGTAAAATATCTAAGTAAGAGACCCCTATTTGAATCTTGAGAGTTCGACTTGAATTTAAGGTAAAATATAAATTTACGACCGCGTTCTGGTGCGCATGTTGAAAAGGGAGGCTAGAGTGGAGTGTGCTCACGCACCAACCTCTCCCCCATCAAAAAATAATAAGGCTTAAGTTTCATTTGTCTCTCTTATAAAAGATCCTTATATTAGTGATATCTTTTAAGTACCTTAAAATCTTAACATGCTTATGAAACAAACTCTATGCATCAGTTCAGCTTAATTACAGTAAAATACAGAAGACTTCCATTCACATATTAGAATAAAATCTCCTCCATTTATTTATCATCTTTTTAGACGACTTCGTAGTTGGCACCACTAAATTTGTTTTTATTGTATTGGCTTTCTTCATGCCAAACCTTATTAATACATATTGTGCGTACTTTCTCTAACACATGAATATGCCGCATGGACATTGTTTAACTTCTACCTTGGGAAATATTTCATCCTCCCAACATCATTGACTAAAGATTAATATCTTACATTCTTTTGATATTGTGAACAAAGTGTATCATTTTTCAAAGCCTTCACGCACAATATAACCTTCAATTCTGATGTACCAAGCTCGTGATTAATGCCATACAATGCCTTCTTTAATTTATAGATTTTATATTCCTCACTCTTCTAAAACTTTTATATAAAAGATTAACTTTAATTATAATTTATATTAAGAATCAATATAAATATTAGAGAAAATGACACTTTTGTGCACCTAAATATACATTTTTCTCACTTTCATACTCTATTTTTTTTTTCTTTTTTTCAATACCCGGGATTTTATTTTGGGACAACTTACCCCTAAAATAATGAAAATACCTAAAATACATTTGAGATTGAACCAAAATTAAATCTTGTCTAATTTCAATTGTGTAAAAAGACGAAATTATCCTCAATTATTCATCAAACTTTCAAGTGAATGAGAAGAAAAATCAAATTGGGTGGGACAATCCACTCACCCATAGACTGAACATACACAAAATATACTGTTCTTAACGAGCAGTGATTTATATTCTGTTGACACACAAGTTCATCGCCATCAACTAACAACCATATTACTTAACACCACTAACAACAAACACCACACTAATGAACACTAACACAGAGACTCGAACCTTATGATACACTTTACTCAATACTAAAGCCCAGGCCCAACTAGAGCCCATTATTAGAAATCTCAAGCTCGTATTTCTCTTCTCTCTTTCTCCATTACCGATTCTTCATCTCCTGATTCCAGCAATGGCGGCTCTAGCTCGCTTCTCCAGGAGAGCCCTAGCTACCGCCTCCGCGCTCGCACCTCTGCGCCACCACCAGCTCCTCCGACGCGCCGTCTCCACCGAAGCTTCCAAGGCCGTCACGCCGTCGCCGGATCGGGTGAACTGGGACTACAGGGGACAGAGGATGATCATTCCGCTGGGTCAGTGGCTCCCGGACATCGCCGTCGACGCTTACGTTGCGCCGAACGTCGTGCTGGCGGGTCAGGTCACCGTCTGCGACGGATCCTCCGTCTGGAGCGGCTCTGTCCTCCGGGGAGATCTCAACAAGATCACCGTCGGCTTCTGTTCCAATGTCCAGGAGCGCTGCGTCGTTCACGCCGCCTGGTCCTCGCCTACAGGTTCGGATCTTTCTGTGAATTGTTTTTTTGGGTATTTGGAATTAGGGTTGGAGGGTTCGTGGGCATTGTCTGCTGCTTGTAGTTTGTGAATTGGGTAATTGCTTACAGGAAATGTGGTATTGAGCTATTTGATTGACACCATTGTTGTAACTGGTTGCTCATTTTATTGCATTTGAAGCTTATTGCTATGATTTGTATTCATGATTAAGGTACAGCTTCAGTGTTAATTTCACGTGGTTTGGGATTTTTTTTCTTCCAAAACTAGCTTCATTACTTTGTGTTCAAGGTCTAGAATTTCACGTGTTTCAACAAGGATAGTGAACCATAAGTTGTATGCATTCAAAATGTAGGTTTCTGGGTCACTAGTGATGTGCAAAATAACCTAGGATTAGATTAGATAGCCTATATTGATAGATACATTTTCTACATTTCGTTTTAATTAACATAGAGGACAATGAATTTCTTATAGCTTTGAGTTTCTTTCTTTCATTTCATTTTTTATAAATGACTGCAGAGTTAAATGTAAGGGGGAATGGGTGTGTAAGTATTACCCTACCAATTACCATGGTAAAAGGCTTTTTCTTGTTTCCTAATAGGCGGAATTTTTGGTATTGCTTGCAATTGGTGGTAGGATATGTATTAGTAAGTTTTGAATTCCATGCCTTTCACACTCTTCAAGCCTGGAAGGCATATAGAGTTGACAATGCGTTGCAAAGAGATATGCTTGCAGTGAAGTGCTTGACCACGAGTTCCTTGCGTGTGTTGTGAAGGCAATAGGATTGTATGTAAATACTGCCCATTTTATTTGGGGCTAAGGATGCCTCAAACAAGTGCAGTCTCATTGAGTATGGTGTATTCTGTATAGGTCCTAGAAGTTGGTAGGACAGGATTGCAAAGTTCAAATTTTTAGTTGATTTGCTGATTGAAGTTTAATGAGAGACCCCTTTATCAGAATTGGCCTGAAGGAAAAAAGAGGCAACTTCTTACACTTCTTAGAAGCTTGATTGGCTGGTTCAGGCTGCTTAAAAAGCTTTCTTCTCATGCAATTGGTTGGATGTGATGAGGGTTCGTTAATTCTACTATGGGAGAATATTGTGTGAAAGAAGCAAAAAGCCTCTCAGAATTATCACATTTGCTGAGCTTTTTCTTGCTCAGCGAAAAGAAATAAGTATTATTGATGAAACCAACTAAAGGTTCCAAGGAAGAAACAAAAGTCAGCCAAATACATCAATAAAAGAGAAGAGAGAAAAATGAATAATGAAAAACATATGGGAAATAAATGGGGCTAAAAGAGAAAATGAAATGTCATAGGAGGTCTCAATAATCGAGTTCTGCCCTGTTTTTGACCTCCATTTCTTCCAGAAGTTTGATCATTTGAGAATCAGTCATGGTGCATGTGACCCCCATGAATTTGCAAATTTCCCAGTTCGAGTTGCCCTATCCCGAGGATTAAAGGTGTCTTCTAAGCTTACTTCACGATGCTGGTGCCTTTGGTGTCATTAGTTTCCTAAGAACTCTAGTTTTGGAATTAAATTGTAAAATGGACAGACTATCCATTTTCTCCTTAGTTTGTGTTGTGTGGGATCACTACAACTCAACCCTCCAAACTTTCTTTCTTATAATTATTCTGATATGCTTTGACTCAGCCAACTATTATTTGAAAGAGCTATCTACAATATATTATTCATATAAATATAAGAAAGTAGTAACTTCTGAACTCATAATCTTAGGATCTAGTAAGGGTTTTTTCCATTAACCTCATTAGCACATTACAAGGTTCAAAATGCCGGGACTGGGAAGAACTTGGCGAGGCAAAAAATAAGGATCCTTCCTTGAGAACTTGGGGAGAAATCGGTAAAACTAGTTTTGTAATATATACGCACACACAATTATAACAATTTTTTAGTAAAATGAGATACTTTCAAACAACTTGATAAGCTGAAACAAAACCACAAATTATAGAACAGTTTCAAAGCATATGTACAAAATTAAAAATAATGATTGACCAACTCTGACCGAGTTATCTTGAGAACTCGGGAGTTGTAGAACACTGGGAAGTTAGATTGTAATCCCTAATCAGGAAGTAGCACAATGCCTTTGTTCACCTGTTTGTTTTCATCAAACTTGTGGATTCAAGACATCACTCACGTGACTGACAAAATCCAAAAGTTGGAGGATACCCATTTTTCAATGATACGGGCAATGAAAATCTCTTGTTCGGGTATCAATGTTTGATTTCCTTGTATTTCTTGCTCTGTTTTATGTATTGAATGTTTGGACTTATATTGTAAGACAAGTGAATATGCATTTTCTTGTTATAAAATATTCCAATGACTTCTGAGGTTAATTATGTGATTTTTTTTCTCATGTCGCAGGATTGCCCGCAGAGACGGTCATAGAGAGGTTTGTGACGATTGGTGCATACAGTCTATTGAGGTCCTGCACAATTGAGCCAGAGTGCATTGTTGGGCAGCATTCTATTCTCATGGAAGGTTCCTTGATGGAGACCCATTCCATCCTTGAAGCTGGGTCTGTGGTTCCACCGGGGAGGAGAATTCCCACCGGCGAACTTTGGGCAGGAAATCCAGCTAGGTTTGTTCGGACCCTGACCCACGAAGAGACCTTGGAGATCCCCAAACTGGCAGTTGCAATAAACGATCTGAGCAAAAGCCATTTCAACGAGTTCCTCCCTTACTCAACTGCGTATTTGGAGGTTGAGAAATTCAAGAAGAAACTGGGTATTACTATTTAATACTTGTTCTTTTATTGAGATTCCATGTATCAGATAGTTGGGAGCTTCCTTGTAGGGAAATAAGCAGCTCCAGAACCTAAAGAGTGAGTTTTTACAAAGTTCCTATCCCATATATTTCAGTTTTGCAGGATGGCCATGTCAATTAATGTGGCTGGAACTCGCACTCGCGTTTTGAATCAAAATGTGTGAACTATCATAATGTTTCTTGATTGACATTTGTTGGTACTGCACATCTAAGTTTGCACGCTTGTTGAAACTCTTTTATTTGTATATTAGAGCTTATATGTTTACATTGCAGAATGTTAGTGCAGATAGGGCACCTTTTATTACTATTACTCCCAGTGAAAGGGAAGTGTTTGAGACGCATTGTTTCCTGAGGACTCATCTGAACCCAAGTGAAAACTTCCTGGGTAATGGATTTGACTGGAAATCAGAACCGAGTCCATGGTGACCAAGGGGATTGAGTCAGGCTGCACCCAGTGGCTCATAGCAAGAGGCTGGCTCAAGGAGGACCCGGGAAACGAACTATGCTTATTCAACTGTTGGTGCCGGTAAGCATTTTCATCACTACTTACAGCTCCGGTCCATGCGGTGGAAGGATACACTTGTGTGTTAGAGAATGACAACAATTGACTACCTGAAATGGTGTTGTCTGTTGTGCCATCAAGATAGATAGATATATGCAGAGTGCTCTCTTGAAAGCTAACACATACAGCAATGGCTAACCTTGGAAATTGGAGAAGAAGCTTCCCACGCATGAGATGGGGTCTGGCCGAGGCTTTCTTTGCCTTCTCCTTGTGTTGTGCCTTGCGAGGCGTTTCCGGCAGCTTCTCTTTATTTCATCGAACTCCTCCAGTGAATGGAACCTACAAGAAACGGATCAAGGTTCAGACATTTAAGCGGAGCGACTCCAGATAAAGATCAAAACTTTCAAAGGTCGTTCATGCCTACTGCACTGCTGGCAGAATCGTTGCTTGTGGCCTTGAATCATTACTTGGGGAGTCTTTGAATGCTGTTCACAGACCTTATGGCGCCTATGGTACTCCCTACCGCGACTAAGATCTGAAATGCACCCATCGACAAGGCATGGGGCTATCTGAGCTCCATTACCAGCTGCACTTCTCCTCGCCCTTGCCCTCTTGGATGATCCCGAACCCAATTGTGCCATTCTTGCCACTCCTGGCTCCTCAGTGAAACCACAATTGCCTCCAATCTCTGGACTTGTTGACCATTGAACCTCATGATGGATGGAAATGGCAAACTCAGCTAAATCCCATGATGGTGGATTCAAGTTCCAGTCCATAACATGAGAAATGGTTTCACTCCTTACTCTCTACTTCCAAGACTAATTGATCAGCCAACAACAGCTATTCCTGCAAACAAATAAACAGATAATTCATGTCAGATATGTTCCAATGCACATGAAATTTGTAATATTTTTGTACCATAAACATCCCAAGCTTTCAAATTCCAATAAACACCTTAAACCAAATATTAAGGATAAATTCAAATTTTGCAAACAAGTTTTGGCATTATATTCTTTTGCAAATTGTGTATATTCGTCCAAAAATAATGCCTTTTAAATCAAAATTAAAATTAATATACTTCTTTCAACTTGAGTTTGTCGGGTTTTTTTTCCTTTCTCTTGCATACTATCGATGTTGTGGAGTTTACTTTGTATAGTTACGAAAAGATTCTCACACACCATCGGAGTTTGGTGAAAAAAAACCCCACAAGCTTGAGTTGGATTTGAAAGTCAAAATTGGGAGAGAATAAATGAAAATATAAAAAATGAGAATATTTACATATAAGTGCAAGCATAAGACTGGTTTGAGCTATTGATAATAGTTATGGGAGTGAGAGCAGTTGATGGGAGTGTTGGTTAAGAAGAATCACTCCATGGATGAACCATTCACAGAGAGAACATAGTTTTGATGATAATGCAGTGAAGAGAGGTAGATAAATAGAGGGCAAGAGGAGATACATCTGTTTTTGTTTTTTCTAAGCTCAGTCTATACTATACTTTAGCTTGTGTTTTTTTTCCTTGTCTCCATTTTTAGGGACTGTTTGTTTGAAATTAGACTTTTATTATGGAAGGTAACAAAGGACATTGCTAAGTAATGGATGCTTAGGAGAGGACAAAGAATGTCTTTGTTTTGGGTTAACATTTTAACAACAATTTCAATTTTATAAGCCTAAACTAATCTGCACAGCCTAATTGATCAAGACCCAACAATCATCACTTTAATCTAATGGAACTGACTGTTGTTGTCTTTGGGGCAAATCATCAAACACACTGAATATCTAACACCATCCTAAATCCAACCAAAAAATGTCCACATATATCAATCAAGCTTAACTGAACTGATAAAAATGATGTCGTCTGACTTTTAAGGGATACAATCCAAGAGCGGCATGATCAATGTATGCAGTTAACAAATCCATATTTTATTATTATTTGATCATTTTATACAGGGCATGGTCCAGCTACTGGTAAAGGAAGTTCGTGAGAAGTGAAAAAAAAAGAGGATTAGGGTTATGTGTTTTTATTTAAATGAGGGTATTTTGGTAATTTTCATTTTCCGTAAATAGAGATAATACATATGTCCAAATCTCATAGTTAGGATACTAAAAAAAGAAAAAAAAATCATTTATAGTAGCAAAATGTGAAACAATTATAATCATCGTGCATAAGTTTTATTTTAAAAATACTTTGTGGAGATTGACTTTATGCAAAAAATTAAAATAATATTTTTGGTACCATTTGACCTAACATTTTAACAAGGGAAAATGAAACTTTTGTGCACCTAAATATATACTTTTGACACTTTCATATACACTTTTGACACTTTTATACATTACATTTTTTTTTCTTTTTTCAGTACCCTGAATTTTATTTTGGGACAATAATTTTAAAATACCCATAAATTGAACCAAAATTCAGGGTACTTTCGGGCCATTTTTCGAAAATACTCATGAATTGAACCAAAATTCAAGGCCATTTTGGTAAGTAAATGACCAGTTGTCCCAAAATAAAATTCAATGTATTAAAAAAAAGAAAAAAAAGGTTAAGGTATGAAAGTGTCAAAAGTGTATATTTAAGTGTACAAAAATGTCATTTTCCATTCTAACAATGTTTTCACGCGTTTTTAAATTTTATTTATTTTATTATTGATTATATAAAACTAAATTTCATTTAATACTATTAAATTTTATGTAATTATTTTATTTAAAAGATTTCGATCATTATAAAACTAGATCTTATTTTAGAAACCTGAGAATTAATTCTAACCATTCATCTCAAAAATCGACAGCTTGTCTTTGATCACAAAAATTGAATAACAATTTGTGTAAGTAAACGAATTGTTGAACTTAATTTGGTGTTTGTATGCTGTACGGAGGGCATGTGAGTAATTTCCCTTTTTGCTGGCAAATAACTATCACACAAGTATTTATTTAACATGAGTGCTGCGGAGACGAAGATTATGGCAAGCAGTTTCACTAAAATATGAAGTGGTTTCACATATGTTGTTACTTGTAAATTTCATAGATGTTAAAGTTTCATTGTAATAAGAAGTTATTAGATAAGGGTGTGATGGCGTATCATTGAAAAGGGATGGTGTTTCATAGAAATATGATTGTTCATTAAATGAGTTTCATTTCATCATAAACTTGTTTGATTTCATTAGCATCGTCAAGAACATTCTGACTACAACAAGTCACAATATCATTTTTATTACTGTTTCATGAATTAAATGTAATATTTCATCAGAATTATAAACTCAATACACATTAACATAGTTTAATTGTATAAACAAACACATAGTAGAACTTATACACACAAATCAGATCCAAGCTTAACATGAAAAAACACCATATACAAGCTGAATTTTGTTGAAAATAAAAACACCTTAAATATTAAAGGCACTACCCAATTAAACTAAAAATTAGACCCGATTCCTAATTGGCAATTGAGTTACAAACTAACTTTACCAAGAAATCCCAAAACATAACGCTGTGGCAACAGACTTTATGTTGAAGGCAATGGCAATGAGAATTTTTGTGGGAGCGGAGGTTGGAGTGGGTGCTAGCCGGGTTAGCAGAAGGGGCGGAGGAGACGATACCGAAGACATTCAATACCGTAGCGCCAAATCATGTGACGAACAATTCTGTTCAGGGCTAAGTAATATTTACTTTTAGCATTTATATAAACTTATGAATACAAATATATTAAAAATCAATCGGTAAGTTTTTGAATAAAAATTTCATTAAATATTAAAATTATTGTAAAACTATTGTGTTTTATTATTAAAATATTAACCTTAATTGTAAATTAAGTTGCATAACTTCTCGCATCGATGTTATGATAATGCGCATGTTGCAGCTCACATCGATCTTATGATAATACACATGTTGTAGTGTATGGGTACGTTGTCATAGCTTCTCGCATCGCATTTTAAGTTTTATAGCAGCTCACCATGTGTGCTAGAATAAGAAAAGAAGTAGATAGTATTGGGTACAACCGTAAACGTTCTGAAATTACATAATATTTTGTATTGAAGTTTGAGACAAGTGTATGATCTTAACCGATAGCTAATGATTTTAAGGAAACACCCCACCAGTCGAGTATTTTATTATTCAAGGTTAATTACAAGTTAGTATACCTAGTTGGAGGTCATTTATAGTTGACTATACTTATTTTAAAAATTTTCATTTTCACTCAACTAATTGTCAAAATTTTGCACGTTAGTATTTTTCATCAAAATTAACGTTTTTACCGTTCATTTTTTTGAAAATACCTAAAATACCCATCACCCTCCCTTATTCTCCACTCCTCTGCAAATACCTCTCCATGCAAACAACTTGCCGCTGCCGTCCACGCGCTCAATCGCGACGCCGTCACAACACCTACCTCCGCCTCATCCCCCACTTCGACCACGTCTTCCACCCCGACTATATCGACGCTTGGCTCGCTGACCTCTCCGCCCACCCCCACGCCCTGCCGCGCATCGACCACTCGGTTCAGGTCCCGGTCCAGCTTGTGGTGGCTATGGGCATCAGCGACACATGGTGGCGCTACCCACCGAAGACAGTTCCCGGCGGGGGTACTGGCGCCTCGACATCCCGATCAAATCGGACCGGTGGGTATTTACCATAGCCCCGCCGTTCCTGATGGAATGGGGGAGGGAGAGTCGCTGATTCTGGGAAGATCCAAGTCGGCGACAGATTGTGAAGAGGGTTCTTCACGGTGGAGGGGTCAACTGGGTAACGGTCAGCCCCAATCTCCGGTGTAATCAACGGTTTTGATTCTTCTTTTTGTTTTTACATATTATTAAAGAAAAAAACAATTTTCTTCTTATGTATCATATGTAACAATAACATCATAGTCTCCATCTAATTTTTTATAATTCTTCTCTTTTTTTTTTGATAAAAGTATTCTTCTAAAGGTGGTATAATCCTTTCTAGCCAGTCAAAATTTCTTCATTCTAAATGAAATTAAAATACAACAAAATCGAGGAAAATAAAAAATTTGGACAAAAATGACATCACTTTGAAAATTTGATGAATAGTTAGATGTATTTTAGACATTTCACGTTTTAATAAAAATTTCCGTCCAAATTTTAACAAAGTTAGTGCAAATTGTAAAAAAAAATTTACGTGAGCGAAAATGAAAATTTTTAAAATAGATATAGTCAATTGTATATGACCAATTGTAACCTAATTAACCCTATTATAATTTATGATAATGCTGAAAGTTTCTTTTATGTTGGAAGGGTTAAAAAGCAATTATGAGTAACATGAGTTTGATGCAATTATTTTAAAAAACAACAAACATCTCTTTTAAGCAATTATTTTGACTTTTGATATTATATACAAAATATTGACTATTGGTTTTAATCTCACAAAACATATACATTGTAATGCTCTGTTATGTGTGTGTTAAAATGTATGTATTGTTTTAGCAACAATGGTGTGCGCAAATATTGAAAATCGTAATTTCTATTTATTGCATGAACTTCTTACCAAAATTTGTATTTATTACATAAACTTCTTACCCTTTTATTTCAACTCTTTGATTTAAAATGAACATAATTAATGTTGAGCCCAATTGGGTTTACATGCATGTTTAAAAATCTTGGCTTAGGGACAGCCCAACAGTGCACTATACTCTACCTTAGGCTCACATATCATGAACTCGTCGCCTATATAAACAAATAAAAAACTTAATCAGCAATAAATGTACACATTAAAATCTATATTTATCAACAATCTTTTAAATGGATAAGGCAGAGGTTTTGTAAGGATATGAAAGAAAATAAAACAAGTGAAAGAGAGACAAATATTTCTTTAAAAAACTATAAGCACCAAAAGTCAGTATAGAGCAGCTGTAAATTAGGATTAACCAACCAGTCCTATTTCCCTACTGCTATCATTTAGTTTAGGGATAATTCCAGATGACTATACCTGAATATGTCATATTATCACATGACTATACTTAAAATTTTTCGTCTCAAGGTGAATACTCAAAATTTTTATATTTTTCACCGTTACTCATTCCGTCTATTTCTGCTAGTTTTTAACTATTTTAACGTGTGAAAAGACTAATATACCCTTTAGAGATAAATAACTGTTTTTAAATTGAATGAATAGATTAAAATACCGTTCACTATTCATTTAATTTTCAAAAAAATACCTCTCTCTCTCTCTCTCTCTCTCTCTCCCCCTCCCTCCCTCCCTCTCTCTCTCCTCCCCTCCTCCATCACCACAACCTCCATCTCCTCCACCACCATTCCCTCCACGCCTCCTCCACCACCACCGCTACCACCTCCATCTCCTCCACCACCATTACCTCTCCGCCCCCTCCTCCACCACCACCACCACAACCACCACTCTCTCTTCCCTTCCGTCACCACCTCCTCCATCTCCTCCACCACCACCACCACCACCTTCATCTCCTCTCTTACTCGTTCTAATGATTCATCTATTGTTTACAGACATTTCTGTGGCGGGTTCTCAGTTAAATTCGTTGCTTCCGCTATGCTTGAGATCCCGGGAACCCCAACAGTGGTATTAGAGGCTAGCTGCTCTATAGATGAATCATACATGCATGATTTTGTGGTAAAATTGATTGCTTGATCATATGTGATTGTTTCCATGATTATTTTATGCATGAATCACTACTCTTTCTCTTGGTTTTGGCCTCATGACAATTACAAATCCTTTTTTATCCTATTTTCGATAAAGACAAGATTTTTTATTTGTTTGTGAGTGATTTTTTTGACTTGGGACTGATGCACTCGGTGCACCGAGTCGTTCCCGGGGGTCGAGAATCGGGCTTTAGAAAACCTGAAAAATGGTCTGGCCGAGGAAGGTGGCGATCACCACAATGGAGGTGGCGACCCACAGCATGCCTCGGTTTCTCTACCAATATGAGAGGTGGCGATCGGCACAATCACCACTAAGGGTGTCGATCGCCACCTGTAGGCAGATTGAGATTTTGGGTTAAGTCGAAATTCCGACCTAAAGATAGTTAGAGATTTTGAGTAGGATTGTTTTATCGTATTGATGCCATGAATACTCGATTCTCGATATGGTTAAATTGGTTTTCATCGAGTATATAAAATATCGAAAAACTATTTTTCCGACGAGATAAAGTACGGTCTCGAGTTTTCACAGGATTGATGACTCGATAAACCGTAGGACCGCACTGTTGTGTCGTTCGACGTACTTTGGTGCGTCGTTGGCACATTATGTTGAATTTTTTGTATCGCCCAATGACCTATTAGGGTTTTGCTCGATACACTAGAGTTTCAACATACCGGTTGATGAAGTGATTACATCAACCGGCGGTGGGGCCGGGTTCTTGTGATTAGATCGAAGGACCGATTCCCGGTTTTCATGGGGAAAACGCGCGAGTCTCGGTTTAGGGTTTCCAGATCGGGACTTTCGAGTGCTCCATCCTTGTGGACTCCCACTGGCTTCGAGTCTCCTCCAGCTATCGAATCTCCCTCTTGACTTGTATCTTGCGTTGGTCTTTGTAATTACAAATTTAAAATAAATAAATAAATACAAAAAGTCACGACACGCAGGTCGTATTTATCACAACTCAAAACTTAGCAACATACAAGTTGCAAAACTGAAATTAAAACATACAAGTCTAGAGGGCTTAGCTATGCATCATGTGGAAAGCAATATGTTGTCAAAGATCATTTGATCACTCATCATGCTTATCAAACAATAAATTTATTCCAAATTTTATATTTCTTAAGTGTGGAAAACTTTCTGGTTTATCGAAACCGGACGGTTTAAATAATTAATTGAAATTGAACAGGTTCACCCTGGTTTATCGAAACCGAACCGAATCTGAAAAATTAAAATTTTATGGCTTAAAATATTCTCGCGAACCGGCTTGACCTAGGTCGCCCGCTGCGGCAACCACGGTGGCTTGTGAGGGCTGCCATGGTCGCCCGCGTGACTGACCATGGTCGCCCGCGGGTGTAACCATGGTGGCCCGCGAGGGCTGCCATGGTCGCCCCCGGGGCAGACCCTGGTGGCCCGCGAGGCTGCCACGGTAGTCGACGAGGGCTGCCACGGTAGTCGACGAGGGCTGCCACGGTGGCCCGCGAGGGCAGACCTTGGTCGCCCGCGGCAGCGACTATGGTGGCCTGCGAGGGCTACCATGGTTTCCCGCAAGCAACCTGGTCGGCCCTTGGTGCTGACCATGGTCGGCCCAAGGGCTTTCCATGGTCCACCAAGGGTCTCGACCCCGGTTAGCCATGGCTAACCCTAATCAGCCCAAAATTGTTTTTCTAACCTTCTAAATCAATTAATAAAATATGATTTTTTTTTTCATATTCTCAAGCATAGTTAAATCTGATCAATACATGAAAAATTAAGGAATAACATAAACCCTAATCATGCTCAAATCAATCACAAACAACCATCCTCTGATACCACCGAGGGAATTCCCTGGGTTCCATAGATTTAAATTCATGCAGCGGACAATAATCTAACCATGAAATTTGATAATAATAAATCGTATATGAAAAATTTCAGCATGCAATATGAAATTCAAATCTGAAATTTACCTTTAGCAAATTGATCAAACACAAAGATTATGTGTTCTCTAGATCGTCCACACAAATACAACACCTAACCCAAGGATTCTACACACAAGTTTACTAGTATTGTGTGTAGAAGAATAGCAAAAATTAGCAAGGAAGAGAGAGGGGAGGATTCGGCTAGGGTAGAGAGAAGGGGGCCGAAAATGAGAGTTGTAATTAGGTTAAAATTATGGAAAACATCTGATTTTATTTATCATTATTTTTCTCATAATTAAATCCTTAAAAACTCTTAATTAAACTTAAGCCCAATCTCAATTAACATCAAGAATGGGTTTGAAGCCCAATTAGCTAAAGTTTAATTAAACCCATTTAATTTGGGTTATAATTAAACGGTTTAGCTAAACTGGTCCAATCCCTTTAATCTGATTTCCTCAACCGTCTGGTTATTAAACCTAGGCCAGAAATCAGCCGAATCGTTTTCAATTTAACTAAATCGAAAAGCGGATTCTCCCAATTTCCATCCAAGTCTGTTTTGCTATATACTGTATTTAAAGTGTGTGACCCTTTAGGCTCACGACCCGTTGACAGACTGGTAAAATTATTATTTTACCCTTCCCATAATAAGTGGCCTCTAGCAAGACATTATGATTACCCAACGTCCGTGATTATCGATGATTCGAATTAACCTGTTATCGTACATGTCACTATCATTTTATCAAACCGATATCCAGATTGATCAATAGGCATAGAACCGTCATCCTAATTTATCAATCACTGTTTCTTGATATCTGAGATGACTGAAAACTGTACTAAAGTATCACCTACATGGCCATGCTATTCCTTCAGTCATACTCATCAAGTGGCCTAAACGGATATCTTTCCCATACCGGAGTATGAGTGATAAATCCCTCAACCGTCTTTCGAGTTCATCATGTAATTCATAACCAAGCCAATCAGAGCCGTTATAGCTACTCTTTTACAGGTAACGTTAGACTAGGTCAAACTTAGAAATTCATTACATAGTGCACACAAAGACTCCTTGGTCTTAGGATATAATGACAAGATACGATCTGTGAGTATCTCATGACAGTATCTATGCTGCATACTCACCATCGGGTCGTCCAATACCATCACCCTGATGATACCTATGATATAACTCCGATACTTACTTTGCCATGATCAGTAGAGCGTGATCACAAGAAGTTAGTCTCATACTGATCGCTTCTTAAAGAAGATTAGCTGATCAGGGACACATCAAATGCAATTCTTTCTGATCTACAGTTCTACTATTGGTGATTATACACATAATGATATAGATCAAATTACATTCGATATATTACTACAGCACATTAGTAATATGATGCCGTTTTATTAATTCGAAAAAATGATAAAACATTACAATGTAGATTAACTTATTACATTGGACTAGGGCACAATCCTAGCACCTGATGTACCTGAAGAGGACAAAGGACGCCTTGCTGGTCTCCATGGTTAGAAATAAGAAACTAGAGGTGAAGGGATACGTCGACGCTAGTTTCCAGATTGATCCGGATGACTCGCGGTGTCAGTCTGGGTATGTGGTTGTGCTTAACGATGGGGCTTTATCTAACTGGAAGAGCTAAAAGTAGCTGACCGTTGCTGGTTCTACGGCAGAAGCCGAGTAAATAGCTGCTTAAGAGGCGGTAAAAGAGGCTGTATGGATCCGAAAGTTCATGGCCGGAATGGTTGTAATTAAAAACCCATCCACATCGGTGAACTTGTATTGTGACAACACTAGGGCCATAGCACAAGCTGATGAGCATAGGGCACATGCACAATCCAAATATGTACTGCGGTGGTTTCGCTTGATTCGAGAGTTCGTCGATATTCGAGAATTCATCGATCAAGGTGAAGTGAAGATTTGTAAGATTGCGACAAAAGATAATGCAACCGCTCTATTGACCAAGGCTTTCTCACATCCTAAACATGAGGGACATGTGAGGTCAATGAGTTTACGATGAGATTTAGATTGGAGCTAAGGGCAAGTGGGAGATTGTAGGATCTAGTTCCCTAGTCCAAATCTTTACCATGTAATCTTTTATCTTTTGTTAAGTAATAAAAGAGGCATTTACTTTATTATTGTGTTGGAATAATGTATCGAGCGATAACTTCATCTAAAGTCGTTAGTGTTTACACAAGGACAATATAACCTTTAGATATCATGAAGTTATGCTTGATGAATCCCTAGTCGAATACTTATACATAAGCGACTAGCGTGAGGATGACTTACGATCATGTTTTGCTGGTCGAGATGTAGAGTCATATCACGGATATCGTATGGGAGACGATATCGGATGACCCGACTTGGAGTATGGCGCATAGATCAAGTCACCAACGCATACTCCGTCTTCGTGTGATCACTGCCTCAATACTTTGGAGCGAGTGGCTCACATGCACGTCACTACATTAGTTTGACACGTCCTAACGCTGCCTGTAACAGGGCAGCCATAACGGACATCGTTTGCTATTCGACAGACTGTAGTGGGAGCGCACATTGCGTCTGAAGGCATTTGTTTCCCCACGTGAGACGTGGTGAAGGGTATGGTTCTTGGCCCATTGATAAGCATGATTGAGAAAGTGTGCGGCCACACCAATTACATATTAGTCAACTCGAAATTCAAGGAACTAGATCGAATACATGAGGATGACGACTCTATGCCTCATTCGATCTCATACGCCTTAAAGCAAACAAAGTGTTAGTGATACAGATGACAGAAAGGATGTTAGGTTTGTGCCCTAGTCCAAAATAATTCCTCAATCTATATTGTAACGGACATCATTATTCTACATATTAAAAGGCATAATATTACTAATGTGTTGTAGTAAAATATCTAATGTGATTTGATCTATGTCATAATGTGTGTAATCACTTATAGTAGAACTATAGATCAGAAAGAGTTGCATTCGATAGAGTCCCTGATCAGCTAAGCTTCTTCTGAAGCGATCAGTATGAGACTAACTCCTTGTGATCACGCTCTACTGATCATGGCAAAGATATGCCGGAGTTATATCATAGATATCATCAGGTCGATGATATCGGACAACCCGATTGTGAGTATGCTGCATAGATCCAGTCATGAGATACTCACATATCGTAACTTGTCATTATATCCTAAGATCAAGGAGTCTTTGTGTACACTATGTAACAAATACCTAAGTTTGACCTAGTCTAACGTTATCTGTAAAAGGGTAACTATACGGCTTCGATTGGCTTTGGCATTTATTGCACTAGTGAACTCGAAAGGCGTCTGAGGGATTTATCACTCATACTTCGGTATGAGAAAGATATCCGTTTAGGTCACTTGATGAGTATGACTGAAGAAACAGCATGGTCATGCAGGTGATACCTTAGTATCAGGTTTCAGTCATCTCAGATATCAAGAAACAGTGATTGATAAATTAGGATGACCATTCTATGCCTATTGATCAATCTGGATATCGGTTTGATAAAAGGACAGTGACATGTACGATAACAGGTTAAGTCGAATAATCGATAATCACGAATATTGGATAATCATAATGTCTTGCTAGAGGCCACTTATGATGGAAAGGGTAAAATAGTAATTTTACCAGTCTGCCAATTATTCGTGAGCCTAGAGGGTCACACGCATTAAGCACGATACATGACAATAATTATGGATGAGAATTTAGAACAATTCGGTAGTTTTCTGGCCTAAGGTTTTAACCAGACGGTTGAAGAAATCGATTCGAGGAAATTGAGCCGTTTTGACTAAACCGAAATTAGAACTCAAGTTAATGGGTTTAATTTGAGTTTTAGTTAAACGGGCTTAAAGCCCATTTAGGGATTTAAGATAAGAGAGAGATCAAATGAAAATAAGAAAGAATAAAGGGATAGATAATGCAATTTTTATTTTGAAATTCAATTTAATTTCAAATTAAAAATCACATAATATCTATTTCATTTTATCCTTGAATTTTTCAGCAACCACCCCTCCTTTCTCTCTCCCTCATTGCTGAAATCTCTCCTTCTCTCTACCTCCATTATTGCTCTAGTTTTCTCTCTAATTTTCTAGCAAAAAATTGAGTGAAAAACCATTTCGGTTGTGGTGCTTGTGTGGACTTCATAGAGAGAACACTACACTTCTGTTTTTGTCGATTACAAGAGGTAAATATCAGATCTATAATTATGTTTATAACATGTTCAAATGGCATTAAGATCAAGTTTTTTTATGATCACCACGGTTACATAAAGTCCGCTGCATGATATTCATTGTTTGGAACCCGTGGTGATCTCTTTCAAAGGAGATATCGAACCGATCGATACACTCGTGAACATTGGATAATCACTACGTCTTACTAGAGGCCACTAGTGATGGATCGGGTGAGATGGGATCTCATGCCGATCTGTCAATGGGTCATGGGCCTACAGGGTCGCACGCCATGAACGAGATTCGAATCCTACTCGATGGGACTAAAGAGGTTCAAAAGGAGAATATGAATATTTCCCACGAAGTGTAGTGCCGATCGCCACCAATACTTGTGAGTGGCGATCGACACCAACATATGTGGAGGGTGGCGATCGCCACCCATGGTGTGATGATCTCCAGATAGGTCTGACGGGAAAAACCCCTAGAGGACGCGTCCGTGTGTGAGAGACCTAGAAGATGAAGGAATTATTTGAGGGTTCCAATAAAATAATTTCATGCTCATACAAGAAATTAACCTCAAATATCCGAAATAATTTAGATCTTGCATGATCATGAATTGATCACGAGATCTTAGACTAGAATAAAATTTAATTTTACCTTGATTCAAAATCTGTCTGTTACTAAATAATATTTAGTAACCTCTAAAGAACGTCCACATAGGAAGAGCAATCCAGGGATACTCACGACGATCTTTACTAGAAGATCGAAGCAAGCAAAACGGACGGAGCGAGGGGAAGGAGATGGCCGAAATCGGCTAGGAGAGAGAGAGTGACGACTAGGATTTTGGAAAATAAATCTCTTAATTTTCAGATCTGAAAATTACCCTTTTATAACTCTTATTTGGGCTTTAATTAATTAAAGGCCTTTAGTGGGTTTAAAGCCCAAAGCTTTTAATTAATTGTGTAGAGAAGCTCATTTTGGTTAAGCCCAGTTTAGCTAATTTAATTAAATCTATTTAATTAGATTATAATTAATTAGTTCTGCTAAACCGTTCTTGATTTTCAGTTTAATCCTAAACCGAAATCGGTCTAATTCGGTTTAATCCAAAACCGAATTTTGTCTCTCTCATGATTCCTCCATATGATTCCATCCGTTTTACTCAACCTTTAGTGTGTGATCCTCTAGGCTCACGACACGTCGGCGGACTGGTAAAATTACCATTTTACCCTTTCCATCATGAGTGGCCTCTAGCAAGATATCATGATTACCCAATGCTTGTGATTATCGAGATTTCGACTTAACCTTGTCGTACATGAATCTATCCTTTTATCCTCTTGATATCTTTGCCAACCACAAGGCATAGACAAGTCATCCTCGTTCTACTGTCTTGTTTCTTGATTCTAAGATAACTGAATTATAACTGATACTACGTATCGACTGCATGGCCATGCTATTGTATTTCAGTTGTACTCATCAAGTGGCCTAAACTGATATCTGCTCACACGTTCGTATGAGGGATAAATCCTTCAGCGATCCATTGAGTCAACTTATGTAACTTGCGATCGAGCCAATCACAGTCGTTATTGTAACCCTTTTACAGGAGACGTTAGACTGAGTCAAACTCGTCACTCATTTGATATTGACCTCAATGGTCCTTCTGTCTGAGGATGTGATTTCATGCGCCGACATATGAGTATGTTCATGATTGTGTCTATGTAACATACTCACGATCGGGTCGTCCTATATCACCCCTGACTGGTGATACTATGACCTAACTCTGGCCCACTTCTGGCCATGATCAGAAGAGCGTGATCATTTAGAGTTAGCCTCATATCGATCGCTTCTTATGAAGCTATTCTGATCGGGGACTGCTTAAGTAAAATTTTATCTGATTTGTAGTTCTACTATTATGTGTTGACACATCAATGATACAAATCAAATCATACTTAAGATATTACTACAACACTTTAGTAATATGAATGCCGATTTTATTTCAACTAATAATCTTATTATATGAGTAGATTGAAAATACATTGTGCTAGGGCACAAAATCCCAACAGTCTCCCACTTGCCCTAGACCCAATTGGTATTCCAATCTAAACTCATTCCCCTGACATGCTCCTCATGCTTAGGCTGCGGAGGTGCTTTAGTTGAGGGGTCAGCTAGATTATCATGCGTTGAAACGTAGCTTATCTCTACTTCAATTTTATCAACCATCTCTCTGATGATGTGATACTTTCTCTCGACGTGCTTGGTCCTGTTGTTAAATCTGGGCTCTTTAGCAAGTGCTACGGCCCCCGTGTTGTCACAACATAAGCTCATGGGATCAGACGTTTGCGGCAGTACATCTAATCCACTCAAGAAGCTTCTGACCCACACCGACTAGCGTCAACATATCCAGTGACGCTCAATTCTCTTTCTATTCCGCCATACACTAAGAAGGCGTCCTTTGTTCTCCTCAGATACTTGAGGATACACTTGATGACAGTCCAGTGATCTCGGCCTGGGTTAGAGTTAAATCTGCTGGCACGGCTGAGGGCAAACGATATGTTAGGCCTCGTACAGATCATGGCATACATGATGGATTCCATTGCCGAAGCATATGGGATTCCCTCCATCTTCTTAAGCTCATCAGGTGTTTTAGGACACTGATTATTGCTGAGCTTGATACCATGTCTTACCGGGAGGTTCCCTTTCTTAGAGTCAAGCATTGAGAATCTTCTCAACACTTTATCTATATAGGTGCTTTGACTTAGACCTTAAATTCTGTTCGATCGATCTCTATAGATCCTGATTCCTAGAATGTAAGCGGCCTCTCCTAAGTCCTTCATGGAGAAACACTTCCCTAACCAAGCTTTGGTCTCAAGCAAGGTTGGGACGTTATTTCCCATGATCAGTATGTCATCGACATACAGCACCAGGAACACTTTGTTACTCCCACTGCTCTTCTTTTAGATACAAGGTTCATCTGGATTTCTGATGAACCCGAACTCTTTTACGGCTTCATCGAACCGTAAGTTCCAACTCCTGGAAGCTTGCTTCAACCCATAAATGGATCGGTGTAGCTTAAACCTCTCCTGGTTTGTGTACTCATGGGCCCACATACGTCTGAATGTATTAGGCCCAGGAGATCAGTCGCCCTTTCACCTAAGCCGCCAAAAGGCGCTTTTGTCATCTTGCCCATAATGCAAGATTCACATCTCTCGATTGGTGTGAATTCAAACAGGCTTAATAGCCCACACTTATGAAGTGTTGAGACGCGTTTCTCGCCTATGTGGCCTAGACGACAGTGCCACATCACTGTCTGGTTTAAGTCATCCGACTTCAACCTCTTATTTACGTTATAGTTTGAACTGTAGTTAGTGTTATCAATATTTAAAATATATAATCCACCAACCATAGATGCAGTGCCATAAACGATATTATTTCTTGATAAAGTAAATAAGCCATTGTCTATGGCAAATACAAAACCAAGTTTGTCCAAACTGGACACTGAAATAATATAGGTACACATAGTACATCGTCCAAAACTAAAATAAGCCATGTGGGCATCCTAAGACTAACAGAACCGACAGCCGTCGTTGACACCGAACTGTTGTCTCCGACTCTCAGATCCCGCTCGCCTTTCCCAAAGAGCTTCTTACTTTCCAGATCCTGCAGATTAACACAAATGTGAGTTTCTGCTCCGGTATCAACTACCCATGTGTTTGAGAAAGTAACGTTGAGATTATACTCAACAACAAATACCTAATCCAGGTCCTGGAGGGTGTCCTCCTTTCTGCAAGTTCTTCACATAATCCTTGTGCTGCCTGCAATCCTTCTTCCAATGTCCTGGCTACTGGCAGTAGTAACAGACCACCTCTGAGGTCGAAGTGCTCCCTTCGGTTCTAGGAACCGCTTGGATTCTAGGACCTCTAGGTGCCCTTGTCTGCCCAGCTAGGTGCATTGGCGCCTTACCCTTACCTGACACTGCTGGTGCCTTGCCCTTGTTGGAGTGTCCTGGTGACTTGCCACTAGGTTTGCCAGCTCTTTTGAAGCTGACACCCTTATTGACCATCAGAACCTCAGGGGTCTTGCCCTTGAGGTTTTTCTCTACTGTCACCAACATTCTATGTAGTTCCTTGATGGTCTTTTCCATATTATGGAGATTGTAATTTGTGATCACATCTCCATAAACCTTTGGAAGCGACATCAGGACAATGTCTGATTTCAGCTGCTCTGTGAATTTATGACCTAGACTGGCCAAGCGATCAAAGAGCCGCTTCATCTTAAGGACATGTGGGCTCACTGCCTCACCAGCATTCAGCCTGCTATAAAACAACTCCCTAAGAGTGTCGTATCTTTCGACACGAGCATTCTTCTGGTAGTATATTTTAATTTCCTCCATCATCTCTTGGGGATCTCCCATGAGATGCATGAACTGGTCCTGGGTGTCATTTTCCATGGACCCGACCATGAGGATGCCAACATCTTGTCGATCACTTATGTACTTGTCATAAGCGTTCTTATCGGCTTCGCTGGCATCATCTGCAGGCTCTGTTAAAGGCTTGTCTGTAAGGATATACTCCTGTCTGTCATACTGAAGGGCAAGCTTCAGGTTCCTCTCCCAAACCAGGAAGTTGGTCCCTGTCAGCCTGTTATTCGACAGAAGAGACTTTAAGGCTTCACTGCCAGAACGTGTTGATTTGGGTTGCGACGGTGCCATTTAATCTATACATGAAAATAAATTCGGTCAGATTCTTAATTAAGTTGAAGTGAGAGATACTTGATTATGAATATTTCTGATTCTTGTGTGTGAATCTATACCAAGATCTCCGCGTACCCAAAACTGAAGTGAGTTAATCTCATCGCCCCAATTTTGGACATTGGAGTAGGACAGTCAAGTCCTTTCACAATTCCATGTGATTCTTGGCTAGGGCTTAAACATTGTGTGTATACGACATTGCCCTATATCTGATACCCTGGCTCAGATCATCTGAGAATCGCAGCCAAGTCAACCAATTTTCAACGCATGGTCCAATCTGCATGGTTACTACGCTAATGTGCACGCACCCATGCAAACTAGTCCATCTTCTATTAGAACCCATTCCATGGATCCACGTTAAACGTATCCACCCATGAGTCCGAGAACTAATTGAAGTGATGAAAAGTGGGCGGTATCTAGCTTGACTTGAAATTACTTGCCTTTAGAATATTCATTATCACTGATCATAATTTGAATTTATCATCTACAAATCCATGTGGAGATAATTTCAATTCCAGTTTACATGTGCGTGATTAACTTATTAATATTAATCTTTACACATGTGGGTGATGATCTTAATTAACATAAACTTATGAAAATTAAATCATACATTCAACCATACATTCATAAACATAAATGTAAATTTGCTTTAGCTAGCCCGCTAACTCTACTGGAATAAACTAGAACCTATACTAGGTCTTGTCTTTCCTCATTCTCCTGGACTCCCACTGGCTCCACGCCTCCTCGGGATTACCGTCCTTCTCTTCGGTCCTTCTTGTCTTGGGACTTTGTAATTACATTTAATTTAAATAAAATAAATGCTGTGACACGCAGGTCACTAATAAATTACAACCCATAAGCAACTCGCAGGTTGCAAACCGAAATTTAAATTCTAAATTCGGGCTAACTTAGCAATCATGTTGCAAACACCGTGTTATCAAACAATCATGTTATCAAGCAAGCATATTAATTCCAATTTTATGTTGATTAAATCATAAAATACGGTTTATTTAAACCGTTTTCTTGAACCGGTTAATTTCTGAATTAAATCGGTTCACGCGCTGGTTTATCGAAACCGAACCGGTTTGAAATTTTAATTAATAATTGCTGAAATATTCTGGATTTTTCTGGGTCGGATCTGACCCGAATCCAATTGGTTTTGACCGAACCAAAATTGACCCGAGGGCCAATTAGGGTTCGGCCAAAATCCTACCCGCCAGTGCTCGCCGCGCCGTGGCCGACCAGCCCGTGAGGGCTGGCCGTGGCGGGCTGCCTGGCCAGATCTGGTCGGCCTTCTCGTTCCGGCCGATCGGCCCGTGGCGCTGCCGGGGTTAGCCTCTCGGATAGCCTCGGCCTCCCACGGGTCTCGATCCTGATCTTACTCGATCAATCAATATTTTTCAGCAACATTAAAAAATTCCAGCAATTAATTCATTAACCAAAACATATAATTTGCAATTTTTCCAATTCACAATACCGAATTAAATCGCAAAATTAATTCTAGCCTATCATGCATAACCAGGCTCTGATACCACTGAAGGAATTATTTGAGGGTTCCAATAAAATAATTTCATGCCCATACAAGAAATTGATCACGAGATCTTTGACTAGAATAAAATTTAATTTTACCTTGATTCAAAATCTGTCTGTTACTAAATAATATTTAGTAACCTCTAAAGAACGTCCACACAGGAAGAGCAATCTAGGGATACTCACGACGATCCTTACTAGAAGATCGAAGCAAGCAAAACGGACGATGCGAGGGGAAGGAGGTGGCCGAAATCGGCTAGGAGAGAGAGAGTGACGGCTAGGGTTTTGGAAAATATATCTCTTAATTTTCAGATCTGAAAATTACCCTTTTATAACCCTTATTTGGGCTTTAATTAATTAAAGGCCTTAATGGGCTTAAAGCCCAAAGCTTTTAATTAATTGTGTAGAGAAACCCATTCTGGCTAGGCCCAGTTTAGCTAATTTAATTAAATCTATTTAATTAGATTATAATTAATTAGTCCTGCTAAACCGTTCTTGATTCCCGGTTTAATCCTAAACCGAAATCGGTCTAATCTGGTTTAATCCAAAACCGGATTTTGTCTCTCTCATGATTTCTCCATATGATTCCATCCGTTTTACTCAACCTTTAGTGTGTGACCCTGTAGGCTCACGATACGTCGGCGGACTAGTAAAATTACCATTTTACCCTTTCCATCATGAGTGGCCTCTAGCAAGACATCATGATTACCCAATGCTTGTAATTATCGAGATTTCGACTTAACCTTGTCGTACATGAATCTATCCTTTTATCCTCTTGATATCTTTGACAACCACGAGGCATAGACAAGTCATCCTCGTTCTATTGTCTTGTTTCTTGATTCTGAGATAACTGAATTATAACTGATACTACGTATCGACTGCATGGCCATGCTATTGTATTTCAGTTGTACTCATCAAGTGGCCTAAACTGATATCTGCTCACACGTTCGTATGAGGGATAAATCCTTCAGTGATCCATTGAGTCAACTTATGTAACTTGCGATCGAGCCAATCACAGTCGTTATTGTAACCCTTTTACAGGAGACGTTAGACTGAGTCAAACTCGTCACTCATTTGATATTGACCTCAATGGTTCTTCTGTCTGAGGATGTGATTTCATGCGCAGACATATGAGTATGTTCATGACTGTGTCTATGTAACATACTCACGATCGGGTCGTCCTATATCACCCTTGACTGGTGATACTATGACCTAACTCTGGCCCACTTTCGGCCATGATCAGTAGAGCGTGATCATTTAGAGTTAGCCTTATACCGATCACTTCTTATGAAGCTATTCTCAATGGGGACTGCTTAAGTAAGATTTTATCTGATTTGTAGTTCTACTATTATGTGTTGACACATCAATGATACAAATCAAATCATACTTAAGATATTACTACAACACTTTAGTAATATGAATGCCGATTTTATTTCAACTAATAATCTTATTATATGAGTAGATTGAAAATACATTGTGCTAGGGAACAAAATCCCAACAGAAGACGGGTCTGTGGGCACATCTTTGATCGGGATATTTCACGCTACGAAAGATAAAAGATTGGATCTTTAATCATTTTAATGATTCATCTATTGGTTGCAAACGTTCTTGTGGCGGGTTCTCGGTTAAATTCGTTGCTTCCGCTGTGCTTGAGATCCCGGGAACCCAACATGTGATATACAAGATCATTTCTAAAGTACTGGTAAACAGATTTAAGGAATCCCTGGACGGGATTATCTTGCCATCTCAAAGTGCTTTTGTCCCTGGCAGGTTAATAACAGACAACCTAATAGTGGCGGCCGAGGAATTAAACCATGTGAGACGGAAAGCTCAGGGAAACAGGGGTCTGATGGCGCTCAATCTTGATATGAGCAAAGCATATGACCTGGCGTAACAGAGCTTTCTACTTCAAATGATGGAAGCTCTCGGATACAATCAGAGATGGATCGAGCTTGTTCGGATATGTATTTCCACGGTCACATATTCAGTCACTACGTCAGGACATATAATACCAGGACGAAACCCTTCAAGAGGGCTCCGCCAAGGAGATCCCCTCTCTCCCTATCAGTTTCTAGTATGTGCGGAGGGTCTCTCTCTTCTTCTGCAAAATTTCGCCAGGGTAGGGTACATCATGATAGCATTTTGTGCCCTAGTCCAATTGCCAGTAGCCTGTAAACGTCTATGTACATTATCATCGTTTGTAATATATATAAAACGGCTTTGTATTACTTATGTGTTGAAGTAATATGTTAAGCATGATCTGATTTATGACCACTAAAGTAGTAGAACCACAAATCTGTACGGATCACACTTAACAAGTCCCTGGTCAAAATATGCTTCCATAGAAGCGACCAGTATGAGGATGGTTCTTAATGATGTAGTTCTACTTGTCATAGGGATGAGGGATCCCGGAATCATATCATAGATATCATGAGGTGATTGATATCGGACGACCCGTTTTGAATAGTGTTTTCATAGATTAAGCCATGAACATATTCAAATGCGATAGCTTGTCACGATATCCTTAGACCGAGGAGTCTTTGTGATCACTATGCAATGTACGTGCGGCTTTAACTTGCGCCTAATGCTTTCTGTAACAAGATTGCAATAACGGGCATGATTGGGTGGCGGAACGGGTTGCATGAGTGACACGAAAGACGGCTAAGGGATTTATCCCTCATACTACGGTATGGGAAAGATATCCGTTAAAGGCCTCTTGATCGAGACTGACTGAGAGTAAGAGCATGGCCATGCCGGTGATACGGGCTATCAATTCTCAGCCATCTCACAGACCAAGTAACAATGATTGATTAAACAAGGGTGACGACTCTATGCCTTGTGATCAATCGGGATATCTAGAGATAATAGGACAATGACTTGTACGCACAAGGTTAAGTCGAATCATTGATCGTCATGCACCTTGGGTAATCATAACATCTTACTAGAGGCCCCTTATGATGGATCGGGCAAGAGCGATCTTTTGCGCCGATCTGCCAACGGTGGCATGAGCTTGGAGGGTCACACACATTCAAGACGGATAACTTGAGACAAGGAAACCTTAACGTTTCTTGAGGAGCTATGCATGGACAAAACTGAAGGTTTTTGGCCATGGGTTCAGTTTGAGAGAATAATTAGCGAATCGAGAAAATTGAGTTTTTTCGTCGATGTCGCGTGGGACTTTGTTTGAGATGTAACGACAAAAAGGGTCGGGCAACTTTTGGACACGGCACGAAAGCACATGGGCGAGCCCATTGGGCTCGGCCCATGAGGTCACGTGACCGGCCCAACAAGGGCCTATTATGGGCCCAATAAGCCCAATATGGCCGGCCACATTGGTGGGTCCAAGGGTGGGGGCCACACAACACCATGTTTGGTTGGTGATTGTGGATTGAGAGGTGAGTGATTTAAGGGGTATGGGTGATGACACTTTAATCCCATACCAATCACTTTTGACCCATGCTTATGAGTTGGATGATGAAGGTAAATATCTAATATTGATTCATTACACAACTCTTACAACTCTCTCTCTCTCCTCTCTTTGCTCTCTTGTTCTTCATTTAATTGTTCTAGTAGGCAATTAAGTGAAGGATCTTCAAGATCATCCCATTGGTGTGGACTTGCTCTAGAGAAGAAGATTCGAAAGTTCTTCTTTATCGATTCAACAAAGACTAAAAGCAAAAATAGAGAAACTGTCCAGATTGTCCAGTTCCGGCGACCGACATTGCGTGAGCCATAGCCGCTTCGTCCGAGCTTCGATTGACCTGAATTTGGAGGCGTTAGAAAGATAAGTCAAAGGGCTACAACTTTTGTGAAATACTGATTTTCCAAAAGAGCGCTGGTTTGGGAAATACAAAGCCGAGAAGCTGACTGGTCCTCATAGTCTGTCCAGCGAGATGGGAAGAATATTTTGCTCCAGACGGAGGTCTTCTCGTCCGAACTGGATTCCGAGAAAAACACAAAAGATGTAGATAATTGGCTGAGGTTTAATCTCCAGAAAGAACCGAAGTAATTGGAGATCCGTAGCTCGAGATATGGAGCTTCAAAGTCTTGGTTTTCTGCCGGGCAGATTCTGGTAGAACCCGAAAACTCGATTTCCTAAGGATCTAACTTGGTAGTCGATCTTGCGCAGGTTAGGGGCGGTTTATAGGTTGCTTCCGCTGCCATGAACGTGATTAGGATGCCCCGGAACCCAACACATCAGAGGGGCAAAGATAGCAACAGGAGCACCGGTGGTTACTCACCTCTTGTTTGTAGACGATAGGTACATATTTTGTAGGGCAACTGGGGAAGAAGCGGAGCAGATGATCAGGTGTCTCCTCATTTACGAGAAGGTCTCGACCAACTTATTAATCGGGAGAAATCTTAAGCATTTTTTTCACCAAACACATCCCAGGAGATAAGAGATTATGTCACTGCACGACTGGGGTTTAGGGAGGTCAAAGAATCATCCACTTACTTAGGCCTCCCAAATATGGTGGGAAGGAATAAGACGCGGTCCCTAGCTTACATCAAGGAGCGCATGAAAACTTGGAGCATAAGGTTTCTATCCTCAGCGGGGAGAGAGGTGACGATAAAGTTAATTCTGCAGGCTCTTCTGGCGTACTTTATGCATGTCTTTCTTTTTCCCCAAATGCTCATTGAGGATATCGGGAAGATGATCAACAAATTCTGGTGGAAGGGCAATATGGGAAAGAGAGGAGTTTTATGGAAAAAATAGGATGATCTATGCAAACACAAATAATTGGGAGGGATGAGATTCCTCAACCTCAAAGAACTCAACCTAGCGCTCCTGGGGAAACAGGTTTGGAGAATCCTCACAAATCTGTAATCTTTGCCTAGTAGATTGCTTAAAGCAAAGTATTTCCCTCGGACCACATTTATGGAGGCTACATTGGGAAGCTCTCCTAGCTTTGTATGGAGAGGAATATGTGAGGGAAGAACAATTGTTTAGTAGAAGGCACGTCGGAACATTGGGCCTGAAAATAATCCAGTTATAGGAACCCCATGGTTAGGAGGGGAGGCTCCGACAATAAGTGCAGGGATGGCCATTCCAGTGAACATGAGTGTTTTCGAGTTGTTCAGATCAGAGTGCAGAGCGTGGGACGAAGGTAAGGTGAGGGCGCATTTTGTTAATCACACAGGTAATATAATATTTTCCGTCATTCCTAGCTGGTATGAAAACATGGACCATTGGTACTGGGATGCAGACAACACGGGTGATTACACTGTCAGAAGTGCATATCGAGCTCTCTGTCAACTAGACAATATCTGGACACTGTCAAGGTAGGCAGCAGGTTGGAGGCGAGTATGGAAACTGGGGGTTCCGCCCAAAGTCAAAATCTTCATCTGGAGAGCACTCTCTAACCTTCTCCCAACAAGAACACGTCTGGCAGAGAAGGGCCTCCCAATCGTCACTGAATGCCCCCTTTGTGGTCACCCAGAAGAGACGACTGATCACGTGTTCTTTAACTACACTGTTGTGGCCCCTATTTGGGGGGACAAGCTCCTACAAGGTGTACGTGGAAAAATGGGGCCAGATGCTACAATAACCAACTGGTCATTATGGGTGGACGGGGAGGACGAGGCAAGCCTGTGGGCTACAACTCTCTGGGCAATATGGGGTGCGAGGAATCAAGTTTTTTGGAATTTAAAAACGTTCCATCCAGCGAGAGTGGCAGCGGCAGCAAAAGGGTTTTGAAGAACCTAGGCATCAAAATTACCCTCAGTAGTAATATATTAGATGAAATTTGATCTACATCGTTATGTGTGTTATCACTAATAGTAGAATTGTAGATCAGAAAGAATTACATTTAATGAGTCCCTGATCAGTTAAGCTTCATTATGAAGTGATCAGTATGAGGCTAACTCTTTATGATCACGCTCTACTGATCATGGCAAGGTAGTGCCGGAGTTAGATCGTAGATATAATTAGGAAGATGATATTGGACGACCCGGTGGCGAGTATGTAGCATAGATGCTGTCATTAGCATACTCACATATCGTAGTTTGTCATTGTATTCTTAGACCGAGGAGTCTTTGTGATCACTGTGTAGTAAGTATCTAAGTTTGACTCAGTCTAACGTTGCCTGTAAAAGGTTAGCCATAAGGGCTTTTATCGACTTAGGTTTAAGTTACATGAGTGAACTCGAAAGACGGCTAAGGGATTTATCCCTCATACTCCGGTATGGGATTGATACATGTTTAGGCCGCTTGATGAGTATGACTGAAAGATATTGCATGGCCATGCCGGAGATACTTTGTATCAGTGTTCAGTCATCTTTGACATCGAGAAACAATGATTTATTAAATAAGGATGACGGTTCTATGCCTTATGATCAATCTAGATATCGGGTGATAAAAGGATAGTGACATGAATGATAAGAGGTTAAATCAAATCATCGATATTCATGGACGTTGGGTAATCTTAATGTCTTGCTAGAGGCCACTTATGATGGAAAGGGAAAAATAGTAATTTTGCCAGTGTGCCAACGGATCGTGAGCCTAGAGGATCACACACTTTAAGCATGGTATAGAAAAAGGGATTTAGATAAGTCAGTATGAGAGAATTATGAGGATTGGGAATAATTCGCCTCTCGGTTTAGTTAAATCGAAGCGAATTGGTTTAAACCAGAAAATCTGTTTAAAGGAATTGAATCGGTTTAGCTAAACATTTTAATTAGAACCCAATCTAAATTTTTAATTAAGGTCTAGCTAAGTGGGCTTTTAGCCCATTATCAATAATAATAATTATTCATTAATTATATTGATAATGGTTTTTTGAATTATGGAAAATATTATTTGAAAAATCAAAAACCAAAAAAATAGATTTTGTCAGTTAATTTTTCCCATAATCCTTTCCCACCCTTGCCGTTTTCTCTCCCCCCTTGCCGCACCTCTCCTTCTTCCTCTCTCTTCTATTTTGTTTTCTTCAATTATCTTTCTAGCAAAAAGTGTTGGAGAAACCTAAACCAAAAGAGGAACCTTGCTTGTGTGGATACACCTAGAGAGCATAGACTTTGTGCTTGGTGATTTGATCAAAAGAAAAGGTAATTTTTTTTTCCATGAATTTTATATGCTGAAAATTACATCTCACACGATGATCTTCAAAATTTATTCAAGGATCCATAGTTAAATTGCACGAGTTTGTTGTTTTGGAACCCATGGAATCCTTCAAGTCCCACTGAGATCAGGACAACTGAACATAAATGCTGAGGGGGGAACAAATGCAGAGAGGGGTCTTTGGAGCATAGGGCTTGTCTGTAGGGACTTCGAAGGTCGATTGGTGGGTGCTCTCTCTAGACGGTTTTCAAGACATCTCCATGCCGAAGAAGTGGAGGTCGTATGCGTCAGAGAGGCTGTCATGGGAAAAAGGAAACAAGTGGACAACAGTTGTAGTTGAATCAGACTGCCTCAGGATTGTAAATCATGTCAAGCGGGAGAAGCACACGAGGAATATGTTCAGGGGCATTATATACGACTGTATGCATATTCTTTCTTGCCTAGGGATAGATTTCTCATTAGAGTTTGCTCGTCATTCTTGCAATAAAGTGGCTCACGAATTGGCCGAACATGCTTTAACTAACACTATCTGAAATTATGGTGTGGGATCTATCCCACCAACTGTATTTTCAGCTGTCTGGCTTGATGTCGAGTTAGTTACTATTCCTTAAATTAAATTCGATTTTACTTCAAAAAAAATTATTTCTTTTTCTGTTCATATTGATATTACAAAATCTATGTTAATACATAAACTTATTCATTTTGTAAAATAAATTATGTTATCGTAACATTATTTTGTGTTAATGTTAATTGAGTTAAGTTAGCGGGTTCCCTATCAATTTTATTTTTTGATTTTTGAATTCAAACTAAACCTTAGGATCAAAATGGGATAAATTTGGTGAATTTTAGGGGTAGGTATTATGGACTCGGTGCCAGGAACCAAATCGATATCAAATCGAAATTGGAGAACTGAGAACTGTAATTAACAATCTAGTTTTAATTTTCAAATTAAGAGAAGCATTTAATTTTGGTTCATAAAATTCAGAATTACGTTTACCAAACCAAACAAACCTTCTTTTATGTAAAATACAGACTAAAAGGGTTGTGCCACCACAAAAAAATGTTTGAATGGGAGGCAATATGAGTAGTGGTCACTAGGAAAAGTTAAAGGGGTTGAAGGTTAGAGCAATGTCTATTAAAGTTGAGAATGAATCGGTTTTAATGGGGTCAAACTAGAGGACCAAGTTAAAAACCAAACCAATTTTTTATGACATCTTCAATAGTGTTTTCTATATTAAAATTAATAAATGAAGTGATTGTCATGAAAATTAGAACGTACATTTATTTTCTCATGTTCAACACTAGACATTTTCGCACATGAAACTATCAAATATTTATTTTATTTTATAATAAAGTGACGTAGATGTAAACGTAGAGACTTCATTATCGATTCATCATCGCCTAAACTAAATCTACATATGTTTTATATTAGCGCCACTCACACTTAACTTCTAATTTTAAGTTCTTAACTTTCTTTTCCTTGTTCGTCTTGTTAGAGTATAAAATTATAATTAGTCTTTCAACTATCAGTTTAAGCTTTTAGTTGAGTTGGTCATTTTAATATGATATCAGAGCTCGAATCCCAAGACATGCAAAAACTTAATTCTATTAAACTCTCTCTTCTATATTTGTCAAAAAAGGCTATACTCTTATTCTAAACGAGCCTCCATAAATCTATTTTTCTTAAAAAGCCCTCTAACTTCTTATGGACTCCTCAATCTTCTTTTCTAAAAAGAAGTGTACGTCTAAACTTCAAAACGGGCTTTTCCGTGAGGGTGCGTGTTAGAGTATAAAACTATAATTGGTCCTTCAACTATCAGCTTCAGCTTTTAGTTGAGTTGGTACTCTAATACATCTTTTCGTCGTTTCCTCTAATGGGTGGGTCAGGGGTTTAGATTCAATTTACCCGTCACCCGCATGAGTGAGGATTGTAAGAAATTGACATGCTTCCCGTTGGGTTGGTCACGAGTTTAGATACGAATGGATGAAATTTTGATGCGGGTGGATGATAACCCCGTGCGAACACCCAGATGCTGGCCTAACTCGATGAGATATCAGCGTATGCCTCAAGTGATATCACTCATGTGACATAAGCAATCTCATTTGTCTATTGAACTTGTACATTTACCTAATTATCTCTCAATTATTGTTGATTTTATTGAATTTGAATTCACTGTTGGCAAATCAACGAGGCATTTTGTTAACCAAACAGAACTTATCAACAGTCAACTCATATAGACTGATTGCATTTTTATATTCTAACATTCATTTTTATGAATTTCTTTTGAACTTGAACATGAATCTTAATTCAGTTTCACAATTATATTATGTGAGAGTCGAGACCATATTATTGAAATTTGAATGGCCATTTAGTATGGTTGTTACAAGTTTTAATATGATCATAATATGTATTGTTATGATAGAGGTTATGAGGCCATTAACTTGGTAATTATGTCTCATAATTCTCTCAATAATACTCTATTGTAACAACTCATTTCATTAGTATAAATAGAGGCTAAATTAATGAGATTGGGACAAGACACAAGAAAGAAAATACACTTCACATAAAATACTATAAATCACCAAGAGCAACCATTCTAAGAGGCTCTAGGACTTATGATGTGGACATTACCGGGACTCTAGTAGCCACCGGAATCAGAGATTTGTTGGCAAGGAACGACACGTCGATCTTGTTACGTAATCCACATATAAGGTTAGTCCTTTCCAATAGTGGTATCAGAGCTGAACGTGTTTCGATTTTTGCTCCAAATTTTATTAACGATATATGTGTCTGTTTGAGATCATTAGCACTAGATCATATTTTTTGAATTTGATTTATATATATATATATATATCTTATGTATTAGATTACATATACGCACATATCTTGTTCGGTGATTTCAATATACATGTACACATGTGTTATGTGTTGATTATTGTTTATATATATATGCTCTTTGATAATCGAATATATATATGTATATATATATACATGCCCATGATTAATGTATATATGCTTCGGTGAATGCTTTATATAATATAATATATTTGTCTCGGTTCTCATACATACATTGATATCCTTAGCTGTTCATCTAGACATTAATACATGGGTTAATTACAGTTTGCCCGTACTACACTGACGCGTTTTACAGTTTACCCCAACTGTAATAAAAAGTTCAAATTGAGATACGCTAATTGTATTTTTTTACAATTCCATTAGAAATTGGATGGAACCCTAAAGATTTGGACGGAAACCTAAATTGTTTTTTTTAAAAAGACGAAAAAACTCCTTTAGCTGGTTTGACTTGGATCAGAAATAAACCATAATTAATTTCTGGTTTATTTAATTGGGCCGGTTCTGTATTAAATTATTTAATAATAATAATAATAAAGTAATTAACAAAATATTAAAACTTTCGAATGTCATAACTCTCTCATACGAGCTTTGTTTCGGGCTCGTAGTATATCAAATCGAAGAGAATCGGAAGATCAATAACTTTTCAAAAAATTTTTTTGTCTAATTATATAAATATTTTAATAATTAGACCCGAATGACATTAATAACTATAAATTCGAAATAAAAAACAAAATAATTGAAATGATTAATTAAAATAATACTAATAATATACTGAAACTTTCGAATATCATAACTCTTTCATATGAGCTCCGTTTCGGACTCGTGGTATATTAAATCGAAGAGAATCGAAAGATCAACACTTTTGAAAAAAATGAAATTTGTCTATATATTATTAATAATTAGACCCGGATGACATTAATAACTATCAGTGTTAATAATTATTAATAATATATCAACACAACTTATTTATTCAAAATTATTTATCTTAGGATTCTCTTCGATTTGATATATTATAAGCTCGAAACATAGCTCGTATGAGAGAGTTATTACATTCAAAATTTTCATTATATTATTAATATTATTTTAATTAGTCATGTTTATTATTAGTATTATTTTATTTTTTATTTCGAATGTACAGTTATTAATGTCATCCGGATCTAATTATTAAAAAAATTATATAACTAGTTATTGATAATTTATAGACAAAATTTATTTATTTTTTCAAAATTGTTGATCTTCCGATTCTCTTCGATTTGATATACTACGAGCCCGAAACAGAGTTCGTATGAAAGAGTTATGACATTCGAAAGTTTCAATATATTATTAATTACTTTATTATTATTACTTTATAATTTAATACAGAACCGGTCCAATTACATTAACCAGAAATTTATTCTTGTTTATTTCTAATCCAAGTCAAACCAGCTGAAGAGGTATTTTGGTCTTTTTTGAAAAAAAAATTAGGTTTCCGTCCAAATTTTTAGGTTTTCATCCAATTTCTAGTAAAATTGTAAAAAAATACAATTAGCGTATCTTAATTTGAACTTTTTATTTTAACCGGAGCAAATTGTAAAACGCGACAGTGTAATATGGACAAACTGTAATTAACCCTTAATACATATATATGTTGAATACATATATACGTTGATTACCTACGTGTGCTTCGGTGATGGAGGTACGTAGACATATACATGTATTTGATTCATATAAACAGAAGTGATTTATATATATGATATATATGTTTCGATTGTTCAGTCTATAACATATAATTTATGTATATGTGTTTTGGTGATTATGTATAATTGCATTTAATAATTATATATGTATATGTTTTGGTGAGTTCTCATGTTTGGGTCTGTTACTCGACTAGAGATATATCAAAGAATGATATAGATTTTCACATGCCACTTGAAAATGGTAGCGGTTGTGCCCACACCGATGAGTAGGGTGTGGCTACAACAACATATGCATGTCGATGCATATGAACATGAGAAATATTTGCATATTGATGCATATGGGCATGACAGTTTCTTAATGATGCTTTAGTCGTGGCCATGTCCAAAGTTGCATACGGCAACATAGAAATTAAGAATAAAATAAAATGTTTTTTATTTTATTTTTCTAAATTCTAAGTCTTATGAATAATGATTGAGTATGTCTCTCATGTGCATATATATGTTGATTAAATCAATATGTCTTATATGTTTGAGAATTATAAGTCTATGATGCATATACACATATTGTGTTGATTAATAAGCATATGGTACTTAAGTTTTTATTCATATATACATATGTTCCTGTGCTGATTTTGTTCATATATGTATATATGCATTTGATGATTCTATGCACTTACATATGCATGTTTCTTTTATATATATATATATATATGTAATGTATATGATTCGGTTATTATATATGTTTATATATATAGATATGTGTTGTTCATATTATATATTGTGATTATGAGTGTGTTCGTATGCTAATTATAAGTGGTAGATGCTGTAATTTTACATATAAGCATGCATTATCAATATATTTTTATATGTCAAGTTACTAGACATATGCAACTTGTATGTTAATAAGTATGAACATATAAGTATAATTTTTATGTAAAAGATACTACCTGAACTGTTAAATTTTTTTTTATACAAATACATTTTGTATATATATTTTTTAAATTAATGTAAATTTGTTTTACATATTGTTATTAATCTCTTAGTGATATTATAAAATGCTAATTTGTTAGGCTACATATATAAGAATGTGTTTCGCTATAATTATAAATAAAAATAAATAAATTTAAAGAATTTTGTCGTTTATATCATTTTGTGATGATTATGAGTCTAGCAAAATTTTCGAGCATATGATATGAATAATGAAATTTTGTGGGTAATTTTTTTTATTGCATAATGTCCATTTAAACTATATACTTGTAGGTGGCTAAAAAAATATGATTGACGACTTGTCCACAATTGAAAAACTAGATGGTACAAATTATGATATATGGGATAGGAAGATTAAGTATCTTCCAAATGAGCGCGAGATTCTTGAGACTTTAACCAATACTGCACCTAAGGCTCATGGTCTACAAGGTGGAATCCAAAAGCAACACAAGTTTAAAGAGCCAAAAGAGGTTAATGTAGCGCGTGTGAAGTGCTACAATTGTGAGAATAAATGTCATTTTGCTCGAGAGTGTCCCGAGCCAAAGAATACATCTTTCTCCTCTTATGGTCATGATTTGCTTGTTTGTTCCTATGCATTAGTTGCCAATTCTCTTTATAATTGGATTATAGATACGGGAGCGAGCAAGCACATAGTTCGTGATCGTGATGGTTTTGTGGACTATCATCGCTTTCCAGTTGGTTCACAGACTGTCATGTTTGGGAACAGTACTGAGGAAGATGTCCTCGGAACCGGAACCTATCAAATAAAGCTCCGTGGAGGCAATACATTGCTTATACATGATGCCCTCTATGCACCAGGGTGCGGTGTTGCTTAGTTTCAGTAATTAGTTTATTGAAATTAGGATTTGTTTTCAATTTTAAAGACAGTATATTGGACATTCTTTATCACGGTGATGTGTTTGGCCATCGTAGTTTGAAAAATGGTTTCTTTGTGCTTGACTTGGATGATATTTACGTTAATTCATCTTATGCTTTCGTTTCTCATTTTGATATTGATTCTGAATCTGTTAAATGGCATGCTAGACTTGGTCATATAGGCCAAGAGCGTATGAATAGACTAGGTAAAGATGGTTTTTTAGACCGGCTTACTAGGGTTAAGTTGCCCATATGTGAGCCTTGTCTAGCTGGAAAAGCGAGCAAGAATCCTTTCAGTAAGGCTTCAAGAGCTCTATGTCCTTTACAGTAAATCCATTCTGACATTTGTGGGCCTTTAAATGTAAAGGCACGACATAGTGCTATATTTTTCCTCACTTTTATAGATGATTATTTACGTTTTGGTTACGTGTATTTGTTGTCTCGACGTTATGAGACACTTGATACGTTCAAGCGTTTTGTAGCAGAAGTTGAGAAACATATGGATCGAAAAGTCAAGACTCTTCGAACCGATCGTGGTCGTGAATATCTTTCTAATATGTTCAAAGGATTTTGTGAGGAAAAGGGTATACATAGACAGTTAACGATCCCTCACACTCCTCAACAAAATGGTGTTGCGGAGAGAAGGAATCGTACCTTACTTGATATGGTTAGGTCGATGATGGCCCAAGCCAACCTATCAGTTAGTTATTGGGGAGATGCGTTGCTTACGGCAACCTATATACTCAATCGTTTCTCAAGTAAAAGTGTACCCCTCACGCCATATGAGTTGTGGTATGAGAGAAACCCCTCTTTAGATCATTTGCGCCCATGGGGTTCGGTAGGCTATGTGCATAACCCAACCCATAAGCATGGCAAGCTTGGTCCAAGAGGCACAAAAATGGCGTTCATTAGATATCCCGAGCATTCCAAGGGATATGTGATGTACGGTGAACATCCAAATGATGGCATGACAGAGATCGATTCTCGTAATGTTGTATTTCTTGAGGATGAGTTCCCAAGTATTGGTGAAATTAAAAAAGATCTCGAGTTGTATGAGTTACAACTACCATCCCTAGGTAAGAAGGGGAATTAAGAGCTCCTTATGTCACCAGAGATAGTGAAGTTCCGTCTAATGATGTAAATAATGAGAAAAGTCTCATAATTCAGCACGATGAGAACTTGTCCATTAGTGAAGATCAACTTGAAAATGAAGTGAGTCCTCAACCTCTAAGTATAGAACATGAGATCAGTCCTCAAGTTCCAGATTCCACTTCTTTAGAAGAAGATGTGAGAGATTTTTCACTTAGTAACATGGAACGTAAGAGTGAGCGGGGCAGAATTCCTCGACGATATTTTGATATCGAAAAGCGAGACACGCAAACTTTTCTTTGTGCTCTTACTGAGATCGATGAAACTACTTCCTTTAAAGAAGTTTTGGATTCACAAAATAATCCAGGAATGGATGGATGCTATGAAGGATGAGATGGACTCAATGACAAAGAATAAGGTTTGGGAACTTGTTGATCTTCCGCCGGAACGTAAGTCAATTGGAAACAAGTGGGTTTTCAAAGTGAAACATAAAGCAAATGGGTTAATTGATAAGTTCAAGGCTCGACTCTTGGCAAAAAGCTTTACCCAAATTGAGGGTATAGACTATGAGGAGACATTTTCTCCTGTGGTGAGACTTGCCTCCATTCGTCTGTTACTAGGATTAGTTGCCTATTTGGACTTAGAGTTGTTCCAAATGGACGTAAAGACTGCCTTCCTTAATGGTACACTTGATGAAGAGATTTATATGGATCAACCTATTGGGTTTGTCTCAAAAGGTCAAGATGACAAAGTGTGCTGTCTTAAAAGATCTATATATGGTCTAAAGCAATCTTCTAGACGATGGTACTTCAGATTCCATGAAACCATAACAGATTTTGGCTTCTATATGGTGGATGAAGACCATTGTGTGTATGTCAATAAAACTGCAAAAGGGATCATGTTTCTCTCATTATATGTTGATGACATACTTCTAACTGGTAACAATTTGGAAATGATCAACAGTGTCAAACAATGGTTATCCTCTGTTTTTGAGATGAAGGATATGGGTGAAGTTAGGTATGTCCTAGGCTTGGAAATTATGAGGAATCGTTCTAAGAAACTTCTTGATTTGTCTCAAGAGTCATATATCAAGAAAGTATTGGAACGCTTCCGGATGCATAATTCCAAACCTGTTGATACTCCAGTTGAAAGAGGCAATACCTTAAATCTTTATCGATATCCTAAAACAGATACATAACAGAAGCAAATGAGTAATTTACCATATGCTAGTGCAATTGGCAGTTTGATGTACGCCATGTTGTGTACACGGCTGGACATCTGTTATGCGGTTGGCTTAATGAGTCGTTTCCAAAGCAACCCTGGGCATGCGCACTGGCAAGGAGTCTAAGGAATCATGTGTTACCTTCGTGGTACAAGTGATCTTGTACTCTGTTTTCAAGGTGGGGACTTACGATTGAAAGGGTACTCGGATGCTGATTGAGGCGGTGATTTAGATTAGTCTAAATCGATCTCAGGATATGCTTTTATCCTTTGTGGAGGAGCAATATCCTGATGCAGTAAGAAGCAAGACTGCATTGTTTTATTGATTATGGAAGCAGAGTATGTCTCTACTAGCCTTGTCGTTCAAGAGGCAATGTGGCTAAGGAATTTTCTTCAGGATCTCGAACTTACTCCTAAAGTTAATGAGCATGTTGAAATGTTTTGCGACAATACGGCTACCATACAGTTTGCCCAGGATCCAAAATTTCATAGGAAAACCAAGCATATCGAGAGGCGTCATCATTTTGTTCGAGACATCATAAAGAATAAAGAGATAGCCATTAAGTATATATTGACTAACAAGATGATTGTTGATCCGTTAACTAAACCTATTGCTAGAGATGTGTTTCGAGCTCATGTAAGGAGCTTAGGTTTGTAAAGGTTTTAGTCTTACACTTGTAATCTTGCTTAGTCTATAGACATGTATTGAGTAATGGACTTGTATTGAGCATTATGGAACAAAATTTTTTTTTCTTCCATGAAATGTTCATGAGCACATGTTGCATTTTTAGGCACATTAGAGATGTCACCAAGCTATATGATGCCTAGTCACACAGGTAGTCACCTTGATGCTAGATGAGCATGCAAGATGAGACTGAGTCGTGTTAACACTTAGTGTGTGCATGAAATGACTAAATTTATACTCGTGGAGTACAAGTAATTTTGTCTTACTCATCACATAGTCGCCTTAGTAAGTCTAAGATGAGACTCTTAAAGAGTCAAGTATGAAAAAAACATGCTTTTCATACTAAAGCTTATAAGACCGAATCTTGAGTGTAAGATTGCACATTAAGTATGTCGATTAGGTGACTCGAGTTTGATACTTGAGTACTATCTAAACTTTTTTTATTCGCACGACATAGAAGAGTGACATGCCCACCGTAGTGGGAGCTATGTTGTGACACATTTATCATACTATGTGTATTTTGTCGACCGTTATAGGAGTAATAGATGGTTTCCTAATCTCTTACTGTGTGAGCCCTATGGATTGTGTGCCCACCTAGGTACGAAGCCCTTTTAACTTAAAACTGTGAAATGAAGTAAAACTTGATGGTGCAACTTTAGCGTGATTTCAAAGAAACATATTGCTTTTGGTTCAATGGCTCATGTTAGGAAAGCAATTGAGTTGAGATGGACTTTCATTAGTGTCTAAGAAATGATCAGTTCAACTTCACCATGTTAAGCCCTGCCGGCGGTTATATTTAGTATATAACTACGTAACATATCATAGCATAAAGAGGAAATGTATGATACGGTGTTGTTCTGAATGATCTAAGGAATCGTTATTTTGAAAGTATTATGTTAGTTTAATGGTAGCTTAATATAACACGTTACATATTTGGCCGCACGCCTCATTTCCTGTATGAGACGTGATTGATAGTTTTTTTGTTGAATTATGAACTGTGTATTTTTGATAGTTTGGTTGTGTAGCCAAGTGGGAGCGTTGACTTGGTTGTGTGGCCAAGTGTGAGTATTGAAATTTGAATGACCATTTAGTATAGTTGTTACAAGTTTTAATATAATCATAATATGTGTTGTTATGATAGAAGTTATGAGGTCATTAACTTGGTAATTATGTCTCATAATTCTCTCAATAATACTCCATTGCAACAACTCATTTCATTAGTATAAGCAGAGGCTAAAGGAATGAGATTGTGACAAGACACAAAAAAGAAAATACACTTCACATAGAATACTATCAATCACCAAGAGCAACCATTCTAAGAGGCTCTAGAACTTATGGTGTGGACATTACCGGGACTCTAGTAGCCATCGGAATAAGAGATTTGTGGGTAAGGAACGACACGTTGATCTTTTTATGTAATTTGCATGTAAGGTTAGTCCTTTCCAACACATATAAATTTAGAAAAAAAAGTTTCTTCGCTTTTATAATCCAGTGAGAAAAAGAGTTTCACCTCACTTATACGAGAAAAAGAGTTTCACCTCACTTATACGAGATTCCAATATAACAAGCCTGTAATTTATTCACTTTTATCCAACACATATTAGGTTGGATTTTGGGAATAATCATTTACACGTATATGATTTTTCTCTCAAGTTGTTAACGTGTTATGCCAAAGTGTGTTCCCTAATTTGGTTGTTGTTTTACTAAATTTGCTCTTTTGTTCGATAAATAAAATGATGAATCATGATTTTTAAATAATTGTGCCAATTACAACATTATAATAATCTTAATACACAACTCAAATCCTCATAGATTAGATTGACACTCCTTGGCTAGATTAGTGAAGCTATTTTAAGGGCATTTTCAATGTTATTCCAATTTGGCTCCCTATATGACTCTTTACAATAGGGAACTCCTTACATTTTCTGTAAAGAGAGAGAGATTGTAAATGTGATGAACTCCCCATATTCTCTCTCATACTCCTTTTTAATTTTTTTAATTATATTTGATCTTACTTTACTCTCTTTCTTACCAATTTTTTATTATTAAAAACTGTTGCTACGTTTAGTGTTGGCATAATTTTTTAGCGCAAAAGTAAGAAGTCAGTGCAACATGTTACAAGACATGTGGAGCGACTCATTACGCTCCAGTTTAGGAAAGGTATGAAGCTTTCCTATTTAGAGTCGCTTGGAGCGAAAGAAGAAAGACGTCACAACAAATTGAAAGACTTGGAGCGCAAAAGAATGACGTCAACAGGCCAGGCGACTTCCAGCTGTCATTAACACGTCAGCAAAGGCGGCAACTCTGCTTGCCTAATTCGTTTAGGAAGTCTGAGACTTCCTATTCCTAATCCGAGAAAGATTAGGAATGTGGAGCTGCTATAAAAAGCTTGGGCATCCCCATTAGCAGCTCGTCCGTTCTTGTTCTATAATTTGCTAAATTTCTCAGAGCTCTTAACCGTTCACCATTGGCGTGTTGAGAGGCTGACTAGTTTGCTAGAAACGGCTTTGCTTCGGTTAAACATCAAGTCGCGAAGATTGAGTGTTTAATCGATTAGGGTTCTTGTGTTCGTGATTGAAGATTCACAAATCCGTCAAAGAAGACTACGACACCGAGCATAGGCGCTTGCTCGAAGGGTAGAATTGAGAGGATCTCAAAGACAGGGGGAGAGGACCCTGGTCGAGGTTGTTCACGGTGAGATCTATAGTAGCTTAGGACAATAGCTTGTGTGATAGCTAGTTGGTGCTTGAAGTTGTACTATTGACTACCATATAGAGAAAACCTTTCCACTGGCAAAGTGCCCCCAGATGTAGGTGCGGAGTCACCGAACTGGGTAATCATCTCTGGTGTCGTTATTATTACTTGTTTATTGTTTAACTTACGGTTTGCGTTTTAGACAAATTGTCGACACAAAAGTTACGACTTTGTGTTCGACTTCTTGACTAGGCTACGAATCAGAATTTCAATTTGGTATCTGAGGAGACACTTTATCTCTTAGGTGATTTTCCTGCAAAAAATTCTGAGTAGCTAATATGGATTCAAAGGAAGGATGATCTGTCAATCGACCACCGGTGCTCGACGGAACAAACTATGGGTACTGGAAAGCACAGATGTGTGCCTTTTTGAAGTCTCTCGACAGCAAAACCTGGAAGGCTGTCATCAATAGATGAGAGGAACCTCACTATGCTGATGCTCAAGGAAATCAAACTAGCATTAAACCAGAAAAAGAATGGAGCGCGGAAGAAGATGAAGCCGCCCTAGGTAATTCTCGTGCACTCAATGCTATATTTAATGGAGTAGACAAGAATGTGTTTCGACTTATCAACACGTGCACAAGTGCCAAAATTGCTTGGGACACTCTTGCTGTTGCTTATGAGGGTACATCCAAAGTCAGAGAACAAAAATTACAGTACCTCACGACCAACTTTGAGGCACTTTCCATGAATGAAGGCGAAACTATAGCTGAGTTTAATGTACGAATTAAGGATCTAGCCAATGAATCATATTCACTTGGCAAGCCTATGACCGATGAAGATTTAGTCAGAAAAACGGTGAGAGCCCTAAGTCCCAGATTCAAGATGAAGATCACGGCCATAGAAGAAGTTCATGACTTAAAGACGCTGAAGTTCGATGAGCTCATGGGATCACTTATGACCTTCGAGCTCTCCCTACCTCTCATTGAGAAGAAGCATAAAGGTGTAGCTTTCAAAAGTTCTACCCAAAAGCAGAAAAACTTGGTGTGCTCTGATTCGAATAGTTAAATTGACGAGACTATCGCTATGCTGGCCAAAAACTACAATAAAGTCATGAGGAGATTTAACCAGATGACAGGAAAGAATGTCACCCGAGAAGTCAGAGATAAGCCTCAGCACAAATTCCAGAAGCTCGAGAGCACTAATAACGATGGTAGACGTGGTGAACGATCAGGAAAAGAAAAAGGAGTCCAGTGCTTTGAATGTGAGGGGTACGGGCACATGCAGAAAGAATTTCCTAACTTCTTACAGAAACAGAAGAAGGGATTCAATGCCTCTCTAACTGACGATGAAGATGAGGAAGACAGTGACTTTGAGCATACAAGTAACTATGTTGCTTTTACTTCCTCTACAATAGATCAACCATCCGAGATTTGAAAGAAGCATGACTCTGATGATGAGCTATCCGATGAGACTCTCAACAACGCATACAACGAATGGTATGTCAAGTGGCTTGAAGACTCTCAAGTAATCGAAAAACAGAATGCTCTCATTCTCTCTCTTAATGAAGACAAGTCATGACTTCTCGAAACTACTGTTGACCTAAAAAGGGAAGTGGCTCGGTTAAAAAGCGAGTTAGAACAAGTCACCAAGTCTGTAAAGATGATGAATCCAAGCACCGACACTCTAGACCAAATTCTCTCGATCGGAAAAACAGCTAGAAATATGGAAGGTCTTGGATATTTGAAAGAAGCTTCATCATCACACACCGTCTTCGTTCCTCAGAAGGTCGTCACCCACAAGCCCCGTCAGATGTCTACTAACTTCACACCTGACGAAGCGACCAAAAAGCCTCATACCCTGGTCGCTTCTGGGACAAAGAACAAAAAACATAACTGGGTATGTCACCACTGTGGACGAAGATGTCACATTCGACCTTTCTGCTATTGTCTATATGGAAGGAGCTTCGTCAAGCAAAGGACCACCATCAAGAAAACCCAACCACGTAAGGAATGGCGAGTCAAGGAGGTAAACTATCGAGCAAATATTGCTTACACCGCTCTAAAAGCTTCAACTAGCAATGATTGGTACTTTGATAGTGGATCCTCTCGACATATGACTGATAATAGCTCATTCTTGGTCACTTTAATACCTTGCACTAATAGCTTTGTCACTTTTGGAGACGGAGTAAAAGCTAGAGTACTCGGGAAGGGAAAACTTAACCTTCCTAACTCACCATGCCTGAAAGAGGCTCTACTGGTAGAAGGTCTTACAGCCAACCTCATCAGCATCAGTCAAATATGCTATCTGAATCTAGATGTCAACTTCACTCGTGACAAGTGCACTGTCAAAGACGAACACCAGAAGGAAGTCATGACAGGTCACAAGTCTCTTGATAACTGTTATCTATGGTCTCCAACAGTCACAACCTTGCCAACCAAGTGCCTTTTATCCAAAGCACAAGAGACGAAGCTATGGCATCAAAAACTCGGTCACATCATTAGTAGCTTAGGAAAATAGCTTGTGTGATAGCTAGTTGGTGCTTGAAATTGTACTATTGACTACCATATAGTGAAAATATTTCCACTGACAAAGTGCCCCCAGACGTAGGTGCGGAGTCACCGAACTGGGTAATCATCTCTGGTGTCGTTATTATTACTTGTTTATTGTTTACCTTACGGTTTTCGTGTTAGACAAATTGTCGACACAAAAGTTACGACTTTGTGTTCGACTTCTTGACTAGGCTACGAATCAGAATTTCAAAAACAATAATATATGTAGCTTAAATGTAGAGAGTATTGTTGAAGTTAAACATGAAAAAGTATCATAATTCTAGTGCAAATCAGTCCCTATAATATTTTAAATATAAGGAGTACTGTTAGAGATTTTTTAATGAACCAACAAAAAATTATATTTATTAAGTAAATGTTTCACATTTATAATTGATTGGCTTCGTGCCTGTCAGTTGTGGGTAAATGTGGTCACACACTAGTAATTTATCATCCCTACCACCTCTTAGACTCTGCCAATCACAAGAACTACCAATAATTATCAAAAAGGCTGTGAAGCCATGAGTCGTCGAATTCTCGTAAAAGTTGATACAACTGAGCTATTTTTAGAGAAACGTCTCACTGGATCATAAAAATTACATTATTTAAGGAATAAAACAGAAGGGTTGAATCTTGATTTGAAGGCAACAAGTGCTAACTGTAGAGTGTTGTGATGATGAGAAGTGATGAGTGATATTTTTCGTGGACTGGTTGGAGAATGAGATATATTGACGGGTCATTCATTTTTATGTTCCAGTTCCGTTCGCTTTGAAATTGGGGTTTTTATAATGGATGATTGCAGTTAGTCAAACTTAACGAACTGTTTTTGTAAATAAGACAATCTTTTCTTTGCTTGTTAGCTTACTCAAAGTTTTGATTTTCATTATGCTTCTAATTATGCTTCTAATTCCGTTATAAATTTTAAGCAAAATATTAGGTATATTTTTGTTCAAAAAAACACAAAAGAGAATAATTAGGGGTAATTTTACATGTCATTAAAAAAGTTTGTATTTTCAGATAGGTCACCATGTTTTTAATTTAATTTATGAGGTTACCAAAACAATTTTTTGTCTCGCTCTGTTGATTTTTCTATTTTTTATTTTAAAAATTTTATGAAAGACCAAAGTACCATCCCAGTCAATAATTGAACTTACGGTTTATCTCGATTTATGGTTTGGCCGACTTAAGAGTTAATTTTTGTTTCAAATTAGTTCGGTTCACACGGTTTGAAGCTTGACCTCCTCTTTTGGTGTTGGCTTCGTCTCAGAAATCTCACCGGTTCGAGCACCAGCGGAGTACCATCGGAAGTCTTGAACGAGTCCAAAACACTCCATTCACCTCTCTTGGACCTTGCCGAAGCTAAAGATTGAAGACAAACCTTTAAATTAGACGAATCATACCGATTTGGTAGAAATTTGATTCTCAAGCTAGCCAAATCATTGGTTCAGTTATTGATTGCGAGAGTATTTTTGTTTTTCACAAGTATTTTTTAACGAAGCGAGACAAAAATATGTTTTGGTGACCTCACAAATTAAATTTTAAAAGCGGTGACATACGTGAGAATACAAATTATTTTGGTGACCATTGTGGAATTACCCCAAATAATTACTACTAGATACACCCAACCAAATACGTTTTACATATGAGAACAACAGTCACTTATTTATTTATTTTAGTTTACCAAAAATTCATATATTTGCAATGTCTTTAAGAAAGTTGGCAACTTCGTCACTGACCACCTTGTAAAATACTGGTTCACAGGGAGAAGACAAATTTTTGAGAGCTTGGGAGATCATTGTGCTATAGTGTACCAATGTGCAATTATATGAACTTTGGGTGAGCTAACAAGATAATGGTAGATAAGTTAATATTTCATAAACGTAAATTCATAAATAAAAGCATACATCCAACATGCTATATAGCGAAGATAGAACCAGACCAACATATCAAATATAATAATTTTATTTATTCAACACCTCGACACTAATACAAATAAGTAGAACTTGACATGTAATTCGGTATTGGACGGAAAAAGGAGGAAAATATTATCGTCAAGGTACGGTAATCCGCTTTCCTTAAGACAATATTGACCCCGTATGAGCAAATTGCTTTCAGGATACAACGACGATCGTAGTCAAACTCAGAACCGCAATGTAGAGAGAATTAGTGAAGAACGAACTAGAGAGAGAGGTAGTCGGGAAGGGTATTTTTCGTTGTATGGTCGTCTCTAGCGAAGCTATGTATTTATAAGCTTAGGGAAGGTTAACAACTAAATGGGGAAAAGAAAAAGAAATAATTACAAATTTCTTTCTTAAGGAGAAAGACTCAATATCTCGGAATATTCTTTTATTTTTCAATTAAGAGATTTTTCGCTTTTAATGACATTTGATCACGTTTTTATTTCCGGAAAAATATTCAGGAAAGTATTATTCCAAATAACTTGTTCGAAATTATAATATTCCCAAAAACTAATTAATCCGAAAATATATTTTCCAAATGCATGTAATTCAGAAATATTTGTTTTCAATTTCAAGTGTATCGAAAAATCAAATATTTCCCAATTAAAGTTTGGAAACTTTGTTGAGAAGTCTTACGAGCCAAGGCAAAAATGTGGCGGCTTCCGGTCCACCAATTTTCCGCAACATTTGCGTCCCGCACGTTGTGCGGGCCCACCCAATGTTCAACACGTAATTCGGAAATATTTGTTTCCATTTTCAAGTGTATCGAAAAATAAAATATTTCTCAATCAAAGTTTGAAAACTTTGTTGTTGAGAAGTCTTACGGGGGGCCAAGGAAAAAATGTGGCAGGCTTCTGGCCTACCAATTTTCTGCACATCGTGCGGGCACAACCAATGTTGAACTCCAGAGCCCGCTCGTTGGCCCAATTATTTGCACTCTCTGCGCGTGGGAGAAAGAGATAAAGCCTTACTTGTTATATTTCTTACAAGTCTATGGAAGTGAGATAGTATATAAATCATGTGAAAAGTTCATCCACTTCCAATGTGGGACTGTTAAGAAAATACCACAAGTGCAACAACACCATTTTAAGTGGTCATGTTTGAGATTCAATTTTTCATTCACCTTTTGTCCGTTTAGAGCTCGTGATATACCGTTGGAAAGCTCTCATATCCTAAATTATGTTATCGTGTTTCACATCATTTTAGGCCGAGTCGAAACATTCCAAAATCACGGCTCAAGTTGACCCATTCACTAGTTAACACATATGTCAACTTTTGCCATTTAATTCAATTTTGTCCAACAATCCCCAACATGAATGAAATTGAACGTGTAAGAATTTCAACGTGGTGATTACTTTATACAGTCGATATCTGCATAGGATAAGTAGGTTAGCCCCTTTGAACTTTCCTTGTGAAAGTATACTTATCTTTCTGACGGATGAGTAGACGCGATGTCCTTGAACTCTCTGTCGTTTAGTGTAAGAGATCATATACTCCACACAGATATCAATGAATACGGTTGTTAAGTTCTCATGGTTGTGTTCGTAATGGTCATGAACACCTCTTGGTTCTGCAAGAGCTTAAGAGAACTAAGCCTTAATAGTTTCTTTTGAAGCGGCCCCACTTCGCTCTCACATTGGTGATATCTTTTGCTCAACTTCGTGATGCAAAAAGTATCATTAAAAGCATAACCTGATCCATTTTTATGTCACTGTTTGACATTATAGGAATGGTCTCAGGGTTGCCCCCATAGTGACCGCACAAGGTTCATGCAATTAGTTTGTCCCTTTGAACCTAGATCTTAGGATCTCTAGTCAACTAGTTTGGGTTTTCCTTCACATGACGCCTTAATTATATGGGCTCTTGCCCCATTAATTTTGATGTTATGTCAACTTGATCTCTATTTAACCTTTGGTTAGTGGATCCGCAGTGTTATCATTTGACCGTACATAAAATAAAAATAATTCTTATACAAATTAGTTGTTTAACGGTGTTATGTCGACGACGCCGTTACAAATGATAGTTACTAACGGCGTATGATACAAGATACACCGTTAGTCACCTTGTAATGGCGTACTATCAGCATACGTCGTTACCAAACTTTGTAACGGCGTATGTTGTTGCATACGCCGTCACAAAGTTAATTTATAACGACGTACCTTCCGTCCATATGCCGTCGTTATGAAAAATTAGATAGCGTCAATCTATATACTATAACATGATTACAATGCTATCATAATAAAAATGGCAATAATAAAAACAAATTCACAAAATCAAGCGCTACTATTTGGAGGGTATGTCTGGATCTACATACTTCTATATGTTTCAATTTTTTGTTGAATCATTCGTTTCTTCTTCTACAACATTTTGTTTTTGGATGACATTTGATTGTAATAGGAAAGATTTTGTACTGAGCGGAACAAATGTGTCGACAGAGATAGATGAGCGGAACTGATTTGTTTCTGACTTTAAGAACTTCGTTTTAATCAGAGAGACAACTTTTGAAACTTGGTTCAGATAATTCTATTAAATCTCGAATTCAATATATTCTTAAAACTGCATACTTCTCGTATGATCAAAAATTCTCATGATAGAAAAAATAGTAACTCGAAACCGTGTCGCTAATATCACCAAACAACCAAATTGCAAGCTCGAAAAAGAAAACGAAGTCCTTTTGTTTTCTCGGCACATCATGGCCAAGCCAATGTTGTGTGCTTTGTTCCTTTTCCATTACTATATAAATAGCAAAACAAGCGAGGCAAATAACCGATACGCATTGATTATTGATAATAATTAAAGAAAATGAAAAAAAGTGAAAATTAATTTCAAATAGAAATCTGTTTTTAAAACTTTAATTCCATTTAAACAAAAAACGTTTTTCCCAACAACACAATTTCATGACTGTACAATATTGTATTACTTTTCAGCAATTTAAAAACCCTACAATCCATATAGAGGAGACACAAGAAAAGAACTGTTTTCCGTTAGTGTAATTTCAAGACAAATCATAATAAAGTTGTGTAATAATTGCTTTGGTGGGTCCACATCATGTCAATTTTAGTGCGCGAGTAATGGACCATATATTATATTATATATAGTTGCAGTGAAATAGATGAGAAAAAGAAAAGAGGAAAGAGATAATGAATGTTATGGAGATATGCTGAGACAAAAGGTTGTGTGAAGATTGATTGGTTCAGCAGGAGCATGGTACGATATTGTTTTAAGGTAAATGGGGAATGTCCAAAATGTGATCACATGCAATCTCCATCCAATTATCTTTATATGCCAACCTTTTATTCAACATTGGATTCGGACAATCTTATTCAGATTTAACGAAAGTGTTTGTTCACTCATCAGTTGACATTCCCACCTTCCTTTGTATATATATGCATAGGAGATTCATGGGTCTCCTCCTTCGATCACTGTCCTCAGCCATTCCTCTCTTCTTGTGTCGCTTCCAATATTTAAGTTTCGGGATATTTACCGATCACAATCTTCAAGTATCACATTGTCATGCTTGCTTTGTATTTTTTAGTACATCAGATCGGTCAATTGTTCAACATACTATCAAGAAAGATAATATATGAGAGTTCATGCATTTAAGCTAATTAAAACAAGGGTTAATTACCGTTTGCCCATACTACACTGGCGCGTTTTACAGTTTGCCCCAACTACAATAAAAAGTTCAAATTAAGACACGCTAATTGGATGGAAACCTAAAAATTTGGACGGAAACTTAATTTTTTTTCAAAAAAGACGAAAATACCCCTTTAGCTGGTTTGACTTGGACCGGTTTTGTATTAAATTATATAATAATAATAATTATTATTATTATGTAATTAATAATATATTGAAATTTTCGAATGTCATAACTCTCTCATACGAGCTCTGTTTCGGGCTCGTAGTATATCAAATCGAAGAGAATCGGAAGATTAACAACTTTTAAAAAAAAATTCTCTAATTCTCTAATTTTTTTAATAATTAGACCCAAATGACATTAATAACTATACATTCGAAATAAAAAATAAAATAATTGTTGATCTTCCGATTAATTTTGGTTTATTTATGGTTCAAGTCAAACCAGCTGAAGGGGTATTTTCGTCTTTTTTGAAAAAAAATTAGGTTTCCGTCCAAATTTTTAGGTTTCCATCCAATTTCTAACGGAATTGTAAAAAAAATACAATTAGCGTGTCTTAATTTGAACTTTTTATTGTAGCTGGGGCAAACTGTAAAACGCGCCAGCGTAGTATGGGCAAACTGTAATTAACCCTTAAAACAATAAGACAATCCAATTGACTTGACAGATTACTCACCTAACTACATTTGAACTTATTTTTTCTATATTAATTAAGATGTACGTACTCATCGATCTCAGTTGGTAAATGTTAGAATTCGTAATCTCGACTATATGCTTAGAGGAGTAAAGTGCAATTACATACTTGAAGAGTGGGTACGGTTACAAGAATAAACAAGAGCATGAAAGCTTTTTTTTATCAGGATTTATTATAATAATTATTAGTATTTATGTTTTACGTTTTTTTCTTTTTGTTATCTACTGTGTGTGTTTTTCTTTTTCATTTCTTGAAACCAACATTTGGTGTTAAAGGTGCAACAATAACTAACAACACACAAAAAGAGGGATCAGAAACACCACTAAAAGAGTTGACGGAGAAAACTCAGCAGGGGTTAGAGCTCAGGGACGAATAGGACTACCGGTCACCATTCCAATGCTAACCAATAGCAATTATGGCATGTGGTCATTCAAGATGAAAATCTAGATGCAAGCGTTGGAGTATGGAATGCAATTTAAGTAGAGACCGAGGTCAACGAGGAACGAGATCATGGAGCTTTTGCCATAATATCGCAGGCAATTCTAGATGTTGTCTTGATGACGATTGTTGAAAAGAGCACAATAAAGGAGGCATGGAAAACTCTAAAAGAAATGCGAATTGGGGAAGATCGCGTTATGAAAGCAAATGTGCTTGTCTTGAAACACGAATTTGATAATCAGGACCGTGGGGAGCCAAATGACAGAGGAAGTTGTGGTGGAAAAATTGTATAGCTCTGTACCTAACAAGTTTCTTCCCATTGTCGGGACAATACAACAATGGGGAGATGTGTCGAAGTTGACAATTGCAGAAACTGTGGGACCATTGAGAGCGTTCGAAACCATTTGCAGAGGAGCAACTACTTCTCACTAGAGGAGCAACCATTTGCAGATTTAGTTGCAAAATAATCCATGAAAGAAGGTTCAGACTGTGGAAGAGGTGATGTGGTGCGGTCGAGGAAATCAGTATGCAGAAGGTAGAACACCCGAAATAATCGCAAAAGTGTCAGATTTGGACAAAAAACTAGTGTTTTCCACGCAGAAATGGTGGTTTGAGTCAAAATCATGGCTATGCCATGGGGTACAACTAATTTCAGCCACCGGAGATCATTTGGAGTGTCAAAATCGCGTTCTATATGTTTCGTGCAATTTTTTTATAACTTTTAATAGTTTTTTCCTTTCTTTTCCTTTTTTTTTTTACTTTCTAGCCTTTTTTTCTTTTTTTCCTTTCTAGCGAATTAGGATTTTCCTTTTTTACAATTTGTGTTTCATTATTTAAGCACTCTCATACAGTCTTTGTTATTCAGTTATTTTTGATGAATTAATAAAATTCGAGGTTTTCCTATATATCTATCATCTTCGGTATTCTTCGGAATCAACGAACTTGATAAAGAGTTCTTCCTAGCCACGTACGCTGCATCAAGAGGTCGAGACAGAGGATGGGGATGTGGGAGTAACTCCTCTAAAAAAATCGATAAAAGCAAGGTAAAGTACTTTAACTGTAATGAGTTTGGTCATTATGCGAATGAATGTGAGAATGATGAGAAAGAAGAAACCAACTATGCTGAACAATGCGAATAAGAAGGACCTGCTCTGTTTATGATTCACCAAATAGAGCAGATAAATATGGTAGAAGAGATCATCATGATGAATGTTGTTACGTTTGTTATTGGCTTATTTTTTAGACAATACGAAAGATGTCTAGCATCTGGTCAGGAAAGATGTCAAGCGTTTAACCACAACATCTTGCGTGACATCTTGTGGATCGCAACATTGAAAAGTTTTCTTAAATATGAGACATATTGCGATTGGAAAGATCCAGCTGTGTACAAGGCTTTTGGTAAGTCTTGATTGAGTCATGATTCTGAAAAGCATCCTGCCGTGATAGAGTCTCTGAAAAGATATCGGCGTCAAGGATTTGGGAAACCTAAATCGACTAGGATTATGGTAACCCTAATGCGTTCCGGAGTTAGTTTTGCAGCTGCTATAAAAGCTGAGGCTCCGCCCTTAACAGCGTACAACTTCTTGTAGTTTCTTCGGTGAAATACACAAAGCTCTTAGACGTGAAGGACTGGCGGGCTGAGAGGTTGTGTGTTCCACGAAGGACGTTTGTGTATCACTACCAGAATCGGAAGATCAAGTGTGAGTGATTGAGGTTTTTACGTGAATGCGTGATTGAAGGTTCACGTACAAGTACATAACAACGACTTGTTACATCAGGGCAGTGCGAGTGCTCGTAGAGTGGAATCAAGACGGAATCTTGGATTCAAGGGGAGCCCCTGAGATAGGTTTGCACTAGTAATATTAGCATAGGGTATTGATCTGTGTAATGATCATGTATACTTGTATGTTTTGACTCATTACAATATAGTGAAACCTTTCCACTAGTCGAGAGCCCCCAGACGTAGGTGAGATTGCACCGAACTTGGTAAACAATCTTGTGTGTCGCTGTTTTCCATTTACTGTTTTATATTGTATTTGTCCGAATCAGTTTGCTAACAAGCTGTTAAAAACATTGTCCCAACATTATTCTTGACTTTGTTATTAACATATTGTCTAACTAAATAAATCATAATTTCAATAACCAAACTGGAAGTCGAATATGTGTAGACTGTAGATCGAGATTATGGAGGAAAATATTAGAATTCGTAATCTCGACTACATGCTTAGAGGAGTAAAGGGCATTACATTCTTGAAAAATGGCCACGGTTACTAGAATAAACAAGAGCATGAAAGCTCTTTTATTAGAATTTATTATAATAATTCTTAAGATTCATATTTTCCGTTTTTTTCTTTTTATTACTTAGAGTTTAATTCCCTTTTATTGCTAGAGTTTTAAGGTTGATAGTTTTCCTCTATTTAAGTGTTGTACTTATCTAAGAGTAAAAGCATCCCTTGTAGAAATACTTGTGTCCAAGTGTGTGTTTTTAATTTTCTTTTCTTGAAACTAATAGTAAAGGCGTGAAACAGTCTGGGGGTATGCGTGATTTCGAGTCCTGTTAGTGCTAAAGAATCATCAATTTGTATAGGTTTAAGTTCTTTGGACGTTACAGAATTAATTATTTTTAAACATTAACTGAGATACTAATATAAAATTATGAAAACTTTAAAAGGGAAGGGATCAAGTTGACTCACCTCCACGCTCCACCACAGAGAATCAGTTCTTTTCAAAACATTTGGATTAGTTGTGAAATTCTGAGTTGTGGCAGGGACAAGATGTCGAACATAATGTCGTGAAAATTGGTTCGACAACTTGTCTGATCACAGATGAGTAAGTAACGGAACAGTAAATAGAAGACAAACAATATGTTTACCTAGTTCGGTGACTCCTCACCTACGTTTATTATTTGGTAGTCAATTGGACAACTTCAAGCATCAACTAGCTATCACACAAGGTATTGTCCAAATCTACTATAGATCTCACCGTGAACAACCTCGATCAGGGACTCCCCCAGTCTTTGAGATCCTCTCTATTCCACCCTTTGAGCAAGCCTATGCTCGGCGTAGTTGTCTTCGACAATTTCTTCGTGAGTCTTCAATCACGAACACAAACCCACAAATCACAAACACTCAAACCCTCATGTTTTAATGTATGAGATCGACACCGTTCTTCTAAAGATCCAGTCTCTCAATCCACCAGCTTTGCACTTTTAAGAGCTCTGAAATTAAGCACAGAGAACGTGTGAATTGCTATGGGGGTAGCTTCTGCTTTTATAGTAGTTCTACATGCCTAATTGGTCTTCAACTTCAAATAGGATATACAATTCCAAATAGGAATTTCTTTGTCACCTTGTGTTATTGGGAGGTTGACAGGTTGGCGTTGCTGCCTTAATTGGCCTTGCTTACGTGTATTCTTCCAGCTGGAAGTTGTCTCATCTTGTATTAACTCGTTTTCCCTTTATCCCACGTTTCTGAAAACCAAACAGGAAAGATCGAAAACTTTTCTGATCCTAGGCGCGGTATGTTATGTCATATGTGTTGCAACATGTTTTCTGACATCTTGACTTCACGCTAGAAAATATTTCAATACTAAATGTAGTAACAATCTCCCCCTTTGGCAATTTTTTAGGCAAGCATAACTTCACAATCTTTACAGTAACCTTCCGGCAAGCAACGTCTCCAGCTAACACGATCATCTTCAGCCATCTTCATCAGTGGCACACAGCGAAGCATAATTCTTTTTCCTTTATCTTGATCAGTGGCACACAATAGCCTCATCGATTAAACACTCAATTCTCCTTGACTGATGTTTGTCGAGTACACGGTTCTTAACAAATCATACAGCCTGCCAATACGCTAAACTTAGCACAATGAGCTCTAAATATTTTGAGCATGAAGAACCTCAAGCTGCTAATGGGACACCTTCGGCTTTTATAGCAGCTACACAAGCAGTCTTGACATCGGACTAGATACGTGTGAAGAAGGCGCCCAGTTTGCAATGCCAATTCGAAAGAGGAACGAGTATTTTGAAGTGAGAGTAGAGGAGGATAGCTTCCCCTTGGCTGGCCATGATCTCTTAGTACCCCCATATATCTCCTTTATGACTTCATCTAGTGTTGGGACATTATTCGAGACATCCAGAGTGTCTCTTCCCAAATAAATATTGATGACTCTTTCCGAGAAGTTGCAAGACTTTCCTCTGACATACACTTTTCTAAATTCTGAGCTGGTGTGGATGTCAAAAGTAGGCGACGGATTCACAATAAATTCTTGGACAAGCAGTGGGTAGTACGTACCAATGTTTGTGACACTCTGTAGGAGCTCTGCATCAGTGATCAATTTGATGATCTCCTCTAGTTTCATGGCACTTGGTGACAGTTCCTTTTCAGGGACAACTTTTATCAGAGCAACATACCTCCATCTCAAAGCAGACTCCGCATGATGGAAGTAGATGTTATCTATCTTGGCTAGTGGAACATTTTTCGGGAGCTTCTGACCTCCAATATACTTAGGCTCAACAGGAGCCTTTTCTACAACTTCCTCTTCTTCTTTGTCCGAGGCAGGTTCATCCACAAGACGCCTCGACTTCTTTTGAGACTTTGTTTTGGCAGGATTTGCTGCCTTGTCAGCTTTTCTCTTCTTCCCACTCTTTCTGGTAGATTTCTTTTGAACTATAACATTTTTCATCTTCCCGAACATCCTCTTTACAGGCTCAACATCCTCAACAGTCTTTTTCCTCTTGCACTTAGACTTGGATACAACAACATTTTCTTCCTTAGAGACCTCAGCCTCTTCTTCTTCTTCAGCAAACTCATGACCAAAGGACACAGATTTATTAGGAGCTTCCTTCTCGTGAGAAATGGTTTTCTCACTGTGTTCAACCTCTTGCCTCAGATCAGCAAGCACTTCCGCTAAAGAATTAATAGGACCATAATCTTCGTCATTCACTTTAGGAATCATCGTTCTGCACATTCTTACAGACATTCTCAGCAATAAGTGTTGGGAAATCATCAGCCCCATAAACCTGATCCTTATCAGACACAACCTTTGGATTCTCTTGAACAACTTCATCACCCATAGCATCCTCAGCCTCCTCAATAGTCTTTGGAGGCACACCGGACACTTCCTCTTGCGTGCATTCTACACTGTTAGATATTGATCTGGATATTCATCTCCTTCTTTTGATAGTATAGACGTCTCAACTTCTTGAGGGTTTTTAACAGCAACAGACCCAACTTCTTCAGATGGAAAGATCGTTTGCAAGGGAATTGTCTTTACAACTTCATCAGTACTTCCAAAGCTACCCAAACCCTCTGCTCTTGTGGTTGGAGTAAGAGTGATTTCAGGAATTTGAGAGCCATGGATTTCAGGATTACCTGGCAAGGAGAAGGTTGGGACTTCTAATAGGGCTGCTTCCTCTTCAATACCACTTGCTTCAGCAATGGGTGCCTTAGAAGGTTCGGCTATGGTGATCCCCTTTTTACTTGATTTAGGGAGAAGCTCTCGGGTCTTTTCTTTCTTCTTTTCTCCTTTCTTTTTACCAGAGCTCGAGCGAGAGGGTGACATGGATTTCAGGCGTAATGCCTTCTTTCTGGTGAAGTTGGTTGCAACTCTACCGCTTCGAGTGCCCACAATTATCGTGACAGTGCAAGCTTGAGAAGAGAAAGAGAGAGAGAGAGAGAGAGACGGAGAGCAAAAGGAGAGGGTTACAAATCTTTTGGAAAGTGAAAGGTTAGAGAGACAATCCACAACAATTAATAAAAATTTGTTTGAATAAGTGGGACCGAAAAATATGGAACAAAATAAACGATATATTTGTGAGGTCAGCACTTTCCTTTTTCCTTCTTGAATGGGCTCTAAACATCTTTCGGCCCATCATGTGGAGTGGATGTTAACTCTCATGATCCACACCACTCTTTCCTTGGCTTTAAGTTTTAGATGACATCTCGATCATACAAAGTCCTAATGATGATCGTAGACTTTCGAATCGAGCAGTGTCGAGAGCCTTAGTAAAAATATTATCCAATTGCCTTTCGATGGGAATGTACTCCAGCTGAATTACCCTTTCTTCAACAAGATCTCTTATAAACTGATGACGAATATATATGTGCTTCGTCTTGTTGTGCTAGACAGGATTCTTAGATATGTTTATAGCACTGACATTGTCACAGATGAATGTCATGACATCTTGCTGGACAGACATTACACTCTGACATCATTTGTTTCATCTAGAGTAGTTGGGTGCAACTACTTCCAGCAACTATATATTCTTATTCAGCTGTAGAAAATGCCACACAATTTTGTTTCTTGCTAAACCAAGAGATCAGGTTATTACCTAGATAGAAACATCCACCTGATGTACTTCTGCGATCGGTGGTACTCCCAGCCCAATCAACATCACAATAGCCAATGAGGTCAGAGGATGTATCAAATGAGTATAGCGAACTAAAATAAGCAGTTCCAGAAACATACCTCGGGATTCTCTTCGCTTGAGCAAGATGACTTACTTTTGGGTTCATCTGATGTCTGGCACATACTCCGACGGAGTATGTTATGTCTGGGTGACTTGCTGTGAGATACAACAAACTGCCTATAATACTTCTGTATAAGCTGTGATCTACTGATTCTCCATCTTTATCCTTAGACAGCTTTGTAGTTGTTGCAATGGGAGTTCGTTTGTGTGACGCCTTTTCCAGACCAAACTTCTTCACAAGATTAACAGCTTACTTACTTTGAAAGATAAAGATCTCATTCTCCATTTTCTTGATTTGAAATCCCAAAAAGTAGCTTAATTCGCCCACCATACCCATTTCGAACTTGGTAGGCATTCCTCCGAAAACTATGTCATCAACATAGATCTGAGCAATCATAATGTCTTTCCCTTCCTTCTTAACGAACAATGTCTGATCTACTCCTCCCCTGACATAACCATCATTCATTAGAAAAAGCGTTAGTCTTTCATACCAGGCTCGAGGAGCTTGTTTCAGGCCATAGAGAGCTTTCTTGAGCTTGTAGACATGATCCGGTGCATGAGGGTCGACAAATCCCTTGGGTTGAGCCATGTAGACTTCCTCATTTAAGTACCTATTCAAGAACACACTCTTCACATCCATTTGATACAGCTTGAACTTGAGATGACAAGAAATTCTCATCAACAGTCGAATGGCCTCTAGTCTAGCTTCGGGGGCGAAGGTTTCCTCGAAATCTACTCCTTCCAATTGAGTATACCCTTGAGCCACTAATCTTGCTTTATTCCGAGATATGTTTCCAAGTTCTTCTGTCTTGTTCTTAAAGATCCGTTTCGTACCTATCACAATGATGTTGTCTTGTTTTGGCACCAGTTCCCAGACTTCATTCCTTTTGAATTGTCCAAGCACTTCTTGCATGGCATTCACCCAATATTCGCCATTGATTGGCTCTTGAACATTTTTTGATTCCACCTTTGAGACAAAATAGACATTTCCGATCATTTGACGATAGTTGACAGGAGCCTTTTGTCTGGTTCGAACTCCATCTTCAAGATCCCCTATTACTTCTTGTATAGGATGGTCCTTTTTAAGCTTTCTGGAGGGAATTCTGAGCTCTGAACCCGTCGTTGGAACATTATCAGGAGCGATGTCGCTTCCAATGTCTGGGGCTTCTTCTGACTCATTTTCAGGCGCATTTTTCTTGATATACTGTGTCTCGACATCTTGCGAGACATGTGGCACAGCTTCTTTTTCACAGCCGATGTTTTCAAAAATATGGTCAGTGTCATTTATGAACACATTGATGGATTCCATAACAGTTCATGTACGTTTGTTAAGGACCCGATATGCTCTGCTACTTTTGGAATATCCCAAAAAGATCCCTTCATCACTTTTCGGATCAAATTTTCGACGAGGGTCCATGTCTGCTAAGATGTAACAGGTCGAGCCAAAAACACGAAAGTATTTGAGGTTGGGCTTTCTCCCCCTCTATATTTCATATGAGGTATAGTTCGTACCTGGTCTATACTTACACGGTTGAGAATATGGCAAGCGGTGTTTATCGCTTCAGCTAGAAAAGTGTGTAGGAAGATTTTTGGCGAGAATCATAACTCTAACCATCTCTTGAACTGCTCTATTCTTCCTTTCCACTACTCCATTTTGTTGAGGTGTTATAGGAGTCGAGAACTACTGTTCTCGAACTCTGTACCATGGTCACTACGTAGTTTGACGATTTTGCCTGTATTCTCTCTTGGTTCTCGACAAATTCTGTTGTATAAGCCTTTGAAAATAGAAAACGTATCAAATTTTTCACGAATAAATTCGACCAATGTGTACCTGGAGTAGTCATCAACGCAGACAAGTACATATCTCTTGCCACCCAGGCTCTCTGTTTGCATTGGTCCCATTATGTCTATATGAAGAAGTTCAAGTACTCTGGATGTCGTACGATGTTGCAGCCTCTTGTGGGACATCTTCACTTGCTTCCCGATCTGACATTCTCCACAGATACGTCCTTCGGTTATCTTCAGGGAAGGAACACCAATAATAGCCTCTTCATATATGATTTTCTTCATACTTTTGAGGTTTAGATGACCCAGGCGTTGGTGCCATAGTTGGGTTTCGTCCGCTTTGGAGAACATGCATGGTGTTCCGACATTAGTCGATGAAGATGTCCATAGATAACAGTTATCTTTTCAAACGAGCTCGCATTATCTCGACTCGATTTTCTGTGATCACAGAACATTTATCACGAGTAAAATTTACAATTAAGTTAAGATCACATAACTGACTAATACTCAAAAGGTTAGCCGTCAATCCTTCTACAAGAAGTGCTTCCTTTAGGCAGTCAACACCAGGGAGTTTGAGTTGTCCCTTTCCGATAATCTTAGCTTTGACACCGTCGTCAAATGTGACATGTCCAAAAAAACATGGTTTGAGATTGATTAGCAAATTTTTGTCACCTGTCATATGTCTTGAACAACCACTGTCAAAGTACCAATCTTTTTCTGTTGAAGCAGTTAGAGTAGTATAAGCAATATTAGCTCTGAATGATACATCATTTACCTTCCATACTTTCTTAAGAGCTTTCATAGGATGAGAGAGCTTGTACAAAAAATGACAGTAAGGTCGAATGTGACCTTTGTGTCCACGGTGGTGACATGTGCATTGGTTATGTTGGGGAGGGATCAACTGAGGTAGAACAACCCTTTGAGATTGTCTAGGAGCTAGCATAGCACAAGAATGTTGTTGAAGATGTTTGACTCCTTGAGGTATCTGGTAACGACGTTGAACCGGTTTATGTCGATAATGCTGGGAGACAAGTTGCGGTCTATATTGTTGTTGAACATGATGCGTTTGATGATGTCATTGACCATGTTGCATCCGATGACGTTGTTGACCTTGTAGGATACCAGGTGGATAAGGTATTTGAGAAGACATAGGTCGCTTGTCCTGCAGAAGAACAAAGACGGTTGAAGATGTTGATGCTCCTGAATAGCCTAGTCCCTGCATATTCTAAGCTGGTTTCCTCATGGAAAGTAGAGTGTCTAGCGTATATGTGCTGGTATTCATCATCTTTACGTTCTATGTCATTTGTTCAATTTCCCCTTTGAGCCGCCTCACTTCTTTCTTCAAATTCACTATGGTTTCAAGCAACCTAGTCTTGTCTTCTATGAGTGCCGGGATTGTGTCTCTCTGTTTCTCCAGGACTTTGGAATCTTCTATGTATTGGGTGACCAGTTTGTCATAGGCACTGTTCATTACCTCATCTGGTAGAAGGTATGATTCATCCATAGAAAACTCTTGATTAGAAGAATGTGTAGTAAAAGCAACAAAATTACTTATTTGTTCTTCATCACTGTCCTCTTCTTTGTCATCAAACATGGAGGATTTGTATCCCTTCTTCTGCTTTTTCAGGAAATTTGGACATTCTTTTTTTGGATGTGGCTGAAACCTTCACATTATTGACACTAGATACCTTTTCCTTTGCCTCTTTGATCAGAGCTTCTGGTTGTTTAGGGTTAACGACATCTTTCTGAAACTTCTGTGGAAGAATGTGTGGTTCCTACGGATGTTGGCTATTTTAAATGGTGGAATGATGTCCATCCATATGTCGCGACCTAAGACGCCGATGCTCAAATCAGAAGATGTCCATCCAGAAGTTTTGGACATCACGATCTAACATCTTGCCAGAAGACTTTCTGAAGTTTCCTTAATTAGAAGATCTTCGAATATTAGAGAGATTATTTCCGTATCAAATGTGCAGCAGGAAAAGGAAACATGGGAGAGAACGAATCGGCAAGGCGCGTACGAGATCTTGTAGAAAACCCTAAAGAGAGTCTCGTCACATCTTCTACAAATAGGTGATCGCTCTATCCCATAGAAGGTGGTGCTATGTAGCTATATCTTGGTTGATAATATACAGGGTCCTTGAACGTGTTGGACGAGCGTATTAAGGAGCTGTATGTTGTAGTTAAGATCATAGTTTGTGTGTTCCAACCAAAGATTCGCTAAAACATTGTTTGGCTGATTTGAAAAAACCCGCACCAGTGGAGCTGAGTGCAAGCCTTTGAAGACGACAACAAAGGAGGAGACGGAACAGTGGGATCTGTTCTAAGAGTAGACTCGAGTCGTAGGCTCGAAGACATGGGAGACCCTGAGTTAAGTTCACACTAGTAATAATACTGTGGGGATTAGATTAGGGTATTAATCAAGAGAAGCTATGTACATGTGATTGATTACATATAGTGGAACTTGTTCACTAGCAGAGTGCCCCCAGACGTAGGTGACGTTTCACCAAACTGGGTAACCAACTCATGTGTCTTTTAATTTCTGTTCGTTGTTTTGTTTATTAACTTTGCACCGGCAAGATGTCTCACACTTAGTCTCAACATCATACGAGACATCTTGTGTTTAGCCAGAATTTTAATTGGTATCAGAGGAGGCAACTTAATTCACTAGGTGTGTTCCTATTTGACAAATTCTGGTATTAAGCCATGTCTGGATCTAGAGAAGGAGGCTCCGTCAACAGACTTCCTGTGCTAGATGGATCAAATTATGGGTATTGGAAGGCTCGTATGACTGCCTTTCTCAAGACACTGGATCACAAGGCTTGGAAATCAGTGATCAATGGATGGGTGGCGCCAACCACTACTGATGATCAAAACGTCTCTCACATCAAGGCAGAAAGGGATTGGACCGAAGCAGAAGACATGGCTGCCCTAGGTAACTCATGTGCACTGAATGCCATTTTTAATACAGTTGATCAAAATGTGTTCAGTTTGGTCAACACATGTGTGGTAGCAAAAGATTCTTGGGAAATTTTGGCCACATCATATGAAAGAACAACCAAAGTTCGCGAGCAAAAACTTCAATACCTCACGACACACTTTGAAGCATTGTCCATGAAAGATGATGAGACAATCAGTGACTTCAATGTTCGGATCAGAGACTTGGCAAATGAATCGTATTCTCTGGGAAAACCCATGACTGATGAAGATCTGGTTCGTAAAACTCTGCGATCTCTCAGTCCCAGATTTAAGATGAGGTCGATTGCCATAGAAGAAATGCACGATCTGAAAATTCTTCGATTTGATGAACTAATGGGTTCACTAATGACTTTTGAACTCTCACTTCCCACTCCAGAAAAAAAAAACTCAAGGGACTCGCCCTGACAAGCTCAACGTGTCCCTCTCAAAATCGAGTAGACTCTGAATCTGAATATGATACTGATCAAACTCTTGCTTTGATTGTAAAAAAATATAACATGATCATGAAAATATTTTCGAACAGAGCTGGGAAACATGTCTATAAGAACCCTATAGACAATGTGCCAAACAAGTTCCAGAGGAATGTCGCTATCAAATAAATGAGGAGATATGATCGAATAGAAAAAGGCAAAGGTGTCCAATGCCATGAATGTGAAGGCTACGACCATATCCAAAAAAAATGTCCTAACTTTCTAAAGAAACAGAAGAAGGTTTACAAAGCCTCTATGTCTGACGGAGAAGAAGAAGACAGCGACGAAGAACAGATAAGCAACTTTGTAGCTTTTACTGCACATTCTTCTAACAAAAATTTTGCTATAGGTGAATCGACACTCCTACCCGATGAAGTGATGAACAGTGCCTACGACAAGCTGTTCACCCAATATATCGACGAATCCAAAGTCCTGGAGAAACAAAGAGACATGATTCAGGCACTCTTAGAAAACAAGACTAGGTTGCTTGAAACTATAGTCAACTTGAAGAAGGAAGTAAGTCCACTCAAAGAAGAGATTGATCAAATGACAACGAATGTAAAAATGATGAATCCCAGCACTGATATGCTGGACACTCTACTCTTCATGGGGAAACCAGCCAAAAACATGCATGGACTAGGATATTCCTCAGAAGCCTCCTCATCTAAAACTGTTTTTGTTCCTCAGCAGGACAAACTACCTCTGTCAATTCAAATGTCTTTGACATCTGATGGTCCACAAGCTCAACGACATCATCAGACGCAACATGTTCCTCAACGTTATAGGCCACAACATGCTGCTCAACAACATAGACAGAGACCTGCTCAACTTTGTTATCAGCAACCTCAAAGACTCAAACATTTTCAACAGCACTCTCGTGCTATGACAACTCCTAGACAAACACAAAGAGTGGTTCTATCCCGGTTGATTCCTCGCCAACAAAACCATTGCACCTGTCCCACTGTGGACAAAAGGGTCACATTCGCCCTTTCTGTTTCCACCTGCACAAAGAGACATCGACTCAAGCCAAATTCTCTCAACACAAGAAAGCTCTCAAGCAGGTTTGAAAGGTAAAAGATGTATCATACAAAGCTAACATTGCTTACACCACTCTAACTGCTTCTTCCAGCAATAAAGTTTGGTATTTTGACAGTGGATGTTCAAGACATATGATAGTTGATAGAAGATTGCTAGTCAGTCTTAAACCATGCTTTGTTGGACATGTCACGTTTGGCGATGGTGTAAAGGCCAAGGTCATCGGGAAGGAACAGCTCAAACTTCCTGGGATTGATTGCCTGAAGGAAGCACTTCTCGTGGAAGGACTAACAGCTAATCTTTTGAGTATTAGTCAGTTATGTGACCTTGACTTAATTGTTAATTTTACTCGTGACAAATGCTCAGTAATCATAGCCAACTAGGTCGAGTTAATGCAAGGAAGTCGATCAAGAGATAACTGTTATCTCTGCACATCTGCATCCAACAATATTGGTACTTCATGCATGTTCACCAAAGCAGATGAAGCTCATCTATGGCACCAACGACTTGGTCATCTAAACCTTAAAAGCATTAAGAAAGTCATAACTGAAGAGGCTATCACTGGTGTTCCTCACCTAACAATAATCAAAGAACGTATTTGTGGAGAATGTCAAGTCGGGAAGCAAGTAAAGATGTCCCACAAGAGGCTGCAACATTATACGACATCCAGAGTACTTAAATTCCTTCATGTAGACCTGAAGGGGCCAATGCAAACAGAGAGTCTGGGTGGCAAGAGATATGTTGTTGTTTGTGTTGATGACTACTCCAGGTACACATGGGTTGAATTTATTCATGAAAAGTCTGACACGTTCTCTGTTTTCAAAGGCTTATGCAACAGAATTCGTCGAGAACAAAGAGAGAACATAGGAAAAATCGTCAGACTACGTAGTGACCATGCGACAGAGTTCGAAAACAGCAGTTTCTCTAATTTTTGTGATGAGGAGGGAATCACAATATGAGTTCTCGGCTTCTATAACTCCTCAACGAAATGGAATTGTCGAAAGGAAGAATACAACAATACAAGAGATGGCTAGAGTTATGATTCTCGCCAAAAATCTTCCTACACACTTTTGGGCTAAAGCGATAAACACCGCTTGCCATATTATCAATCGTGTTAGTATTCGATCAGGTACGAATACTACCTCATATGAAATTTGGAGGAGGAGAAAGCCAAACCTCAAATACTTTCGTGTTTTTGGCTCCACATGTTACATCTTAGCAGACAGGGACCATCGTCGTAAATTCGATCCGAAAAGTGATGAAGGGATCTTTCTGGGATATTCTAGAAATAGCCGAGCATATCGAGTCTTCAACAATCGCACCAGAAAGGTTATGGAATCCATTAATGTGGTCATAAATGACACTGAACATATTGTTGAAAACATCGGCGGTGAAGAAGCAATCGTGCCACATGTCTCGCAAGAAGTCAGGACACAGGATGTGAAGATAGATATGCCTGATGATGGAACAAATCAAGTCCCAGACACAGGAAGCGACATTGCGTCTCATAATGTTCCAGTAACTGTTCTAGAGCTCAGAAATCCCTCCAGAAAAGTCCAAACGGACCATCCTGTGAACGAACTGATAAGAAATCTTGAAGATGGAGTTTGAACCAGATAAAAGGCTCCTGTCAGTTATAGACAAATGATAGGAAATGTCTACTTCGTCTCAAAGGTGGAACCAAAGAACGTTCAAGAAGCGATCAATGACGAGTACTGGGTAAATGCCATGCAAGAAGAACTTTGACAATTCAAAAGGAATGATGTCTGGGAACTGGTGCCAAAACCAGAAAACATTAATGTGATAGGAACGAAATGGATCTTCAAGAACAAGACAGACGAACTTGGACACATCTCTCGGAATAAAGCGAGATTGGTGGCTCAAGGGTATACTCAAGTAGAATGAGTAGATTTCGAAGAAACCTTCGCCCCCGTAGCTAGACTAGAGGTCATTCGACTACTGATGGGAATTGCATGTCATCTCAAGTTCAAGAGGTATCAAATGGCTCAACCCAAGGGATTTGTCGACCCACATTCACCGGATCATATCTACAAGCTCAAGAAAGCTCTCTATGGCCTGAAACAAGCTCCTCGAGCCTGGTATGAAAGACTAACATTTTTTTAATACATAATGGTTATGCAAGAGGAAGAGTAGATCGAACAATGTTCGTTAAGAAGGAAGGCAAGGAAATCATGATTGCTCAAATCTATGTTGATGACATAGTCTTCGGAGGAATGTCTACCAAGATGGTGAAACACATTGTGAGTCACATGCAGTCAAAATTCGAGATGAGCATGGTAGGAGAGCTTAGCTATTTCCTGGGGTTCCAAATCAAGCAAATGAAGAATGGGATCTTCATCTCTCAAAGCAAGTGTGTTGTGAATCTGATAAAGAAGTTTGGTTTGGAAAATGTATCACACAAACGGACCCTCATTGCCACAACCACAAAGATGACCAAAGATGAAAATGGAAAATCAGTAGAGCACAGCCTATACAGAAGCATCATAGGAAGTCTGTTATATCTCACGACAAGTCGTCCTAACATAACATACGTCGTCGGAGTATGTGCCAGACATCAGGCAGAACCAAAGGTGAGTCATCTTTCTCAAGCCAAGAGAATCTTGAGGTATGTTGCTGGAACGGTAAATTTGGGGTTATTATACTCTTTTGATACAACGTCTAACCTTGTTGGGTAATGTGATGCTGATTGGGCTGGGAGTACCACCGATCGAAGAAGTACATCAGGTGGATGCTTTTACTTGGGCAATAACCTAATCTCGTGGTTCAGCAAGTAACAAAACTGTGCAGCCTTGTCTACAGCTGAATCAGAGTATGTAACTACAGAAGTAGTTGCACTCAACTACTTTGAATGAAGCAAATACTGTCAGAGTACAATGTCCAGCAAGATGTCATGACATTATTCTATGACAATGTCAGTGCCATAAACATATCCAAGAATCCTGTCCAGCACAGCAAGACGAAGCACGTAGATATTCTTCATCACTTTATAAGAGACCTTATTGAAGAAAAGGTAATTCAGCTAGAGTACATTCCCACTGAAAGGCAATTGGCTGATATTTTTACTAAGGCCCTTGACTCTGCTCGATTTGAAAGTCTAAGGTCATCATTAGGATTTTGTATGATCGAGATGTCATCTACGACTTAAAGCCAAGGAAAGAATGGTGTGGAGCATGGGAGTCAACATCCACACCACATGATGGGCCGAAAGAGGTACAGAGCCCATTCAAGAAGAAAAGAGGGAAGTGTTGACCTCACAAATATATCATATATTTTATTCCTTTTTTTCGGCCCCACTCGTCCAAAAGGAATTTTCCTAACTGATGTGTATTGTCTTCTTTAACCATTCACTTTCCAAAAGATTTGCAACCCTCCCCGTTTGTGCTCTCCATCTCTCCCTCTCTCCCTCTCCCCCCCCCCCCCCCTCTCTCTCTCTCTCTCTCTCTCAAGCTTGCATTGCCGCAACAATGGTGGGCACTCGAAGCGGAAGGGTTGCGGCCAACTTCACCAAGAAAAAGGCACTACGCCTGAAATCTATGTCTCCCTCATGATCAAGCTCAGGGAAGAAGAAGGGTGAGAAGAAGAAAGAGAATGTCCCTAACACGACCGAAACAGAGATCACCATAGCCGAGGTCTCTGAGGCACCCAATGCCGAAGCAAGTGCTGGTATAGAAAAAGCCGCCCCACCAGAAGCTCTAACCTTCTCCATGCCAGGTAATCCTGAAACTCCTGGTTCTCAAAATCCTGATTCTCATGTTGTGGAAATCACTCATATATTAACCACAAGAGTAGAGGGTTTGGGTAGCTTTGGAAACACTGAGGAGGGTGTGCAGGCGATTCCCTTGCAAACGATTTTTCCAACTGAAGAAGTTGTGTGTCCTGCTGTTGAAAACCCTCAAGAAGGTGAGGCGTCTATACTTTCAAAAGAAGTAGATGAAGACCCATATCAATATCTGAACAGTGCAGAATGCACGCAAGAGGAAGTGTTGGGTGTGCCTCTAAAGACTTGTGAGGAAGCGGAGGACGCTATGGGTGATGAAGTTGTTCTTGAGAATCCAAAGGTTGTTTCTGAGAAAAGTCAGGGTGATGGGACTAAAGATGTCCCAACTCGTGTTGCTAAGAATGTCTGTGAGAATGCGTAGGAAGATATTCTTGAAGTGAATGACGAGGACTCTGGTCCGACTAATTCTGTAGCAGAAGTGCTTGCTGATCTAAGGAAAGAGGTTGAAGATAGTGAGAAAACTGCTTCTCACGAGAAGAAAGTTTCTAATACATCTGTGTCCATTGTTCATGAGTTTGGTGTTGAAGAAGAAGAGGCTGAGGTCTCGAAAGAAGAAAATGTTGTTGTATTCAAGTCAAAGTCCAAGAGGAAGAAGACTGCTGAGGATGATGGACCTGTAAAAGGACTTTCAGGGAAGAGGAAAAAGGTTATAGTTGAAAAGAAATCTGCCAGAAGAAGTGGGAAGAAGCGAAAAGCTGACAAGGCAGCAAGTCCTACCAAAACTAAGTCGCAAAAGATGTCGAGGCATCTTGTGGATGAACCCACCTCGGACGAAGAAGAAGTGAAAGTTATGGAAAAGGCTCATGTTGAGCCTAAGTATATTGGAGAACAGAAGCTCCCAAAAAATGTTTCATCAGCCAAGATAGATAACATCTCCTTCCATCATGCGGAGTCAGCATTGAAGTAGAAGTTTGTGGTAATGAGAAAAGTTGTTCCAGAAAGGGAACTATCTCCAAGCGTCTTGAAAATGGAAGAGATAACCGAGCTAATTAAGGATGCAGGGCTTCTATAGAGTGTCTCAAACATTGGTACGTACTACCCTCTGCTTGTTCAAGAATTCATAGTTAACATATCTCCTACTTTCGACATACCCTCCAGTTCGGAGTATAGAAAAGTGTATGTCCGAGGAAAGTCATGCATCTTCACAGAAGAGGTTGTTAACAACTATTTGGGAAGAGGCACTCCGAATGTCTCAGATGATGTCCATCATTGAACAAAGTTGTCCAGGAGATATCTGGGGTACACAGAGAATCTGGCCTACCAGGGGTAAACTATCCTCCTCGGTTCTCACTGAAAAATACTTTGTACTCTTCCGAATCGGTATCCCAAATTGGGCGCTTTCTACACACGGCTCTAGCATTACTACTGAACTTGCTAAGCTAATATACCTGATAGGTATGCGCTCTACTTTCGATTTTGGCAAATTTGTGATTGACCATTAGATGAAACATGCAAAATCGTTCGCGGTCAAAATGCCAATTGGCTTTCCCTTCCTCATCACTGGGATCATCCTGAGTCAAGACCCAAGCTGCTCCGAAGCACTGATGCAGTAGGATAGAAACCCGGTCCTCTGTCTTTCAGCCCAAAACTCTTTGAAGGATCACATGTCTCGGACATTGGACATCCGTCTGGTGGAATGTCAAAGAAAGCATCTGGACCCTCTGATGTCCGGAAAGATGTTGTGACAGAGATGTGGGAGGAGATAAAGTTCTTGGAGGCAACGATCGACACTATGTACTCCAGAAAGACCATCTGCGAAGGAGTCCTCCAGGATCTCTTGCAAGCCAGGAAGGGAAAGCAGAAAGTTGAGATGCACTTGTGGAGGAAGAAACTGCTGATGAAGAAGATGATGAGGAATGTAGCTCCGCCAGCATAGAAATCGGTTACTATTTTTCTAAACCTTGCACTCGAACAATTTTATTTTGGATGACTATATCAAACATATTTACCTCGGGGGGATGTCCAAGAAGAACAGATGTAAGGTTGTTGTTGAAGCTTTGGTACTGATAGGTTGATTGAATTTTCTCGCTTACTGCTATATTTTGCCCTGTGAGCGTATTTGGTTTGATTGCATGTCTTTTTGACATATTTTTTAGGCAATCAGGGGGAGTAAGGGCTAGTTAAGACTAGCTTCACGTGAAGAATGACAAGGAGAACGCCACCAAGATGGAGCTCACTAAAGAAATTAGCATTACTCGCATAATATATTATTGGCCGTGTTTTGTGTTTTGATATCTTATGGCGTATCATGTCTAACCATATGTCTCAGACATCATTCGGTCTGAGCTACTGAATTGAAGACTCTCTCTCCAGGACACGTGAAAAAAGGAGTGCTCGCCCCAAAAATAGCCAAAGGGGGAGATTGTGGTTCCTACAGATGTTGGCTATTTTATATGGTGGAATGATGTCCATCCATATGTCGCAACCTAAGACGCCGATGCTCAAATCAGAAGATGTCCATCCAGAAGTCTTGGACATCACGATCTAACATCTTGCCAGAAGACTTTCTGGAGTTTCCTTAATTGGAAGATCTTCGAATATCAGAGAGATTATTTCTGTATCAAATGTGCAGCAGCAAAAGGAAACATACGAGGGAAAGAATTGGCAAGGCGCGTACGAGATCTTGTAGGAAACCCTAAAGAGAGTTTCGTCACATCTTCTACAAATAGGTGATCGTTCCATCCCCTAGAAGGTGGTGCTGTGTAGCTGTATCTTGGTTTATAATATACAGGATACTTGAACGTGTTGGACGAGCGTATTAAGGAGCTGTATGTTGTAGATGAGATCATAGCTTGTGTGTTCAAAACAAAAATTCAGTGAAACATTGTTTGGTTGATTTGAACGAACCCGCACCAATGGAGCTGAGTGCAAACCTTTGAAGACGACAACAAAAGAGGAGACGGAACAGTGGGATCTATTCTAAGAGTGGACTCAAGTCGGAGGCTCGAAGACGTGGAAGACCCTAGGTTAAGTTCACACTAGTAATAATACCGTGGGGGCTTAGATTAGGGTATTAATCAAGAGAAGCTATGTACGTGTGATTGATTACATATGGTGGAACTTGTTCACTGGTAGAGTGCCCCCAGACGTGGGTGACGTTGCACCAAACTGGGTAACCAACTCCTGTGTCATTTAATTTTTGTTCGTTGTTTTGTTTATTAACTTTGCACCGGCAGGATGTCTCACACTTAGTCTCAACATCATACGAGACATCTTGCGTTTAACCAGAATTTCAAAATGTCTTTGACATTTTGATAGACATGTTTTCCTGCTCCTTTTGAAAATCTCTTCATGATCTTGTTATAATTTTTTACCATCAAGGCAAGAGCTTCATCAATATCATCTTCAAATTCAGGGTCTACCTGATTTCGAGAGGACCCGTTGAGCTTATCAGGGCAAGTCCCTTGAGTTTTCTATCTGGAGAGGGAAGAGAGATTTCAATAGTCATTAACGAACACATTAGTTCATCAAATCTAAGATTTTTCAGATCGTACATTTCTTCTATGGCAATTGACTTCATCTTGAATCTTGGACTAAGAGATCGAAGCTTTTTTTGGACCAAACCTTCATCTGTCATAGGTTTTCCCAGCGAATACGATTCATTTGCCAAGTCTCTAATACGAACATTGAAGTCGCTGATTGTCTCATCATCTTTCATGGATAATGCTTCAAAGTGTGTCGTGAGGTATTGAAGTTTTTGCTCACGAACTTTGGTTGTTCCTTCATATGATGTGGCCAAAATTTCCCAAGCGTCTTTTGCTACCACACATGTGTTGACCAATCTGAACACATTCTGATCAACTGCATTAAAAATAGCATTCAGTGCACAAGAATTACCTAGGGCAACTAGGTCTTCCGCATCAGTCCATTCGCTTTCTGCCTTGATGTGAGAGATGTTTTGATCATCAGTAGTGGCGGGAGCTACCCATCCATTGATCAAAGATTTTCACGTCTTGTGATCCACTGTCTTGAGGAATACGGCTATACGAGCCTTCCAATACCCATAATTTGATCCATCTAGCACAGGAGGTCTGTTGATTGAGCTTCCTTCTCTAGATCTAGACACGACTTAATACCAAAATTTGTCAAACAGGAACACACCTAGTGAAATAAGATGCCCCATCTGATACCAATTGAAATTCTGGTGAAACACAAGATGTATATTGCAATGTCGAGACTAAGTAAGAGACATCTTGCGGGTGCAAAGTTAGTAACAAAAATAAAAAACAGAAGTAAATGGCACAGGAGTTTGTTACCCAGTTCGGTGCAACGTCACCTACGTCTGGGGGCACTATGTCAGTGAACAAGTTCCACTATATGTAATCAATCACTCATACAAAGCTTCTCATGATTATCACACAAATCTAAGCTCTATGGTATTATTACTAGTGGTAACTCAACCCAAGGTCTCCCCCTGTCTCCGAGCCTCCGACTCGAGTCCGCTCTTAGAACAGATCCCATTGTTTCGTCTTCTCTTTTGTCGTTTCTTCAAAAGAATGCACGCAGGTCCACTTGTGCCAGTTCTTCCGATTCAGTTAAACAAATTTTCTCTCAAAAATTTGTTTGAACACACAAGCTATAATCTTAGCTACAACATACAGCTCCCTAACACGCTAGTCCAACACGCTTAGAAACTCTGTATATTATGAACTAAGAAATAACTACACAACACCAACTTCTACAGGTGGGACGATCACCTATATGTAGAAGTTGGACGAGGATCTATTTGGGGTTTCCTAAAGGAACTCGTACGTGCCTTGCCGATTACGTCTCCTCCAAGTTTCCTTTTGCTGCTGCACAGCTGATGCGAAAAAAATCTTTCCGATATTGGAAGATCTTCTAATCGAGGAAACTCTAGAAAGTCTTATGGCGAGATGTTCGATCGTGATGTCCGAGACTTCTGGATGGATATCTTCTGATTTGAGCATCGGCGTCTTAGGTCGCGACATATGGATGGACATCTTTCCATCATATAAAATAGTCAACATCCGTATGAACCACACCTTTAAATGGCCATGTCCTTCCATGTTGTGTGCTGACTTTCCGATGGATAGAATTTGATTCACGGTGTCAGTACTTGGATTCATCATTTTGACTAACTTGTTCATCAGCTCTAGTTCCCCTTTTAGATTAGCAATCTCACATTTGAGGTTAATGATAGTTTCGAGAAGTCTTGTCTTGTCCTCGTTGAGAGAGAGAATGAGAGCATCATGTTTCTCGAGGACTTGAGAGTCTTCAAGCCACTTGACATTCAACTCATTGTATGCATTATTAAGAGTCTCATCAGAAAATTCATCATCCGAGGCGAGTTTCTTCAAGGGTTCAATGGATATAAATGCAATGAAGACTACATAGTGACTTGATTGTTCTGTGTTGCTATCTTCTACTTCCTCATCAGATTGGGATGCAGTAAATCCCTTCTTCTGCTTCTTGAGGTAGTTGGGACATTATTTCTGCTCACGTCCAAAGCCTTCACATTCGAAGCACTGCACTCCTTTTTCTTTTTCTACTTTTTCGCCTCGTCTGCCTTCTCTGTTGGTGTTCTCAAACTTCTGGAACTTTTGCTGAGGTTTGTCTTTGACATCTCGAGAGACGCTCTGCCCCGCCATTTGGTTGAATTTTTCATAACTCTATTATAATTTTTGGCGAGTATAGCAATTTTATTATCAATTTCGCTATCAGAATTTGAGAGTACTTGCTCCTTCTGAGCATGAGTTGAGCTTTTAAAAGCTACGCCTTTGTGTCTCTTCTCCATGGTTGGTAGGATGAGCGATCCCATTAGTTCATCAAACTTTAGGATCTTTAGATCATGACATTCCTCTATGGCAGTGATCTTCATCTTGAACCTAAACCTTAATGTCATGAGGGTCTTTCTGACAATGTCTTCGTCAGTCATGGGTTTGCCAAGAGAATAGGATTCATTGGCCAGGTCTCTAATTCGTACGTTGAACTCGGCTATGGTTTCATTCTCATTCATTGTGATAGCTTTGAATTTAGTGGTGAGGTATTGTAATTTTTGCTCATGTACCTTAGAGATTCCTTCATAGGCCACAACAAGAGTACCCCAGGCTACTTTGGCCCTTGTGCATGTGTTGATTAGCCTGAAGACATTCTTATCAAATCCGTGGAACATAGCGTTGAGTGCACGGGAGTTACTTAGGGATGCCTCATCTTCTATGGGGCTCCTCCCATCCGTTGATTACTGCCTTCCATGTTTTGCTATCGAGTGATTTCATGAATGCACCCATAGTTTGTTCGGTCAAGGATGGGTGGTCAGTTGATCGATCCTCCTTTTTTCGACTCCATATTAGCTACTCAGAATCTTTGCAGGAAATCACCTAGAAGATTAGGTGCCTCCACTAATACCAATTGAAATTCTTAGTTGTGGCAGGGACAAGATGTCGAACACAATGTTGTGACAATTGGTTCGACAACTTGTCTGATTACAGATAAGTAAATAACGGAACAATAAATAGAAGACACACAATATGTTTACCCAGTTCGGTGACTCCTCACCTACGTCTGGGGGCACTCTACCAGTGGAAAGGTTTTCACTATTTTGTAGTCAATAGTAAAACTTCAAGCATCAACTAGCTATCACACAAGCTATTGTCCTAAGCTACTATAGATCTCACCGTGAACAACCTCGACCAGAGACTCCCCCTGTCTTTGAGATCCTCTCAATTCCACCCTTCAAGCAAGAATATGCTCGGCGTAGTTGTCTTTGACAATTTCTTCGTGAGTCTTCAATCACGAACACAAACCCACAAATAACAAACACTCAAACCTTCATGTTTTGATGTATGTGATCGACACCGTTCTTCTAAAAATATAGTCTCTCAATTTGCCAGTTTTGTACGGTTAAGAGCTCTGAAATTAAGCACAAAGAACGTGTGAATTGCTATGGGGGTAGCACCTGCTTTTATAGCAATTCTACATGCCTAATTGGCCTTCAACTCCGAATAGGCAATACAATTCCAAATAGGAATTCCTTTGTCACCTTGCGTTATTGGCAAGCTGACAAGTTAGCGTTGATGCCTTAATTGGCCTTGCTTACGTGTATTCTTCCGGCTGGAAGTTGCCTGATCTTGTATTAACTCGTTTTCCCTTTATCCCACGTTTCTGAAAACCAAACAGGAAAAATCGAAAACTTTCCTGATCATGCACGCGGTGTGTCACGTCAAATGTGTTGCAACATGTTGTTTGGCATCTTAACTTCACGCTTAAAAATATGTCAATACTAAACGTAATAACAAGTTACTATTGTGTTTTGATTTATCATTATTTGAGAATATTTTTATAGACAAATCTTATATTAATAGAATTTAACAAATACATTAAAACTCAGATTAAGTTCTTTTTCATTCCATTAGTTTAATAACCATTATCATAATAAAATGAATTTTCTTCATGATCTTTTCAACAAATAGTTCATTTTATTCACGGTAAACTTGTTGCATCAAAAACTCTTATTTCTTACAACTCAAAAGTCATATGATCATTCGGTTTCAGTAATAAAGAAGTTGCATTAACAAAAAAAAATGTCAAGCTATCAAATTAGTGATGTCAAATCTGTGAGCTAACCGCATGATGATGATGATCTCTTATCCTTTATAGTGAGTTATGAATCACTTCCCAACCAAAACCAATAATGGTTTATTCAAAAACGCTGTGATGGCCTACTCAACGTTACGGACCCCAAACTTGATTTATTGGATGCGTTAAATTGATAATTATTTGTTAAAACGCAATTAGGAGCTTAACACGTAGGCCTGGATGGTTTCGCGTGTTGAGCCATGCAGTGAAGTGTATGAACAAACCGAAAAAGTCGACGCTTTACGTACAGATGAGCTTAAATATTAAACTCCAACAACGACAATCCAGCAAGCAAATCAATCACGTTCACTCTATCATTTGGGGATGGTAGCAGCGCACTTACAAAAAGTGTGCTGCCCTAAACTGTCAACATAAGCTTGGTTAAGGCAAAGCAACGCACAAGCTAAGTGTGCTGCCATTAACGTACTATGTGTGTTGTTCTAAAAGTCAAAATATTGACATTTTGGTCAATATCATTTGACTTTATATTTCAGACTTCAATCACGGAAATGTATTACATGATAATTATATCCGTACAGTTCGATCAAAATTTATGACTAAAGTAACTCTTTTGTAAAACTCAAGCAATTCATTCATTCTCTCATCCGAGAGAACTATATATTTTTTATATAATCACAACTGTTCAATTCGATATATATGTTGTGGACATATAGTACACAAAATTTGATTTGTTTTTTTAATTTAGAATGATAGCCAAAAAAATATTCTTAATTTGTAGTTGTGGTCATCGGCAATTCATATTCATTCATCTATTTGAATACTATGTTTGATAACATTTATATGAATGTAGTCATGCATTTGTATTTGTATTTATGACATAATTGATTTAATGTCCAGATTGCGTTGGTATAGGGGGAATGACAACGAAGGATTTGATCAAGAGTTTGGGAACTATAGCTAAGTATGGAATAAGGACATATTATGAGAATGAGCCTAATGTTGATCCTAGTGTTTATGGTACATGATATGTACGTGTAGTTTTGGATATGTACAGATTTTAGATTTGATTCCATTTTGATTTATATTTTTTTATTTAACGCTTGCTGATAAAGAAATGAAATGCAATTTAAAAGCATAGCTTAGCATTTTAGTTTTTTATAGTTTCTTAGTATTGTTTCAGTTTTATTTGCTAAATTAAATTATAAAAAGAATCGGGGGTTTTCGGTCGAAACCCCTATTATTTTAAAAAATAAAAATTGCCTTTAAGGCAACACATTTCATAAAATGCGCTGCCATTATCATGGTAGCACACTTCATAAACTATGATGTCATGATAAATGCAGAACCTTTACCACGTGTGCTGCCCTAATATTGTGACAACACGTATGTGCGCTACTTTAGTGTCAGTTCCGCGCGCTAACAGCTGCACTGTTAAGGTAGCGCTGACTGTGCTGCTTTAGCTTAAAGCAGCGCACTTAGTGGCCTTTGGCAGCACTTTAAGTTCGATGCCTTCATTGCAAAAAATTGGAAGTGGTTGTTGATGTGAGTCTGTTCAGTGCCTAGATCGACACCTCTTTACTCATATTTAGTGCCAATTTTTCCTTTTTATGTGGCTATTTAGAGTCTTTTGTACTAATTTATGTTCTCGGGTATGTTTGGTGCAATTGTGCAGAAAACAAGTGAAAATGGAGCAAAATGGACCAGAGTCACAGGAGAAATTCTAAGAGAGCACAACTTTCTCATATTTAATCTGACGTTACCCATAGCTATATTAAATCGAAGATAACATGGTGATCTACAACTGTCAAGAAGGAAGTTTCTTGAATTCTCATGGGAAGAAGCTCAAAATTGCAATCAAAGGCAGAACCAAAATAGATCTCGAGATTGCAGAGCAACAGACCTGTGAGCGCCATAACTCTCACATCAAATGTCCAAATCGAGCAAAAAATATATCTAAATAAAAGAAAACGGAAAGAGCTACATTTATCGAGGAGGAAGTTTTTACATTAGAGGTCGAAATATGTGTCGATCGACACCTCCATATATCCAAAAATTCAAGAAAGTTTCATCGACGGAGCGCCGACGAGATGGCAATGAGGTGTCGATCGACATCCTTATGTATCGAAAAGTTAGATTTTCGACAATTCTAAAAGCCAAAGTCGACCTAATTGGAGGGATCTTCGAAATTTTGGAGAAAAAAAATGATGAGACGATATGAGGCGCCCTTAGTCGATCAAGTAAATTTGTATTTCTGGCTAGAATCTGGGTCGATTTCCACATGGATCAAAATAGGTTCTTTTCCTTAATTAGCTTGTATTCGAATTGTGAAACAATAAATATAAAAGACAAAGTCTGTAATTTGTGTGTGTTGGTGAAATTTTAGGAAATAAGTAACAAGTATCAAAATAGGCAAGCGAGTTTAGGTGGGTTGTGAACAGTTAACTAGTAACCACGGGTGCTAGACCAACGGCTTAATGTCAATTCAAGATTTACCAGTTAATCTCAATCATGCAATCTTATTAGGTCTACGCTATAATCACACTACCCGCCTCTCGGCATTGGGAAGCGCCTAATTCCAGAATAGGAAACCCTCGCAGGAATTAAATCTAATCATCCACAGCAATTGTTGGGGGGAAAAGCGGTCTCCCCTCTCTCGTGCAACAACACGCGGTCGCAACAAGTACATTTATAAACCGGTAAGATACCGAGTCGAACCATAGGGACTAATGAGGGTCTTAGGTTGTTTTGAGTGTTTGTATTTAAATGAGTTAAACTACCAACAAATAAATAGCAACAAAATGATAACAATGGATGTAAAGCGCCTAGGGTGCTAGGCAATTAGCAATGTAAATAAGTTCAAAAGACTTAGTTTCTACGGATCGAAATTAATGTTGAGCATATGTCTTAAATGCCGACCTCACCTTTCGAGTAACGAGCTTAGCCTAATCCCGAGTCTCCTCTTGCCCTTTCGGGTTCGAGAACAACTCGATACTGCATTAGAACGACAATAATAAGCTAAGGGTTACTTCGAGGTGTCAAGACACGGTCTTGAACCTCCAACCCTCGGTGGATGCTAGGTCCAGATTCTATTCTTTCCCTTTTGATATCGGACAAAACTCCTTAAACACATATTATAAGGTGTCAAACATACAACACATGCATTCAATCTAGCAAACCACACAACGCATCATTCAATCCTAGAACTAATACCTCAATAACTTAATAAACATATTACAAATTGTCTAGCACCGATGACTAAGGGATTTAACCCTAAACCATGGTGCTCAATCCAACTATTATCATACAAGCAACAAAAGTGAACAAAAACATCAAAGTAAATATAAAACTAGGGTTAAGAAAACTCTTGGTGTTCTTGAGTAAGGTGATTCTTCAAGCTTGGTGGATTGAATGGTTGGAATCTCTCCAAATCTTCTTTTCCTAGCTCCAAAGTTAGATTCTATAGTGGAATCCTCTTCAGAACTCCCAAAATGTCAAGAAGAGATGAAGAACCCTTCAAGAACTATGAAGAACAAGGTTATGGAGCTCCCAAAACCTTGGTGGTGTGTGGGACGGTGATGAAGATGAGAATGAGAGAAAAACGGAGGAGACGGAGGAGAATGGGAGAGAGGGCAGTGGCCGGCTCTCTATGTGGTGGGGAGTGAGTGTGTTGTGGAGAGTATGAGAGTGTGTGGGGTGGAAGAAGGGGTTCTCTTTTTGTTTGTGAGTGGATTGTTGTGTTTTATCTCAAAAATATCTCATCACTCTCTTTGCCAAATAATAATATAATATAGGCAAGTGGTGGCTAAATTGGGATGGTTGGAGAGAGGGAAAATGTCTTTTGGGTGGATAACAAAGGCATGGAGCAAAATACAATTTTCAGCAGAAACTGTCACGGCCGACCAGTCACTGTTCCGGATAATTTTGGTCTTCTTTCGGTCCTCCGATGGAAAAATGTTCTTCACGATAACTGTAGGTATTTCCGTTCTCTTCAATTTGGACATATCGTTTGCTCAAATTGAACTTCGGATAAGTAAGATACGGCCTCTGCAAGACAGCTCGCTGCTGCTGAAATTTGGAGCTGTTATGCATTGAGGCACGATCTTGCCGGTCACGATCATGACTCGAGCTGGGGAACCCCGCCAAACTAGCCGCCTTACTTCTCTTGCATGATCGTGCCTCGAGGTCTTCCACGATCGTCCCTCTATCGTCACTGAAATTGTGGGACGCCTCTGTAAGTTGAGAAAAATTCCTTCAAATATAGGCCTTTTTGCACCTTTTCCTGCATTTACACTCAAAACACAATTACACGCAAAATACACCATATTTGGCCTTACTTGGCCACTAACGAGGGAAATGAGCCTCAAAATGTGCGGTTAAACGGGGTCAAAAAGAGAACATTTGACCCCCTAACAGCAATACAAACAGTGATTTTCGAACCAAGGAATCTACTCCAGGAGACACATTTCTCAATCTTACTTTCAGTCAATTTTCAATTATCCCTCTCGGGATCAACCTCGAACTCAAATAACAAGTATTAAATAGCTAATTTAACACATGTATAATCACAAAGTAAGATATAATAACTTCATGCATAATTTCAATTAAAAGTAGATCTCAAATCAAACACCAATCATCATAAGTTTAGCACCCGTGATTAGGGTTTTTAGCTCATAATCATAGTACAAAATAAAAGAAGCAAGAAGAAAAATAGAGTAAAAGCTCAAGAAGAGAAGATCAACAAGCAAACTCTAAGCACTAAGGCTTGGATCGAATGCTTGCAATCTTCAACTATACTCGTTAATCGATGCTCCCTTGCTAGCTTCACGTTCTTGGTGATGGGTGATGGAGATTGGGGCTTCAAACTCGCCTAGGAACGGATCTAGAATAGTGGGTGTTGCCTAAAAGTTGTTTGTCTTCTACTCTGGCCAAGATAGGTATTTATAGATATGAAATTCAAGACGTGGCTATCCTATGTGGCGATCGCCACAGGGTTGTGGCAATCACCACATGATTGCCACACCATCAACACTTTCCTCTTTGAGTGGCGATCACCACCTCCTTGGCCATGATGCTCCAATTAGCCCATTTTGTCATGTTCTTTTTCTCTTTTTCACCCAAATTCTGCACAGGCGTACCAATCATACCCGAAAGCGTAAAGTAGTACAATAGGGCTCTAAAAGCTGAGTAATAAGGGAAAATTAGGCACTAAATGTGGGTAAATCGGTGTCAAAGTGAAATCTGGTGGACCCACATCAAAAAACGTTCCAGAGCAGTTCTAGAGAGCTATCAGTGCCCGAGCTCTCCCTTGGAGACCATCTTTAGTGCTCCAAGGGAGGGGTTCTATCACCATTCTATCTCCATCACCACCACCACGGGATGAAGCAAAGGAGGCATTAAGCTTCAAGAGAGATCGAGATTGGAGAGTTTGTGAGCTCCCACATACTTTGTGGATGTTGGGTTTGTTTATTTGCTTTCCCGTCCTTGAATCTTTTAATCTCTTGTTTCTGAATGCTTGAACACCATGATTTGAGGCTAAAAACCCTAGGTCATGGGTGATAAACCTTACGATGAATTAAGTTATAACAAGTTTGATTTTTAGTTATTCGATGCATGTTAAATTTTCTCTACATTGTGCTTATTATATGAATGTTGAATTGACCGTTTAATGTTCATAACTTGAGTTCGAGACCATCGTCGAGAGGTGTGGTGGAGAACGGATATAAGTAGGGTCAATAGGTCGGTCTCCTGGAGTCGATGTCTCAGTTCCAAAATTGTTGGACTTAAAACTGTTGAAGACCGGTTATAAAAAAATCCTGAGAGGGTCATCAGTCTGATATTAGGCGTTACTCAATGTCGAGAGACGAGTAACATATTTATAATATAGGCCAATTTATGCGCGATGGAGTAGCGGAATGATTGAACTTGGAATCGTGGATATCTTGTGATTGATTGATGTATTATTTCTTATGCATGCGAGATTGTTTGAATTTATTTTGTGCTTCATTTTGAATGCTAAGGTCGCTACATAGGATTCAAACTTTTAATTCCTGATGGATGCCAAGAGGTGGGGTTGGGAGGTGAACTAAATAAATCGCGAGAGATCGGTCTCCTAGAGTCTTTCTCTATGTTCGAATATTGTTGTTTGTAATGTGGTTAGCTTAGGGTCGTGAATTTTCGGGATCATGACACATGTGCATAGAGTGACATTGTGTACATGCGGGTGGAATAACCTGACCCAGGTTAGTTAGGCTCTACCCAATGTCGAGATGCGGGTGGAGTAATATAAACATAGGCCAGACGAATTGCATGCTTAAGACTTAATTAATTATTAGAGAGTAGTTGGTTTAGTGCCCTTGGTTGTTCGACTTATTGTGTGAATCCCTCCGTCTTATCATTTTGCATTTAATTTAGTTACAAGTTGAATAAAAAATCCCAAAAAGATTAATTATTTTATTTTATCGTGTGTTTGTGTCGTGAAAAAGCATGAAATGTTTAAGTATGAGACCCTTATTTGGTCCATGTGATTTCGACCCGGATATTAGCTAGGATATAAATTTACTTGATAACGATCGCGTCTGGTGCGCGAAGTCTTGATGCGTGCGCGTTTCTCGGCCATCAATTGTCTCTTAATCACCTCACCCACATCTGTTTATATATGTTCATTAACCCTTTTTATACACAATTACAAATAATAAATAATCCACCATCAATCCCTTCAATATTCAATTAAAGTCACATTTCACAGCCAGTTTGGTGTTTTGATTTTGTATTTCAAAAACTTTTAACTTGTAATTATTGTTTAAATCTGTGAAGGTATTTTTTTTTCAAAGATCGGAAATTTAGGACAAATATATTAAGAAAGAGAGAGACGATTTATAATTAGTAATGAAAAGAAACTTGAGAGCATAAAGAAAAACATGAAATGAAATAAAACAAGTTTTAAGAAACGGCTTGAAAAAAATGATGTTTTATTTTTTGACTGAATCAACTCTTGAAATGTTTAGATCATGATCTCATCGCTAGCCTTAAGAGTAAAACTCATAGATTTGAAGAGTTTCCAAAATAAATTAGCATTTGCAACGAGTAAGAGTGGATTGGACTGCTTGAAATTGCTTTTGCGAAAAATCTATATGAAGGTAATTAAATGTGTTTTTTCGTAACTCACGAAGTAATATCCATGCACTTAATCATATATGACTTTCTATATTGTTTTTTAAAATTATTTTATTGTAATCGTTACTATTAATTTGTTAAATTATGCAATACTTAAGATCTATTACTATTTGATAGTTTTCTCCATGCTTATTTTCAAAACGGTCGCTACTTAAATTATATAATAATCACAATTTTGTAACTCTTATCATCCCATGTTAGAAGAATATGATCACTGTCATATGTAATGGTTTTAATTAGTCTAGTCTATTTTCTTAACTGTTCTGAAGGGACTCCTGATAATTTCATGCTCACACTTTTTTCAAATAAGAAATATTGTGGAATTGAATTTCGCTGGATGCAGAATATTAAAGAGAGTTTTCGAGTAGAATGTACAAAATATGTTATAATTATTTAGAAAACAATTCGTAACTGAAATATTAGTTGATAACTAGTTCGAGCCTGATTATTTATTTTTTAGTTGAGTCTGAATTTAACTTCTATATATTTATAAGGGATAATGACACTTTGTTACACCTAACTATAGCGAAATAACACTTTCATACCTTAACTATTTTTCTCTTTTTTTTAATATCCCAACAATTTTTTTGTGAACCTTCCTTTAAAATGTCTAATATACCTAAAAGACCCCTAGTTCAATTGAAAAAAAAATCGAATTGAACTAATAGTGAAATCAAACTGGTTCAAGTTGGGCCGGTTCAAATCAAATTCATTTACCCGACCAGGGGTATTTTAGGTATATTAGACATTTTAGAGGAAGGGTGTCACAAAAAAATTGTCAGGGTACTAAAAAAAGAGAAAAATAGTTAAGATATGAAAGTGTCATTTCGCTATAGTTAGGTGTAACAAATTGTCATTATCTCTATTTATAGATACAAAGTGAGTCAGTTTGCAAGCCTTACAAATCGTGATAGGTTATGCTTGAGTTTGACTTGTTTATTAAACAACTCACCCTTCCATTCAGTCTCATCATAACCTTCCTAAGAAAATTCACTAATTTTCAATAATTATTAAATTATAATAAACAAAACAAAAAAAATTGCAATTAACAACCAAATTGAAAAGAAAAGATGTTCTATTGAAGTGAGTTTGAAAAACCCAAATGTTATTAAGAAAAACTTGTCAATTCCAAGATTTGATTCCATGAATAAAATAGTACACTTACCATTGAACTAAATAACTTTTATTGTTATAATACACAATTTTTGTATATATTATAATGATAGGAAAGGCATATTCATTTTTTCGAATTCTCTAGCGGGGGTTACCCCTGCACCACCCTTGGATCCCCCATATAACATAAGCAAACTTGTCAAAGATTTATGTGTGTTGAATAAGAAAACGTTCGATCCAGAGAAAACGTGTGGCGACAAAGGTCCTGGCAGAGGCAACACGATCCAAGCAGCACCAATCCAAACCTCAACGCTCCACCATGCAATTGCCTCCACCCTCTAACATCGACAATATCTCGCGATGTCTGGATTGACTGAAGATAGAAGGTCTACCTCGTATTAGTTGTACGACATTCTAGTATTGTTTGCATTGTGGGCAATCTATTGGTTGTCCACCAGTTCTCGACAACATAGAGAAAACTTATATTCGCGCTTTTTGTTAGGTCCGTAGACTACCGTCCACACGCACATGATTACGCGCAAGCGCACACTATCATTGCAATTTATAACCGAAAAGTAAGGTTGAATCCAGTAAGTGCCAAATAGGGTCAAATCAACTCCATTTCAGTTACCTAGGCAAAGTAAAGGGGAAATGACAGAGTAGTACCCCCAAATAAAAAAAATTCGATTTTGTACTAATCCAACTATTTTTTTTGTTACACTTAACTCTAGCGAGGTTAAATCTAACATAATTTTGAGGTAAAAAAGCTAAAATGCACTCACCACCTAATTTTTCATCTATTTGACCATTAACTATGAAATGGCTTACCCTCAATCAAATAGCACATTTGCCTTTTGACTTAAGGTTAACTATGTGAAGTAGAAACTGATTTATTTTGATTTTTTATTTTGGTGAAAAGACCAAAATACCCTCAAATCAAATTTCAAAATCATGCTCTTCTACTCTCTCTTCCTTATATCTCTCAACCGTCTCTCTTCTCTTTCAACTCCGACTAACACTCTCCCTCTCTTCTTTCAATCAAGATTTTAGTGAAATAACTTGACACCATTTTTCTCTTGGGGATTAAACCTAACCCTCCACAGTATTCGAACAACAATTTTCGTACCAAGAAATCGACTCTAAGAGACCAATTCCTCAATTTTACTTACCATCAATTCTCAATTGTCACTCTCATGATCAACACCGGACTCAAATTACAAGTATTATCTATACTAGTTTAAAACAAGTATAATCATCAAGCAAGATATGACAAAGTTATGCATAATTTCAATTAAAAAGAAATCTAGAATTAAACATTAATCGTCATAAGTCTAGCACTCATGATTGGAGTTTTTAACCCATAATCATGATCCAAAATACAAGATTCAAAGTAGAAACTAAAAGCTTAAGAGGTGAAATTTCAGGCAAACTCAGAATCTCCACGGATAGAGAGATGCTCAATCAATTTTCAACTTCAATCTCAACCTTGAATCCTTACTAGCTTCGCGTTTTCGATGATGGGTGATGGAGATTAGGGCTTGAAATTCGTTGGGAAACTAATCAAGGACGGTGGATGTGTGCAAAAACGGATATCATTCTGCTGTAGGTCAAATTTCCCTTTATATGTTTTGGTTATGTGTGTCATTCATCGTCACGTCAGGTTGTGACGATCGTCACTTAATTTGTGATTGTCTTCACCTCTTCTAGGTTCGTCACCTCGTCGTCACTGCTTACTAGAATTTGGGGATTTTGTGTGACGATCGTCACACCTGGCATCACGTTGTTATGACGATCGTCACATCTCCTGTGACGATCGTCACTCCCTTCCAAGCTTGCAGTCTTTTGTCTTGGTGCTCCAATTAGCCTTCTTTTGACCGTTTTTCTCCTTTTTCACCCAAATCATGCATAGGTGTATCAAACATACCCGAAGACGTAATGTAGTTCAAATGGGGCTCTAAAAACTAGATAACAAGGTAAATTCAGCACTAAATGTGGGTAAAGCGGTGTCAATATGGAATCTGATGGACCCACATCACTCACATCGTCGAGATTGTGGGTGAGAGAACCAGAAAATTTTGTGGGAAAAAGAAAGGTATGAAATGGGGCGGAAGTGCCATTTCACATTACACTTTTTATTTTATTTTTAGTGTTTTTTGTAAAAAGACCAATATGCCTTTGAACATTAGTTCGGTTCATAATTCAAGTGATGGTAAAATAGTCATTTCTCATTCATCAAATTATTTTATTATTTAGATATTATATAACGCGAGCATTTTGGACTTTTTATCTCAAATTTTATTACCTTTAACTTTGTGTTTAAGCTAAGTATAACAAAAAAATATAGTTTTGTGAGTGCAAAATCGAGTTTTTAGTTCGGGATAGTAATATGGAAATGAATAATAGTTGGGGTAGTGATATGTAAGCTCCACTAACGTAAATGCGTAATAAATTTAAGTGTGAGAACAAGGAAATGAGATGTTGTGAAACAAAAAAGTACTTAGTGTAAGGCAAAGTGAGAAGGTCACATAATCCAATATATACTTTCTTAAATTCTCAAAGTTTCTCAATTCTTCACTCGTGTGCTCGATTTGACGATTCAGAGTATCTTAAAACTTGTCCCTTTAACCCACTTTGAGGCCTTATCGCTTATGGGCCTCGAAAATGTCGCATGGTGATGTCGATTTGGAGCTCAACGGCCCTCCTCTGCTTGGAGCGACTGTTACTCCTAATTCTATTCCACCATGACAGACCGGGACATAGGGGGCTCTGCTTGTTGGACCCCTTGGGCCTAAATTATTATTATGTGATGTCGTGAAATCGAATAGTACTTAGTGCAGGTAAAAGGAAACATGTCACCTAATCCAATACTGACTTCTTTAAATCCTCAAAATTTATAGATTCTTCAGTCGCGGGCTCAATTCGACAATCCATCATACCTTAAAACTTGTCCCTTTAATCCACTTCGAGACATTATCGCTTATGGGTCTCGAAAATGTCGCATGGCAGCATCAATTTGTAGCTCAGCAGCGCTCCTCCTCCAGGAGCGACTTTTACTCCTAATTCTATTCGACGATAGGCTAGGACATCGAGTGCTCTGCTTGTTGGACCTCCTAGGCCCAAATCCATATTATTATAAGTTCAAATTTAATTTAAAATCAGTTCGGTTTTTAGCCGTTAAACCACCAATGAAATTGGTTAGCTAATTACCAGGGTTGACCTTGCCGGTTCAGTACCAGTCCAAGAATTTAATAACCGAATTGACCAATTTGATTTTTGGTTCGGTTCTGATTAGCCGGGTTAGAGGAGCCCTACCTTTAGTTTAGGTGTATTTGTCTGAAGCAGCAGGTGCCTACCCCACTGCACGTGCCTCCTTAAAATAAGCCACGTCACGGTAATCGACGATCACGATTAAATCTAACGACAGTTTAGGCCGTCCAGATCTGATGGTCCCATGCCCTACCTTAAACTCCCATCCCATTTGTTGATATAGAGCAATGGAGTGAGAGAGAAACAAGAAAACAAACACCTTCTAAGCTTATCTCCACATACACAGAGCAGCCATGGGTGAAGTGAGAACCAGAAAGCTTCAATCTTTTCTCCAACTCTCCATTTCAATACCCTTTTTCAGGAATTCACATTTTCTTGGTTTCGTGTTTTTGCTCTGTTCAGGAGGAGAAAAAACCAGAGGAGCCGAAGAAGGCAGAGGCTCCTCCGGCGGAGGAGAAGAAGAAGGACAAAGGAGCAGAGGCTAAAGAACCGCCGCCGCCGACAGAGGTGGTGCTCAAAGTGTTCATGCATTGCGAGGGTTGCGCTCGAAAGGTCCGGCGATGCCTCAGGGGATTTGACGGTTCGTCGATTGAATATTCTGATAAATACATGTATTTGGATTTTTGACTTGATTTGATAAATACATGGGTTGTTTGGTTCAGGAGTTGAAGATGTGATGACGGATTGCAAGAGCAGCAAGGTGGTGGTGAAGGGCGAGAAGGCGGCGGCGGATCCGCTGAAGGTGCTCGACAGAGTGCAGAGGAAGAGCCACCGCCAGGTCGAGCTCATTTCTCCGATCCCAAAACCGCCGCCCAAACCGGCGGAGGAGGAGAAAGAAAAACCCAAAGAGGAAGAGAAACCCAAACCAGAGGAAAAAAAAGAAGAGGTGCTATAATATGTGAATTCATCAAAGTTTCAATTTTTACCCAATTTCTTGTGTGTTCTAATTCTATATTTGTGTTAAACCACAGCCTAAAGTGATCGTTGTAGTGCTCAAAGTCCACATGCATTGCGAAGCCTGCGCCCAGGAAATCAAGAAACGGATCCAGAGAATGAAAGGTGATTGCTGTAAATAGATTTCCCAAATGGGTCGTTCTTGTTCTTTAAATTGAACTCGATTATGTGTCAAATTTCGAAACTTTAGGAGTGGAATCGGCAGAGCCGGATCTGAAGAACTCGGAGGTGGCGGTGAAGGGCGTGTTCGAGCCGGCGAAGCTGGTGCAGTACGTGTACAAGCGAACCGGCAAGCACGCGGCGATAGTGAAGCAGGAGCCGGAGCCGGAGAAGAAAGAAGGCGGCGATGAGAAGCCGAAGGAAGAGGCTAAGGCGGCGGAGAAGGAGGAGAAGAAAGGCGGCGGCGGCGGCGGAGGAGAGAAGAAAGGGGACGAAGAAGAACAGAGCAAAGAGAAGGAGGGAGAAGCAAAAACAGAGGAAGGCAAAGAAGAAACAGAGGAGACCAAAGTGGTGGAGATGAAGAGGAATGAATTCCAATATTACCCTCCAAGATATGGCATGGAGCTCTATGCTTACCCTCCTCCTCCCCAGATGTTCAGTGATGAGAACCCAAATGCCTGTTCTGTTATGTAAAAACTTGAACCCGTCAGGGGCAAAATGGGAAATCTAAAAAACTATGTAGCTCTTGATTCAAATCTACAGTTATATAAGCTGTAGAGTTTTGTGGGTCTCTTGCACCTTTCTTCTTTTAGCTGTTATACATAACTAATAACACTATAAAACTTGACTTCTTTCTACAACTCATATGTTATCTTCACCATTTTTGTTGAAATTGGTGGTGGTGGGTTGATGAAGGGTATACTAAGGATGGAGGGTGAAGTTAATGTGGACAAGGAAATGATGTTTGGTACAGTTTTGGCACATTTGCTACATAGGTTGTCCAAAGTGGCATCCACCTACCAAAGGTTGTTGTAAATGTTTCTGGTGGGTCATTTCATTTGTGTTGGTGGCTGATGTGGCTGTGACAATGCTTCTCCAAGGCATGGCTTGCTTCATCTTTCCATTTTGTGGCCTTGCTTTTTAATTTGAATATAGATTAGGGTAATTGAAACCCTACCAAAAGTGAAAGCTTTCTTGTAATGAGGGAAAAAAAGCTGCATGACACTTTTGTTTCCTTTGGGTGTGTGATTGAATGTTGAGGCTCAAAAAGATGGAAAAAGATGGGCAGGAGGCTCAAAAGAAGATACACCTCCTATTTGCAAGGAGAGAGATAGATGAGAGAGGGAGGGTATTGACATTTTCTTTTTCTATTCTTCTTTTGTTTCAAAGTTTTGTATCAAGTACTCCCTAGAATTTAAATACATGGCACTGTAAGAGATATGATGTCAACTTGACTAGTAGGTCAATATATTAATGGAACTATTGATCTTATTAAGTATCTAATGTAGATTTGCGATATTACATAAATCATTTAACATAACTGCATTAACTTCAGCTGGATATCATACCTTCTAAACACATATTTAAGATCAGAAAGAGTGTCTCTCACTAAGACATAGTCACTTGATTTGTGATCGCTTCAGGAAACTCATACCCGTCAACAAGATAGTTTAATAGTCTTATACAGTCAGTAACTAATAACTTCGAAGAAGAAATCATGTGATCTTAATAATATATAGTTTGCGCTATAGATAAGCAATTAGACTAGAGGTTGACACGCTCTCACGAATTAACTCGGATCTAACTCAAAATTTCTCGAGTACCCGAGGTTCATATCATTTTCAGCAGAAACTTACCCTGAAAAAACATTCTCTTCTCCACAGTGAGCCTCCACTTGAATCACCTTGCAGGTAGTTCGCACGAAATAGTGATTTGACACTTCAAAGACCCACAATCATTTATTTTGTTGATAAAACAAGTTGAGGGGGTGACTCAAACAACGTATTGCCCCTACTGAAAGCACGCTGTCCACCGCTTTCAAATCCAATTCCCTAAAATTCGACTTAATTAAATCGATGACTTTCACATGATCAATGATCTGAATCTGAATTAACAAACAAGTCAAAATTCAAAAATCAAGGCTTACCCATGATGTTGAAAGCCCCTAGCCCTATACTTCAACGAGAACTCATTTTAATCAGACTTGAGCCTTAAGAGTACTATGTTATACGGAACTTGGGCTAAACCCAAACATAGCCAATGAATAGGAGGTATGCTCATAATACTTCTTTCTTAACAACCTACTCGTCCAACTCTCTAGTCTCTCAATAATAAAACCTACTTTTTCAATAGTGCTAAGTTAGAGCTAGGATTACACTACTGAAGTGCCCTAGTTAAGCCTTCAATTAGTCGATTTGGGTACGACAAACCACCCTGCTTCCTAACTAGTAATATTATTCAAATCCCCAATGAGACATCAAAGATGCGTGCTTACTTCATTCATTCTAGTCATTAACTCCAGAGTTCATCTATTCGCCCCGTTAACCCTTCCCATACAACCCTAAGATCCTGTCAACAACAAGAGAGTGAGTTGAGAGTAGGCACTCCCAATACTGCAATGTGGCTGAGGGTAGGAGAGATAAAGAAGGGACTCCCACTTTTAATATATGATAATGTGTTACTCATATTTTACATACCCTTTTTTAAGGGATAATTCCATATATCATCCCCTAAAATGTACCAAATCTCACCCAACACCACCTAAAACCATTATTCTCATTAGCACCCCTTTAAAATGGGCAAAAATCTCAGTTGTCAAAAATTTATTGTAAAAAGACAAAAATACCCCTCTCCCTCACCACTCCCTCACCTCTCCCTCGCCAACCCTCTGTCTCTCCTCCCTCTCTCCACCGTCGTCGTCGAGTCTCTCTCCGGCCAATCCCCTCACCACCGCCACTCCTAGCGCCATCTCGAACATCACCACCGCCACCGTCAACCTCCCCTTCCTCTCCTCCTCCGCCCCCTCCATCTTCATACACTCTTGTGTTGGAAGGCCAGGACGGTGGACAAGCGGCGGAAGGGGATTGGCCGGAGGTAGGCTCGCCGGCGACGGTGGAGGGAGGGTCCGGTGGGGCAATTTTGTTTTTGAAGAGGTGAGGGAGTGGTGAAGGAGAGGGGTATTTTTGTCTTTTTTCAATAAATTTTTGACAACTGAGATTTTCGCCCATTTTAAGGAGGTGCTAGTGAGAATAATGGTTTTAGGGAGTGTTGGGTGAGATTTGGTATGTTTTAAGGGTGGTGTATGGAATTATCCTTTTTTAAAAAATCATAAATATAAAAGACCATAAATATATAATATCATTATTTATACTTGATAAATATATAATATGTCCATTAATATATAATAAAAAAATATAATATATTTATGGAATATAATTAATATTCATTATATCTATATATACCTCTCATATTTGATAAATATATAATATGTCTATTAATAAGAAAAATAAGATATTCATGGAGTATATTTAATATTTATTGTCTCTATATATACCCATCATGTTCTTATATTTGATGAAGAAGTTGAGGGAAGATTTGAGATTTTAAATATGTATTTCAATTTTATAATAATGTAATTTTTATAAATTGTGGTTTCATATTCATGTTAGAATAAAGTAATTTGTTTTTTTTGTAATTATAAATAAATAATAATGGCGAAATATTTAATTATATATAAATATTGTTAGTTGAATTAAATAATATAAATATGAGGTACTGAGCGCCTGGAAAGAGTGTGTACTAATATGGCAGCTTAAAAGCTGACATGAAAACTCTCATGTAAGCACTCTGTTGTCTAGCAATATGTATTAATAAGAGACAGGCCCTATCATGACCTACACATCAACATCAACAGGGCATATCTTTTTTACAATTTCAAACAAAATATGCCCAGGAGATTTACAGTATGTGAAACAAATAGATAAAAATTTAGTATGTGAGAAAGTTGAACGTAAACATAAAAGTAGTATTATATGATGTGATGTGAAAATTTGCAACTTTTTGTTGTGAAATTCTAAATTTTACTTTTTACGTGCGGAGCCGTACAAAGTTGAGAGAATCCACGTATATTTTTTCTGTCCTAATTTATTTGCATCTGTATATGAGTGATTTTTGTATAATTATATATATACAAGTGTAGTGTGGGGTCTCATATATACTCTAAAGTGAGCACATATATAGCGGACATGATATTCTAGGCACATGGTTGTGCAGTTTTGTGTTACAAAGTATATAGCAAGTTGAGGGTTGTGTCTGCAGGTTGCACTGTTTATTTATGCAACTCACAAACTTTTTATTTATGGGTCGAGCCAAGAACTGGATTATCATTATTATTATTATTATTATTATTATTATTATTATTATTATGTGAAGCCGAGTCCACTTTTTATCATAAGCTTTATGTGTACCGATTCTGCTTCAGATTCCACTCATCACATGCCCAATTTCCTCATTCCAGCGTGTTGTTTTGGTCTTTTCTCTTTGTTATTAGGCACCCAATACATTTTAATTGGATGATGCTTGAATACATGTATTTTAATTGGATGTTCTTTTAGTTTAATTGGAATGAGAATAAATGAGCATGAGAATGTTCATATATATTTGGACATGAGACAATAATACAAAACAAATTGAAATAGAATAATTTCATTCTCACATTTGAATTTTTTTTAAAAAGCTCACAGATGATTAATTTTGTCTTGTTATAATAATATTTAATATTGTAGAGTTTCATGAGATATAATTAAAGTTGAATGATTAAAAGTCTATAATCTGTGTTGTAAAAATGTTTCAAAAATTGGTCTCATAAAAAGTAATAAAACCCTACGCGACAGTGTTTAGTTAAAAGAGATCCATAATTGGCATGTGTTTGACTATAATTCTATATTGTGTTGGACCACTAAATCGCACTTTCCAAAACCATTGCCACCCAATACATTGATTTCACTATTATTTACAAAGGGAAAATGAAAAGAAATAGTATGAGGATTCTCTGGGAACCCTCTCTTTCTCTAATCTAACACTTGCCTATTTTTACCCATCCGGTGCAAGTTAAGTTGGAGCTTTGTGTTTTCAACACTTCTTCGCTCACCGCCAATTCAAATCCATCTCTCACCTAAAGACTCAATTTGATTAATGGTCATTAATATTTACTGCCAAAAAAGTTACCTCTGACATAACAACCACCACTAATACTACTAACATGGCAGTGATTGGACACCTACTGTATTAATCACCTAAACGCCGCAACTACAGTCGTTTAACCCAGGGCCACCTCGGCCATTTAATATCCCTCCACGTCATCATTAACCAGGTAGTGCATGTCCCAATGGATTACTGATGACGTCACAAACTGGAATATTTGATTTCTGATGGTGATGACGTCGACTCGATGGATTGGAATAGTGCCCCCACATTTTATGGGTCCAGATTATTTTGTGGTTCCTACCTCTACATACAAGTTACTATTCAACAGCTCATAGAAACATCCTCAACTCAAGTGGTTAAAATTATCACGGATATGAAAAATGTTAATAAGGAAAATTCCACTTAGCTACCCTAAGGTTTACTACTTTTTCACTTACTTACCCCGAGTTTTTATTTTGACTTGTGAGACACCTGAAGTTGTCGACTTTTTCACTTAACCCAATAATGTTAACTCAAAAAAGTGAAAAGTCCAAAATGCCCTCCATTACCTTCTCAATTTCTTTAATATGTGGAGGGTATTTTTGTCTTTTCATTTAAACAAATAAAAAAAAATTAAAAATTAAAATTAAAATGTGAAATGACAATAATGTCCCTGTATTCAACCTTCCCTTTCTCCCTCCGGCAAGGCTCCGGAGAGGCTCCCCGGCAGCTCCAAGTTCATCGCCGGCGGTGGGGTCGGGCTGGGCTGGTTGGAGGCGGAGGTGGGAGGCGGAGGGTCGGAGGAGGTCGCGCACGGAGGTGGGAGGAGGTCGCGGAGGTGGGAGGTGGGAGGCGGAGGGTCGGAGGAGGTCGCGGCGCCGGTGGGGTTGGGCTCTGGGCGGAGGCGGAGGGCCGAGCTCGAGCAGATCGCCTCTGCCTCCACTTCCCTCCTCCCACCTCCGCGACCTCCTCCCACCTCCGCCCGCGACCTCCTCTGACCCTCCGCCTCCCTCCTCCCACCTCCGCCTGCGACCTGCTCCGACCCTCCGCGACCTCCTCTCACCTCCGCGACCTCCTCCCACCTCCGCCTCCGACCCTCCGCCCCGACCAGCCCAGCCCGACCCCACTGTCGGCGACGAACCTGGAGCTGCCGGGGAGCCTCGCCGGAGGGAGAAAGGGAAGGTTGAAGACAAAGACATTATTGTCATTTCACATTTTAATTTTTTTTTTTATTTTATTTGTTTAAATGAAAAGACAAAAATACCCTCCACCCATAAGATATAGTTATTATTTATTTGAGGGTAAAATTGTCTTTTTATATTATCAAATTAATTTTTTATTTGTGTAAATGAAAAGACAAAAATACCCTCCATCTATTAAAGAAATTGAGAAGGTAATGGAGGGCATTTTGGACTTTTCAATTTTTTGAGTTAACACCGTTGGGTTAAGTGAAAAAGCCGACAACTTCAGGTGTCTCACAAGCCAAAATAAAAACTCGGGGGTAGGTAAGTGAAAAAGTGGTAAACCTTAGGGTAGCTAAGTGGAATTTTCTCATGTTAATAATTAACCTACAATCGACTGGCCCCTACCATTTATTAGATTTTTATTATCTCCAACTTATCTAATTAATATTTTATGATTTTTACTTTTCATTTAGATTCTAAAAGATCATCTCCAACCAACTAGCATCTATCAATTTTTATAACACTATTTATTTAAAATAATAATTTAAGTTGAATTGTTTCTATCTTTACACGTTATCATGTATATTTCAGTTTCGTTACGACACAATTTTCCTATATCCAATGCTAACATCGATTGCAACCTCATATCGTGCAATTTTTAGTTACGGGTCGTCGAGCAACTTGATGATAGTAACAAAAGAAGACTACGAAAAGTGCACTCAACAACAGCCCATCACCTCGTGGAGCTCTGTCCCGACAACGCATGAGTTGTCTGAGCCCGACGACTACTACTTCGTCGGCGGGGCCAGGCTATACTGCCAACTGGGCCAGGAAAGCCCGGGCTCGTTGACATTGACTTCAACTTTGCTCCCGTCATGAGACATCTCGATGACGGAGAAGATGAGGAAAACCCAACCAAGCAGGCCGCAAAGACGCCGCCAAGAACACCGCCCATATAGCATGGCCGCCACCGACATCGTCGATAAGGCGAACAAGGCGACGAATGAGGCCGTTAAAAAATTTATTCAGAGAGTTGCTCAAGAAATTAATAAAGTCGTTAATGACATTGTTGACTCAGTTATTTCTTCTTCAAGTTCGTTTAAGAGTTTGGGATTATTAGGCACTATTTTGTTTCCGATTTTTGTTGCTATGTGCATCTGAAAATTAGATTAACTATGGACTTGTCATATATGTGCTGCTCGATGTTGTAAAATTTTATGATTTGTCTGATTAGTACATGATTAATTTTTTATTTGATTTAATCACTTATTACTCTATAAATTGCCCTCTCCGAACATCGTCTAGCATTTTCTACAACACCGCAACAAGATAGTCGTTGGAGCTTCTTTGCCCAACCACCGATGACCCCCTCTCGAACTTGTCTCCCCTTCAGATGATATCGAAATAATACGCTCCCAACTTTTCCATCTCCAAGCCCCTGACCAGCCCCCGACCCTGACCCACCCTTGACCACCGTCCCCTGCCTCCCAACCCTTTTTTTTTTCTGCCTCCTACCTTTCGAGTCCCAACCGTACACTACTCGCAGACTGTCACAGCCTCCGTCGTCATTGCCACAGGCTTCCGTCGTCGCGTACACGCAGAGCCGCTGCGTACCTCGCCAAAAGAAGACGAGACCGAAACACCCTAGATGCCTAGTGTTAGATATACTATATTAGTTATTAATATATGGGCCGAGGCCCACTACACTTTGTATCTCTACCTAAACCCTAGCCGTTATACCTTATGTAAACCCTAACTTATCAAGCCTATATATAGAGGCATTTGTATTCTATTATAATCATCAAGTATTCATCAATACAATCACTTTCATGGTATCAGAGGTTTAGGTCGATCTTGGTTAAGCTTTTTCGTTGCGTGTGGCTTTGCCCACTCGTTAATCATGATTTACCGGGTGGGCGAGGTAATATTGTTTTCGATTTTCCTTCTCAAAGCAAAAAAAAAAAATTCAACCCAAAACCTCTTTTTTTTTCTTGGCCGTAGACCCCATCATGGTTGTACGCGCCAACCTCATCTTCAAAGAACAACTTTTAAGTCTTATTCTTCTATCTCTTTTCTCTTCGTTTTTATTATTATTATTTTTTATTTACATAATCATCCATTAGCATTTTCTCTCTTTTCATCTTATCACGTGATCTATATTTTCATCTTCTTTTCTAAAATTCCTCTATTTCATTCAAAATGCCACCCTTGTTAAATCTATATTATCTCTTACCCTCGGTCAAACTCTTCCTTTGTCATTTCTCTATTCTTTCTTCTTCTCGAATTAAATTTTTCTTCTTTCATTATTAATCTCTTTTTTCAGTTTCTTCCCCCTTTTTTTTCTCACCATTTATTCTTTTTTTTTTAGTCCCTTCATATTGTCCCCTCCTTAAAAAAAACCACTCTCTCTAATCACACTTTTACAATTTTCTTGCTCAATTAATTTTCTCTCTATCTCTTATTATCTTGATCTCGATATTTTATCTCCACTTATTTTCTTTTTTTTGCATCGTCCCTATGAGACGTAGTTGCCGCACCGTCATTATATGACGTAGTTGCCTACAAGTTTGGTGGTATATCTTAAAACCATCTTTTGTACCGTCCCTATGAGACGTAGTTGCCGTACCGTCATTATATGACGTAGTTGCCCCCCCCCCCCCCCCCCTCATGTTCCCTCTTCTAAATTCTTACCACCCAAAATTATTTTCTAAATTCTCATTCCCTTCTCATCAAATCATTCTAGTTTGCAGATATGTTTACCAAAGGCTTCCCTACTACTCTCTTTGAAGACTTTTGCTTCAGTCAAATCATTCGGTCTCCTCCTGCTTCGACTGCGGGGGAGTGTTAGATATATTATATTAGTTATTAATATATGGGCCGATGCCCACTATACTTTGTATCTCTACCTAAACCCTAGCCGTCATAGCTTATGTAAAACCCTATCTTATCAAGACTATATATATAGACATTTGTATTCTATTGTAATCATCAAGTATTCATCAATACAATCACTTTCACCTAGGGACTGGTTTCATGCTTCTATTAATTTTCTCATAAAGTATTATATTTTTAATTTAATTGACATGAATTTTTGTTCCTTTTCAACTCGTTTCATGCTTCTAGTTTATTTTATGCTTCTATATAATAATCAATGTTTTAAAAAATGTTAAGTGCTAGTCAGGTGATGTCCGAGAAGTGAACGGCGTTTTAGGGCGCACCTCCTCCCACTCAGTGACGGATCCAGGGGGGGCACCCGCCCCCCTTGGCCCGGGAATTCGAAAAAAAATCATATAAATTTTTTCCGAAAGTTGGATATGCCCCCCCTTAAATTCTGATATGTATACAAAAACTGTGCAGCTTGACAATAAAAGTTGTTTGGCTTAGTGGTTAACAAGTAGTATTTTATTAATGAGGTCTAAGGTTCAAACCTTGGAATTGAAAAACTTTTAATAGATGTGTTTTTTTTTAATGATTTATGAGCCTAATTTTACTTTTATAGTTGTGTGAGCTTTTAAAATGTATTAGTTAATTGTTTTTTCATTTTTTTATTAAATTTTTTGTTTGGTGTATTATATTTACTAATCGTTACAAATTTTCAATTTTCTAAGCAAATTTATGCAAATATTAAGTACAATAGTGGATCGTTTGATAAACAAATCGAACTCGAGACCAAATTATTCGAGTTTGAAAGGCCCGCGAACCGACTTATTTTGTATTTATATATATATGAAAGTTAAATTCAAACTCAACTAAAAAAATAAATAATCAAGTGCGAATTAAATTTGTTACACGCATTTAGTAATTATATTATTAATAAAATTATTATTTTTAATTAAATATATTATTAATTAATTAACTAAAATTTTAATGTAAAATTTTGTGCCCCCTTGACAAATTTTCTGGATCCGCCACTGCTCCCACTTGTCACTTACTTCCCTGACTAACGTGTTGGGATTTTGTGCCATAGCACAATGTATATTCAATCTACTCATGTAATGAGATTATTAGTTTAAATTAAATCGGCATTTATAGTACTAAGTGTTGTAGTAATATCTTAAGTATTTGATTTGTATCATTGATGTGTCAACACATAATAGTAGATCTACAAATCAGATAAAATCACACTTAAGTTGTCCCCGATCAGAATAGTTTCATAAGAAGCGATCGGTATGAGGCTAACTCTAAATGATCAAGCTCTACTGATCATGGCCAGAAGGGGGTCGGAGTAAGATCATAGTATCACCAGACGGGGTGATATAGGACGACCAGATCGTGAGTATGTTACATAGATACAGTCATGAACATACTCATATGTCGGTACGTGAAATCACATCCTCATACGGAAGGATCTTTGAGCTCACTATGTGATGAGTGACGAGTTTGACTCAGTCTAACGTCTCCTGTGACAGGGTTACAATAACGACTGTGATTGGCTCGATCACGAGTCACGTGAGTTGACTCAATAGATCGCTGAAGGATTTATCCCTCATACAAATGTGTGAGCATATATCTGTTTAGACCACTTGATGAGTACAACTGAAATACAGTAGCATGGTCATGCAGTCGATACTGAGTATCATCACAATTTAGTTAACTCAGATCAAAAAACAGGACAATTGAACGAGGATGACTTGTCTATGCCTCGTGGTTGTCAAGATATCAATAGGATAAAATGATAGTTTCATGTACGACAAAGTTAAGTTTAAATCTCGATAATCACAAGCGTTGGGTAATTATGATGTCTTGCTAGAGGCCATTCATGATGGAAAGGGTAAAATGGTAATTTTACCAGTCTGCCAACGTGTCATGAGCCTAGAGGGTCACACACTATAGGTTGAGTAAAACGGATAGAATCATGTAAAGGAATCACGAGAGAGATAAATTCCGGTTTTGGATTAAACTGGATTAGACCGATTTTGGTTTAGGATTAAACCAGAAATCAAGAACGGTTTAGCTTGACCAATTAATAGAATCTAATCCAATAGATTTAATTAATTAATTCAAGCTAAATAGGTATAGCCAGATTGGGTTAAGACAAAATGAGCTTCTCTACTTAATTAATTAATAAGTTTTGGGCTTTAAGCCCATTAAGTCTTTTAATTAATTAATTCTTAAAAAAGATATAAAATGAAAAAATTTCAGATTTTAATGATTAGAAATTTTTTCAAGAAAAATAAAACCCTAGCCACCCTCTCTCTCTCCTTGGCCGGTCGGCAAGGGATTTCAAATCAAGGTATATTTTTCATATTTTTTTTTCTAGCCTAGATCTCATGATCAATCAATGATCATTTAAGATCCTCAATTTTATATGGACTTTTGAGGTTAATTTCTTGTATGGGCAAATAATTAATTGACCGGAACCCTCAAAATTTCCTTCATAACGCGCATCAGAGCACGGTCGTCTATCAATCAATTACATTTATAAGTTTAAAGCTTTGCCGAGTCGAACTCTCGGGGACCAAATTGTGGGCGTCATAATCGGGCATTTCGCGCTCTCTTTCCCGACCCGAATCGAAAAAGTAATTACACAAGAAGGGGAGATTTAAACTACAATTATCCTATAATTAACTGCACTACAACTAAAGCAAGAAAGTAACTGTGGGGCGGATGGTAGAAGGTTGGTCGGATGTTAAGAATTCAAGAACATAAGAAACTAAACAACATGATCAAGACTATCGATCAATCAAACAAGACGTCAATAATAGCATGCATTTTATTTGGCCTATGTTCAAATACCGTCACCGTCTATCGAACTTGGTGAAGGCAACGTGTCAGAGTTAGCGACCCTATCGGGATGTTATTACAAACTCCTTGACGACTTGAATGCCCAATAATCTTTGGTCCAAGGAAAAGTGTCCTACGAGTCGATCCCTCGAATCTAGTTATGTCAACCATAGCAAGCTCCTCATTGAGTCGAACTTATGATAAAATATTATATGCTAAGTGATCAAGGTTAGCATACAACATGAAGCACAAAGTAAATTTCAAATGAACATGCACACATATCAATCACTCATTCAATTACAAGACGTTCACTCATCAACATATGTTAGAATAGTTAATTAATTAGGGTTTCCTATTCATATTATGTTTTCTAGTTTGGTTTATTTCCAATTGTTCCTTATATAAAGAAACCTCCTATTGTAATTCATAATCAAGTTCTTCTCAATAATAGAATTCTATTTTAGAAACTCAACATGATATCAGAGGCAGGTTAGATTCGATCCTAGCCGCGTGGCTTTGCCCACTCGCTAATTGTGTTTTAGCGGGTGGGCGGGGCATTATTGTTCCGTTTTTTCCACAAAAAAAATATATTCCGAGTTACTGTTCACGGGCAAAAAATTATTGTTCACCGGTATTATTCACGAGAATTCACTGTTCACGTAACTATTCATCCCGGTTTTTCCAGTTTTGTTTCTCGTTCTAACATCATTCGGCGATCATTTGTCGTGACCTCCACTGTGGTTAGGCTCAGAGGCCTCCAACAAGTTCCTTCCAATATGTTTCGACTACTTCCTTCACACGCGTCGCCGCACGCTTCGATGCTCGTTTGCCAAGTTTTCTGCTCCACTGATTTTGTTGAGTTTTTCACCGTCGTAGTTGCTTGAAATTGTTTTGCACCGACGTAGTTGCTTAAGAAGTTTAGTGATTCTTCTTAAAAATCACCTTTGCACCGTCGTTATGCGACGTAGTTGCCGCACCGTCATTATATGACGTAGTTGCTTGAAAAGTTTGGTGATAAATATTAAAATCACCTTGCACCATTGCTATGCGACGAGTTCCGCACTGTCATTATATGACGTAGCTGCTTGAAAAGTTTTAGTGATTCTTCTTAAAAATCACTTGTTCTCATGTCCGTATAATCAGCATGATTGAAGATGTTAGCTTTCCTATTATTCTTGATTCACGTGCAAGACTTGTGTTACACGGTTTACACGTGAGGGGAGTGTTAGAATAGTTAATTAATTAGGGTTTCCTATTCGTATTATGTTTCCTAGTTTGGTTTATTTCTTATTGTTCCTTATATAAAAGAACCTCCTATTGTAATTCATAATCATGTTATTCTCAATAGTACAATTATATTTTAGAAATTTAACACATACAATCAATTAATTTATCGCATACAAATTTGACCAATGTCTTAAATACCGAACCCATCCCACAACATTGGAAAAGGCCTAATCTTGGGTGAGCGACCCTCTCAGGATGTTATTACTCGCCCTCAATAGATTAATCCTCAAGCCAAGATGTGGGCGTCTGGTGCCGACACCTCGGTTCCACTTAGATCTACTCACAAACCTTGCTCTTAGACAAGTACATAAGCTAAAACAAGAAAAATCATGCGAGCAGCTAAAAGCTTTCACTAATAATCACAAGATTCATAAACATGCATAACAAAGTAGAATACAATTTAATCATGCAACAATTAATTAACCATAAATATCAAAGATAAAGTCAAGATCAAGGTCTAACTCTTATGACCTAGGGTTTTTAGCCCCAAATCATGGTGCTCAAGCATTCAACTACAAGAAACAACTAGATTCTAGAAAAGAAAAGAAAATTACAAACCCAAACCCAAATACATGGGTGTTGGGAAGCTCAAGACTCTCCAATCTAACTTCTCCATGTAGCGTCTTGCCTCCTCTTCCTCTTTCCACGGTGGTGGTGGTGGTGAAAATTCTCCCTTGGAGCACCAAAATTAGACTCCAATGGCCAATGGAGGGTTTTGGAGCCCTCTCTCTCTAGAAAACCTTGGAACTTCGAAACCCTCTCAACCCAAAGTATGGGTGCTGAAAAATTAGGGTTTCGGCCATTTAAATAGCAAGTCGCGGCTTTTTCACGATCGTGACTCCCCTAGTCACAATCGTGACAACTCCATTTTTAATTGTCGTCAGGATCGTGACACCCTTTTCTTCTCGAGTCCCGATCGTCTCACCACCGTGTCGTCCGTCGTATCGAGCCACTGGTTTCAAAATTTAATTGGTCATGATTGTGACTCCTTGCTTCCTCCAAAAATGCTCCAATTTGGCTCCACTACCTACAAAAATCAAAATTCCACCAAGGATCAAAAATATCAAAATATTGGCTCTAAAAAGCCGAAACGAGGGGAATAGGTGATATAAATGCGTGGTCTAGCGGGATCAAACGGAGACCGCTTGACCCCACATCATCGAGCAAACATCATTTCAGGAGGATTAATCATATTTGTATTTTTTTAATATAAAATAAATTATACTATATAAAAATAGATAATTTAAATATAAAAAAATCAAAAACCACAATCTTTCTGTAACAATCTAAAATAATGATCAGCAGTCACAATCTTGAAGATAAAAATTCTGAAATTGACAGTCTAAAAGAACTGAATTTTTATCACATAACCATCTAAATAGTTTTCACTGTGAAAATTTAAAAGTAAACCACAAGCTCACGCAAATTGAATAAATAAATAAACCATTCGCTCACACAAATTGAATAAACAAATACATATCACATGTTACAAACATGAAGTGAAGTCTAAACCCCCAAGAGCTCTGACTTCGATTGATTCACAAAAGTGTTTTGGCAGGGGACGAACATTCGTCGAAGGCAAAAAGTTCTAGGGCTTAAGAGTTGAAGGCAAGATAAAGGAACGAAGCGAATTTTTCTGATTTTTTATTTTTAACGTTTTAAGTTAAAAAATTTAATTGATTTTTATTAAAAAATAATAAAATTCTGGCCTGCGTGGGCCATTTGAGGCTCTGAGCGCCTGGACAGCCTTATAAATCAAAACGTTCGCTAGCGCTCGATTAGCTTAGAACAGGGAGGTGATGTGAAAAACAGCACCTAGGCGACCGTTTTTAGAACGCTGATAATAATGCTCAAAATTGGGCTAGAAAAGTTAAAAATTGAACCTAAGAAATTACATTTCGGCCTGTGAGATTGGGCCCACATCAGTTTCTATTGGTTTGGCCCAAATCAAGAACCGACCGCTCAAGTTGTGTCGTTTCTGAGCGAACCGATCATGGTCTTTGGGTCAGGTCGGGTAAATCGCAGATTAGAACGTGACAATTTTTTAATCGTGAATACCTTTATGTAAACTCTAAGAAGGTCTAAATTATATATCCATACCACGACCTAGGGAGAGGGAGAGGGAGAGGTGTGACACTTTGAATTGCAGCTGCCATTGTAGTTGATGTTCTTGCTGATAAGTGATGGAACATGATATTTTGGCAATGTTTCCTAAAGCCCAATAGCAAATTGCAACCCAAATACAAGAAATTGGGCCAATTGAAGAAAAAGACCCACAGTCCACTTTCTGTTCCAAAATAACAGCTCCTTTCTCTAAGATTGTGCTCCATGCCAATTTCTATAGAATAAAATTACATCCAAAAATTATATATATATATATATGGAATAATCCCTGAGATTTTTTTAAGAAAAATATCAATACTATTAAACAACTAATCCAACATAATGTCGGTCAGTCAAAACAACATATAGTTGAGTTGGTGATTACTTACTCGCGTACATATTACTAGTTTAGTTTATTTTATTACTTTGTCAGCTTTCTATTACTAATTTTTTTCTCTTGCCAGTTTGTTTGATCGTTTCCTATGACTAGTTAATTCCTTTCTTTATAGTTTATTTCATTCTTCTGTTAATTATCAAATAAACTATTGTATTTTCAACTTATTTGACGATATATTTTTGTTCCTTTTCAACTAAATTTCGGTGGTAAAAGTGTAGTCGGCAAACGATTGCACCAATGTCCGTGTTTTCGGGACACGAATTCAAATTAAAATAATAAAACAAAAACATTTTTTTTTATTTCTAGGTTTATCCGTCCAATTAAATTAAATATAAATAATAAAAAAACGAAAAGCAAAATCAGATCAACCGCAAGATGCCACGTTTCACCGACCCAACACAGATACGCAAGTACCGTTAAAAAGGAAAAAAATAAAAGAAGAGAACAGATCAGCACCATTAATAATATATGTCTCCGTTCCACGTGGCAGCATCGTGCTTCCTATAAAACGCACCAACTATTTCCTAAACAAAACAGTTTCTTTCTCAATTTCTCGTTGTTGTTGCTCTGTTCCGTTCTGAGTTGTGTTGTGTTTCTGAGGTTTCTTGTTTCAGAGGTCAAAGATGGGTCGTTTCTGGACTTTGCTCACTCATGCTCGCTCTCTTTCTGGGTAATTTTTACTTATTATTCAATCAATTTTCTATTTCTTGATCATCTCTCTAACTTGATTTATTTTATTTAATGTTTATAAAAATAGGCCTGCTGTGATGCTGCTATATCCCCTGTAAGCTTCTCAATCTTGCTCACATTAATATTTGATAAGTATTTTAAAATCTTTAATTTATCAGTTTCAAATATGATATTAAAGTTTATTCTTTAGATTCAAATTGCTGTTAAAGTAAACCTATGTAAAAATAAAATATGAAAAATGTCTTTTCACACAATTGATGAAGTTATATTTCTAGTTGTTGGGTTTCAAACTAGCATATTTAGCTAATCAAATAAAATTTAAATTTGTTTCATATATTTTGATTCAAAACATTGTTTCATGTATAAAACAGAGTTTGACATGACTTACTTATGTACTGTTCCATCTCGAGCGATCACTTAAAAACAAATAACACCGCTGCAAAAATCTCCTGCTTGTGCAATTAGTCATCTGTAATTTCCGATTAATTTTTAATCTGATTTAGTTTTCGATTACTCACCAGAAGGTCTTTTCTGCCTGACTAGTTCTTAGTGTTTTGAATATGGTTAATTTTGTTGGAAAGCAGATATGCATCGGTGGTGGCGATAGAGAGCGAATCGAAAGAAGACGATAGGCAGTGGCTTGCATATTGGATAATATATTCGTTTCTGACACTAATGGAGATGGTTTTGCAACCTATTTTGGTGTATATTCCGATATGGTACGATGTGAAGCTCATTTTCGTGGCTTGGTTGGTTCTTCCTCAGTTCAGAGGTGCAACTTTCATTTATGACTCTATTGTCAAAGACAAGCTCATCACCAGATTTGGAGCTCACCACCATGATCATGATCATGATCACTCCCCTGACTCCAAGGACAAGCCCAAGAAGAAGAACTTTGCTGCTTTCGTTTCCCACAAGAAGGTAATTTCATAACAAATATATGTTTCATGCGATTTAAACATGATATCAGAGATATTTCTATCTTTTACTTGTATTATTATGAATGATGAATATTATGATTAAAAGCGAATATTTTTCACTTTTTTAAAATTTTATTTTACTTTGTAGGAAATAAGATGTTCACTTAATTATCAGGTTAATTTTACGTGATAACATGATAAATATGTTGTCTTTCGGATTTTTATTTGAATTTATACGTATAAATGAGTGTTTAAGTGGCATATAAATTGCCTGAAAAGTATAATTTAGACTTTGATTTTAAATAATTTGTGGTTGATACTATAATTTTGTGTATATTGCCGAAATTAGGAGCATGAATGAGGCAGAGAAGAAAGTTGGACGTCTACAACTTTAATGTTTATAATTATTACATCATTATTATTATTTACGAATACTAATGTAGTGTATTGGTCAAGCGTGACAAGGCTGATTTAGATAGTGATTTGTGTGATCTCTGTTTGTTAATGCATTGTACTATCATGGAGTGGTTAATTATGAGTAATAATTTACAACTTTGGCTTCATTATTTTACTTGTGCAAGCCTTGAAATGTCCATATTTTGTTGGGTACATACTAGCAGTGTCACTCTTTATGAATCGGTTGGTATTGATTGTTATAAAATTATTTCCTTAAAAGAAGCGATTAGATGGATAAATTATTAAATATGTTGGTCCAATTTAATATTATGACGATAAAATGAAATGAAAGATGTGGTGTCATGATTTAAACCACATATATATGGGTCATGAATAAACTAGGGAACATAGACCCCTTCAATTAAAATATGGTTTCTACCTACACTACAACACAACTCCTTTATTACTAGCTTAATTTTTGAACTCCCTTGAGGGGATGAAATCCAATACAAACTCACTCAGAATGTCAAAATGTCCAAACCACTCATTTGTCTGTCCACTTTTGCGCGAGCGACGATCAAGCGATACGTGGCGGGACGGTTCATTAACCCCGTTAGTCACAAACAGATGGAAAGGTGAGGGCACGCTCGTCATTTCCTGTGAAACCATTCGCGCATTGAAATCACGATCATTCATCGTTTTGCACTAAAAATAGGCGCATTTGAAGTGCGACCATTTATCGATTCACACTAAAAATAGACTAGATCCAGAGAACAATCATTCATCGTTTTTTGTGTTGTTAAACAATATCTAATTAAACTGGTTATACAATATACAACAGTATGTTATACATGGTATGTCGACATGTTATACATACACAGTAAGACAGTTATACACAAACCTCTGAAGTGGGTAATCGTTTTATGTGATGCTGAACATCATCTAAGTATACTGGTTATACAGAATATAACAACATGTTATACATGGTACACCACCATGTTATACATACACAGCAAGACAATTATACACAAACCTCTGAATTGGTTAATCGCTATATGTGTTGTTGAACATTATCTAATTAAATAACTCAATGCCCAATAACAAATATGTATTTCCAAATTATTAAAACAGTGAATAATATAAATTAAATATATGTATTTCCAAAAATATCGGTATACAAAATTAATCAACTATTTGTTAACAAATTTATTGATGATTAATTGAAAATTTATTTTCAAATTAATTGAGCATTTATCGCGGATATTTAAATAGGAAAATAAGTTATAAGTCAAGCAATGTAATAGGCGATTATGCTCTCAAGAATATGAATCATGTTTAAAATAGTGATACAGTACAACCCTACATGTTATACAGGGTACATCAACATATTATACATAAACAAAATGACAGTTGCAAACTTGAATAATCTAAAGCTTGTCCTGAAGGACAAGCGCTTAAAAAAACAATACACAAAAACATGCATCGATGGTGGTCAGTCGTTGTCATCCTCGTCGTCATTGTCTTATGCACCTCATATTTGTTGTAGCTGAAAGAAAAAACCCTAGATCTGATCGAAACCGGCTAAAATAATCGACTACACGATGATCGAAAAAACCCTATAACATATTGAAGTTGGCTTCAATCAAAAAATACAAATCGAAATTCCAAAACAACGAAATCGATATAAGATCAAACATGAAATTGCGGTACATACGAGATTTGACAACGGAATCGTAGACAAAAACATCATTTTACAGACAATAGATCCACCATGAAATCGCGCTACTTACCTATAGTTAACAACCAAATCGATGAGCACAAATCCACTTCTCAGAGTCTCTCCGTCGAAGTCAAAATCGCTCTAAATCAAGTCAGTGATCGTGCGAGTGTTTCTGATCAGCCAAAACGTCGACAAATTGGTTATAACCCTTGCATGCCAAAACGACCGAGATACCCCGGACTGTCCGTCAAACTCTGTTAATTGAAGCGGTCTCTCGTCTGCGCCATGTGTCGGCATCACAAAACTCGCGCGTGGATCAGACGGTTATACATAAGTTTGGACGTTTGGACATTTTGGGTGAGTTTGTATTTGATACTTACTCCTCCCTTAAGTATTGTGTTATCTCATTTAACACAACTTACTATAATAACATGTAATTTGCATATGACGAACTTTTTTTAATAGCAAAATTGCACTCCGAATAAAATTAAAATATAAAATATAAAATAAAAAATACATCATTTTTCTCGCATTATTTGTGTCTTATAACATGGTTGATGACCGATTATCCTTACCTTAAATTTTCGTTTCAGGCTTGTTATAATCAAGCTTGCACTGAATTCGTGCTCAAGGTTAGACTTGTATGATAAACGAGGCGAGCTTAAACCTGGCATTTTAAATCTTGATAAGCTCACGATCGAACCGACTCGTTTAGTATTTGATTAATCATATATCATATGAATACATTTTTTACCTTTTGATAAATATTTATAATGAATTTTGTCAATCTGGGTTAGTATTATGAAAAGCTCATTAGAGTTTATGCCCACTGGAGGCTTTGGGAATTTATACCCAATTATGAAGATGAAGATCTGATACAAATGCCGAAGATGGACCGAATACGGAGACTAGAGACGGAACTGGAGACCGAGGTGAAGACCGGATACAGAGACCATAGAGACCGAGTTGAAGACCGAATACGGAGACCATGGAGACCGACTTGAATACCGAAGTAGAGACTGAATACGGAAATACCGAATTTAAAGATAGATACCGAATGCGCTACGACTTTAGCACATCCTCCCACATTTAAGAGAGGCTAATAATATAAAATAAATCAAATCGTCTTGAGAAAACACCCAAATCATGTCGATTAACAAAGAAAATTGGTCGAAAATCTTGGTGGCAAACGGGGTATTGGAGCAAATCAGGTAGCAAGGAAACTGGATGATCGGATGTTGGATGACGGATGATGGATGACGGATGATCGGATGACGGATGATCAGATGATGGCGGATGATGCTGGTGGATGCCGGATGACGGATTTATAATGCCTCGCCCACCCGCTAAAACATAATTAACGAGTGGGCAAAGCAAAACTCACTCGAAGATTGAAATAAGATCGAAATTTTTTAAGAAAAGCTTTGATACCATGACAATCTTTATGAAGCGATATTGTATTTGATGATCAACTTGCTTTCTCAATTAGTTGTGAATTACATAGAGGATGTTTCTTTATATAGGGAACAATAAGAATATAAACCAAACTAAGAAACTCTAATAATCAAACCTAAACTCTAATGGGCTTTCCATAATACTAGCTCTAGTGGGTCTAACATAATACTAACCCTAATTGACAAATTTAAATGGGGCGAAGTGAGTCGAGCCGATCTCGAGCTTAGTCGTTTAGTGTTTAACCAATTATATTTTTGTATTTAGCTTTAACTTTTAATCAATATTTGTATATGATTAAGCAAATGGAGCTCGAGCTTTTTTATATTCTTTCGAACCGAGCTCAACCTTCTCTGTATTCAACAGTGAAGATAACAAGTAATTTTTTAATTAAAAATTTTACAAATAAAAAGTAAACGATTTTGTACATAAACTTTAATCCGCATTGATGGCTGGTTCTTACATTTTGAATTTTATAGATTAAGACCACATGAAATAGGGTTGATGAAAGTTCAAGTCCTAATGGCCTAACTCTTTATCATGTTTGTAAATTGTATGAACCAACCAAAACGTTGCAGGTCAGTGACAGGTAAGCTTTTAGGCGAAGAAGATGATAAAAAAATGGAAGTGCATTGATTAATGTGTTTGGGTACTCGGAAAGGAAGAGCTCATTAATAGTCATTGGTGACCACCACCAAACGCAGTCCCTATTCCAAGCTATATTCATATATATGGAAGCTGCCAATTGAACCCATCACTTTCTGCATTTAACTCTCAACTTAATACTTGGCCCTGTGGATGAGACCTTGGACAACTGATCAGAAATTAAATAAAATATTATGAAAGATTAATCAAGATTTGATCAGGAGAGTGTGGATTGTGACTCAAAATTAGTAATACTATCAGTAATTTTGCTTTTTGGGTTTCGTACGTTACGTAACACGGCAACTCATGAGTTAGTCAAATTTGTTTTAGATCAAGAGAATTGGAATCGTGGTGAAAAATTTGTCTCACCACTTTTTGCTTAGACAGTTCAACTTGATGCTAGTTGTTGTTAATAAAGTTTCTCAGTTTCAAAAAAAACTAATCGATAACTAATGAAACAAATTAGAGACTTAAAATATTGTTTGATGCTCTCTAACTTTCAGGTGATGAAACCCAGTTAATTGAGTCTGAGCACCAAAATCAAGAATCGAACTGGTACTATCAATTTTTAATAATTGACGATCGAAACAAAAATCGACTTAGATATAAATTTTGGTTCTTAACCGCCCGTCTTTCAATCAGTTTCAATAACAAAAAGGAACACCCCTATCAACTTGTACTATACCCTAGTAGGGCGGCTTACCAAGGCCAGTTCCTTGACCGAACCGACGACATCAATTTTTTCTGTCGAAATTAGTATGGGGCAACGTTAGGGGTACCGGGTTGCTTCCTATGAGAAATTCATCGACGAATACTCAACACGCGGAGGATAAACAAATCATATCCGATTTTCCTAACTAACCGCCGATTTAACCGACCATCGAACCAAATGAAACCGGTTCTGCATAAATAGAACCTCACTCGGTTACAAGTTATGTTCTTTCTTTTAACATACATATACTAACCATCAAGGAGATATATCAATGGGATCAAAATGGAGACTCGGAGGAGGAGAAGGAAGAGACTTTAGTCGTCTGAGAAGCAACCACGCATCGGATACAGAACAACCCTCATTCATCTCCCGAGCTATCGGAAGAGGAGAGCTCCCATTTATCTCTACGACCATCGTCCCCTGAAACAACACAAATGTATGTATAATTCTATGAACAAGAAGAAGAAGATGAACAAGTCAACTCAAACAGAGATGAAAACCTCAAAGTTTGTTAGGAAAATTTGGAACTGTTTTAGTCTCTCCTTCATGTAGGCAACTGATTGAGAGTCTGAAGAAGAAAGAGCAGCAGTGACCTCCTCGGAAGTATGACCTATTCTTCTCTGTACAACCTGGGCACCACAAACAACTTATCAATCGACTTAACCCAAGTTCTAAATATTTAGGATTTACAAGGACAAAACTGTGATTAATAGTATCACTCACGTTGTGATCTATGAGAATATGAGAAATGAGGCTGCCATCATCCACATAAACCTGAAGCTCATACGTTTTCTTTTGCTTGAATTGAAACGCTTTTATACCGGTCAGAAAGCACTACACAGTTTGTATTCACACGTCAGAACATGACAAACCACACTATAGTTAACTCAACTCGAAACCAAACAACCATCTCATCATACAATTGACTGTTGTATTCCCAAGGAAATACACAGACGGGTTGAAAACAAACAGACCATTACAAAACTAGTACATGTAGAGGACAACTTCAATAATATGCAAGGCATTTAAGATCAGATTCGTGCTTCAAAACTCATCATTTATTTATTCAATCAAATGAATGGATGATACTCACATAGCGTAAATGACTGAATTATGTTATGTGAAAACAACCATTCATATACATATAGGATAAAGATAATAGAGAATATAAGTCAGCAACAAGAATATAAATCCTAAAGATAACTCAGGTTAACTGATGACAACCTTTAGATTAAGGGTTTTCACAGAGTTGAGAGGAGTTCAGCTAAATCTAAGATGAAATATGCTTTAACAGCACACAACCACATAGAATTAGGCACTACTGGATAATAGATTAAAGGTATTGTTTATCCAATCAGAAAAAGGAAATTATACGTACCTTGATTTTCCCCTTAACATTAGGGGCTCTCTCCTTTACAGTAGCCCACTTTCCTGATAAACTAGCCAGGTAAGTGAAAGGATTTTCTCGGTCTCCTGATAATATACGTAGATGTTCAACTTGATCAACTATTTGGATATCCTCATCATCAGTAACAACACCAGAGGGTTCATTAATAACAGGAACTGTATTCAAATGAATATCCTCAACGTCCAAAATATTGTTGGATGATGTATTGTGTGAAGAATCGGAGGATGGATTAGGTCTAGTATCTTCAGCATCAACGCTAACTGCATTCATGTAGATATCCTCAACATCCATAGCATCATTGGATGATAGGTTATGCGTGGAACTTTCCCTGAAAGTACGGCCATTAAACTCCTCTGTTGTCCTTCGAGTGGTGCTCGTCCCAAAAGTAACTGAAGTCTCACCTATAGTGTACGGAAAAAAAGGGCCAAAATTCATGAAATCATATTCTAAAATATATGCAATGATGATATCCACATAACCTTCTAGGATCATGGATAAAACCTAGCTTGCAGTGGTTTTTGCTTTCATTACAAAGCATGTAATACATGCTCTTAAAACAGCATCGCCTTGAACAGCACTAAAAGGGTGGCCGGAAACAAGAGGCTCTTGAGCAGCACCAATAGAAATAAAATACTAATCGTATTGTGCCTAAAACTGAGAGGTTTAAATAGCATTAAAAATAATATGCTAATAAATTGTGTATACCCTTATGTGTTCTGCATACGCTATCAGTTTATTTAGTATCTATCATCAACATTTACTCTAGTTTGCATGTTATGATACAAATACGTACATGTAAGATACAAGCAAGCACGGCACAATATTTAAAAGGCGAGAGACTCAAACCTGAATAACTAACACTGATCATAAAAAGCAAACTGAACCAATTCCAGCAAGGAAGAAAAATATTGGTACCTCGGACATTTGGCATGGAATAATTTGCACTTTGTGATGCAGAACTAACATTTGGCACAGAATGATTTGCACTTTCTGATGCAGAACTCACATTTGGCACAGAATAATTTGCACTTTGTGATGCAGAATTAACACTTGGCATGAAATAATTTGCACTTTGTGATGCAGAACTAACATTTGGCGCAGAATAATTTGCCCTATGTGATGCAGAACTAACATTTGGCACAGAATAATTTGCCCTTTGTGATGCAGAACTAACATTTGGCGCAGAATAATTAGCATTTTGTGATGTGGAACTATTGTTATTCCCAGGAACACTGGCAACATTTGGTGGCCAAGCAGCAAGAGTAGCTCGTGTTGCTAAAGAAGGAACTTCTCCTGACCTTGATCTACAAAAAGATAAATGGAAATTATTATCATCCCTCCAACAGCATATAGTCATAGATCAACAATTCGGATGCATGTCACCTACCAATAAGGATTCTAGGTATCTTGGTGTATTTAATCATACATGTATAACTGTATGCACAATATTGGTCTTTAAAAATCAATCAAAAACTTCTACAACTACACGTATATGTTATCAACAAGAATGTGGCCAATAACCCAATATTACTGTAAAAATAGCATCTTCATTATCCCTTACATTGGCTACAACAAGTCTTAGTAGCAACAGTTGTAGATTTTCACCAATTGAGACAAGATGTTAAAAGCAAAAAATGCAATGGATGTTCAACATATGCATTCTGAAACAAAAAAGATTATGTACTATAATTGGTGAAGCTTGAAAACAAACATATTATAAATCTTCAATGATATCAACACTCCCTCGAAATAGAACATATACCTCTTCCCCCTGGGTGGCTTGTTCACTTCTTCAACAAGCCGTTGCCGGGCTGCTTCCAGTTCCTCAACTGATCCTCCTAAAACTTCAACAGCTTCTGGGACCAACATCATAAGTCCATGCCGAATGTGCACATTACAGATAGCAACCTATTTGCCAATTACATAACAACATAAAGCCAAACACTATTATATTAAAACTTAGATGTTAGAGTCACTAAATGAATGAAACCTTAAGTCCAGCAGGAGAGAAAACTTCAAGAGCTTTGATAGGCCTGTACTCCATGCCAAACACACGATGAACACCATCTGTCATCGACAGCTTGAGGCACCTCTTGACCCCACAAGAAGCGTTCTGGTACCTCCCTCGTAGAGGAGCACTTATGTTAACTATCTCATCAACCTGCAACAATTGGGAATTCACATACCATCATCACAGAAACAGAACATAGCAATTCTCAAACTCCTCATCATCAAAATGGGTTTTGCAAGAAAATGATAAAGCTGCAAACTTTCCCCAAACACACAGACCTGAAGAACAAAAGGGCCGGCGAGATCGACCAAATGCAAGGAACCCACATCGTCAGGGAGCGCTCCTCCGCCAGAGAAATTCATATCAGAGAAGAGAAATTGCTGGAAGCAAAGCTTAGCCTTCCCGGAGGCATCGAGCCTCGCAAAACCAGGAACTGAGCTCTGAAGCCCGACGACACAAGAGTCGAACCACTCCCTCCTCAACCTCAAGCCGAGCCTCCCGAGGCAGTCCCTAATCGGACAATCGGAGCTCTCAAAGGAAACTGGAGGCTGAGGCGGCGGAGGAGAAGGTGGGGAGAGGTTGTCGGAGACGTCGATGAAGTCTTCGTCGGAGATTTCGAGAGGCTCGGAGGGATTAGAGGTAGGGTTTTGGGGGGTTTGATGGTGGGTGAAAGTGGGTTGGTCTCGGCTTTGAGGTTGGTGTTGATCGGAGGTCTCTTCTTCGTCGTCGGAGCAGATCAGTCTCAGTCGTCTTCTCAGCATTTTCAGTGATTTTGGTGGCGGAGAGGAGTGGCGGTGAACGGAACGGCTCCTTCGTTTTTTTAGAGGGAAAGTGCTCATCTCAACTGGGCCGGGCTGCTTTGCTTTTGTCTGGGCCCAAGCCCAACAATGAATACTTCTTTTCTAGGAGTTTCCAAAAATTACAGAAGCGGCCCAAAAATTAACTAAATCAGAAAAAAAACTAAACTGAACTAAAAATCCAACTAAACTGAACTAAAAATCGATTGATGTGAAGACGTGCTTCATTTCAAGTCAATGACAATAATTCAGCCAGGTTTTCGACATTTTCTAATAGATTGGTTTAGTTCGTATTCGGTCCAAGCAAAAGAAATTCAAGTCCAACTTCGACAAGATTATACGAGTAATTGATCCGATACTTGGAGAATAGTTGAAATCAATGCTATCATAAACTAGAGAAACAAAATGTAAGCAATATTCTACTTGGATCCTTCCCGGAGGATTTACAGACTAATGGTACAAGAAAACAATGATTGGCATTAAAAGTCATAGCATAGCAATTTTGCTTAATTCCTTAAATTTTCAAAGTATGATCCCTATCTCTCCATCTTGATATTCCTGCATCAAACACCTTTTGTAATACATCGATCCTCTCCCCCACCATTGACTCCTTTACCGCCTCCATTTCCGTGTGTTCCTTCTCCATTATCTGCTCCGCCTCATCCAAATGATTTACTTTGCACTGCAGTTTCTTCACCTGTTTATTCATTATTTACATCATAATCAACAGTTTTGATTGAGAAAGGAGAATTTAAACCATGGCTGATGCACTTGAAATGGGTTGCATAGCCTTGTATCGTAACACACCTGTGTTTCTATTATGGTAGCCACTAAGTGTTCGATTTCTCTGTCTTCTTGATCAGCCAGTAATTTGGCCCGAGCAGCAGCTGTGCCAAGTGCTGTTCCAACCGCAGCTCTGATTCGCAGAGTCACAGGCATATCACTCTCGGTTGAACATGTCTCCTGAGTATCTATAAAGACAAAAAAAACTACATCAAAATTGGCAAGGATTATTAACGGTGTGAGGAAGTTGAAAAATCAACCCAATAGTATACTATGCTTTGCATTAAGATAATTCCAGAGTCGTTCCCTTCCCCAAAATAGAGGACCTCAATCATACAACAGAGAGGGAACAAATTACGTACTTAATTTTCATGTGCGCCTACATGTTTGATAAATCGAAACTAAGATATTGCCAAGAGGAGCAATACAATTTTCAGAAGTCACATGTGTTAACAATAGTAAGACTTCATTTCCATAATCATCTCATTACTGAATACTATCGGATAATTGGAATCAAGGTTTTAAAACTCGGGATTAGGGAGAACTAGGCGAAGAGAAAAATGAGGAGAAATTGGCAAAACTCGTTTTGTATTAAATAAATATTATACATATATTCATATACAGGTCACATGAGAGACAAAAATAACAATAATTTAGGAAAATAAGATACTTTCAAACTACTTAATAAGTTAAAGCAAAAGCACAAATCATAGAACAGTTTCAAAGCATATGTAAAATATAAAATAAAATTTGACCAACTTTGACCGAGTAAAAACTTGGTAAAATTGAACTACCAAGAACGAGTTTTAAAACTAGGTCCAAAACTCGGTAAACTCGATTTTACCGAGTTCTCAGTATAACTTAGGAGTTTAGACACTGATTGGAATTTACAAAGTACCTGTATCTTTCTTCATATCTGAATCTTTAGCCTCAAGGGATCTGAAATACAAAGAAGAAAAATTCTACCATGAGAACTCTAGAATGATTGTTGTTCAATACAACAGCTAGAAGATTACATTAAGGAACACGACATTAAAATTTACATCAATGAACAACCTTTCTGACTCATGCTCCATCATGGGAGAGTGTGATCCGTTAGTAACATAATCTTCATCCCCGTCAAATATTTCCGCAGCATATGCGTTTCCACCACAAAGTGTCGTAAAGGAAGCATTAGCAGCAGCAGCTGTGATATGCGGGCTAACCATGGTTGAAATGTGGGCTACCTGATGGGGAAAAGTGGTAAGATGTGTGCATCATTAGAGATGGAACCTTATTTAAATACATGCTTAAATTCAAAGGTTTTCTTTGTTAGGTGAGTAATCCAGTTACTGAAATTTAGTTCGGAAAAGGTCACACCAAATTCCTTCATCACCATTCCCTATCTGCATTCCTTCAGCTAGTGATACATGTCCCACATTTACATCTAGGAGCGGCTGGGAAACGGGTTATTCATAAAATATGCAACTATTTGATTAAATTCTCATATTGACTTGAAAATGGAACTGTCAGAATTCAGATAGCACAGAATGCCACATGCCATTGTCAGTTTTTGCTCGTAGGAAGAAGGATACACAGGAAGCTATTGTAGTTTCCATCTTCCGCAAATTAAACAACTCATGATTCACCAACTAATTGAAGCACAATTTGAGGAAGGAATCTGTAATCATTCTCCCCCAACTAAGTTATCATATGATATTACCTTTTGGCATATAACTCACCATACTCTATTAATTGTTCGGGCAGTCCGGGTATACAAGTTTGTTGTTAGAATATGCTCCTTAAATTTTATTAAAAAAATACAGGAGAAATTTAAACCAGACAGGAATATCAAGAGAATTTAACAACACTAGTTAACTACATGAGATGTTAGGAGACTTCTTACCTGTTTCAACAAAGAACTACCAGCATCTAAAAGAGGAGAAACGCGCTGCTTTTTGGGGGAGGGGCCTTGGTCCGTGGCATCTCCATTCTGCTCATTCCCATTTGTCTCCTCATCACGTTGATTCTTTGGCTTGATAGTTTTTTCATTCTCAGATGAAGATAACTCAGCTACCATTTCACTATTTGTGTTCCCGATAAAACCACTAGAATTATTTCTGTCCGAAGAACAGAAAATAATATCCCCGAATGGTAGCTCTATGAGCTTTGAGATACAATCTAACTTAGTTTTTGTTTTGACATCCTGGGCAACAAGCTCCCAGTCATCCCCGTGTTTCATAACAGATTCTAACAGAAGTAGCATTTCTGCTTCTGTCCAAACAGCTCCATGATTACTGCTGTTTTCCTTGCCCTCCTTCAACTTGAAATCATCCTTTGATTTATTCTCCCCATAATTCCCATTATTGAAGCATTTTTCACAGATAATGAACTCACCCTGTTGTGCCATGATCAAAAGTAAAATGGAAATATATTATTATCATCATAATCATGCAAAAACCTATTATAAGAGACGACAAATGATTGGTATTATCACCCTAGAAAAATAAGGGCAGAGAGCTAAACTGAAACACTGCCTTTTCTGGCACGAGATCAATGGCATGGCCTATTAGCCTACTTATGCAATAATAGGAAGTAAGATGTGAAGTAGTAAATTGCAATTGTGATCATACCCATTAAATGGCCACATTAACCAACAAGCATACAAGAAAAGGTGCATGTGAATATTACTTCTAATTACTTGTTTCCAGGTCAAGAATTGAGTTTCAAAGACATTTAATAGATGCAATTCAATCTGAGAATAGCCTGGAACTCAGCTTGCACCATCTGCAATTACTAATGAAGCTATGCAGAGGGATACACAACAGAGAATCACAAATAAGCCGTTCACTTGCAAAGTTTCCAAATTACTAATTTAAATATTCATGAGACATATTTAGTGGAAAGAAATAGGATGGTTCGGATCCAATAGATTGTTCAGGGAAAATAATTGTAATTGTGAGCCAATAGAGCATATGCATTCAATGGAGTGGGGATAAATACAAAAACTAATTGTGAGCCAAAACAACTTTTGAAATAGCATATCCTTCTACTGCATTCAGATGTTAAAGGTAAGCAAGTGTGAATTAGCGTTCTTTCTTCCAGAAGCTATGAATTAAACATTGAAATCATTGCTTCCAAAACACCAACTGAGGAGTTTATCATACCTTTGAATGTTCATAGTGTTTAGAATCACATTGCCCCCCACAGTTACCACACGTCAATCCCTTCGCCTTCACCAAACTATCGAAAACATCAGAATATGATGCCAAAGGTGGCAATTTGAATCCACCCTCAACAGGCTCCCTGTTATCGCCTACACTCGAGGGTTCCACCAAAGGAACAAACGAATTCGGACCCGCAACCACTCGAATCCCATTTGGCGCTCCCTCCTCAATTTTAACCTTATACACATTCCCACCACTCAAATTCTCTCCACCAGAAGGTAAACCAAAATTGATCAACCCCCATTTCTCCAAGAAGAGAAACACCTTGTGGAGCACACTAACATCACCCACCAGCGATTTCCTAACCTCCGTAAACGAGAGCCTTCTCGAAGGATCTTCCCTGTACTTGTTGATGATGAAATCCCTGTATTCCTTGTACACTTTAGGAGTCCTCGAAATGGAGCTCCCATCGAAGAACTCCTGCAAAGCAACCCTCTCGGTTTCGTGAATCTCGTCCCAACAAAACCAACCTGAAACAACAAACCCATCACGAATTCGCTACATTATACTAATTCCGACTGAACAAACAACAAAATCAAACCCAAATCAACAAAAAATCGCTAGGAACGTAAATGTTTCCTCGGGAAACAAACCCATCAGCAAAAACACAAGCTTTCTAGGTATAATTTCATCAAAGCACTCCACTAAACAAACCCAGTTAGAGAATCTGAAAATTTTACAGGTGATAAATTCACAACAAATCCATCACGACTTTGCTACATTATACTAATTCCGACGGGACAAACAACAAAATTCAACTCCAAATCACCAAAAAAATCGCTGGGAACGTAAATTTTTCCTCGGGAAAAAAAGCCCACCAGCGAAAACACAAACTTTCTAGGTATAATTTCATCAAAGCACTCCAGTAAACAAACCCAGCTAGAGAATCAGAAAATTGTACAGGTGATAAATTCCCACGTTCGAGAGGAAAATTTGTTTTCCTGGGAAAGAAGCAGAAGCAGAAGCAGAGATTAGGGACTTACTGGAATGGCTTGGAATGGTGTAGAGATCGAGCTGTGGGTCTGGGCTTATGGATTTGGAGTTGGGGTCTTTGAATAAGCTCTCCATGTCGGACCTGCTCACTGAGTCGAGTTGAGCCGACTCGTTCGAGACCGATCTATTTTATCGCTCTCTACACACTTTTAACAGAGTAACCAGAGAGACTCCAACTGGGATTTTAATCAACTACTACGACATGTCGTCCAAGGGAAATACTGCTTTTTCTGTGCAAAACGGTTTGTCGTAGTTTTTTTTTGAGAAATAAGGGATAGTTTCTCTTCGAAATTGACAACAATATTTTCACTTTTTTACAAATACTTTTTTTGTCAATTTGTATTTAATGGAGAATTTATAATACAGTTTGCAAATGCGAACAAGGTTGAATGCAACTGTGAACGGAGGGCAGTTTTATCATTTTGAAAATTTTTAACAACAATCTCCGTTAAAATGAACAGAAATGATAAAATTGTAGCTAGATGAGTCAAAACAAAACATTTTAAAATAAGTATATTAAATTGTGAAAGGACTCCAATTAAGTATAATAAGCTGTAATTAACCCTTTACATTATTACAATGTTATCTGATGGTTAATGTTTTGTAATGACGTGTGTACACCACATTAGCCTATCAATTGTATAGGTCGGACTAGGTTTATTCGGTGGGTTTAAAATTAAGTTGTACAGTTCCAAAAAAATTTCATCTTATTTCTTTAACTTCAAAAAGATATTTAGACAAAAAAAATTTTAATTATATCATTTTAACATCATTATCTTCAATTTTAAAATGTTTTTTTCACTCATCGATTATTGTGTTGTCTCACAAAAGATAACGGTGTTAATTTTTACATGAAAATATACTCTTTATTTAACCATTTATATATTTTTTCCTACCTTTTATTTTGTCTTTTCCCTTCTCTTCTTCATTCTATGCTCATTAGTTTGGTTCTCTTCATAAATTTCACCGTCCTAGCAACTAAACCAAACAATATGTATTCACCAAATAAAATAAACCAAAGACAAACTATCCTTTTTGCCTTTTTTTCTCTCTCTAATGTATGAACTCCTCTCCTCCCCCATCGTCTTTTGCCTATGGATGTCGGCGGTGCTGTCGGGCTCTGGCCTCGGCACACCGACGACCTCTTTTTCTTGGGCCTGCTGCAGAGGGAGCGTGGGACCTCGTGGGGTGGGCGTTGCATGGGCATGGAGGTTAGTCTAGATATGGTTTCTTTCCGGATCAAGGATGTTGCCAGCTATTGGCGGGCGTAGGATGGTGATCTACGACGTTTTCGGTGGTTGGGATACGTGTAGGGCTTTTTGGCGAGGGTGGTGGCTTCGTCGCCGGTGGCCAGGGAAGAGGGCCTTGCCGGCAGCTAGGGCAGGTGGTTCGTTCCTCCCTTCGATGTTGATCCTTCTTCATGGACTTCCACCGGCATGCTTTTGCCAGCTGCCTAGTGCTCATGCTCGAGCGTTTTTTGGGCGGGCGGTCCACTCCGGTATGATCCATCTCGATTTGTACCGATCTTCCGGTCAACAATGGTTTGGTCCGTCGATATTGTAGTGATATCGGTAAATCGGAGAGGCCTTTGATTTGGTGGTTTTGACCAAGATCTGTTTTCCTCTCCATATCTGATGTGTTTTCGGTGTTGCTCGGTCTTTGTGGTTTGACCTTCGTTTTGTCAGGCTCAATCGAATTTCCCCTTAGGTAAGCGCTGAAATGGGCACGATGTGAAACTCAATCATGTGTGATTATCGGATACCCCCGTGGGAGATGCTTAAGGAGCAACGCTCGCAGAGGTACATGGGCTCATATGAGAGAATGTCCACTTGAGTGAGGTGGAATTGTGGTATGTTTAGTTTTTTAGTTTTCGTGTTTGGTTTTTAGTTTGTTTAACGATTGTCGGTGTGTCCGATATAGATCTCTGGAGGTGTGTAGAGAGGTAAGGTGTCTTAAGGATGTATTTTACTCTTTACTTATAAACTGTATGCGACTGATGTTCGATCTTTGGGTACAGATATTTTTCCCTCTTGATATTTCATGAATGAAGATTTTGTATACCTTAAAAAAACAAACAATTTTATTTCCTTATGTAGTTGACATTGTAGGTCCTACCAAATCTGTCCCTCATTACTTGACTAATATATCCTCTATTGTTGTTGATGTTGTTAATAAAAATTGAATCAAATTGAACTAATATTAAACATTTTTCCTGATGCAATATACTTTATTTTTTCAATTAAAATGATCTTACTCATTCTTAAATATTTCACTAATCGGTTAATCAATTTACAGTTAAAATTAAGACGATAAATTCGAAAATATTTTTAATTTGTACAATTATCTATTTGACAAATTATGGTGGATGATTTAATAATGTATTTAGTGTGTTTGTTTCTTGTCCTACTTATTGCAGTTGGTGTTTGTTACGTTGTTTATCAACTGTTTGTGTTGTTTCGCGTTAATCGCTTGCATTTGGAGTACGGATTGATTGAAGTGTTGTTCGTGGAAACTTGTTTAATTTGTTATGTAGTAGGATCACGGGGTTTCTCCAGCCAGTCAAGGTAGAGGCCGTGGCTTGCATTATACTATCTTGTGTACGCTTAGTCTATGGTTGTGGGGATTTTCCCACCCGATTTTGATGAATGAATGAAATGGTTTGATTCAAAAAAATCACATTAAATCTTGTTTGAGTACGCTACACTATATTGACATACTACCACGTACACAACATGTACACATCTGATAATTTTTTTAAGGGTCTTGTATGAAGCATTTATATGGCTGGTATGACAACGGTCGTGTACAGTGTTGACATACGTGGGCTGATTTTTTTAGTAACCACACAACACTAAATAGTACGTTTTATTTAAAGTTTGACAACATTAGACCTTATATTTTTGTTGTCGTCGTCACTTTTGACTGCTAATATGAATGTTGAGTAAGGGTCGCATACCTAAACAATTTATGTTGGCGATACTATAGGGGCATCGAACATTAAATAGGTATGCTACCCTTAACACAATTTCTCAACTCTATAAATGCGCATTTCCAAATCGTGCAATGCTTGATGATTTTATGGAGAAATTTGTGTAAAAATAGATTTTGAGTGATCAAATATTGTGAGAGGCTTGAAAACAAGATCGATTAGTAATTGAACGAAGAAACCGTACCACATCCGCTGATATAAGGTACGTTCTACCTAAACGTTATTTTTCTCGCAATATGTAACAGTTTTTAATCTTCCTCGATTCTGATTCTAAAAGTTTCAAGATCCGCTTATGTTTCAGCCTCCAAAATCCTCTTTGATTCTGATTTTGATTTAGAATAAGTTGTATTGAATTTCTTATTAATATAAGAATATATTTATTTTCATGAATGTCGAATTGAAATTTCATTTTTTTTAATTGTATAAGTATAAAACTTGTAACTTTAAAAAAAAATACTCATTGTCTTAATGGTGGCGTGCAAAATACATGTGTTGCCTTTGTACAGACAATGTACTTTGACACATGCAATGCTAATACAACGGCAGCGTCCTAAATAACGTACGCTGCAAGTAATTAACCGTCATCACGCCCATCTCGTACGATGTCGTTCGGTGGGAAGCACATGTGTCAATGTAAGTTGCATGCATAATGGATGTGTAGAACGCTCTTCTGCATTTTCCTTAAGTTATAGTCATGATTTATAGGTCAAGTCTTAATGGCATGACCTCATATGCGACCTTTATATCTAATGGCATCACCACTTCCCTTTTGTGGTCGTGCTGTAGATCCGTCGTCCTCATGAAAATCTCTAGTGGTGGTAGCTTGCTTATCGTCTTTAGATTGCTACACTTCAAATATATAATTTTCAGATTATTAGATTTCTAGTTAATTCATAAACGATAAACACGATTATAATTGAAATTATGTTGCAAGATTAACAACGAATGACAAAAGGTTATAATTTCCAATACTACTATTTGAAGGGTGTAACAAGAGGTACCGAGATTTATCTAGGAGGAGCACCCAAGGAAAGTCCATACACACATTAGAGCCCACATTTGACCCAAAAGACTACCCTATTGGGTATAGGATTCAATGTGTATATAAACTCTTCTTATACCTTTTAATCTTCCGATGTGGGACTTTGAAGTCACATGTGGACATAACAATCTCAGGTCGCACTACAATACAAATGGGGTATTGACATACAAATATTAGAACAATTCGAGGCCACGTGATTCTTCTTTCAATGGCCAGGATTGACAAATTTTAGTAATGGCAAGTCAATGTAATTATCACGAACTGGGTTGCACTACATGGACATTTTGGCGACCTTGAAGGGCATTCTAGTATTTTACAATTTCTCATTAATTGTTAAACTTTAATCAATACGTAATTTTAGCAAATCAAATAGTCATTCAAATCAATTAACCCGTAATTTCAGCAAATCAGATAGTCATTCAAATTAATTAACCCATCATAATCAATTATAATCCTTCAGTTAGGAGGAAACCCAAATTGTCAACGATTCTGTACCAGAACCCTAACCCAATCTTCCACGATTATGTACCACAACCCCATGAATTTGCTTTGGTGTCATGTTTCATTCAAGTTATGTTTCAGCATTTTTATGTTCGTTGAAGATGATAATATTCTCATGACAATATCAATGTTTCATCTTTTCATTAATCAACATAAATTATTGTCAAATGTGAATGTGTCATCTTTTATCTTTCATCTTTCAGTATGCTATATAATGTATAGTAATCTGTCATTGAATGGATTATGATATTATTTTAAATTGATGTTGTGGAGGAACTCCAATTACAGTTGCAAGTGCTTATATTTGACGTGAATAATCCAATGTTTCGCCAAGAAAATATGTGTCATCATCATAACACTCTTTGTAGTCGAAAAAAATGCATATTACATCTGATAGAAGAATTGTTTCATCAATAAAAATGTATCATCAAATTAAAAAAGTTTCATCTGCATATCAATGAAATTAATAGTTCAAATCATGAAAATATATGTCATTATTGAAATATATTATTTTGTATTTCCCAGAAATGCATATTTTATCTGAAAGTAGAATTATCTCATCAATGGAAACATGTCATCAGATCAACAAATTTTCATCAGCGGTTCAAGGCAATGAACAAAACACATCTTCACAATAAATAAATAGGTTTCATGACAGTCCTAGTTGTGATGCATCGTCCTTTGGTGTATTGCTTGAAATCTTCATTAACATCATCGGATCTAATGACATGTTCTCCCTCTCTGGAGCATGTAACATACTTCAGGGTGCTGACGTTTCTTGTTGACTTCTGTGTTCCTAGACGAGACATGAAACCACAATACCTCCCATAAGTTTTGTAAAACTCAAACCGTGTATTTAGATCGAGGAAACTCATACCAGATCTTGGTTTCATACTTGGAGAACATTTGGGAAGATAATTTTTGTTTGTGTCCACTGTCCATCAAGTGATGATTTTATCAACATTATCCATGTTAGTTGAATATTAGTCTATTATATCATTATATAGATTATAAAAATCAACTTAAGAAGCTACGTTATGGTGGTTGGATTACCTGATTTGAATCTGTCGTTTCAACCGATGACACTATTGAACCTGCAGCAACCAAATATCATGAAAAATCAATCATATATGAATATGCTAATTGATTCCCATCATACAGAATACCGAATAGTAGATCTAATGATCAATGGAACTCACCTTCATTCGTTGACATTGCTTTAATGGAAGCCATTGTTTTTCTTTGTTAATGATTCAAAAACGTGCAAATATCAATCATTTATAGCCATAATCAAATCAATACTCCTTGATTTCAGGAGATGATCGAGACAATCAAAATGATAATGACTAAGATGCCCCTGTTGACTAGTTTTGTGAGATATTTATGTAGCTTATTTCCGTTTCATCTCGACCGTCTCTTCATTTCATCAAACCATCTAGATTCGTTCTAATGTTTGTATTATTAACTATGTATTGTAGTTCATCCCAACAATCTCCCCCTCCATATTGAGTCTTATCACATCGGGCTGGCTCCCTCTAAGCCCACATACTTTACCTTGGTCTACTCTCCCACAAGGGCCCTTTTCGTCCTATCTGAGGATCACCTTGAGAGGTCGCGATCATGGTCCCGGTCTTACCATCCATAGGAGAATACTTGACCCACTTAATTAGGAGAGTATACCGAACCAAGCTCTGATACCATTGTTGGGGAGAACCGGGAGCACCCAAGGAAAACCCATACATACATTAGAGCCCACATTTGACCCAAAATACTAGCCTATTGGTTCTAGGATCCAATGTGTATATAAACTCTCCTTATACCTTGTAATCTTCTGATGTGGGACTTAAAACTCACATTCGAACATAACACAAACATCCAATTTTTTGTTTTGTTTTTTTCTTGAGTTGGATTTTTTCATTTCACTGTCTACAACTAAGTTTTAGTTAAGACTTGATTCTTATCAAGGGTACTTTGTTCGGAGCAAAACATATAATCGTCAATGTAACGTAATTTTGTTGGAAAACTTTTAATGTTGATATTTGTTCGTTTTTTTAATCTAGATTTAAGACTTTAATATTACACATGTCTTAGAGATGGGTCGTATTCTCTTTTTTTTTTTAAGGTAAAAGAAAATTATATTAATTTAATAGCAACTAACACGGCATCAAGCTGGACAGCTAAAACTACAGATGGTGGGACAGACCCCTCACCATAATTCCCGCTACTGTTAGTTAAGACAAAACTAGCCAATTCGTGAGCCATTTTATTACACATTCCTACACAACACCGTACGCTTATGATTCCTCCAAAGTTGTTCAGCTCGACCCGTTTATCATCATGCAGAGTCACGACCTCCAACTCATTCGAATGGAGAAGTCCCGTGATCACACCACAGAATGCTTTACACATGCGTCCATGATAACCTTGGAGACCAGTCGACTCGAACCAGTTAGCATCATGCAGATCCACGGCCTCCAACTCATACGGATGGAGAAGCCCCATGATCTTGCTGCATATCGCCTTGAACCAGCTTCCTCGACCAACCCTGCGATCAATGTGGGCATTGCGTAGTTCAAACCCTCGACCCCTGGGATCCCCCATTTCCTTCTAGTACCGATCCCAATATGACATCCAGGAAACATATTGAAGCTTAAGCAAGCCGAGTCTCCCTAATTCGGTATGCTTGCTTGAGTCTGCCCACCGACGCCAAGTGACTCCAGTTCCCTCTCAGTACCGATCCACCAACCCACTAAACCTGCCGATTCCCTCCCAGTACCTATCTGTCAATGGTTCCCGAGTCTCAGCCCGTCCTGACTCGAAACCCCTCTCCTGCTCACCGCCTCCCCTCTCTCGGTCTCAAGCCGAGCTCCACCATCCCTGCCCAACCCCTTCTCCCGCCGCCACCTCCCTCCCCGATCCCGCCCGACGCCTACCTTAGAGTAAAACAATAGCATTGAATGAATTCTAATCGTGTAGAAAAGATAATCGGAGGACAAGAACTCGATTCAGACTCAAATCCAAAAAAAACCCTTATATTCTTGTTCATTGTAATCTTTGGAGGTAATAAAACATATGATACGCTCTGAATTTGAAACTACTTTCTCCTTAATTTGTTCAATATTTTTCCTTAAATAATTTGAACTACTTTGTACAAACACAAAGAAACAGGGATATTAATGAGGGTTACAGCTTAAAACAATGTAACGGACATAAAACTGAAGTAATATTATGGCAACGGACTTCCATTTTTCATTTATTTGTTAATTTCATTTACTTATTACTAATTTAAAATTTTATCGAAACATAACCTGCAGTAGAAATGAAAAAATCTCGAACTTAATAGAGAGTCAGTACTCCTAACGTGACGGAAGATAAAACGAGATCACTAATTTAATTTTCATCGAACCATAATGTGTCATACTAATAAAAAATTCAAAACCCTCAAAACTCATTTAGGAACATGATATCCTCAATTGGATAAAAAAAGAGACATATAAAGCCACTAACTTTGTCTCCAACTCAATATCTTGCCATTTCTATATGATGTTATTTCATAGGGAAAACTACACATATCTACACCCAACTAAGGTTAAAAGATACATAGCTATCCCCATCTTTCAAACTGGACACCTAGCTACACCCAGAGATTGAAAATGGACACTTAACCCCTACCGTTAGATTTTCTGTTAAAATTTCAAGTAAAAGGACGAAAATGCCCTTGGTCAGAATTTAAATTTTCAAATCATGCCATTTCTGAGTTTTGGTGTGTTTTTTCAATCAAGCTTCTCCACAACCACCGTGTTCCTCACCGGCCTTGTCTCTGACCTCCGGCCGACTTCTCCGATCGTCTCCGACCTCCGACCGGTGGTTGTAGAGAAGCTTGATCGAAAAAACACACCAAAACTCAGAAATGGCATGATTTGAAAATTTAAAGTCTGACCAAGGGCATTTTCGTCCTTTTACTTAAAATTTTAACAGGAAATCTAACGGTAGGGGTTAAGTGTCCATTTTCAATCTTTAGGTGTAGCTAGGTGTCCAGTTTGAAAGATGAGGATAGTTATGTGTCTTTTGGCCTTAGTTGGGTGTAGCTATGTGTAGTTTTCCTATTTTATATTTACTGCTAACAAATTAAGAAAATAAAGGTGAGGAACTAATTACCAAACTCAATAATTAATCTACTCTGTTAAATAACAAACCCATATTAGAGCAAATTGGCCTTGATTAAAACTTCTAATTTGCTCTAACTGAAAACAAAACTATATACTTTTTGTTACAAATGAATAAACTATGTATACACTTTTTGTTATGTTTACTGTAATGTTCGGAAGAAATAAACATGACACTCTGAAATTCATTTATCCCCTCTCTCAATATTTTTGAAATTTAATAATTTGAACCACTCATTCAATTCCAAAGAAACAGGAGCAGTAATGAGGGTTACATATGTACGTAACGGACAGAAAAAATGAAGGTATATTATAGAAGGTAACGTACTTCCATTTTTTTCCTTTCTTAATTTCATTATTTACCAATTGTTAAAAGTAGAGAACTGGTTGTATGAATGAAAAGAAGTTTCCAACTTAACACAAACTAAGTATCCCTTGTGTGACGGAGTAGGAGACGAGATCACTAATTTATTTCAATCTTACTTTAATATTATCATATTGAATGAAACACTCAAAACTTATTTAAAACCCAATATCTCCTAATATATGAGAGATGTATCGTGACATTAAATTGGTTTCGCTTTACTAATCATTAAAACTCATTTTGAGAACTTGATATCACCTATTCATTAGAACAAGAGATGTACGTATAAACACATTAAATTTGTTTCAAACTTAATATATATGTTGTCATTTTTAAATTATATTATTGTATATTTAGTGTTGACAATAAAACAAAGACGCGACAAGTTATTTATAGACTAATGACCAAACTCAAGAATTAATTTACTCGGATAAACAACATACACATGTCTATTAGAGCCAATTGGTCATGATTAAAACTCTAATTCGCTCTAATTAAGCACAAATAACTATATATATACTCTCTCTCTGTTACAAATGAATGTATAAAACCTACATAAAATGAAGTAAATCAAATGAACTCTAACCTATTGACCTCAACTAATTAATGAAGACGAAGCAATGACAAATATTAATTAATATCGTTTCATCATAAGCGGTCTGGACGGGGCGGCAAGAACCCGGTACGAACCGGAGCGACGAGCCGGGCTGCAGCGAAACCCGCAAACCGGACTCGACGTGACCAAGGCGTCGTCGTCGTCGTCGCCAGGTGTCTCCATCTCCGCCAGGACACGGTGGAAGAGGTCGACGTGGCAGGGGAGGAGGAGAGGGCCGTCTCCGGCGGAGAAGCCGAACTCGGACTCGGCGTCCTCCAAAAGCAGCCTGAACAAGGGATGGTTGAGGCACGTCACGTTGACGACGAAACGCTCCTTGTCGGCCCCGACGTGGATGGAGAAGAAGCCCTCAGGCGCCACCTGGCGGCTCCTCCGCTTGCTCACCTGGAGGGCCCTACCAATCATCAGACTCATCTTCCTCCACATAGTTATTGATTGATTGATGATTGCTAGGTCCTAGGTGAGACGAAATGGTCCATTCCATGGACTTATATATATATGAAAATAAATTCCATATTATATTCTTAATTAATATTAAATGAAATAGGTAAATACCATGTGGGGATTTCTAATATTGGGTCAACGGTGATGGTTGGTTTTGATTATTTTTTGTAACCCCGAGGACTATATGTACTTAGCATCCCCTTTCCTCTCATTTTCGTTTAATTAAGGTGGTGTTCATATTATATTAGTTACTTTCTTTATACAGTAATTATTTTGTATCCGAAAGAACACCGCAACGTTTTAAGTTTTACGTTATATATTAGTGGACAGATCTTGATTTTCAACTCCGCAACCGTAATGCACGTACGTAACTACGTTCAAATATTAATTTAATTCATAAATTTTGAGAAAAAAAACAAAATAAATAACTAATACAATAATCAGTAAAATTAATTATAATCAATATTAAAACAAACCGAGTCGGGTAAAATCTTGACAGATTTAGGCTCGAAAAATAAATGCTTGGCTCGAGCTCTATCTCGAAATAGTTATATAAAAAATTGTGAATTTGATATAAAAATATAAAGTATATCATGTGATATATATCACAAGGATGCACATATATTTCCTTTCGTTCAATTTGACGTAATTTGAAAATTGAATATGTAATATTGTAATCATGCAAATAAAATAATTCATTATCATCATATTAAAACAATTTATGTGAGTAAAATGATTTACCATTAATTTATTTATCACCGGAAAATTTATATCCGCAATCATATTCAATTAGTTCTAACTTTTATTTCTTTATTGACGGGTGAAAAAATTGGCAACAAATCACTACCATTAATTTCTTACCTTTTTGACATCGTTGATTTCATTCCATACATGCATTAATGTTGGTTTCTTTTCACGAATAAGTAGTCAACCTTCTAATTCACTACTTTTTTTTTGAAAAATTCTAATTTACTACCTTAATTATTATAAAACCATGTATAAATGGCACCATATATATCAGTAAAATCAACAATATTATATACGAGTGACCTTCACATATAATTGTGTACAGGCTATTGTATCGATAAAAATCAACATTTTTTCATGATATCATAACTAATGGTGAGGGGTCTGTCCTACCATCTGTAACTTTAGTTGTCTGGCTTGATGCCGGGTTAGTTGCTATTTAATTAATAAAATTCGTTTTTCCTTCCAAAAAAAATTGGGTCAAATATTAGTAGATACTCGTCAATATATGTTTACAATGATTTTTTCACACATTTATTATATATTATGAACAATACGATAAAATTGGCATAAAACAATTAGAAGGTTGCATCATCCGTCTCAAGACAAATTTTTGTTTGTATTATCAGTAGTCAGAGATGAGTTGTCGTTTGCACTGTCAGTTTCAAATTAAATATTGTGTTTAATTACACTGTCAGCCTTAACTGTCTATCTCAAGACAGCAATGCTTCTATAATCTTCTTTGTAAGTTTCCATTGGCAATAATACACTATGATTTCTTGCCTTCTCAGATTGTTGATTCCTTTCCATATATACATGAATACTCAACCATTCTATTGATTAATACTGTATTTATTATGTCCTCTTTTATATTCACAGAACATGTACATATGAAGGTACAACTATTTTGTCAATAAAAACAACCTAAGAAGTTGAGTTTTTTTTCCCTTCCCAATATGCCATGAAGCTGACCAATTTGAAATAAATGAACATGTATTTTGGAATGCATAGCCAGAGTGTGCTACATTTTTCTGTTTATATATGCCGGTCAAATTTTGCCAGGAGTCTACTCTCAATTAATAAATTTATGAATATGTCTTATCATTTATTATTAGTTTAGTTTTTAACTCAATCAAATTTTAATTTGAGATTAAAGGCTAAGGGACGCTTAACTACAGCCAAAAACAAATAGTCACCCCATTTTAAAAAATGAACAATAAGGTACAATCAAAGGTCAGAAATTGACAGATGGCTCCAGATGTTATTACTGCGTTAATATGACGAGTGAAAAGACCTAAATAACTCTAATGAGCTGAGTAAAATGAAGCTCATTTTTTGAGCAATTTCATTTAAACACGAGCTGACCGTTTGACTTCTCGAGAACGAAAAAGAGAGTGAAACTTAGGTCGATGATGAAGTCTCTGGAAAAATTGAAGATTCTGTTGAAACCGAAGCCTGCAAAATCCCGACCACTATCAGTTTTTTCTTTTCTAACGGCGCACATAGTGTATGTGCACCGTTAGAAAGAAAAACACTAACGGCGCACAACTAAAGTGCGCCGTTACAAATGTTGTTGACCGTTGCCCACTTTGTTGCCGTTATGGAAAACGGTCGGAAATGAAGCTGTTGTTGTTGCCGTTACAAGCAATTTTGTAACGGCGCACAATACTATGTGCGCCGTTATTAAAATGTATTATAAGTCTTGGCAGAACCTCTCCTTCTTCTTCCTACAACTTCTCACAACAAATTTTCTCCCGACAAGGGTAATTTCGTAATTTCGATACCTTATAAATTTTCCCGAGTACCCTATATTTATCCGTCACAAATCTCCCGACAAGGTATGTACATATTTTTAAATAATGCAATATATAAAACTTCAAATTTGTATATGATTTCATATGAATTTGTATGGTTTTGTATGAAAAATTTGTGTGTTATATTTATTAATTTAGTTTTGAAATTGATGAAATTAATTACCCGATTCCATGAATTGCATGATAACATTAGTGTAAATTCTCCTGATTCCATGAATTGCATGATAACATTAGGGTAAATTCTCCCGATTCCATTAATTGCATGATAACATTAGGGTATTTGGTCATAAATGACCAAACAATGGTATTTCGGTCATTTATGACCTAATTAGGGGTAATTTGGTTATAAATGACCAAACAAGGGGTAATTAGGTCATTTATGTGAATTAGAAGACACGTACATATTTTTAAATAATGCAATATTATGTAAATTAGTATAGTTAGTGTGATTTATGTGAAGTAGTGCATATATTCTACATTATTATTTTTGTTGTGATTTTGGTGAAATAATAATGAATATTAATGTCATTTTTGGTATATAGTTATCTAATATTAATTGTTAACCAAATTTATATATATTACATATATAGAATGGATCGGAGATGGATAGGATCCGTAAAAATGAGTGAGGAATGGATGAACGGATTAAGCAGTTTTGTAAAGTTTGCGAGGAAAAACGCTCCAAGAGATGGTGTGGGACGTTTCAAGTGTCCATGCACGAGGTGTTGTAATTCTGCTTGGCACGATATGGATACCATTTTCGATCATATATTGAGGAAAGATTTCCTTAGATCGTATAATGTGTGGTTCCATCATGGCGAAGCCGAAGGGGCTAGCTCGAGCCGGAATTGGGATATCAGTTTGAGGGCAACATCGGTGAATCAGCCTTGTTCGACGTCGGACAACAATCCAGTATACGTTGATCTTGTGCATCAACTCGTGGATGATGTAGACCCAACTAGAGATGTAAGGATTGACGAGGACGAGGACGAGGACGAGGACGAACAACAGAACATTGGAATAATAACCGAAGTCGAGGAGGGAGTCGCTAAGGCAACCATGACAGCATACAACCGATTGGTGACGGGGTCGCAAAAGCCGTTGTACGAAAATAGTGAGGATACTTCTTTAGCAACAATGTTAAGGATGTTGTCCATCAAGCAGAGCACCGGGATGTCTGACGAAGCTTTTACCAAGGTTGCCAAAGATTATTGTTCTACGTTACCCCAACCTAATACGTATCCATCTAACTATGCAGCGGCGAAGCATAAAATGAAGGCAATCCAACTGCCACACGTGAAATATGATGCAAGTCTGTACGGGTGCACTTTGTACTACGGAACACAACCGCAACTCCAGACATGTGGCGTTTGTGAAGAAGCATGATACGCTAAGTGGGAAAAAATTTTGTTCCGAAAAAGACGTTGTGGTACATCCCATTGACTCCTCGACTTCAACGTTTATATCTTGTCCCAGAGACGGCTGAGTGGATGCGATGGTACGGGGAGCGGGAGAATGAGAACGATGAAATATTAGTACATCCATCGGACGGTGCAGATTGGATTCATTTTGACGCAAAATACCCAGTATTTTTAGGAGAAATACGGAACGTGCGGCTAGCGCTATCATCCGACGGGTTCTCTCCATATGGGCCTAATGCGGCGAGTTACAGTTTGTGGCCTGTAGTCGCTATCCCGTTGAATTTTCCGCCCTCGATGGCTATGAGAAAGGAGTATAACATCCTCACCATGTTGATATCTGGTCCAAAATCATTGGGGAAATGCTTAAATAATTTCATGCGTCCGCTGATTGATGAGTTGAACCATCTGTGGGAGCACGGAGCTGTCACGTAGGATGGTTCTAAGAAAGAGGCTTTCATCATGCGGGATGCTGTGATGTGGATAATAAGTGACTTCCCGGGTTTGGGAATGTTGGGCGGCATCTAGACTAAAGGCTATAAAGCATGTCCTCTATGCTTGGACGAGATCGATTCTGAACACAGTAACTCAAGAATCTCTTACCAAGGTGCTCGTAGGCTCTTACCACTGAAACATCCGCTGCGATTTCAGCCGCAGGCCTTTAACGGGAAGACAGAGACACGGAGAAGGCCTACCCGGCATTCAGGGGCTGCTGTACTTAGTACGATTCTACGTCATCAATACCCACCGCCTAGTCTGCATCCGAAGTTCAGTAAACGAAAAGGTGGTGGTGTTCCTATATGTTGGTCTCATAAAAGCATTTTCTGGGAGATGCCTTATTGGAAAACTCATAAAGTCAGACATGCGTTGGATTTGATGCATATAGAGAATAACGTATGCGACAACGTCATAGGTACAGTTCTTGAAATTGCAGGGAAGACTAAGGATGACGTGAAAGCTAGGAGAACTTATGAGGAACATGGAGTCCGACAAGACCAATGGGTGCAAGACGGGGAGCTCCCAGATGCACCTTATGGCGTGGCGGGTCGTGATCGGAAGGAAGTACTGGAGCATATCCGAGCTGTTAAGTTTCCCTCTGGATATGCGGGAAGTCTAAAGAGCAAGGTGAATCCCGATGAGAAAAAGTTCCTCGGATTGAAGACCCACGATTGTCACGTGTTGATGCAACGTATCTTCCCCCTTGTCATTCGAAAGTACGTTCCGCCTTATGTGGCAGAAGCATTAACAGAGCTGGGCAAGGCCTTTCAATTGTTGTGCACGAGGGAACCGAGGAAAAAAACCCTGAAAAGGTTGGGGGAAGATATAGTGGTTCTAGTTTGTAAGTTGGAAACTATTTTCCCTCCTTCATTATGTACAATTATGGTTCACCTTCTACTGCACCTCCCGGATCAAGTTTTGCGAACCGGCCCAGTTCATTTCACATAAATGTTTCCAATTGAACGGTATGATCCTTGACTTCGAAATATCATTTCCAATTACCATTGAACTGTATAATCGAATATGACATTAACATTCATATTTCGATTGCAGGCAACTTGGCGTGTACAAGAAAAGTGTGCGAAACCCGCGATATCTAGAAGGTTGTATAGCCCAACAGTACTTGATGCACGAGTCTGTCACCTTCACTCAGATGTACCTTTACCGCGCCACTTCAGCCAGCGAAACATTTGTTAGTCCAGCTCTAGGTTTCAACTTATCAGTTGTTTCCCCACATGTACAAGTTAAGAGCATGGTGCGAAACGACAAGTTGAGCACATCTGAGATGTTCTGGGCGAATTGGACAGTGATTGAGAATTGTGCCGAAGCAGATGCATTCGTAGAATCACATCGTGCAGGGTTCCAACGAATACACCCTAGGAAATCTCTTCAGGACCGAGTCATGTCCTTTGTCTTCGAGTAGCGCAGAATTGTACGTAATAGACATCAGTTAACTTCAATTACCATATACAAATTTTAGGGATAACTCATTTATATTACGTGTGCAGATGACTACTCCAGGGTGGCAACGAGAGTTGGTACTACTATCCAGAGGTCCTCGTTCGTCTGCCATTTATTCGCAGTGTACTGTTAACGACGTCAAATTTTTATGCTTGAGAATCGACCAGGGCCGGAGAAATCAAAATTCAGGGGTCATGATTGAAGCAAACGACATATGTTACTACGGTGTTCTTATGGACGTATGTATCCTTACCTACTCGGAAAGCATGTCAATCATTCTATTCAAGTGTCGGTGGTACGACGAACGGACCGTGAGAAAGGACGCAAATGGATTAATTTCGCTCAACACGTCTACAGATCGTCACAAACAAAACCCATTTTGCCTTGATTTAATGGCAAAATAGGTATACTATATCGACGACCCTAAATCTGGACCGTGGAAGGTTGTGAACGTCGTGTCGCATAGGGGTCACTATAAACCGAGCAGTTTAGACCGTGCCGGTGACGACGACCTGGAGTTTGAAGTCGATGAACCTTACCAAGAAGATCGAATTGACATCGTCACACCGGGTGGTATCACTATCGACCTAACAAAGTTAATTCGGTATCCACCGCCAGTACCTCCAGCTGAGAACGATGAAATGGAAGATATTGATGAAGAAGACGAAGAATTCGAGC